>CM040743.1:3870145-4497645 GCA_022829145.1 Albula goreensis | reverse complement strand
CAAACATAGTTACCCAAACACACAGATAACCAAATATGAATGCTAGCCATAATAGACACATTACAGTACGATCATATATCTGTCAAATGCTACCATAGATAAATCATACATTCTCATGCACACATCAATCACATTCTACCATTAAGATACATCACATTCTATCATTCATACATCGTACTCTACCATAGATACATTGCATTCTATCATACATTCATCACATTCTATCATTCATACATCGCATTCTACCATAGATACATTGCATTCTATCATACATTCATCACATGGTACCATAGATACATCACATTCTATGATTCATACATCGCATTCTACCATAGATACATTGCATTCTATCAATCTATCATTAATCACACCTACCACAGAGACATTGCATTCTGTCATACATTCATCACATGGTACCATAGATACATCAGATTATTAGCTTGGAGTCCATGAGACTGTTCCTACTGGTTCTGTCCAAAATGTTTTTGAAGATTTGACCCAAAATGGTGGGGTTTAAATCATAGCAGGGAGCTATGTTGTCAGGATGGCCGAGCGGTCTAAGGCGCCAGACTCAAGGTCTACAACCTTCATGTAATAATGGGTTTTCTGGTCTCCAAATGGAGGCGTGGGTTCAAATCTCACATCTGACAAAGGCTTTCATCATTTTACTTTCTACTGTGCATTCTACCTTGGCATGTTACAAAAAACGTTGAACTTTGTGTAACCCTGTCGGCACAGCTCACTACCTCTTCAGTGTCATCTCTCCCCAGGTCAAAACGCTGCTCTGTGCTCTGTTAGAACCATGACAAGTATCATTATCCTGTCATTGTGCCTCAAGAAGCCATTATGAACTTCGATTTTAGTTAAAGCTTCCATTCAATTGTTGTCCTTGAGTCAAAATCAGGGTCGCTAAAAAGGTCACCTGACTTAGGTACAGCTCATGATTATTCCTGTCTGCCAGTGAACAACAATCAGCTGTCAGTACCTGACACTAACTACCCATATAGTTTACAAAACCAATGAAAATACGTGGGTGTTTTTAAAGGGAACATATCTGATTTTCCTTATATGGTTTTACATGCTCAAATCAGTACAGGTACTTTACTAGCTATTTCATTTAATTACTAGCTAAAAAGATATATCAATTAAAAGGACATGTAGCTGTCATTTTATATACACACAATATTATATATATGTATTAATGTATGTGAGTGTGTGTGAGTTTATGTATGTAGTTGTGTGTGTGTTTGCATACATGTATGTGTATTGATGTATGTATGCATGTATGTATGTTTGTGTGTTCATATCTATGTATGTATATATGTAAATATTTATGCATGCACATGTGTTGCATTCCTATTGTATTGTAAAAGTGCTCCTAATCCCTAGAGTCATGGAGTATTTAGACTTAGAGGGAGAATAGTTCACTGAATTTGGGAGGCAGGGGGAAGGGGGGTCGGGTCGGGGTCTCTGAAGGTTCATGGCGGGGGGGTGGAGTTCCTCTCCCCTTATCGGTGCATGCCCCCGCACAGCCGGCAGTTTGGAGCCCGTCAGTCACAAGGCCGCGGAAAGCAACCAGACGCGGTCTCAGACACGGCGTCCCGCTCTCCAGCCAATGGCCCCGGCCGGCCCTGATAATCCTGCATATTTCCCTGTGATTCATTCATTTTCCCAAGGACGAGTGTGAATAACGTCCCAGCACAAGGGAGCCCGGCGGGCACGCCCCAGGCTTTGGTGATGGGGGGGGTTTGGGGCAGCTCTGGCGGCCACAGGCTTGGGTGGTGATGGGGGGTTTGGGGCAGCTCTGGCGGCCCACAGGTTTGGGGCAGGTGATGGGGTGGTGATGGGGGGTTTGGGGCAGCTCTGGCGGCCACAGGCTTGGGTGGTGATGGGGGGTTTGGGGCAGCTCTGGCAGCCACAGGCTTGGGTGGTGATGGGGGGCGGGGGTGGGGGGGCATTAGGAACGACTAATGTTACCCTTTGGTATTATCGTTTGTGCAACATTGATTTTGGAAAGGGCCACGCTGCCTTTTTGAAGCAAAGGACATTCTGGCGCTGCGGCGGGGTTGTCGGTCTCTCTTTTTTATCTCGGGGCCACAGAGAGCACGCAGACATAAACATTTCTTTTTTTTGCATACACAACATTCTTCTGATAGTCATTTGGACATTAGCCTACAAATTAGCCTGCATTTAACCGGCAATGCATTATACTTGGTAGTTATAGTATATTTCATTATTTTTAGTATCGTGGTGATATATTAACAGTTCATGCTGTATAGATATAGGAAGAACATTTACAAACCAATAAAGTAGTAGTAAGAGTTGCGGTATTAGTAGCAATCGTAAAAAAACTGGCAGTAGAAGTAGCAGCATTGGTCTTAAAAGTATAAGTGATAGTTACTACAGTACAATAGAAGTAACTACAGTAATGTTAGTGTAATATTTGTAGTAGAAGTATTGGGTTCTTGAATGTGCATTGTTAGTGGTTGCAAATTTCCTCATTCTTATATTGTAGTTGCCGAAATGTTGCTCTGTTGTTTTGGCTTGCTTTCACCCCTGGTTTGTCTTTACCTTGGTAGTTACCCTTATAGAAACGTAATAAGAATTTTCACCATGAAAAAATGGACCACATTTTGAATTAGCTTTTGAAAAGCATACATCGTATGGGCCACGGAGCCATCCAGCCGTTCCCTCGGGTTTTGAAGGTGGGGTCAAGGCCTCGCAAGGGCGTTATCTGGAGTGGTAAATATGTCGTAATGTGTTATTCTGGTAGATAAACAAGCCAGGAAACCTCATCCAAGCTATAATTAAAAACACAAGTATAACAGATAAGTTTAGCTCGTCAAATATGTTTTAGTTTTGATCACAATAATTTTTGTTTAAAGTGAGGTTATGTAAACAAGTATGACCAAATGCACATTTTTATAAACCCAAAGTTTTATTTTTATTTTGAGGCAGGGCCACATCAAGCTATTTTTATTTTTGTCTGTGAGTTGTGCTGTTGACATTAATTTCTTAGCAAAGAAAGCAAAGAAAACTGGATCATTGAAGGGGTTATTGCAGCACAGGAAATACAACCAAACAATTTTCATGGAAAGATAGCCATTAGCTGATGTTTCATATTTACTTATTTATTTTGACTTCTTGCTTCTCAATATTTAAAATATTTTCAAAAGACATTCTATACTTCTGTGGCAGCTTAAAGGGGCCAGTCGTAATAATAAAACTATTAAAATAAACACTCAAAAGCTAACAATAGTCAATGGTTATGTTCAATATATACCTCCCTTTGACAATCATTACCCAGTAAGACTAAAAGTAAAGACTGAGTTAATATATTACCCAGAGTGCTTTGCTCCTTTGGGAAAATATTCCGTTAAAAAGATTTGAAAGTATTGTCCTCTAGTTTTGAAATATTTTACTCTGTAGTTTTAAATAGCTGTCTGCTGACTAATTGCTGGGGAGTTCTGTCTGTTTTACATATCAGCACTGTTTCCTATTACGGCAGCTCTTTTATAAGATGGAACGAAGCCCCTTTTGTTCAGTTATATGCAGGCTTCTTTTTATCCATTTCAAAGACAGAGTTTTAATCTCTCTGTGTATTAAACTATTACATGGGGAGAAAATGTTAAAAGCCATAACAGGTCAGCCAAACAAAGCAAGTAATAGATATATATGTTGAATGCATGCATACACACATACTTGTATGTATGCATGTATGTACTGTATGTATGTATGTATGTGTACGAACATATGTAGATATGTATATTCAGTGCATAGACACAGTGTGGTGTATTTAGCCTGTGACAGAAGGATGGGTCACAGGGAATGCTGGGAATCTGAGTCCTTATCTCCAGACATGACCTCGAATTCTTATCTGGCTGGAGGACTCTATCCACCACTTCTAACAGACTGAGGACTCTGTGCCAAATACATACAACCAGAGTGTGTGTGTGTGTGTGTGTGTGTATGCACGTGCATGCGTGTGTGTGTGTGTGTGTTTGAGTGTGTGTGTGTGTGTGTGTGTGTGTGTGCGCGTGCATGTGAGTGTGTGTGTGTTTGAGTGTGTGTGTGTGTGTGAGTGTGTGTATGCATGTGCGTGCGTGTGAGTGTGTGTGTGTGTTTGTGTGTGTGTGTGTGTGTGTGTGTGTGTGTGTGTGTGTGCGGGATTTTGTTTGGTTTGGTTTCTAAATGCAATCCCCTCACTGGTGCTGCTATTCTGTGAGATTTACAGGTCGTGTTCATGTGCCTGCAGACAGATTCTGTTCACAAGTAGCCTGTAGACCCAGTCTGTTCACTGAAATACACTCATTTGATCTGGAGCATCTTTGGGAAGAGGGCATATCATTTACTCCGGCAAATATGATTTACACAAAAAGGAGCACATCGTGGCACATCGACACGTCACTCCAGAGGTTCATTTAAAATCCATTCAAGGTGAATCTAGAAAATCATTACATTCAGAGCAAAAATAAATGTAATAAAAATATGAAATGTGAAAATATCAAACCTTTGTGTATGTGTATTCATTAAGATGTACATATCTACAATCTGTCTATCATAACACTTGGGAATCTTAAAAAGTTGAACTATTATTTACAAGCTCGGCATTGACAATAAAATATAAAGAAACTAGTTTTTACGATGGAAATGGTTAGTTCTATTTTTGACAACAGAATAGGTTTAAAGGGGTATACCATTTTCTTACATTAACTTGTATTTACTAGGAACCCACATACTTGTCTTTGCAGTGAATGCTTTCTGACAAAATGTATTTGCTACAGATATTTTTTGCTAATTGCTCCTGGGATTATTACCGTTATGAGTTTGTTTTTGGAGTTGGTGGTGAGACAGTCTGTCTGTATTTAGTTGTGGAATAGCCATTGAGCAATGTTCATTCTCACATGATATGGTGCAAGCTATGAGCAAATAACATAAACATGACACTGAACCTAGATATTTCAAAATCTCTGCACAAATCTGAATGCTTGGTTTAGAGGAGATTACATGAGAATAGGAGATTTAAATGAGATATCTGCCAAAGACACTTTTGCTTGTCTTCAGCAAAATTGAAAAGACTCAAATAAGCCTATATTGTAATGTAAAGTCTGATTTTATTCAATTGCCCTTAAAGATACTATTTATTTGATGGAATCTAGCCCACAGTTACTGTATATTTTTTATTTTTATTTATTTATTTCAAAAACCTCTGAACATTATTACTGTCTCAGCTGCTCTCCATTAAAACTGGCATAAAGCACCGTGTGTATGAAGCTTAATAGAATCATAAATCAATGTTTAGACTTTGTTCTGATTAGGCCGGGGGGGTCCGTCTCAGCACACAACCTCTCAAGCAGTATAATGCAATGTAAATGGCATGCAGCACATTGTCATAAAAAGTATATAAAGAAAGCCAATAGGAGTTCATTGCCATTCGCAAGCGTGGGCTCCGCAATAACGCAACAACAGAAAGCCTTACTCCACTTTACGTTTTCAAAGTGCAGTATTTTATGGCCTTTTAAAACCAAACAGATTGAGAGTGCAGGGCATGAAGCTATATTAAAATACTTGAGGGAGTTTTTTTTTTTTTTTTTGCAATGCTTACTACCACTAAACAGACATTAAAGTCAGCTGGTTTTCCATTCAAAATGTCAGTATATTGTTCTGGGCAGCTGTGTTGAGATGTGATGAGAGTTTTTCTACAACAGACACAGAGATATTCAGTGCTGACCCTTATACAGAATCTGCACATTTCTGCTTTTATAAAAGTTATCTGCCAACGTGGACTGAGACACCAAACACGCTGCAATCCAAAAGTAAAGAGGTGCTTGGCTGTGCTGCGAGATGAGTTTCCCTTTTTAATATTCTTTCTTACATCACATTATTATGTTTCCTCATTGTTCTTGAAGTTCAATTTTACTTTTGAAAATACCTCCTCAGCAATATGTGTTTCAAATAATAGTCGTAATGGTGTAATTACATTGTAAGCACCTGTCAATTAGCATTATTTACCAACATACAATGGCTAAAAGCTGCATGCCTGTATGTTCCTGTGTTACAGTTGTCCCTTGGTATCTGTGGGGGACTGGTTCCAGGGACCCCCCACGGATACCAAAGTCCGCAAATGCTCAGGTCCCTTATATAAAATGGAGTAGTATTTGTGTAGAACCCACACACATCCTCCTGTGTGCTTTAAATAATCCCTTGATTACTTATAATACCTAATACAATGTAAATGCTATGTAAATATTTGTTGTACTGTATTATTTAAGGAATAATGACAGGACAATTCAACTTTTGCTTTTTGGAACTTTCGGATGTGTAACCCGTGGATACGGAGGGCCGACTGTGCTGTATTTCCCTTCTTACAGCTGATCTGCATTCATAACATGAAAAGTTATGACCCCCCCACCCCCACCACTCCCCCACCCCACCCCCAGATTGATGACATTGAGGGGCATGTTTGGGGGTCCCCTGGCCAGTCACGGGCTTACGATGCCCCCATAATGGAGTTTGTGTGAACTAGAAACAAAGCTTCACTTGGAAAAGGCAACCATTTAAGATTTTTCTCCTGTTCCACATATTTTTTTTTCTCTGTTACAGTATTGAAGAGGAAGGACAGGAGGCCCAAATATTTCTGTCAACACCCCCCCACCCTCCATTAAAAGAACATTACTGAAATAATTTCCCTGATGTCATTCTTCTCTATTTAAAGTGGCACTGAGGGTTTTTTGGAGATTTCAGTGGGCTGTGAGAGAGAGAGAGAGCACAATACAAAATAACCACTAGTTATTGGTTATGAAGTGAATAGCAGTGTTTAAAATTGGTCTGTCTCTAGAGTAATAAAACATGTTTCATCACAGACAGAAAACTGCTAACATCTGTTTATTAATTACTCTTCTTTCGCTATAGACAGTTCATTTTTACCCCTCTCTATGTTCTGCTCTTTCCTTTCTGCTTAGGGTTTATTAACCTTATGTGTTTCAAATGCATGTTCCTTATTTAAAGACTGAAGCAGTTAAATAAGAAAACCGAAAAGTGAAACCAAGCAACAAAAAACACAATCGACTGGATTAAATCACAAGAGGTATCTAAAATAAAATCAGCATCATTTTCTGTCAGTCTGTTGTATTTTATCTGAGATGAGCTAACACCTCTTTTGTAATGTGTTCTATTCGTTCTGATGGAATAGCGGATTGCCCTAAAGAGCCCAAAGACTGTTTGGATTAAATTGCAAGTGATCCTAAAAGAGATTGAGTGCATCTGATTGAATCGAGTCCTAGATGATTTTATATAACAGTTTCAGGATCTTCTGGGTGGCTCTTGATATATATTGCTATGTCTGCTGTCTGTTCTGGCTCCCTTCCCACAGAGTTCTGGGCAGCAGATGGTCTGTCCGCCTCCAAGCGCAGGCTGAAGACTCACCTCTTCAGGATGCACCTCTCTCCGTCCCTCCCTAGCTCCTCCAGGTAGCCATAGTCCTGCTTGTAGCGACCTCATTTTGACCTAATTCTGCTCTTTTATGATTGTTGCTGCTGTTGCTGCTAATGCCGTTTGTTTTGTTGTTTCTTCATCAGGTCATCACAGGGTTTAGTCTGTGCTGTCCCTTCTGGCACTTGGGACTTTTAACCCCAGGTCTTTCACAGGGTTATAGTCTACACTATGTTTGTGTTTATTGAGCTGTTCATTTCAGTATCCAATTCTTTCCTGTAGCTTTTAACAGGGAACAATTTTCTACCAAGCTGTTCCTAAATTGGCTTGATTGTGGCTTCCTGAATATGTTTTATTTTCCCTCTGGGAAATAAACATCGTGAAGCATTGTTATGACACAATAATACAGACTGATCTATTAATTTACAACAAAATGGATGAGTTAGTGTCAACTGCAAAGAGATCCCCTCCCTGCCTCGCAGCGCAAGATTACAGTAAATCTCAGCCTAACAAGCCGCTTCTCCAGACTGTCACAGTAAAAAGAAAAGCGGCTGAGATCTGGTTTTGGCAGTCCAGTTTAATGAATATTGCTCTGAAACTAAACCATAACCTAAATAAACATTTTTTTCCTCCATCATATTTTATTTGCAGCGGCCAGAAAAAACTATTTCACAACAGTCACAAACTGTGCCCCCCCCCCTCTCCTGAACAGACACACATTGCTTTACCAGCTCCCAAACCTAAGATTTATGGCAGCTCTTTGTTACTGTTAGGTCCCCCCAAAAATAATCCTTGAGAAAACGTTTTGGACTCCATAAACTGTGACTTGTACATTTGAAATAATTCTACCCCATATTCCCACTCACTATCACAGGTTAACCCCTGAGCACCTGACAGTTTCAGGCTGCAGAGCTGAGCATGTAGTCTCACCCAGATAAATGTGCTGTCATTCACATAACACTCTCATAAAGCTCGACATTTTATTGCAGGACTTCGTTTTAAGTGCGGTTCTCAGGGTACGATGCAAACACCCCTCCTTGGACTTGAACCTGCAACCTCTGACTCACAACTGTGGTTCCCCTCACTATTATTATACACCCCCACCAAACCCCCCTACCAAACCCAACTGCTGCGAACCCCTCAGCCAACAGAAACACAGACAGGCCGCAGTGGCAGAGAACCCCACACTGTCACTCAGAAACAGGCAGAAGAAACAGACTGTCACTCAGAAACAGACAGACAGACAGGCACTGAACTCCTCACTGTTACTCAGAAACAGACAGACAGACAGGCCGCACTGAACCCCTCACTGTCACTCAGAAACAGACAGACAGGCCACACTGAACCCCTCACTGTCACTCAGAAACAGGCAGACAGACAGGCTGCACTGAACTCCTCACTGTCACTCAGAAACAGACAGACAGGCCACACTGAACCCCTCACTGTCACTCAGAAACAGGCAGACAGGCCTCACTGAACCCCTCACTGTCACTCAGAAACAGACAGACAAACAGACAGACAGACAGAAACAGGCAGACAGACATGCCGCACTGAACCCCCACTGTCACTGTCACTCAGAAACAGACAGACAGGTCACTCAGAAACAGACAGACAGACAGGCCGCACTGAACCCCTCACACTCAGAAACAGACAGACAGGCCGCACTGAACCCCTCACTGTCACTCAGAAACAGACAGACAGGCCACACTGAACGCTGATGAAATCAGACCCATCACAGAACAGGCAGACAGTGGCCGTGCCCCAGTGCTTTCCCCCAAAAAAATCCCATAATTGTTTCTAATGGAAGGACTGGGCTGAGTCACTCAGAAGAGGCACGAAACAAATCCACTTCACCCTCGACCTGGAGAGGGTGGGATCCTTTTCCCTCTCTTTCTCTGGAAATACCCTTCGGGAGAATGTGGTTTTTGCATGAATGTCTGCACTTCAAGGGGGGGGTTGCCTCTCTAACCAGTCTCTTTATTGAAGGTTCAGAGTTCCTGCTCTTTCACATACTGTATTTTACAGTTACATTTAAGCATTCAGCAGATGGTGTTATGCAGCACAACTCACAAAAGTGCATACAAAGAACATTTAGACAAAGAGCAAAAGATAATACCAATAAACCAGTATAACAACCGTTCATATCAGTAATTTTAATGACCTTCACTACGGCATTATGCACCATAGTAGGTGCAATAAAGAGAATGAGAATATGCACTTTAAGTATCATGTATATTTTAGGGTGTTGCAACAAATAAAGAGAATGTAGAGAAACAAGAATAAATATTAAGAGTTCAAGGTTTGTTGAAGGAATTAGTATGTAAACAGGCATACTAGTATAAGAACAGACGTTCACAAATACGTCCACACACAAGGGTGGTGAAAAACAGTTGCAGTAAAAAATTATTTTTAAAAAATCACAAGATGTTAGGGTTGTCCAACTGTCAAGCCTGTGCTTTGCATGGCCTTGCAGTTTCACTCAGCCATGCCGCTGTGGCCAGTGTGTGATTGTTTAAAGCGAGCACGCCATTGTTTTTCCACACAAAATGGATGTTTGCACAGAGACGCAGGGTTTGGCAGCGGAGGAGGAATGACATTTGGTCTGCTTTTTTATCGTCGTGAAGGTTTTTATTTTTGTGTTTTGCGCTCAGATTCCAGTAAAAAAAATCATAATTATGTTCAAGATGACAGCGTTTGTCCTACTTAAATTCAGAAGAAGGCATTTAAGTGCACCCAGTTTTAAGCTTTGTCACTCTGTGTTTTTCCCTTAAAAAAAAAAAAACAGCTCAAAGTGGCTTAAACCAGTTCAGCAACACAAAAGCTTTGAAATTCAGTTTTAATATTTCAAAACAAAAAAGTTTTGCTCTGCCAATAGAGTTTTGCACCAGCAAATATTATAATCAATGACCACTTCGTTAGAAGAATGCTGCAACTTTGCAGAGAGCTCTTAAAACTATTTATGAATATTCATTACAGTATGAAAATCAAAGAAGTTATAATATTGAGTCTATGGGTTTGCTTTGCAATACAAAATTGATACTTTAATGGCTGCCAGGAAAACGAATTCTAATTCTGAGGAAAAATCTCTCAACATATAGAGCATGCTGGCACAGCTGATCGTATGCTGTCTCTTTCCATCATACTTCCGTGTCCTTAAAAACCAAAAAGGCTTTAACTGTGTCTCATTCATCTCTACCTGTATGTCTAAAGGTCTTTAGTGAGAGGGAAAATCTCTGCACTGTAACAACAAATATAACTAACTATTGAGAGTAACGATAAACCTGATGAAAGTACTCAAAGATGCATGAAAAGGATGTGAAAATTTTATTTTTCATGCAGAATAACTCAGGTGTGGATTCCTACATAAACAAAAAACAAGTAAATAAATAAACAAATAAATAAGAGCCCAATTATCAACCTGAGTACTGCCCAACCTTAGCTCAGCTTCCATGTAATGCACTTACGCTTTTTTGATGTGAAAATCGTACTCTACTCAGGCGGAGAGTACCCAAACAAATAAACAAATAGATAAATAAATAACTTGTTTGTCTTTCCATCCAGACTAGCTTCAGTTTTCTGTTCATTGATGTATCTTTTTTTTTTTTTTCTGATGAGATGAAAAAATGAGAAATCTGTTCCCGCAGCTGCACACAGCCGTTACCATCCGCTCACCCAAATACCAGGTGCAAACCCACATTCCACTGCCGGTGTTTACAAACACGTACTACAACACAGAGGCATTCCCACCAAGCCAACGACACAACTCACTGCTTTGGGTTTCTCTTTTTTTAAAAAATGAAGAAGAAATTGTAAACTCTGGCCCTGGGTTGTGTGTGTTCTGGGTCATTCTCCTGCTTCCCTTAAGCACTCAGTAGTTTTCTTTTGTTCTTGGGGGGATGGTTTACCTACACCCCTAAACTCATTGTTTTGTTCAGTGTCAGACTGACCCATGTGACAAAGCCATATGGCTTCCACACCATAGTTTTTGGTAAGACATGAGGGAAAAAAGAACAAAATTGCTCTCGTAAACAAAACAAAAGAAAAAAAAAGATATTTGTAATCAGCTAGGAATCTCTGCATAACAGGCCCGGATTACATCGATACTACTGCCTTAGTTTTTCCTGAACTTACAGAGACTCACATTTGTTTTTGTTTCTTCAACATTTCATCTGTGAGTCACCCATAGTCAGAGATCCTAACTGCAGGCCCATGGAACGATCGGATGAGTAAGGCGAGGACACTGCAGTTATAGAGGTTTTTGGACCAGACATGTAGACTGTGTTATTATAGAGAAGAAACTTGTAAAAATGTTCCATGCAAATTGACCGTCTCTGAGGAATGGCCCTGATCACCTTTTGAAAAGTCAGAAATCATGGTCCAGTCTTCATCAAGTTCAATACAATAATAAATAGATAAATAATATTTAATATATAAATAATATGAATATGAATTTATCAGGCAGGATACAGCACAGAGTCTTCCTGTCTGTTTCCCTCTGCTGTATGTGCCTCCATACAAGGGTTGCATTTGTATAAAAAAGAAAATAAAGAATTCATTCATTTACCCCCCACCACCACACACACACACACACACACACACACACACAAACACACACAAACCTCCCCCAATGCTTCTGCATGTTATTTAGCTGTTTTTGTTTTTGCAGTGTTGGTTGTTATATCACTGTCTGTTTGGAAAAAAAGTAAAGCTATTTAGAACACTGTCAAACAGCTTTACTTTTTCCCCAAACACAGAATCACCTTTATTTCAAGGAATACAAGCAGAATGTGTACAAATATTTCTACAAAAAGAACTATTTTATCTCTCTATTTATTCCATTTATTTATTTGTACTAGTCAATACTTCCTTGTAATGTACCATTTAGTTTTGTTAAATAGGAAATCCCATCACATTGTCAGTGTGTGTGCTGGGGTGTATACATACAAACACACCTCACAGTTCTGGGATGTGCAGGCTACTGGCTTCCTCTCATTCACATTTTTACAGTCACAGAGTTGTTTTCCTGAGAATATCCTTTATTGCGGAAATCTGCCCTGGGCCACACCTCCTCGTCACACGGTGAAAGTTCACGAACAACAGGCAAATTAAATGATGTGTTCCATCTCCTCGATGATGCGGAATGAGAAAGAGAGGCAGAGAGAGAGGAGGAAGAGGAGGAAGAGGAGAGGAGAAAAAGACCTCCTGACTTCAGTGCTGCCCTCCCTCAGGCAGAAACTAAAGAGTTAATAAGCCGGACTACACGCCGGAACTTTCCTCAGGTTTCCAATGTCTCTACCTGCAATTCTTTCAATTCAGTTTTCCCCTTCCTCAGTTTTTTTTTCTTCTTCATCTTTTCCTTCTGCCTCCAGGGCCAAAATGAAGTGACATGCGGAAGATTACCCTCATTAGATCGAGTTTTTTTCCCCCCTTTTTTTCCGGTTCACATGCCAGAAAAATGCCTAATAGATACATGTCAACATCAGCACTTCGTTTTCGAGCTAATGGCTGTTTTTGTCTCCCCTCCCCCCTACCCCCTCCCCTTTTGTTTCTAACAGGGGTGTACAATCTGCACTTTATTAGACACGGGGAAGAGCTGTCATGTCATTTGAGCCTCACCAGATACTGCAGGTAGTCTACTAATTACTACTGCTACATGCATTGAATAGGGAGTCCATTTTGAAAATGAAATATATATTTGATAAATATATTGGACTGAAAATATAGTTTAAAAATAAGAACTAATACTGCACTGTATCTTCACATGTATACAGATGTGGGCAAAGTTGAATCAAACGCTCTTAGTCTCTTTAAAGGCATGTGTGATTCAGTCAAAATGAGCTTCAGTCTCTTTAAGAGACTCTGTTGCTCAATTTTAAAATGAGACGGATTGATTCTAAAAGTCATGTTTGCTTATCGCCAATGAAATTCACGTGCTCGATTGTGATGTAAAGTCTGTTTTGATTAAATTGTGTAAATCCTTAAAAGGACAAACTGTGTTTCGGTGAATCTAACCCATGTTGTCTGCAGACACTGGCACTGCAAGAGAGCTTAAAGACTTTCATGGTCTCACACTGATGCACGCCGTACTTTTTACAGTGCCAAAAACAGCAAGGGCAAGGGAAGGAAGCCTTGGGTCTCTCGCACTGTGTGACTCCTTGAAGAACAGCGAGCATGATGGGAAGAAACGGTCTAACCCCTATTCCACACCACGCCTGTGTTCCTGCTGCCTCAAATATATTTATTGACTTTTAAACTCAGCAAGTCAAGTGCAGTCCCACTCGACTTGACCAGTCTGGAAAATTTCCTGATATTCTTCCGGTGTATTTTACTGCTAGTTTTACCTACAGCTTTTCAGGACCTTGTAGGAAATCCCCCCTCAAGGTTTTGATTTCATTTCCAGCGATTTGTGCAGATTTTCAACCCGATGTCCGACTGGAAGCGGCCTGCTTAGAAAAAGGCTTTGAAATTTACGCTTCAAAATAAAAATGTAAAAAAAAGGGAGAAACTCAATATGTTAAATTTAACATCGGCTGTGGAAAGAGTTTTCTGAAAATAAACAGTGCCTTGTGTTTCTTATTAAGTATTGTACATGGTCATTTTTTCGCCACTGTATCGGTTGGTTTTTGTTTGTGGAGGAATTGCTTGACTGGGCATGAAGTCAGTGCTAAAAATACAAACCTATAAATCACGGCAGTTCTGCAGCTGATGAAAGCGCCCTGCTCAAACTGCTGTCCCCTTGCCAGAGGAATTCCTGCATGGGTAAAATGTTAATCCAGGTATGGGAGGTTACCTGATTGAGAGTATCAGGTAAAATAGCCTGGGGACGTTATACAAACCTGTCCTGAGTGAACAGACTTTAAGGGCGGCAAGAATGAAAGGCAGGGGTGTTTAAAAGAACCTGCTTCTCTGTTTGTTTGTTTGGTTGTTTGAAGGATAATTTGAGTTGAAAGAGACCATTTCTATTTCAATTCTGTTCTAACTAGTGCTACTGGAAGTGGTTAAAGGCCCATTCCAGCCAAATTTACCTTTTGATTTTACTCCAAGAAATACCTGTAAAACGGAAGCAGAGAGTGTGGGCATAGGAATTCATAAACTATGCAACATCCCCTCATTTTCTTTGTACCTTTATGAGGAAGTTAGCTACATCACATTTGTAATATATGGAAGAGCTAATGTCATGTGGAAAATTGCTGAAGGAGAAGGATAGAAAATGGACTTTTCTGGCCTTAAAGGGTTAGGAGTATGAGTAGGTAAGCTGACCATGGATTTGTTAATTCCTGCATAAAATAGGCATGTTGCCCCTGAACTGAATTCCCTGCAGAAAGGGGGGCCTCCTGTCCATGCTTTTAGACAGGCGCTGGCAGAGTGTTTCCTCCGCTGTGCTCTGCCCACACCCCGGGTAGAGCCGCAGCTGCAGCGTGCTCTCCACCAAAATGCCCACTGTTGAGACAGGGAGTGTTTTCCGCATGACGAGCCGCACAGACCTGCAGCAGCGCTGGAGGGGAAGAGGCCGATCTCTTCCTGACAACTGGTCACCCGTGGGAGTCTGCCATCAGCTCTGTAAGATGTGGGGAAAGAAGTCAGCTCTTCGCCAAACAATTAGTTATAGACTGCATTTAAAAAAAATTAAAAAATAAAAGCCACTTCTCTGTAAAATGACAAATACGGAGGTGCAGCTTAGAAGACAGTAAAACATTCCTGAGCTTTGAAATATCTACCAATTAGTCAAATTATAACCATTTTTGTAATGTCTGTAAAACAAAAAAAAAAAGTGCAGTGTTGATGTGAAATCGTTACATATGGAGGGAGAGAAGAATGTGAAGAGTCTTGTTTGAATTGGCCTGGTGGACTGGGTGAAGGCCTGAGTGAGTCCATAAACATACAACTGGAACTCTGACCCCAGCAGTAAACAGTTATTCTCTCTCTCCGTGATAAATGGCAGCGCTGGCCTCCATCGCAGAGAAAGGCTTTTTTCTCTCCTGTCCCTTTCTCTCTCTCTCTCTCTCTCTCTCTCTCTTCCTCCACCCCCTCGGAGCTGAAAACGTTGTATTATTTTTTTGTGGCCTCCCACTGGCGAAGCCCAATCTTATGTTCCTGTGAATCCTCTCTGCCCATTCAGCTCTAATTAGGACAGTGTTGTGTTTCTAACAGGGCTGCCTCCTCCTTATGCTGTAAGGGCTCACGGAGCAGCGTCATGCCGTATTTCATTTATTTTAGGTTGTCTTTGTATAACGATGGAAAAAAAAAGCTCAAGGAAAAAAAGAGCGAGGTTGCAGCTAATTGCAAGCGGGATTTAATCAGCCATGACTTCATATGAGCGATGATTATGAAAGATGTAGAATGGGTGTTGCAACATCTGCGCATCAGTCTAAGTTACATGAGACAAGATGCTTTATTTATTTAATTATCTATTCATTTATTTTTCACCTCCCGCCCCCCACTACCACATAATCGACCCACAACCTGATGCAGATTGAAACATATTCATGATTAGAGGTAACTGCACTTTTAAGCACTACATATCCATATATGTGTAGGTAGCTCAAATTAACTTAATTGCTGTTCTCAGCGACAGCTTGATATATTTAATTTTGTTGTAAATATGTGGTAACCATTTCTGTAAATGAAGACCGATATAAATCACATGAATCTCCCAGCATGGGGATTACCTTGAGTCTGAGGACTGCCAGTATCCTTTTTTTTTCTTTTTTCATTATCTGGGCAGCCACCTTTCATGAGTTCAGTTTGACTCTCACGCAGTTCACCCATTTCGCAAGCTCTCTCAGGCCACAGTTGTAGTTTTTCAGCCCATACGATGCAAATCCTGTGAAAAAAAAAACAACGTTAACCCAGTTTAAGCACATCGATTACTTCACTTTGCTTCAGATTTCAACATGTACTGATATTTATGGGAATGCCCTCTCATTTTTCTGGACTGAAGGAGGTGAAATTGGGGAAAAGAGTGAAACAGGATAAATTGTCAAATAAATATCACCTTTTAGACTGATAGTAGCTGACAAGCCAACCAGCATGAAGCTCTAGAGTCATTGCTGAGGTGTTGAAGATTGAGCAGAGTACCTGATGTTATCTTATTTTCGGTAACGTAATGACTGTTTTAATGCAATCTTAGGCCCCATGTTTCTTTGAAGTAAATGAGAAAAAAATGAAATTCTCTCCTGTTGTTGTGCCCTCTCTCTCTCTCTCTCTCTCTCTCTCTCTCTCTCTCTCAGTTGGCAGTCCTGTGTGTTGCACAGGCACAGTCTTGATAGCATAATTTCACTCTGTACTTTTCAGATTCAGTCGACAGTGAAAGATAAATGTGCGCTATTATGTATCCCATTAGGCCAGGCTGGAGGCAGGCAGGGCAAAGTGCACGCACAAGCCTGGAAAACCAACGCTGATCCACATTCCTCACACTTACAGGGTCAAAGTGCAGGCTTGGCCGGTCCATGGGTGCGCTCTGTGGAAGATCTGATGCCCCCTGCCACCCCCCCAACAACCAACACTGGCCAAATTCCCCCAGCACCTGACCATCACCTACATCCAACAAAATAAAGTAACCATAGAGACTGCTGACAACTCAGCGGAACCTTTGCAAAATACAAATGTTCCATGATGGTTTTGACAAAGGATACTTTTTTCATAGGAACTTTTTGATACACACTGTTTGGAGAACGAATTCCTCCAACCATTATAGTCCTACTGTTGCATACAAATCAAATGTTGATGGAATAAAATGACAACTTGATTTATGGTTGCAGAAATGTTGTCATTCATGGAGGTCACACACTTTTATACCTTCTATCCACCATAAATTTCACAAGTACATTTACTGGAGGGTACAGGCAGAGCCCCACCTGGGGCTCAAATTTGAACACTTCCTGCGTCCTGTTAAACACTTGCCATCTGGGGTCAATTTCGAATTTCCCTCTGAAAACTGTACAGAAAATGTTCCATCACATGTAAATGCTAAGCCGTCACTGAGGAGCACAATGTAATCATGTTAGCTTTAGGCAGCTCAGGCTACTGGTGGGAGAACAAGGTAGGATGACACTAAAATGGCTGGTGCTGCACTGAGCTGTAATTCACTGACATTGGTTTCAACCAATGGAAATGTTTTGCTCTTCACAAAAAAGCAAACAAGCAATGTAGGCCATGTCACCTATTTTACAGATAACAGTGGAAAGGATTGACACAAACACAAACACTGTAGCTCTGTGATCCTTGCTTTAAACCTGTCCTCAAAAGTTTATTTTTACAGGTCCTTATGAAAAGTGATAAAGTTATCCAAGCCCCATCATTTTATAAGCTTCCATAGGCACCTTGACGAGCATTTGAAGAACATAATTACCATGTGTGAAAGAGCTGAGGAATGCTCAGAGCAGGTTATGGGTTTCACAGAGCCCTGGGCGAAGCAAAACACAAGTCTCTGTGAAAGGTAAGAATGGAAGCAAAAGGTGAACAGGTTGTTATGGCAGCGCTTTGTTTGTTCTATCAGAGAGGGAGACTCTTCCCTTCATCCACATCTACAGCTCAGAAGATCTGCACTCAATGTCCTGCTTCTCACTCAAACAAAGCTGGGTTTCACCAAGTCTGATAGGAGTGAGTGCAGCGACAGTCTTTGTCTTTGTCATAGGATACCTCCTGGATTCTGAGCATGAATTTGGTCAGCTCAGGAAAGTTTGCCAACGTTTATTTTTTATTACAGAAGAACCACCGGAGTATTCTCTCCTTTTGAGTGAGATTCCCTTTTGCACAAGATCATCATTAGTTAGCAACCGGCTACTGTTTCATTAGCAAACGGCATCCCTGAAGTTGGGGGTCAGTATGGCGCAATAGGACACAGTAGCTTGCCACAGTCATGTTTGTGATGTCATAGTTATGGGCCTGACAAAGTACTGTCTCCATTGTGGTGTAAGAACATGGAATAATTTCCATCTCCAAAAACAAAAGAAAAACTGCAGAATCGACCAGAAAGTGTGTTGCCTTCTGCAAAGTCTGTGCTTGGGGAGGGGACTGGATGGCAATCGATGGAAGACGAAGGATCTATTTAGCTCAGCCGAGAGCACCAGTGTGGCTCTCTCAGATAGAGGCCGATGAGGAAGGGGGGCACTGGGGGTTTAAAGGGGTGTATCAATGCCAGACTCCTTTCATTTGAGATCTCCCCTTTCAGTCGGTTAATCCTGGGCTCGTCTCTCACAATGCGAACGCATTATTTCCTCTGGACGAGTCCCGAGGACAGCCACACAATTGAGGGTGGACTGCGTCTCGTTCAGAGATGGCAAGAATCCAGGCCACTGCTTAACGAAATCCATTATTAGTCCTTAACTTGCACGCAACCTCTTTTTTTTGGTGTTATTTTTTACAGCTAAATTCTTTTTTTTTCTGTGATTCCATCCCTCTCTCCAGGTTGACTGAGGGGATTCCTCTCATACACATTTCCCCCTCACCATGTGTTTTTGTGTCTTCCTTTCTGAAAAGCTCTGTTTTCACTAAAGCTTGGGACGCGTCACAAAGTCACACAGGAGAGGATAAGCTTCTCTCACCTTTCTTTTGACAATGGGAAGTACAGTGTAGCTTAACGATGTTGGAGCTGGGCTTGTGACTCAGAGGTTGCTGGTTCAGTTCACAGAAAGGGCAAAGCCACTATACCCATGGGTATGACCTGAATTGCTTGCACAAATATTCAGCTGTATAAATGCACAGTGTGTAAAAAAAAGTCATTTGTGTAAGTCACCGTGGGTAACAGTGTTTACTAAATGATGTAATGCAGAGGTATATAGAAACTTCTCATCCTGGTGTTGGAGGGGCCTGATCAAATCCCAGAGGTTGTTGTAAATCGCACTGGATTATCTAATAAATGCTTTTAATGTAATGTAATTTTTAGACCCAAGTCATTATTGAAAATGAGGGACAGGCGTTTAGGAGACGTTCTTGTCTATAGTGACTTGCAATGAAAAATGCATAATGTCAAAAGTCCAAGAGGGAATTTCAGTCATAACTGCCAGACGTGACAATGTAAGAAAGGATAAGGAAACTGTAAGGAACCTGCTGATGAAGTGAATAACAATAAAAAAAAAGATTCTATGTCAAATGGGGCAGCCTGTAGTCTATGATAAAGTTAAATGACTGGGACCCCTGAGGTTGGTGGTTCAAGCCCAAGTCCAGCCACAGCAAGAACACCATTGCTGTTGGGCCCTGAGCAAGGCCCTTAACCCCACATTGGTCCCAGGGTTGGCCCTGGCTAGTCCAATCAACTGTAAGTCATCTTGGATAAAAAAGCATCAGCTAAATGATAATAATGTAAAAATAAGACAATAATACTAGCAGTAGCAAAGAGAGAAGGTGCTGATCAAGCATCAGTTTTCCTCATTAGTTCATAAAGAGATAGGAAGGTTTTAGGCAAGAGGAACTGATTCTAGATCAGCATAAAAACATGTCTGATATGGTAAGTGAATACAGGCTTTGATCTGTGGCTGTTTTTCCTTTTAGCTTGTTATGGGTGAGGCTGAAATACAGACAGGGAATGCCTCTTTTCAAATATGTTATGTCTACTGCACATTACCATAGTAACCTAATTTAATGTGATCATTATATAATAATTTGGGGTTTTCAGACCCCAATGTTGAAATGAATTATGTCCCCCTTTGTCCAAAATGCCTTCAGCAGAAAGGGTGGGAGACCGGTTTTGTGTTTTTGTAACCCAAGAGCCATCAGTGAGGGTGCCATGTCTCATTGCTGCATCTTGTGCCTGCACTGATTTTAACCAGGAGCGGAATAAATCAGGATGACTTCATCTGGGTTATATCAGCTGCAGTATAGCAGGCTCAGCTGAGACACTGCTGAGTGCATGTGTATGTATCATATGTACATATGAGTGATCATATGTGTGTGTGTGTGTGTGTGTGTGTGTTCTTTTGTGTGCACACAAGTCAGTATGTGTATATATGTCTGTATGTGTGCATATATGTGTACATACATTCTAAAGAAAAGTGCTTTCTAGCACCTTTAAAGGTTTTTCATTCGTCCTGCAGGGGAACCCTTAAAGGTTCAACTTAGAAACAGGTATCTTTGGGGTTGTTTTTTATACAACCCTCAGACAAGCGGACAAGTGAAGAACCCTTTAGAAACCTTTTTTCTTTTTCTTTTTTGCTAAGAGTGTATATATGTTTGTGTACATGTCGTTCATGCATGCACAGTCATATGTTTGCATGGTTAGCGCATGCATAGGTGTGTGAATGTGTGTGTTGCACGCACAGATGAGCGTTTGGCCCTCCAGCCGATGGCCCTTCATGATTGACAGTCCAGTTGTTCCCTAATTGCTCCTTCATGGTAAAAGTAGCTTCAGAACTCTCCCTCTCCTCTTCATCTTTTTCTCTTTCACCCCCACCCCACCCCACCCCAAAGTAACTACACAAATCCCTTTCATTTAAAATACTTTGATTTGTTCCAACATGTCTGAGCAAGATTAAGTTCCCCTTTCTGCCTAAATCCGAACCCATAAACAGAGAACGACATTAAAGCTGAAGTGCCTGACCCAGTTTTCATAAACATTCCCAACGCTAATATTTTTGTTTTGGAGAGATGGATATCTAAATGTTAACAACGCACAAGCATAAATGTTTACAGGCCTAATGTAAATGGGAGCCGTGTTTATCCGCGTGTTTTTAATGTATTAAAAAAAGGGAACTGATATTGTCCTGGTGCGCAAAAGGTTTTTCATTAAGCTGGCTTGACTAATGTCCATCAGGGACCGGCTCTAACGTCTGTGTCTAGACATCATGTCATTCTGTGGCTGTAAAAAAAAAAAAAAAAGGAAATAAAAATGGCCGCCATTGTCGAACAATTAGCCTCGATTTGTTTCTCTTTTCTTAAACAAGGTAAACTTTCATATCAGCAAAGATGCATTCTCTGCTTCACCTCTGATTTTAAAATTGATTCTGATGTTGTATATGACAGCTGTTTCTCTGAGTGTTTGGGTGGGAAAAATACATTCATTTGGTGTGTTTGATAGATAAATAAATAATTTAAACATAAGCAAGGAATCCTTCAGGGTGGGTGGTCAGGTTTCACCCCTATTATTTAGAACAAATTACAGATTTAAGACCGGATCCTGTTTGTGTGTTTTTATAGAGGGAAGGGGCAGAATGTGTCTGCCTTTTTCATTAATACTGTCTGGTGTGGCTTTTCTTTTAGTCAGAGAAGAAGGGAAACTCCTTTAGATTGACTCAGTCATATCCAAAATGAGTAGACTCAGCAGTGATTAGTTAAAAACGGATGTTGACATAATTAAGCAAATAGCTGGAAGGCATGCATGCCTGTATACACTGTGTCAAGCCTACGTCTGTAGGTTTGGCTTGAAATGCAAACTTTTCTTATATAAGAGGGAGAGAATATCATTTCACAAAATTTAACTGACTTGCAAACAACATGGAGCATATACCTGTGACATTATTGCCAGCTTTGAAGGGTCTAGATTATAGAGGCAAGGTATGCAAGGCCACCATCTTACAATACATAAATGTGCTTTACCTTCCTCAACTATTTCAACAGAGACAGCTGGGAAGAACACTCCAGCTAAAGGCCCAGATGATCTGAAAAGAACCAAGTGCTAACCAATACTTACGCAAGGGTCATGACCTTCTGCCTTGACATTTGGCAGGTGGGTCCGTTTTGATTTAAAGATTAGACACTCCCCACCCCCCTTCCAGCACCCCCGTTGAAACATTTGAGGCACTGATGGGACCAGCAGTCAGACCAAGAGAGCAGTGAAAAGTGTGTTGACAAAACAGCGAGCTCATGAGCCGTTTAAACGGCAAGGTTTGTTATCATTACCGCAGTAATGGACCCGGGGGAGCCGCGAAGCTAAGGCTAAAGCCGGCTAATGGCAGTCTGGATGGTTATAAAGCCCCTAATGGAAGAGGGGTTGCGGTGATTTTAAACTTCTGACAGTCTGACGGGCACGTCTGGGACTCGCTAAAATTATCCAAACACCGGGGGTGTGGAAAACAAACGGGGTGAACGGTCGCCGCGTTTCATAAATCCTTCCTTCAGACAAATTTATTGACAAATTTATTGAAAAAAAAACGCAACAAAAAAACCAAATATCAGTGTTGGAGCCTCATCCCCCCCTTCCCCCACATTAAACGAAAGCCGTATGTCGTTAAAGGCACTGCATATGCAATATTCCCCAAATTTCAAAACACTTGTACAAAAAAAAAAAGGTTATTTAACTTGAAAGTAGCCTAAAGTAAAATAGAGATGGGAATTCGCGATTTCAGTTTGTTTATAGCAACAAACAACGACAACAACGTGGCCCAAGTCATCACAAACTGGAATCCATCGCTCCCAACGGGCTTCTCCAAACCCACTTCAAATACCCAACCTACACTCTCTTGTACCTTAGGCTACTTTTAAGGTAAGGAAACTTTTTACAAGTGTTTTCGAAATTTGGTGAACATTGGATGAACCGTCCCTTTAACGCTTGTAAATTGTAAGTGATGGACGACTCCTTCAAAGTTTTACTGGCTATGAGGCTTTGAAAAAATGCACGTACTGTCAAAACAGCTGGCTTACTCCACGGGCCGCTAGGGCTCAAAGTTACACAGGGATAAACAGCAAAGCTGAACGTGTAACGAACGAAGCAATCACACACTCCAGACGCACAAACACACATTCTGCTTTAATGTGTGTATTGACTAGTGCATTTCATTAAAAAAAATAGTCTTACAGTTGGAAAATAAAGGACGTACTTTTCCGTTCTGAAAACCTAAGATTTTTGTTCCTATTTATCTTTTAGGGGGCATAAACCACAGTCTTTTGAGACACAACAAGGAAAGTATTTTGCGCTTAACTCTTGAGAGGCATTACTCCAGATGTGCTATCTCACGATGTTTAAAACACGGAAGACAAATAACATCTTGAGTCTGGTGGTCTGTGAATGTGGATGATTAAAAATATGAAAATGCATGTTTGAGGGGTCTGCTGAAAAGCTATATTAACCTACTGATCTGATGGCTAAGCGTACCCTGCTGTCCCAGAGCCAGAACGCGAGAAAGCCAAATAAAACCCCCGATATCAGTGACAGCATGGATAAATTAATCCTACCCCACTTTATTCAAGTCTGATTATCCTGGCTGTCGAGTACCTTTTTAGTTCTCTATTTAATAGCTAGCCTGAAGCGCAACTAGTACCTCTCTTCAATGAATATCAATATGACAAGTCCATTTTAATCCTTAAACTTACACCATAGCACGGTCGACGTTGCCCTGGGAAACAAATGGCTCAGTTTAGGTTTACAATGAATAATTTGATCGATTTAGCATGTATTTTAGCTTAAAATAGCATAGGCAATGAACAAAATTATAGAAAAAAATATTCACACGATTTACAGAAGTTTACAGAATTGTAAACGTCCTTTGATGAAAGTATCCACCAGAAAATCCACCAAGCTGAATTTGGTCTTCTCTGGCAGTTAATAATTTCACGCCCCAACAACACTGTGGGACTTAGTGCCTTAGAAGTAGTAAATGCATTTAGTTTACTAACAAAACACGTCCACAGCAGCTGGGCAGTTGTAAGACAACGGTGTTAGATTTATTAATTTATGAGCCTGACAAACGCGACAAAGGCACAGCCGAGAGAATCTTTTCTCACACTTCAAAGGGGGGAAAGTACAGAGACACGTTTTATTCTAGAAGAATTCCTATGGGTTTTTTCACTGTGTATCGTATCTCTTACGAAAAAAAAAAAAAAAACAACAACAATTTTTCGTGACAGGACAGGTTAATCACGAAATCAGGTCATTCCAGAGACACTGCCCCAGAACGGTCCTGTTCAGAGTTTTCCCTTATCGTTTGGTCCTAATCTGATATACGTTTAAACAGATAAATAAATTAACAAATGCAATCCATCACGAGGTACTCGATCGGTATGGCTTTACTGGAATTAGGATAAATAGTAATAACACCACTGTTACAACAGTTTCAATAGTCTGAAATAACGCCAGTACAGTAAAATTGAGCAGAGACTACTATGCAGTGACAGTTTACTAATGTATGTAGTGTGTATTTTCTGCCCTCATTCAGCACACTATGGAGCCAAATGAAAACATAAAAAATGTTTTTTTAAGTTTTTAAATTTGCCTTGTGTCATCAGAACTGTTCAAGCCCGTTGTGCCTTCTCCAAATCCATCACATGGAGGAAGTCACAACGATCAGAGCCTTCGGCCAAAGTGTTTGGATTCATGTGTCACACTTGATCCCAGAAGATCAGAGGGGAGCACATTTGTTCTTCCCTGATGCTAGCAAAGTGGTATTTGTAACTGAAAGAAGCTGCTTAATATTTTAAGGATGTAATTAATGTAATTAATACAATGTTCTGCTCTGAGTACCTTTTGATTTTGGCTCAGCTACAAGCAGGCTCAGACATTTAATAAATATATCTTAATATTCACTTGGATGTGAGAGTTACTGAACTTTTATTTCATTTGGAATTAAATTAAGCACATATAATCAGCTTTGTTCACCAGCCCATGAAATACGCAAAACAAGGTTATCCGACAAAAATATATTTATATATTTTGAAATCTTTACAATAAACTGAATCAAGAAACGTACAGAGTGGAGTGCATACACCTACAGTTAACACTGAATTCTCCTGTTTCCCTCCTCAGAAAGCCCTTTTATTTACCCTGGTCAGTGTGAAATTTTCTTCTATTGAGTTTCCTTTTAAAGCAAAACAACCTGTTTTTTTTTTTCTTTATACAAATGTGCAAATAGGAGAAATTTTGGGATCCCTCAGAGGACCAGTCTGGGGCCTTCAGGACCCCCCCGAGCTCTCGAGTCCACGGACCGCTCCAACGCTGATTCAGCTTTATTTTATCTTTTTTTTTTTTAGTTTCAAGTAAAGTGCTCCTTAGCCAAACCATATGGATCGCGACAAGTTTCTCAAGACAAAAAAAAAAAAAACAACAAATAAACAAAAAAGAAATTGAATTCAACAGGAATTAACAAAAAAAAAGCATCTAGATGACATAAAAAAGTTGGAATGAACACCTGGTGGGGAACGAGAAAAAAAATAAAACCCGGCGATTGCGGATCATACGAACTCCAGCTTTCCGTGTCCCCTGTACATGCCCCAGTGCACCAGGGACAGGATGTGCTCATTCCCCAGGTCGGCCTGCCGCGCCTTGTCGCAGGTCAGGCAGCAGTTCTCATGACCTGTGACAGGCACCATGCACTCCAGGTCCAGCTTGGCGAAGCTGAGCCGGCCCTTCTTGGGCGGGTGGTGGTGCTGCTGCTGCTGCTGGACGTGCTGCTGCTGCTGCTGGAGGTGGTGGTGGCCGTTGCCGTGGAAACCGTAGTGCAGGCGGGAGAGCATCTGCTGCCGCTGGTCGCGCAGGCGCTTGTTCTCGCTGCGCAGCATGCGCAGGGCCAGCATGATCAGCAGCACTAGGATCAGCCCCCCGGCGATGGGCACGGCGATCACCGCTGCCCGGAACCACACCTCCTTGGTGGAGGCCAGGTCCTGAACCCGCGTGACCAGGCCTCGGCTGCCCTCCGGCGGGTACCGGCTCCCCTGATCTGTGGTGGAAGAGAGGGAGGGAGGGAGGGAGGTGGAGGATAATCAGATCAGGAACTCTGACTCAATCAGAAAACCTACAGCAGCAGTGTAGTGTCCAAGCACCAGTGTAGTGCCATTGTGTAGTATATGGGCAACACCACTGTGGCATGATTGCACCAGAGTAGTATATTTGTGTAGTATATGAACACCACTGTGGTATGATTGTGTATTATATGGGCACCAGTGTAGTATATTTGTGTAGTATATGAGCAGCAGTGTAGTATAATTGTGTAGTATATGAGCAGCAGTGTAGTATATTTGTTAGTATAAAACTGTGGTATGAGAGGCAGTGCAGGAGTTCAGTGCAGGTTCAGTTCCCAAATGGGACAATGCTACTGCTGTGGTCAGTGTTTTAAAAACGGACAGTACATAAATCACTCTGGATGATGACAGATAAACGCAAAGATTTGTAAAAATGTAAGTCTCTGGATAAGGCCTGCTAACTGCAGATCTCATGCGGTAAAAGCAGTGACCCTTTGGAGCTCTCACATCCAGGCTCAAGGCAGAGCGGGACATTCTCATCACCAGTCGTCTCAAACTTTGTGCATGGAGGTTTTCATTCCTGCCAAGCAATGCAGCCTTAATTTGTCCAATTACTCATTCAGACATACCCATTAACTTTGTGTCAAAGCACAGAATCTAAGCAACAGTTATTATTTGGATAACCCAAAAAATATATAATTGTACCCTCTTTGAATTATGAGCAAACCAAAGGGATAAGTTGAGCAAATAATAGAGGTACTTATCTAATCAAGAGTGGAGTCTGGATTTATAATCAGCAGACACATGACTATCTGTGGCAGTCAGTTTGGAACTGCAGCTTTTGGCTTTCAGTGAATGGTGAGACCGGTTCAGCTGCTTGGCCTTCTTCTGGTCATTACGTATTTTTATAAAACTCTTCAGAAAACACAACTCTGTACTGATAACAATCTGGTTGGACAAGAACCATGAAGGACCATGGCCATTACTGGATTTCATGTAAACGTCTGCCCTCGGTTATATAATTAGAGCAGGACTGGCTAACCCTGGTCCTGGACAAACACACTTGCGTGCAGCATTTTGTCATTACTCAGCACTTAACTCTTCAGTTAATACAGCTGATGCATTTTACTTTTTTTTCCTGCGGTCTGAATTTAACTGAAAACAAAAAGCAGCATACGCTTTAGCTCCCTGGTACCACGGTAACCTGCCCCTGAGTCAGACCTATCATTTACTTGATCCGATTCTAGATAAAATTGCGACCAGTAACTGGAGGCTGTTCTTTTGTCCTTGTATGAAGCATTTTTCGCGTGGTATAATGTTTGTGAATCATAAGTATCATACGAATTGAGAGACTCTGAGAAATGAGAAGGAGTCCGTTTTACATCTTCATTTTACAGAATCGTTTTCAGGGATTATATTGAAAATTGATTACGGTGTAGAGCAGGGGGTCTCACGTTCCAGTTCGCCAGAGCCACAGAGTCTGCCGGACTACAGGATGTTACAGCACTTAATTGATTAATTGAAGTCACTGATTGGCTGGATTCCACATATCTCGCCTCCTCGGCCTCAACTGAATGCTGATCGAAAGGGAATGAAAAAAATTACACAATGGCCCCATTACATGGATCTGAGATCGCAGTCTAAAGTATGTATTAATGCTAACTTTGCCCTTAAATTTGACTTGCACTTTAATAAGCTTTTTAATCAGAATCACAAGAACAGACATTTTGTTATGTAGAGGACAGACTGTTGGGCCTATTTAATCATTTTAACTTTTTTTTTTTCTTCAAAAAAATCCCTTTCAGCGACGGTCCCGCACAGTTGATAGCAGTCTCAGCTCTGTTTTCACTCAACACTTTGTCCTTAACGCATCCCTGAGGCATTTTTTGTGTGACTTCAAATAGATTTTTATGTCACTATAAAATAATGTGAAGTTTGTGTTACAACACAACTGACAGTTAAATGGCAATTGCCTGGGGTGTGTTCATTGTCTGCTGAATATCCATCCATTCAGAACTCATTAAAAGCCTGTAAACATGTGATACAATGAGGTTTGCTTAGCTGCCCCATATGTTTTGTTAAATAGATAATTATGACTTAAGAGCCACATAGCAGTGGTGAACAGGTCACTATTGTGCGGTGCAGACTCACAAGCTGTACAGCAGTAGTTGTGGGACATTGTTTACATTTACCAACCAAAAATACTTTTATGCAAAAACATTACATTTTTCACTTGTTCTCTGTGATGGCAATGGTGCCAAGAGAAGCAAATACCTGGGTTTTGTTCACAAAATAATAAAATATATATATACATATTCATTAAGTATCTCAGTCCAGGAGCGCATATCCAAATTCTTTAAAATTAACATGGATCATAAAAGAGAAAAGAGAAAATCGAGCACGCAGTAAAAGCTGACGCGATTCTGTGAGTCTACAATCTTTATAACTGCGAGAGCAAACAGAGATTCTCAAGTGTTTCTGTGCTGTGCAAATATTCAACAGCCAACAGACCCTGAAGGCCAACTTCAAATAAGGAATTATTATCCCACGGGTTATTGAAAGAGTCTTTCCGTCTTTGATGTTAAATTCAACTTTTGTATAAACCTGTAATTGATTAAAAATTTATTCTGCATCTGTTTTTAAGACCACCCCCGCCCTCCTCCTCCTCCTCCCAAGAAAGAGAGCATATTTTAATTTGAATAAACGTCAACCATTAAAGGAGTAAAGAACAAAGGCTTCAGTGGAGCGCTGACGGGTCCTCACCTGGAGCGTCTCCTCTCGCGTGGGCCAGATCGTACAGGCCTTTGTAATTACACATGTCGTCATGACAGCACTCCAGCGCGGAAGCGCCGGCGCTCGTGTCAGCAGAGTTCTTGGAGCCGCAAACATGACTCGAGTTCGTGATCGGGTCGAAACACCCGTGAGTGAGGGGAGAGTTCGTGTTTTGAGGATCCAACACCTTGGTGAAGCAAGCGTTTAGTTCCGATTTACACATGTAGCCGGTGGCGACACAGTGAGGAGCGTCGCAGTAGCATCTTATTTCTCCTGAAAGACACAAAGGATGCCATTTATTTATCTAGTTACAAAAACTCTGACTCCAAGGGATTCGTTTTAGTTATGATTAATAAAATAGTCCACATTAAAACAATAGACCTAGGAATATCTACTTTATCACAATGCCCCCCTAGTGTATGGTAGCCACAAACGAATTTTATGTTAGAAAAAGAAATCTCCTTCCCTTCTCTTCCCTGGACGACTGTTAGCTACAACTTCTCAGCTCAAGGCCACACAGTATAACCACGGTAGTCTACTATCTGTAATATAACTGGAACCGTTCCAACCGTTTGGCTAGTCCGTAGTTCTCAAGTGGTTGATTTGTCAAACTTAGTTTCTTTCAACCCCGAATGGAAAGTCACAAAAATGAAGCGAAAACAGTCTGTGTTTGCACGCAACTTGTGGTTGACATACAGAAAGAGCTGCAGGATATATAATTCTTGGAAGGATTATTGTTTTTGTTTGTTTAATTGAGAACATTGGTCTGTCAACACCGGCTATGATTGGGTCAGATGTAAAAGACAAGCATGTAATGTCCAGGACTCATTAACTTATGGAAGTCGTTGACATGGGTATACATTTTCTCTTTATGGGGTACGGGAAACTAATATGAAAGGTTCTACGCTGCATGTGATATCTGAACTAAAGTACAGTATATGCACGCGTGTACGCTCGCGCACACGAGCCCATACTTATTTGTGAAAGGAGAACTTGTCTGGGGCTGAAAATGCGAGGAAAATTGGCCTATCACTCTTTAAGCAGAAGATAGAGGGGTAGCAATATAAAGTACACACTATAAAAATAACTTTGCATCAAATTAATCGATTTCCTAACTACTACAGTAACACATGATACGCTCAATTTAACACCAACCAAGCACCCACATAAACAAAACTATACAGCTGGCTAAACAGCACGCTCCACAGAGAAACTTGTGAAACTTGGAAAAAATATTTCTTTTGGATTATAAAAGCATGACAATCCATGCTTGTCTATGTAAGATACTAGAGACTGATGCGAGCGACTAGTAAAGACTTTAACGAACTCAAAGTCCATGTATTAAGCCAGAATATGGAACATTTTGACAGATTAAGTGTTGAAAGTGTCACAAAAAAAACAAAGATACTGAAACAAAGCCTAGCATTTTAGCTCATTTCTATAAACTGACAACAAAATGGGGGGTTCTATGTTACATGAGCAGAATAAAGGCTACTGTAGCAGAGAAATGCATACTTTCAGTGTCCATTTTGCTATCACGCTCATAAAAGGGCCTGCAACTTTTAGCTATTTTATTTTACAGTCGACGGGTGCAAGGGTATCTGTGTTCAAAAGTTCAAAACGCCATACGATGATTATGGACATTGCTTAGATAAAAAGACAAATGTGACCCCTTTTCTTCCTTAGCAAACTTTAAACATTCTACTTCTCTTCCATGAACCACATAGCTAGATAACATCAGTTATCAACTGACAAAATGCATACACAGTGGTCCGCAAAATATGCTTTAATGCAACACTGCTCAGACGGTATACAACTTTAGCTAGCTAGCTAGCTACCTTTTGTTAGAAGAACAGCCATCGCGCAAAGTTCCAGTTGAAGCCAAATGGAAATGAAACTGGAATGGCGATCCATTTACGAAAAATTGCTTTCAAATCCACTTTGCCTCTGTCGCTTGGGTCTCACCGCCAGCCTCGTCGCTAATGTTGCATGGGTGCTAGCGATAAGCGGCGGGACTCCGTTAAGTGTGCTGGCACAACGCTCCAGTGCGAATGCAGGAGGGCATTGGCTAAACACTGCAAGCGCTGCTCTGCATTTTACATTACGTCCAGTTTTAACACTTGTCAGATCAACCGCTGGAACTGGAAAGTGGTAGAGGCAAAAATACATTCCTTTTATGACGGACGGATACTGTAGAATTATATCCACTGGCAACACAGTTCAAGTCCTTGTTGGCAACTGCTTTAAATATATGAAAAAAGAAAAGAAAATGGAGTAATCCAAAACCATAAAACAGTGCTTCCACACGCGTACCCCTGTCCGGTCAGTAGTATTCTTTAACTGAATTTAACTGGGAAGAGAGGGATCAGAACACACTTCGCAACCGAACTAGTCCCCGCCTTCCAAGAAACCAATTGGTCTCTGTCGTCTATGATTTACATAAAAGGGTATATTGTGATTGCGATTGGTTCGTGACAAGGTCGAACAATTGTAAATCCCTCCTACTTACATTGAGAAAATACATTGTTTCCCCTGCAGCATTCAGTTAATAGTAGCCTTATGAAATAATTTCTTTCTATGTCAGTATCGCGAATACATCAGAAACCAAGAAGCCTGCTATTACTGAGTTCAAGTATCAGAAAACGTAGTCCATTCTGTCAAAGAACAAAAGATGGCATATAATAGCTACATAAGTTTAAACATTTCGTGTATCAAATGTGCTGACATCCAAAAGACGTGTTCGTTGACTGATAGGTAAACAATAGTATTCATTAGTCGTAGAACTAGTGCCAACTAGCACAGAGATACCATGCTCTACTTGAAAAAGGGTGTTCCAATCGGACGTAGGATGTATGAAGCATGTCAGTGCAGCTAAAACTTTCCTTTCTCTTCGTCCCGTCATTTCCTAAGTTATACTATCAGCAATTATATAAATTGAATACATATTTTATTCCCACCAAATTGCCTGTGGCTAGTAAAACTTATAAATGTAAATAGTTTGTATATGTAAAACTTATTTCAGCTGACTTTAGTAGCTACCGGATGCATTTAGTTTATTCTTGCTCATGCCAGAAGTCTTCACGACTTCTTTGTTATTGTATCAGACTGTCTGTGGAGGTGCTCCCGGTGTGGTTAAACGTGAGCAGGTTACTCAAGATTCGCAAAGTAGGAGAGATCTTCGCCCTTCACCCTGATTCGTCCGTTTTGGCAAAATGACGTTGTGAGCAGGCAGGGCAGGCAGGCAGGGCAGGCAGGCAGGGCAGGCATTCTGTGATATCAGCAGTCAAAAAAGAAGAGCGCGCGGCGCCACCGAGACGACACAGACAGACTGACGCTCAATTATCCCCAAAACAATTCCGAGCCAAACACAAGCGCGGCCTGATCGATATCAAAACCCTAACCCGATCGCCTCTCTAGATAGACCAAGATCTAAAGCACTTGTCTGGAGGCGCAGAAAGGCCCTTAAGAAATGTATGAGCTAACTTCTAATTAGTTTTTTGCAGCACTGTGTCTTCCATTTGAGATTCTTGACACTTCTTTTTACAGTGTGTGTGTGTGTGTGTGTGTGTGTGTGTGTGTGTGTGTATGTGAACTGGATGTTAAATTACTATTTGAGGAAAGAGAAATATTTTTTTACATTAAATTGTGAACTGACACCTCACTACCTACTTGTTCCAAAAGCAACTACACTTATGTAGACACAAAGTAGTAAACAGAAAAATAAGATTAAATTCATCTTAAAGACAAAGTATATATATACACACACACACACACACACACACACACACACACACACACACACACACACACACACACACACACACACACACACACACACACACACACACACACACACATATATATATTCATAAATCAACAAATAAATCAGAAATGCCTAATAAACATCTAACTATAATTTATATGGTTCAGATTTGACTTACATTACCATTTATAAATTAGTCCTGCTACTTTTTTAAAACATTTTCCAAGGTATGTCTTAGATGATTAGGACACATCCAAAGAAAATGCAAACATTAAATTTAACATTGAAATATTGAGACATTGTGTTCTGAAGGTTTGATAGCAGCACATCTTGAGTAGCCCACTTAAATTGAGAGCGGTCAAAGACTGCGAGCATAGACTCCGTTGGTGCAGGAGGTTCGAGTATAACCCTATGACTGGTGAATCGCGCTTTGTTTTCCCCACCCCCTCCCTTTCTCCTTCCGTTATCAAGAGCAATCAGAGAGAGAGAGAAGGCATCGACTTGTCAGTTGGCCATTGCACAAACATGACATTCTTTCCTGCTGAAATTACACATCCGCCTTCCGAGGAAATGCGTGCCTTTATCAGCAGAGTCTATGCTTTATTTATTATTCCTTCATAATGGCGCTCTCTCTCATTGTGCACACACTAACTGGACCTGCCCATGGCCCTAATACCTCTGAAAATGTCTTTCACAGTGAGGTTCTGTGAAGGAGAGGAAAGGGTAACTGGAATTTAACACAAGGCAGATGCATAAATACTGGCATCACCGGGGGAAGATTTGCTAATCTAAGCAAAATCAGTCTTGTGATTTCACCATCTCCATCGTGTGACTCCGCTTGCTGTGAGCTGGGTTGCCATGTTGGTATTTGAGCCAAATTTGCTGAAGTAATAGTTGAAATTTTAGGTGGAAACTAAAACCTGCATATACTCATGCCCACCATGACAGAAACTGGGGGACACTACTGTAGCAATATGGTCACTGACAAAAGTCACTGTTCCTTTGTTTTCTTTGGCCTGGTATTTTAAAATCTTTTTAAAATCAGCCCTGTGTTCTGAGATATTGCACATTTTACAAAACATTTTAAGTCTTCCACTATACCATCATGCCCCTGGCCTGGAGTGCAACAGTGTGTGCCGGGTTTTGTGGTTTCCTCTCCAGTCATCAGCCAGTTTAAGCTTTGGGGAATGTTTAGCCAAAAGACGTCTTACAGCAGGAGTAGCCAACAAAATTAACAAAGCCGATTACAACATATTACACTGTTAACTCTCTTCCCTTGGTTCCTTTAGTCTGAATTTGTTACTCGTTTAAAGGAAGACAAAACAAGCACGCTTTCTTTAAAGAGTACTCTTAAAATGAAGGCAGTGAGGAGTGACAATAGGAGATATAGTTGGAAAACATCAGGATGAGTCATTTAGGCCTGTAGATGCTGCAATGAAGCACATACAATTAGACACAGTGGCGCTAAGGGGGTGGGGGGCCTGGTGCCGTGTGGCTCACTGCCTTTACCTTTGTGATGTGTTGATGAAGTACTTTTTGATGGCCCCGTTCACACATTGGTCTCGATTAGGACCTGTGTTTGGGTGAGGTGTGAGGGTTGGGGGCATGATTACTATGGGGTATTGTCTCCACCGCAACTCTGGTCCTGCAGAACTGGAGCATAGGTTATTTTTTGCTGTGTATTTCAGCACTTGAAATACCTGATGCAAGTCACAGAATAAGACTAAAGGAGATCTGAGGTTTTACATCACCGTGGAGCCCCTTGCTGCCGAGAAATCCCGGGCCTTTTGGGATGCAAATCAACCGGTGTCTGTGGAAACGCCTCACCTGAGACGGGGCAGGCCAGGGTGTCAACCGCGCCCGCCACCCGTGGTGCAAACCAGCAAATCCCATAGACCCCACCTGTGGAGGGCTGGAGGATCTGCAGGTTTTTCTGATTTCCTTCCAATCGGTGGCCAGTTTAGCCCACACACCTTCATTCTATCATAAGAGTGGACAGTGAAACTCTTGTACCACTGAAGTCTGTATGCATGTTGCCTTTCATGTCAATCAACAATTTTTTTTTCTTCTTTAGTAGTCATTCAACTAACTACATGTATGAATGTGACCGAACATTTTTTTAAAGACAAATAATTTTGTTCCATACACATTCTGTTCAAGCCAATGCATTCATGGCCCTCTATGATAAAGGGGCTGCTGTAGACAGTGACATTAATGGAATGGACTTTAATGGTTAATTTCCCAGACAACAAAGAAGGCTGAACCAAAGCCAGGGCTTGAGTGGCAGACATTGGTTTACACTATTGAACACATGTATGCAGTATCACTTGCATTTCATTTAGAAATACTTGCAAAGTCATACAAATTTCTCAAACAGGAACACTGAACTTTTGGTCTAAAAGGTCAATGGACAGCAAGATAATAGTCTGTTTTTTTTTTTTTTTTGCAAATGTTTCAGTGTTGCATGGATCCTTTCCTACCGTTGACCATCTGTTCTTTCCTGACATCACACTTATCCTGGATGTGTCAATTACCTCTCAGCCTCCTCAGTGTCAAACTGATAGAGGAAACACTATCTGATAGGCCGCATGTACAGCAGCCCTTCAAAGCCCATTTTAGATTACATCCATTTTTATGAAACTCAATCTCAAAGAAGCCACTCAGAAAAAAAAAAAAAAAATGACCAGAAAGCACATGGTTTTAGAAAGTAGGTCAATTTACACAGCCCTGCCACAAAAACTAAGGCAATACATCAGTGGAAATAAGATCTTTCGTGATCACCTTTCCCTCAGTTTTGACTCTACTGTTCTATTAGCGCCACCTGCTGGGCATACATGATCCTACACAGTAACACTTGTGAGCGTTGCTGCATAAAGTACCTACTTGATACGGTTAAGCAAAATGCAAAACTCAGTGCCACAGAAAGCCATGCATATTGCACCTTTCTTACTCAAATTACCACTGCCCTGTAAGTCATACAGTATGTAGCACGGTGCATTCATTTTACAAAAGAAAACACAGCCGTTACTTTGAAAAGGAACTCCCCTTTAATGCATTAAGAGAAAATCAGCTTGCATTACCACATCAGCAATGAGTGGAACTCATTTATTCAATCAAGGGCGGTAAGAAACAAGCATACATACAGACCTCCATATTAAGCAATGGGGCTGGACTCTACTGCGTTAGAGTTTAAGCTGTAAGCAGTTATAGCTGAATACACCGCCACCATAATTTCAGAATCAAAGACCACAATAATCAGGATGTCGTTCATGGAACATTTCAGTCACATTTCACAGAAATATGGCATGGCTGGGGTTGCCAAGGAGATGGGACATGTGGCTCCAAGCTGACCCTTGCTGTTGTTTAGCGATGTCTCCCCCTGCTGGCCAGACGGCCTTACTGCAGAGCACATCAACATAACGATTCCACCCAAGCAACTCCACTCCCATGCTGGCTCTATTCTCTGGGTTTCTGACGGCCTCTGGATAACATGCTGATTATATTTGAGCGCAGGCTGCACACATGATTAATGGTGTCCTCAGAGTTCTGTGGGTGGATTTGATTCCCTGCGTCTTCATTTAAAACACAAAACAATGACATCTTTCCAGCTGTTGGACAGCTGACGTCCCCTCTACATGGGGTTGTAATTAGGCATAGTTATTTATGTCCATTTAATTACCAAAGAAAATCCTGCAAGTTGGGCAGCGCTACGCATCGCAAAGAGAGCAGTTTGTCAGGGCTGAGCCTGACGTGTCACCGGTCCGTCTTATCTTCCTGTATTATTTTTTTGGGGACAATTTTCCAAGATCGGACTGTGGAAGCCGTAACACCTATGGTCTAGAGGTCGAAAAGCACCATCTGAAACACGCTGGTAGGTGCGGGCGCTTGCTCCAGTCCAGCACGACAACGGTTCATTCGACTAGTTAAGATCATTGATTTAATCAGGAATTTCAGTGCTGAGCTGTAAGAGAAGCCTCTTCCCACGCTGGCCCTTCTCAGGATGGCTCGGGACTCCTGCTTATTATAGGACGGTATTATAGGAGCAGAACACGGACCCTGGAATGCCAGTGTGTATGTCCATCGTTTTTAGGTTTCTGCCCATTCCCCTGGCTTGAATAGCCAACTCGCTGTGTACATGCACCCCCGTTCCCTTTTAGACTGCAATAAGACATCACTTGCAAACACAAAACGAGCAGTTTTCTGAAGCACCACATTACCAAAATGATTAGACTAATTTAACCAGATAACTGCTGGAATGGAAACGAGACACTGATTCTGCAGAAAGCCAGCAAGGTCAGTCTGCTCTGTGCTCTTGGTCTCGGCAGGTTTCAGTGCACTATCCTTGTTTTCTTTCCACGCAAACTTGCATAACTACTTCAGACCCATGGAAGCAGGTGTGGAGAGGTATAACTCCGTAATCTACTTTAATTTGGTCATTCAGGGTGGAGTAACACGAAAACGCAGCCCTTCAGAACCGGAGAAGAGGACCATGGTCTTACGGCACCTCGTTATTTTCCCAGTGAAGACAGAAATAAGAAGCAGGGCATCGGGTGCTTTAGTTTAGCATGTTTATTACAATACATACATTTCACATTTGACCTTGTGTGTCGTCCATGCCCCAGTCCTGCTGTGTGCGATTGGTGATGTTCGGGGTTCTCCCGCTCGCGCTGTCCTTTCGCCTTTCCATCTTTTACAGGGTGCAAAAGAAAAATGTGTAGTAGCGATAATTCAGGTATACAACAGTTCTGATATACTAAGTATTTCACTGCAACTTTTTAAAAATCTTTTTTTTTTTTTTTTTTCTTTAAACCACCATATTTTACTTTGAGCAACTGTACATAGGAATGAAGTCTTGGGCCGGGACCCAAGGTGCGTTGAAAACGACATAAGCAGGATTTCGTTTTATTGTTTTGTTGAAGAGCTGTAAAGATGGTGGAGGGCAGAAGGAAATTTTGGGTTATTTTTGGCTAAAGAGACCAGGGCTCGTTTTCATTAGGCGTCTCAGCATGGGAGTGCTGATCCAAGATCAGATTTCCCCATGTCGATATCCTTACCTTCTCCAAGGGCTAAAAGGTGCAAGCTGATCCCAGATCAGCACCCCTCCTCTGAGATGCTTCAAGAATACAGGCCCAGAAACAGACGGTGTGTAAAAGAGTGATACTGCGTGTGTTGTGTACTATGAGAGGGTGGATTTGGGAGGGGGTGGGGCTTTCTCTGACTGTTCGTTTCCACGGTGCTGCAGGGGCCGCCCACAGGCCCCCAGGCACTGGAGAGATCTGTAGGGATTGCAGCATCGCTGAGTGACAGGCCTCTCGTCCATATCAGCCAATGGGAAGGCAGGGAGGTGGGGTTTGGGGGCGGGGTCAGGGGGAGGGGTATTTCCACCCCAACACGTGAGCCTTGTTCCTGGGTCAGTGTCCCAACAGTTCGTAAACCTTCATTCATTCATTACGTCGTGGAATATTTTTTTTTTTTTTTTTTAAATCCCCCATAATCCTCCTTGCAGAAATTCTCTCTCAGAAGCGCTGCCCGTCTCGGCTGGTCTATCACGCACTCAAGGCGAGGCTAACGTGCTAACCGCTCGCGTGAGAGCCAAGGTCTGCGGGCGAGTTAACGTGGAGAGGGGCTAACGGATCATTAGCCACGGTACTTAGGCATTGATTAGTTTTGGATGTCAAAAGCTCAAGATAGGCATGGGCTTTTCCATGGCTTCACTCTACAAAAAGGTATTTACAACATGGATACATCTACAGGAAATCTACGCGTGGGAGGAGGGCTTCCCGAAACTCTGTGAGACCCCCCCTTTACCCCTCAGTCTTTGCCTCCCTGGCCCCAACCAGCTCTGCCCAGCCTAGCCCAGCCCAAACGGTCAAAAGCCTGCTCGACCGCGGCTCGACCGCAGCTTAAAAGTGTTAAGGCTGGGCACAGGATGTCGGTCCATGAGGGTTCCAACCATGTTCCAACCGTGGTACGGTCATCTGCCTGCAACCTGCACTCACACCATGAAGGAGTTCTGGTTCTTCAGCCTGTCCAGCTCTTTAATCTGCTGTCTCAAGAACAGTATCCTGTAGGAGGGGAAGAAAGAAGGGTTTAAAGATGTTGCAGATGAGCCAAAGCCAAACAGCTGTTCCTGCGTGAATGAAACAGAACACTTTCCCTGGGTTAGACACAACGGAACACTTTCCCTGGGTTAGACAAAAGAACAAAGTCACTGAGTCACACAACCCCATTCTGTCCTTAGCTTTCTCTCCTCACTCCCATCTAGAGAGAATTGAGGGTCTTATAAAGCTCCTGCAGAATCTTCTGAATTTCACTGTCACTTAAGCATTCTGTGGCTCAATTAAAACTGTCCATTAGTTCCCTCATAATCTTAGCCTACCTGTCACAACAGTCTCTCTAGGACAACAGTTCAGGACATCCTACTCTACAGTGACTTCAACAAAGGTCCGTGTATGAGAAAAATGCACCCCCTATAAAACGCATAATATAGAATATGACACCACGCCTTCACCATGAACTGCCATGACGATGACTCCACCTTAACGGATGAAGAGACACAGGTGTATGAACACGACCCTCACCTCTGCTCCCGCAGCGTGGCCTGGATCTCACACACCCGCACCAGAGACCGCAGGTTCTTCAGCTCTGTGCAGATCTCGGACATGTAGATGCTCCCCATGTTGTGGGCTTCTTCGCGTAACCGTGAGGCCTGGAACGGAGCGGAACGAGGGCTGCACGTTAGCGCACGGGTTGCCACGGGAGACCGCCAAGCATGTAGCGGAGCCATAGGCCATACAGACATATCGTTAAAACGCCATCCACTACATCCTCTCTGCTTCTCAATGACTGGAGGTTCAGGCACAGACTCGGCGGACATCCCATAATCACCAGACACTCGAGTCCTCACCGTTTAGCTACAGTTCATTCTGGTTCTTACGAGTTTCCAGGGTCAGTCAACCCGACTCAATCGGCCCTACACACCAACACCAGTTAACACAGATTATTCCACAGCAAAATCTTTCACAAGAACGGTCCTTCATTAGTCATTCACAAGCCTAACAAATCAAGCTCAAAATGTGTAAAAAAAAAAAAAAAATCTGGCAAATAATTTAAGTCCCACTCCAACCCAACATCCTTCCTAAGTTTACGTGAACAGCCGCAGTGGGCTTCTCGATGAATGCCATTATACTAATGTGCTTTGTGCTGTGAATGGCTTATGTGAATGGCTTTGGATAGGAGCATCTGCCAAACGCCTGTACCGTAGCGGCGCCCCGAGGCCCAGCCCCTGTCGCCGTGGTTACCTGCTTCTCCATGTGCTCGGCCGGCCACCCTTGCACATGCTTGATGAGGTTGTCGTTGAAGTGGGAGGCCAGCGTGGGGGTGAGGCTGCAGGGGGGCCGGGCGGAGGTGCTGGGCGTGAAGGCGCAGGGCGGCCTGGAGGGGGCGCCGGTGGTAGCGGATGCTGAGGCCGGGGCGGAGCTGCTGCTGTTGCTGACGTGATCCGGGCCTGGCGAGGGGCTCCTCTGACTGCTGCCAAAAGGGAGGAGGGGGGAAGGGGGGGCATCCATACCGTTACAACCCACTGCACCCATCGCCAAATAGTACATCACAATTTTTATTTTCTATGTTTCTCAATTCCCCCAATGGCAATCCAAAGCGGTGCGAGCCCACCTAGATATGAGCTTGACCCAAAATACTACCTGTCACTACATGACAGCAAAAACACATCCAGCTTGCAGTTTCAAGTCATGCCAGGAGATGGCACTACAACACAAGACTGAAAAAAGCAAACCTTTCAGACGCATCAAAGCACCGTTTCAACACTGCTGTCAGTACAAAATAAAGCTGCTGTTATCATTCTGACATCGGAAGAGGGTGGAACAAGAGGAAGAGAGGGACTGAGAAGATGAGACTTCGAATGAGAAAGAGTAAGAGGAAGTAGTGTGGAAGGTGAGAACAGATGAGGCTGAGGAAAAGGAGGAAGGGAAGGTGAAGGAGAGGTTGAGAGTGAGGAAGAGGAGGAGGGAAAGAGGAAGGAGCTTCAGACCTTTGGCGCTGAAGCCGGGGGGATTCGTGCTCATGCGGTTTCTCTGCAGTGGGGGTCTGCTGGGACGCGGGCTGGGGGTGTGGTCCTGCTTTAGACACCGGCGTGCTGCCCTGCAGGAGAGAGAGCACAGGGTCAGTCAGACTCTCTCACTAACACTAACACCGCCAGCTACCACTTGGGACTTTCAGACTGAAATTCAAACACAGCAATCACACCTCGGCACTCAGGTCTGTACACTTGCGTAGGGGTTTGAGACCAATTTTAGTTTTTACTGACACTAACTACTGAGCTAACACTGCTATCCAGGTACAGCAGATCACAGCACTCAGGAAATGACATCACAGTAAACCATGTGACTCCTGCTCACACACCCAAGCCCACTGCCACTTCAGAAAAGGTGTTAATCGGGAAATAAACAGTCAATTGCTAATCCAGGGGTGTACCACACTCGTCCTGGAGAGGTACAGGGCGCGCAGGCTTTAGCTGTTACTCTGCACATAATGGATTAATTAAACTCTGATCGGTCTTCATTACACAGCTAAAAAATCTTGCCTGCTTTATGGGGAACGAACTGACTGCTTGTTTTGAGGACAAAACCAAAACCTGGACAAGCTACAGTTCTCCAGCACCCGGTTCAGCAACCCCCGGTATAGTAGCAGCGTAAAACTTCATTTGTCCCTGATAAGGTAACCGGTTTGGGGCGAAATTAAAAAAGCACTAGAGTCAGATGCCTAAAAACTACAAGGACAATGTAAGAGAGGCACCGACCCAGACTAGCTGAGACCCCTTACCTTTGTCTGTACAGACACGGGCGGCGTGTTGACTAGCGGTTTCTGGGGTACGGCGTTGGTCTGCGGCGTGCTTATTCTGGGGGACACGTACGAGCGGGGTGACGAGGCATCAGACGTCAGCGACATAGGGGACTGGCTGGACTGCTGGGCTGTTGGGGGTTTTTAATCCAGAGGAAACAGAGTCAGACATGGCACAATCCTTTCCCCCATAATGCACTCACATTACCAGCACTGAGAGACAATCCAAACAGCGTGAAGCCAAGACGACAATTCTGGACGACATTCCAGGGACCACACTTGTAAGGCATCAAGCACTGATCTGGGATCAGTTTTCCCCTCTCTGAATCTTAATGACCAATTATGAGTTAAAAGACCAAACTGATCCTAGGTCAGCACTTCTACTCAGATGATTTATCATTTCCACTGACTATAACCTAGGCTAACATTGGCATGATTGAAACAATATGGTTAGTTACATCAGCAGCTATTAGCACTAGCGATGAGCATTTTGCACAAACAGACTGCTTGTCTTTTGGCTGCCGTAGAGACTACTATATTTAAAATGTAATCATAAAACATGCACCATCAGTCATGAGCGTTCAAGACTGCAACAAAACCTCCTGAACTGTAGCATCAATTATTCATAACCACCCAACTTTTTAATGCCAAGACAAATTAGAGAAGAGTCATCAAATCATGTAGAAAACCAAGCTCTACATTTCTACAAAACTCCACTAACCTTTTAATCCTGTGATGTGAAATGTAATACAATTAAACTGCAAATATTTACTAGCTCATTAAAACCCTCGTAGGGCTAATCAACTGGAAAAACAATCCAAAATGAAGGACCATTTAAATTGTAGTAAAAGTCAGACACTTAAATATCAGACTACAGGAGTCCTTCATAACAGTGGTGTCAAACTGTGTCACTTACTCCAGACTTTGCTCTTGCTTAGATAATTAGTTCAGTCATTTGCCGAATCTTTCCTGCTGGTTTGCACATAATGCATGTTAAGTGAAATGAGTTGTCCGTGTTGTCAAAACATCAAGTGATGATTTCATTTTGTGCGCTCACACCGTTACATGCACACGGCTGAGTGAGTAAGTGAAACAATTAAGGCAGCATTAATTGGCTGGAATGGAAACAAAATTTACATCTTATATTTCATGCATTTAGCAGATGGTCCGCTTTAGAGCCACTTGCACAGTATCCATTCAAACAGCATGAAACACTTTGCTCAAGGGTAGGATGGCTGTGCCCAACCGGGGGATTCAAACCCGCAACCCAAAGTTACCCAACTCTTGTACCACACTGCTGACCGTGCACGCGGCGCCCTTTAGCAGTGACTTTGACACCCCCGTTTTTAAGGCAGCAGTACAGGTGGCTTACGCTGGGGCAGAGGCGTTTTTAAGGCAGCAGTACAGGTGGCTTACGCTGGGGCAGAGGCGTACCTTGGCTGGACAGCTGAGCAGCCTGGGAAAGGAAAGTAGTGATGTTGAAAGCAGACGGTCCAGCTGTGAGGATCTTATGAAGCATAGACTGCAATGAAGCTTGTGTGACAGCAGCTGTGAGAACTACAGGGAGGAAGAGAGACACACAAACAAACACAGAAACAAGAGATACGTGAGAAAGTCTGCGGACCTCAGGGTTAGCCAGCACTGTGACACAAAAGCAGAGTCTCAAATCGCCATACTGAGTGCACCGTACCAATGTTATTTTTGGTATTTTTTAACGTGGACCTCAAAATAGCATGCATTTTTGCACACTTGGCCTACTCAGACAGCCTATTAGAATCGGCTAAAAGTCTAGTGTGGAATAGCTGGACGCGATTCGGTATTTTGTGTGCCAAAGGCACTTAAAGCAAGATTGCAGGGCTGGACAAGTGGAGTCAGACCTTGTAAAACGATGAAAATCAAATGAAACCTTTTTTGTACGTTCCACCACCACAAACACAATGCACTTAGAATGTGAAAGATACGACTGAAGGAGACAATTCTTTAATCTGGTAACAGCGCTGTTATGGAGCGTGTGTACACACTGCACACAACTGTACTAAAACATACGTACCCAATAGAACTGACGGTCAGTTTAGAGGGAGTAGAATGTTAGCACTCGATTTGAGACGCTGCTTACGGGCCACTTGTGGAACACTCAGAAAGACACAAACACACACATTCCACAAGCCTCGCTCACATGGTTGCACTCCCAAATCCCACCTTCCCAAAACATTTTTTGGGCGGGGGTGTGGGCCATGCTACCCCCATCAACAGAGGGCAGACTGGAGGTGCAGACAGGTTCCCCCCAGCTGGGGTGGATTAAAAGATAATACGGTTATCGTTTGCTCATCGTTGTAATGGATCAATGGCATAAGGCTGAATACGATAAATGTGCCAAATGTTTTTTGGGAACATTAGCATGCTTTATGGAGACTATTTTAGGCTCTGCTGCTTGCGCATTATTGTGACTGAATGGAGGCAGAACAAAACTTCACACAGAAAACACCAGCTACTGGCCGAAAGTTCAGCTCAGGGTGGATAAAAACACACCCGCACTTATTTTGAGGGGTAAAACTTGTTCTACTTTGCAAACTACTTCCCATTATATTAAACCTGATGCTGGCACAATAAGCCACATTTGATATACTTACAGCAGTTTACCTCATCTCAACCATGTCTGAGCCAAACACAAACTCATACAGGCATCATTTACCTGCAGTGTCTGAAGATGAGCAGGAAATACTCACCACTGCTCTGCTGCTCCTATACTGGAGCTACTCTACCAGTGCTACCTGCTGCTCCTGAATGCAAAGCTGCTCCTAAGCAAGCAGAACTGTGCTGTGCACGGGAGCGAGTGACGCAGAAAGTGAGCATGCGTATGTGTGTGTGTGTGTGTGTGTGTGTGTACATGCGTGTGAAGCACACCTGGACTAAGGTCATTCGCAGGATCAAACACACAGGCAGTGAACACTGGCACCAAGCTACACACAGTAACAACACGATCACTGAGAGACTTCCAGCGGACCATGGATAGCACCTTTACATAATCACCGACAGTCAAAGTAGCCCCTCTGAGCAAACTAAACAAGGCCACCTGAACTAAACAGTGCAACAACTCAACACACATGCACACACGCACACACACACAACCTGTTAATGCATCACTCCATCTCAACTCTTTGTAGAAACTAAGTAAACATGGGAACCCAAATCATTTGGCCTGGAACATTCATGCGTGGACGATTTTTCTTTATAAATGCTAGACAGACCACCTCTGTTGCTGTCAGCGCTCTAGTCTTGTTCTTGAACAGACGACAGAGTGAAGGGCGAATTAACAGAGAGGAACACTTAAGAACATGTCGCCATAACCCAGGGACTGCTGTGCTCTCTGCCTGCTCTGGACAGAGTTCCAGTGTTCCACTGACTACATGACTGGCATTTCAGCTTCATTCAGTTACCGCACATACAGACACCAGAAATTGGTTTGTATATGCAAGCACCAAAGTCTGACTGAACTCAGGGGTGTGACCATGCTCTCTGACTCCACACAAACCTGCTTTAGGGAAAAGACTACATCCCTCTCTACCAACTAGCATGTTTATTATGGTCAAGCTTAAGCCGGAACTGCCGCCTCTAAATTACATTACATTTAGGCAATTAGCAGAGGCCCTTCTTCACAGTTTAAACAGTTATCGGACACCCTGCTTGAGCACAACACGACCGCCTTACAGTTACACAATCTATACCTTTACATGCAGCGCAAGCAATTCAGGTAGAATGCCTAGCTCAAGGGCACAGCGGCTGTGCCCTCACCCAAGAATCGAACCTGCAACCTTGGGAGACACAGAGCCAGCTCTGTTAAGAAGTTCCACTTCTTAAGTCACTGAGCGCGGGTGTGACTCATGGCCGCATGAGCAGAATTTCCCTCGGCTGTACACAAGCTCCTTATTCAGAGCGCCGATGGTAACCTTATAATTCTCGCTCCGCTTTATCACGCTGCCTGCTGGGGCGACCGCTCCTTTGAACCAAGATCACCAATAGTTTAAGGACAAACTCGCAACGCTGCTTAAAACGGGAAACTCCACACAGCGGCAGCTGAATTGAATGAATCTCTGAGAGCATAAGAAAACTCCCACGCACAAACTGCTGCATTATTCTATACACAGGGCTCCTAACACCGTTTCCAGGGCAAAACTCCGGCCGACCAAGGACAACCGTTCAGGTTCCTCAAGGATGTGATCTGTGGGCAAATGCTTCCAATACTGAATTCATAAAAAAAAATAAATAAATAAAAATTTAAACGCCAAGCCTCAGATTTTTGTTGTATGATGCATACAGTGCACTACAGATCCAAACTGAAAAACCAAAACATGTTTCACTCAGTTCTATACATTCCAAATCCAGCTCGTCTCCAAGGACACTAAGTGTGTTTTAATGTCTGTTTCGACTGAATCAAAATTTTGCAGAGTTGAGTCACGCTGCAGCCTTGAGCCGACCACAAAGGTGCAGTTTCAATTATTCTCTGCTCAATGATGCACATTAGTCACACAACACACGTGAATACGACGGCAGCAGATTTCACTTTTCATTTTAACTCTCAAATGAGGGGAAAAAAAGGGAAGGCGTTTGGGAAGAGATGGCTGTACAGTTATTTTGATTTCTCTGTAGCAGAGATTAATAGACATTTGAATGTCAAACTGCACCTCATGCAGCAGATACCAGAGTGAACCCTGTCCCATGTAGAGTGCCACACAGAGGACACAGAGGGGGTTAGAGGGTGGAGGGGACATACAACAGGGAGACAGATGCTCAGGGCATGGATTAATAGGTTTTCAGAGCGGGAGCACTGACCTAGGATCAGGCTTCCCCTACCTATATCCAAATCTTATCCATAGTGAGCTACAAGGCAAAGCTGACCCTAGATCAGCACTTGCTCAGATGCTTTATGAATACAAGCCATTGTGTAGGGTCAGATTTCCCCTGTGCTTTATAAGCTAACAGGCCATGCTGATCCCAGATCAGTACTTATACTCTTCATAGTACTTGAATATGAACCTTGATGCAGGATAACTTTTTTTCCTTTTCTTTGCTCATTATGAAAACAGTTAGGGCACAGACAGGGAGAGAGACGGCTCTGAGATGTTTTATGAGTATGGGCCCAATCCCCCATTTCAGCAGAACAGCCACAGAAAGAACAGAGAGCAGCGAGCAGCTCTGAGGAGGCGCTGGAGCAGGAGGCACAAAGCGGAGGTACTCCTGGGACAGTGAGGTCTCAGGAAGCCAGAAACGAGGGGACCCCACCATGTGCTATCATTTAAACCAACCCTTCTGTGCCAGTCATACCTGTTAAACTGTTCATGTTTTACATCTACCTGATCTAGAGCAGCATGCGTTTTTGTCCATACAATGCCATATACATTTACTGCATTTCAGGTCAACATTCATGCATAATCTTCATACAGCTGCAGAGATGCCCCATCTGCAACTCTGAGGTTAAATTCCCAAACCATAATATGTTTTTCTGTATTTAAATCCATTTATCAGTGACTAGTAATAAAACGTTACCACATAAACTGCAGCTGCAACATTTCAACCCTAATCTCAGCTCCAAAAGCTATACCAGTATATTAGTATAGTTAGTTAAGCACTGGTTCTCAGGCCTGGTTTTTGTCTCCTGGTGTTTTTGATAGGCTAAATAAAATCAGTGATTGACAGTTGATTGTAGCGTGAGGTGACCCTCACCTTCGTTGATCTTGGACATGTCCACGCTGGCGTTGTTGAGCTGCAGGGTGGCCTGCAGAGCTGGGAGGAGCTGTCTGAGGAGGGTGGGGTCCTGGAGGAGGGGCGGAGCCGGGGACTGCAGGACGGGGGACACTGGCACGGTGGAGGCGGGGCCGGAGCCAGACCCCGGCGTGCTGCAGGGGTTCAGGCCCGTTGCCGAGGACAACGACGATGTCGATGATGATGACTGGGAGGTGCACGAATGGGCCGCAGGCTTGTCTGCCGGAGTGCATTCTGGGAAGGAAAGGAATGGACATATTACCCCTAGTGCACCATTTCTGCACAACTGTCACTTTCCCCACACCAAAACTGAGGCATGATCAACCTGCAGGACAGCACCTGCCACAGGCTGCAGGGACAAAATTCAAGACATCGTCATCAACAACATCTCATGGTCCTCTCCACTTTGCTGCGCTTGTCCAACAGCAGCTATGTTCCAAAGACACACAATCACCACTGAAGCCCTGTCTATTTAAGGCATGCAATAACTGATAATCTTCATTTCGCATTTTCATTTTGCATGATGGCTAAATAAACTCTTCAATGGCTGGTGAATGTAGCTGTCAACTTTCCACAAAAATCTCCCTAAAAATGGCTGTAGCTTTCAAAGCTGGTTTAGCCATGCTACTGTACTTCTCCAAATGTGCTTGTTTGCACTTTTACGGCAGGGGTGATGTCTGCGTATTATGCGGCCTGTTTCTCTCCGTCTCCTGGCAGTGCCTCTAAAAGCAAAACACCAGCACTACATGCAAATACTCCTGAGTGTTTGGAGCTTGTGTGAGCATGACGCTGGAGCCTAAGGTGTACTTTAATTTCATGCTACGCACACAATCAGTGTTTACATTTGACCGGTGTACTCTTTGTAAACCTCAGATGTGAACACACTCAGGTTTAGCATGCGATGACAGTTATATGGACTCAAATGTACAGGGACAGCAAAATTAGACCATATGGCTTCCCTAGGTCTTTGTTGTTGTATGGAGAACCATGAAAGAGCAGCTCTTTTGTTTTAGGAACAACACCTCTCAAAAGACTGACACGCTCACACTCACGCACAAATTTTCTTCACTCAAATATTAAAGTGTTAGCAGAAGGGTAAAAACCAATTCCGCCTTTCTTTCAATTTTTTGTAATCCGTACCTACAGTCCCTCCAGTTTATCTTCAAACGGACATCATTGGGTTTTGGCTTTCATTCGATGCGGATTTTATTTAAACAGCACTTTCGGAGGATCTCAGAGAGATTCTGTACCACCTGTGTAAGCCCCACCACCTGTGTGCAGTACCCACCTGGGTCAGCCCGCGGAGCCCTGGGCACACATTGGCAGGTGTGTGTATAGTTACGCGGGCGAGAGTGCCAGTTTGAAAGGCTGATGGAGGTTCAGACTGGGAATTATACCACAACACAAGGAGACCCTGTTCTGTGCCGAGATCCATACCATCAGACAGACTGTGAGACAGTGGCACTTTAAAGCCCCACTACAACCAGGCTTATTTCATTATTTGACTCAGAACCACAAGCAGAGAGTGGCGACTTTAGGAAACTAAGGTGCCCCAATGTTGCAAACTAAGTTTACAAAACAGGGTAGCTACATCACATTTCTAACACACGCAGGCACATATGTGTTGACATTAGTGGAAGTAAAAAAACAAAAACAAATAAAAAAACACTTATGGCCAAAATACTCATACTTCCACTGATAATGTCAATTTCTGGACTTGTTTTGCTGGGCAACTCCTTTGAATGACCACTCCGGGGTCTGTCTTCTGTGAAAGCCCTGTAGTGTTCAAAATGCAAAACATCTCATTCCAGCTGGTTTCTGTTCCCTCTAAACATTCTACAGCTATCGTTGAGATGTGTTCTCTCTAGTGGGTTATCAGGGGGTGTGTAACCAGAAGCATGATGCGTTTCCAAATCTACATCAGACCATACACGACCCAATCAGCTGCCATAGTAACAGTGCTCGGCAACCGGTCGTCTGATACAGCATCATTTCCCTTTCATGCAAGTTTTCAGCGTTTAACTCTTCCTGAACGCAGCAGAGGAATTTTTCATCCAAAATGGTTTTGTGAAGACCCACATCAACTTCACCATCCTGAACAAACTAACCCAGGGTAAATAATCATCCAGGCAGTGTAAAAACCAATCCTCAAACAAAACAGCAAAGCTACAACATGCAAACACCTGCTTCAGCGCAAAGACTACTTCTGAAAGGTACCGTAGGCGAGGGGTGAACAACTGGCTATGCAACTATATGAGGGTAAACCACAAGATGGTCAAATTAACCTCAGGTAGTTGATTCCCATTCAGCTGTATGACCTACAGTTGTTTTTCCCCACTATACTATAGCCGCTTGCCACAGAAATCACTCAAAAAGGAAAGCAGCCAATACCATGTTGACAAATCAGAGTGAAGAATTTACCATGTCGTGGCATGATAACACACGGAGCGCCACACTGCGTTGTGTGACCCCGTTTTCTTAAAGGCTTGGGGAGCGCAGCTCGGCTAACGTGCAGAGGCTCGTGTTCAGTCATCTTTCTCACTCAGCGGGGCAGCAGGCTGCCGAGGGTAACCGCCACCTGAGATCAGCTTGCACCCATCTTTCACAAGAGGCCCTGAAACTCAACGCGACCTCTCCTTTGACCCTCCTTGACATGTATCATGTTCCAAGGTCCCTCACAGGTGTAGCTCACAAACACAGACACAGACACGGGAAAGCACAAAGCTAGAGGGTTTACAACTATTTCTAATTCTACTGTTTCAAACAACAAATAACCCACTAATCAGTATGAGTTATACAGCATAGTCCCCACAGTGCAAGAGCTGTAGGTAGGCACACTACATTACCCATGATACCTGACTACATCCATCAGGCCTGGCAGATTAAGAATTGACACTATGAAGACAGTTTGTGAAAACTCATTCAAAAGCAATATTCATCTTTAACATCACTATAAAAATAGGTATTTAAAAGCTGAACCATCCCGCAAATATCAGGAAACATCTGACCAAGTACATCAACGTCAATGCACCATAGTAATGACTATGATAACCAAGCTTAGCAGTTACGGTACTCAAGTAAACTGTCTGGGCATGTCCCAAACTTACATGTAAAGGTTGTTTAACAGAATACTTACAGACTGAAATGTCCACACACTAAACATAGCAGCTCACAGCATGGCCATCTGTAGCCTCGGTCTTTTGGTAAACAGTTCTTTAGCATGCATCAGCTAGAGATCAGCTACACAGAGATCACCCTTGAGCCATGAGACGAGCCAGGACGTTCTGAACGCTAACATCCATGTCACCTTTGGATTTCCCTTACCTGTAGCATAAAAACGCTCCCAAACAGTTACGCATTACACACGCACACAAACCATTTAAAAATTATCAAAACTATACACAGAATATTTATTAGTTTTCAATTTAAAAGGGAGAAATTCAGCATTGCTTTAGCAGACATTGATATGTGGCTCTTATTACAGTGCCGGCTGTGTATGAATACTTCAGACAATTAGTGAACTTAAAATGTAAAGAATGTTCTCTGCACCTCTGGGCGCAGATAAGTCATAAGTAAGCTTAGCCAAGACACTTCCGTATGTATTTTTTCTTCACTTAGACAGTGGAAGGGCTGAGAGGGGGACGGAGAAAAGGAGGCATAGACAGAACGGTTGGAGCCAGGACTCGATCTCCGATCTTCCAGGGATCAGCATGTGGGTGAAATTTTTGATAGTTGTTTGATAGTTGTATAGATACCGCATTTCTGTTTAATCAGTCTTAGACTGGTGACAACATTTTTCCATTCCAACTTAAACATGTTCAACCGCACCTATCTCTAACAGTTGCAAGAAGCGTTCTTATTTAGGTCATGCTGCTTTGAATAAATACGCTACAAGGCTCTCCGCTAATTTCTCAACATGAGCGCTGTGTCCCTGACATTTTGAGTGGTGCCGTCTCCATTCCTGTCAATGCAAGTAAAAACACTATCAGCTGCAATTCACCATGAAGTCAACACACATCATTATTCTTTTTCTACTTCTATCTGGTTGCCCAAAATGCTGTTTGTGCTGCGCCTCTGTTGATACATAATGAGATTCCTGACCAGTCAACGTTAGCTTGGGCATTAATGATTTCTGAGAGATCTGAGAAGGACTACATTAATTACAATATTTATTTGTATATTAGAGACATCCCACGTCTCACCTGAGCACACCGCTAGTATTTAGGTGCATGCAGCCATATTGGCACCAAACAATCAAAGCTGTAAACTGACATATACAAAAACGTCCCTAGCGGTGTGTTTATGCATGTCAGTTCAATATCAGCAAAAGGACAGGATGTGATGCGTAATGACCAGACCAAGCAAGGTTCAAGGGAGAGCGGGCAGTCTGTCTTGCGCACAACAAGAAAATGTATTCATTACATGTTCCAACCCCCCCTGCTGGGACATATCTGTCCCTCAAATGGGTGTGGCTGCCCCAGGGGCATGAAACATATGCAGAAGGGAGAGTTTTCCCCAACACGGGAGACCACTAACTAAAGATCAGCAGGCTGCAAGTGGCAGTTTAAAGCTCAACTCACAGAGATCAACTTTCCATCAAAACCATTTTAAAAACAGCATTATAAATTAAGGACAGCACCAGCACTGCTGCACACAACGCACAAATCAGCCCAGAGACTTTCTCCCCCAAGACACTGGATTCTCCACAGAGGAGATGCACTGACACCTACCATTCAGACACCAGCATTTGTTATGCGAGAGCTCTGGGAAAATGACAAAAATGTGATGCTGCCGCTGTCTGAGAGTGGCCTAACATGTTCCCTTCCCTTCCCCTCATACATTTCAAATCAGGAGCTCCTCCAAATCCCTGAGCCCCGGCAGAGCCAAAGCCTGGTGCTTTGAGCACCCACACAGGGGGTCTACCCTCTGTTTCTCAGTCAGAGCACCACCCCAGGGAGCCGCAGAGCGCATTAGCTCTTAGCGCCACACAGCAATCAAATGATCCATTAAAACCGCTCATCACACACTAATTTAGCCAATCGTATACGTGCAAGAAGTCAGGACACTTCCTTTCAAGATGTTTACGAGTGTCACCTGGCTATCTCCTCCACCCAGCCTGGTGGAATGTCTGGCTTGGTTTCTCTGGAGTAAATTGGCTGTGGCCATTGCAGTGAAAGCACAGACGAAAACCCCCGATCCCCAGGATCAGAGCTGGGGTGCTCTGTAGCGGGTCAGCACGGGCACGCGCCGGGCTGGGCTCTGCAGGGAGACTCGGGCTAGCTGCGGTTTGGAGACAAAACTCACAGAGCATGCTCAAAGATGGACGATGCATCACAGATCTCCAACTGCAGGTCCAAGACCACAGTGTATTCACATTTGTTTTGGTTTCCTTTTAATCAGAGGCCGATTTAGGTCACGGGAACAAGGTTTGCGAATCTTTAGAGAACTGTGACATGAATTCATCCCCTAAGTACTGAAACTGACACAAAAACCAGGAAGCAGCATGACCCTTCATGATGGGAGGAAAATCACCACTACTGAATTTGGAAAATAAACACGCCACCTCTACCATAACCCTGTGCTTCACCTTCAGAGAAAAACATCCTGACAGATCAAGAAATGGTAAAAATTATTTCTGTGACAGCAACTTGTATTCTATGCTTTAATGCACTCGCTCCTTACAACCACTCTTGTTCAAGTCAGGGACAACTTCCAATTACCTTTACAAATACTCCATTTCTCCATGCCAACCAAAGAAAAACATGCTTCAGTCAGTCACATTCATGTACGTTGGAGGCATTCAGGAGACACTCTTATCAAGAGAGGCACATAATGCAAAGACAAGAAGCCTTCATAAAGCAAGGTTAAACTGCAAAAGCACCCTAGAAGAGAACAGGCCCAGATGCCAGAGGTGTGGAAAACAGGGTTCAATTGAGAGGCTCTCGATTAATAAACCAGTCAAGTGTGTTAAATGATTAAGTACCAAACAACTCAATACAAATCAATGTGCGCAGTGGCAAAAGAAAACCCCCAGGGCGGGAGCATGGTTAAGTGTTAAAGGACAGTGATGTGTTCAGCAGGGCGCTCTGCCCCTGTACTCACTGGCACTTGTGAAGCCGGTGGTGGTAGCCGCCTGCATGGCCTCTCTTCTGTAGTCCCTGTCTTTGGGGAAGCTGTTGACCACCGCCACCTTAGTCGCCTCCTTCTGTCTCTGCTCCCTGAGGACGAGGAAGGGCACGTTCAGGAACACGACACAATCGCAGCGCTTTCAAAACTTTCCTCAGACCGTCAGGGCATCCTGGGAGGCTGCAGTCTGCCCATGTTCAGCGTTACGTTACACATCTGTATGCCTGCTTTAACTAAACGGCTCATCAGTTAAAGTGGTCGATTACACAGTTAACTCACTTCAGATTTATTTGGCAAGAACTAGTTGCTAATTTTAAGGTTGAACCAAAAGCCAGGAGATGTCAGGGTCCCCCGAGTCTGGAGCAGAGGGGGAATCCCACTGCTGGAAGGCTGAGCTCCGTTTATGGAGCTTACTCTCTTACTCAGCCTGACCACGCATGGCCGGACATTTTTCTCAATTCTGAGATGAGCCCATGAATGCCAGCTGTAGTCCTCTGCCCCGTGAGGGGACGTTGTGGTCCAATCAATGTGTGAAACGGTGCTGCTCTAATTACAGCTAATTAACAAACCGAGCTTGGGCTACTGGCGCAAACAGAAACCCAGAGTTGGGCACGGCTCTCCAGGAACACTGTTCCCCACCCCCTGGCTTTGTGGGGTGGGGGGGTGTGTAGAAGTGCACCTCTCCAGTAGCCTCACTTGAAATGCTAATAGCTAAGCTCTCCCATGAGTGTAATCAGGGCAGCGGTCTACAAAGCTGGCTACACCCTGATGGTTTTTAATGACAGGTCCAGATGCGCTTGTTTGGCTCACAGCTATCTTGTGAAGCTACATTCAAAGTCGTCTCTCTCCCTGCCGATGCAACATTGCCCAACTGCCGGGGGACGTGCTCTGCTAATGAGCGGGCGGTCAGTTACCACATCTGACGGAAACCACGACAGAACAGGTGTTTGAAATGATAAAACCCATAAAGGCCGATGGAATTCATCCTTAAATGTGGAGAGAGCTATCCGGCTGAAGCCTCGGTCAGAAAGTTTGGGGGTCAGGGGTCGGCACCAACCTCTCCAGCAGCTCCTTGGGTTTCTCCCACTGTGACACCTCCGTCCTGCAGTTGTAGTAGTACTTTTTCCCAGAGGAGCTGATGTGTTCAGACCAGTCGTCTGCAGGATCGTACGGCTGCAGGAGGAGAAGAGAACTACGGGTTAGAGACGGAGAAAAACACAAGTCCCTTTGCATAATCTGTCTATTTCAGAAACGGGAGGAGGGGAGGGGGCAACCCAAAAAAAAATAAAATCTGCAGGACTTAGGTAGAATTCAGATCTGATGCAAGCTCCTGCAATACCCACTAGGGTACATCTACGCCTCAAGCCATGCAGCCTGTGTTTTCAGTTGAATTAAATCAGAAATCAGGCACATGTAAGAGCAGATGTATGAGAGCTAAACATGGGACATTCACCTCAATCCTCTTTCTCACCACAGGCCTGCTGGCCCACTGGGCAGGGAGAGGCTCCAATCTGTCAGGGAAAATTCGAGTCGCGCTCCTTAATTCCTCTGATTAGGCCGATTGTGACCTCTGGGCCTCGACAGCGCGGTTTGAAGCGAGGAGCACAACTCCTGCCCCAGAGAGCCCACGTGTCCGCTGGGTTTTTAAGCGCTTTTCGCCATTAAAGTGACTCATTTAAGAAGCTGTGGTCCCCAGCCCCTCCAGGACCACACAGCTCGCCTGCTTCACAGAGATCATTAGGGAAGAGGCGTTCAATATCACTCTGAACACCAAGTATTCAGACCATCTCCTCCCTCTCGACCAAAACACTATGCTGGTTAGTCCAGAAACCATATTTCCCATTATTTTATAATGATGCACAGTGTATAAAGGAGCCAGAATATATCTGAAGGTAAATCTAAATAAGTGGTGCTTAGATAACACTGCCAGTTTCAGAAATTCCAAGATTGAGTCAATTCAGTGCACCTGAAATGTATTACTACTGAAATACTCTTTCAATAAGATCTGACAGGCCTCTGACTACCACCAGCCATAAGAAACTGGTTAATGTAGCACTGGAGCAAAATAAAACACAGAAGCACAAAGCTTGAGAAATCACTGTATAGGCTCTGATTCCTTCAATATTAACTAGTACTAAACCCTAATTATGAATCTTAAATGGTTGCTTGTTGCCTGCTGGATCAATCTTTGTATCACTGGGGACAAGTGGTAATACAGCATTTCGGCATATTGGGGTATGTTCAGTAATATCTGTGATCACACACACGGCTTTATCCACAGAAACGTCACAGGGTCCCCAAAATTTCAGCCACTCTCGAGCTGCTCTCATCAGCCTCTCTCAGTCCACCCTTCTTTTCGACGGCGGAAAGATTTGGCGCAACGGACAGGCAGGGGAGACATTATCCCTGCATTCCAAACAATGCTGGCAGCACAACAGCAGGAGCAGGGAGGTGTGAACCGCTGCGTATGCTCGTTATCAGCGAGCCATCGGAAATGCCACCGAGCATCCAACATCGTAAACCGTGGGCTGTCTAAGCCTCGTTTGATAGGTTGGTACCACTCTGCTGTAAGACTTGCGAAAGCTGTGTAATTCAGTGATAAACACCTCCTTCAGGGATGTGACATATATTCTGACCAATCACAACACAGTGAAGGCGGGCCTAAGGATTAGGTGGGGATTCAAACTATACCCGGAGGAGGCATGTGTCGACTACATCACTCTTCCGTACTTTTACCGCTCTATGAGAATCTGACTGAGGTCTAAGCTACCACGCTGTTACCAGACAGTTTCCAAAACAAAAAACATCTTGGGGGTGGGGTGGGATCTCGAGTTGCAACTGTCTGGGTTATGAGACAACATTCATCATGCATGACAAAGCTACTACATGCTGTTCGAAAACAGTTTTAGACCAACTACAAGTCACTGAACTTCACTCTTCAACAAAGCTGGATTAAGCCACACAGAATGTAGGTCTGTTTAAGTGACGTCCACAGGGTGCATGGACGTTAGCCTCCTTGCCTTCTGTAAATGCTCGGTGCCCATGTTGCCGGCGCAGGTCAGATCCCTACAACACGGGCTATGAAGTACTAGCCAACCAAGCGCGGACTCACAAAGTCCGATGAAACATGCTGCAGGCTGGTCTGGTTGCTAGCAGAGAATAGCCACTGTGTGTGTGTGTGTGTGTAGGCGTGTGTGTCCTGGTGACCGGGAAGCCAGCTGTTATCAAGTCATCCACCATTCTAAATTTCCCAGCAGTGGAGCACAATGAAAACGGCACTGCTGCTTCTGTGCTTCCGTACACCACTGACCTGAAAACCCCTTAGTGCTCCACCAATAAGGCTGCCTTCCTATTGCTCCGAACAGTCAAACCCCAGCACCGTTCTTCCCCCAGCAGGAGAATGGCTTCAGTCAGTCCAGCTGGAGCCAGTCACCAAAAAAAGCCTGCCGGTGCCACCCAGTTTGTCTGTATGGAGGAGCACCGACTTCTGGGTGAGCAAGAAATGCAAGTAATGGCGGCACAGTGCCGACAGTGAGAGTGGTACAACTCAATTAGCACTGCGGCTATCTGACAGCCAAAAGTGTTGAAGACGAAACGTTCTTCCCATTATAAAGACCTGAAATAAGTTTAAAAAAAAAAAAAAAAGAAATTAAGAGTGATTATCAAGACTGAAAAATTTAAAAAATTTTTAAAAGCAAATTGAACAAAACTTGCATTAAAAAGTGATTTCTCAGAAGCCGTCAACCTTCTATAAGGTATACAATTTTTGAATTCAAAGCATTACGGTCACCATCACAATGGCCACGATGCAGAAGTCTATATAAAAAAAAAAAAAAAAAAAGTCTATCTAGAAGACTATAGTTTGTGGTAGTATGGGGCTATTCATAAATGACAGGCTGGGTTCATTTCAATGAGACCCAATGCTGGAGCAGGAGGCTGAAGAAGCCCCACAGAAAAGATGGCTCATCAGACCTCCGTCTGAGGCAGGAGGCTGTGAAGCACATACCCTGTCTCATGCCTGTGGTTACCATTGGCGGTGGAGCATTTCTTCTCCTCCTCCATTAACACAACGGCCTCATCTCAGTACAGGCTTGGTATCTGTCACTGATATCTACTTCTTGCTGATGCAGGGAATATGCTTGCTATGGCCACACTAGTCAGCGTTTGCATCAAATAAGGCTGTCAATGCAACAGAGACATACAGGAGATGAACACAATAGTCTTGTGCACCGACAGCCATGCCCCTATGTCAGATGGAAAATGAACTGACACTACCAACTTGTCTGGCTACTGCACCCAAGTTAAAATTACAGAAATCCAGCAGACAGAGTACTACCTGGTAATTGAACCCATGACCTCTGACTTACGAGCTCAGCTCTCTGACCATTATACTACACTGCCACCCCTGTTCAGCTAATGATTTGGCTAGCAGCAGCTACCGTCTCTTGAATGATGGCAGCTTGTTAGTTCAGACCCTCCTACATAGTCTTCACTCCTCTCCTCGCTCGCTGTGAAGCACACAAATTGATTCTGAAGAGCCCTAGAATAAGAACATCTTCGTAAAGGGGGGCACAAAACACCGAGGCCTCCTGAAAAGGACTTCTTGCTTGACGCTTGCGTAAGACACCTCCAAAATTTGAGCGCACTCCATACGAGGCTAAACGGTATTATGATGCGCTTTTCATATGAAAGAATGAAAGACTGTTTAAACCATGCTTTTGTGTGCGCTGTGTTTGTGAGAGGATCTGCCAGCCTGAGAATGAGACAAACTGAAAGGCAGCGCTGTCATCGTTTCTCCCCAGCCAGGGAAACGGAGTTAAAGGAAAACCGTTGCCTGCCCAGAAACAAAGCATTTTCTCCAACTGTCAACATTCAAAGGAGAGCAGTGAAATTCCCGCTCACTGTGATATCGGCGTATTACCATGTTCTTACTCGAACATCAAGCAGACAAAAATAAAATCATAGCTTGGATCATCACCTGTCAAAGCAGAATGAGTTTCATAACAATGTTTAAACGTAAAGCTAAAGCAAAACAAATTGGGACAGATTTCTTATTGATGTTTAGCTTGTTAGCGTAGCTTTGCTGTCAGGGGTTTCTTACAGAAACTGGTGGCTCACTGGCTCAGACAGTGATATTCGATTGAATAATATCTTAAACCATGCAAAGTTTATTTGGCACTTTTTATTAACCTTTCTTCTGATGAAACAGTGTTTGCCTATTTTGTGCTGTCCATCTTACGCAAAACAGCCTGAGTAAACTCAACGTTTCAACATGCCCAAAGTCCAGTATTTTTGTAAACAACTCAAAATCCACGATGGAATAATTTCTGAAAAAGCACGATGAATGAGCAGACGGCCACCTGCTCCAGTAAGGCTGTGCAACCTGTTGGATGTTTGAACAGGCATTTCCCTCATGGGTATGACGGCATGTTAGAAACGCTAGCCTGCAGAGCACGCAGCTCCTTTTTCTCCAGCAACGCACCCACAGGCTGGCAGGCACCAAGGTGAAATTTGGCTGAAATCTCACTTGTGAAGAGAGGTTGTTTTTTTTTGTAGTGTGACCACAAGGATCTTGATTTGGGGTGTCACCTCCACAGGTAGCATACAGAATGATCCGCAAAGATACAGTCCCCGCCCCCAAAAACAAAACTGGTCACACTGCATGCATCTCCAGAGCAGTGTGAATGCCACAGAACATGTACATCACTAAAGCTGACCTCATGAAATCACATGTAATGCAGCCAATTTTGAGCCATGTGAAGGAGCCTGAAGCAGTGGGTCTTAAACGTCATTCCCACCCTACCCCTGGCAGAATCTACCCAGTACTTTCCAACCCAAGGGTGGTTATGGAGGACTAGATCCTGTTCTGCATTTTAAACCACCTTCTCTTAACTATTTAAACATATACTTACATGATCACATGTTCTAAATAAATTCATATGCAAGATAACAAATGGCAGCTTGGAAAAGATTCATCTGTGTCCTAGTTAGCAAGTGAACCAGCATTTGTGTGTAGAGCTTATTAGCAAACCAAACTAATTGGTGGAAACGAAATGATGCATATACTCCAGGCCTGCAGGAGTGGAGTTGCTCACTCTTGTTGGTACCAATCAGGCCAAACAGGACAGGGTGGGATTTAGCATGCGCTGTCCCTCTGTAGCGCATCTAACACGCCAGGCTTCTGAGAACCGTCCACTGAGAATCTGGCCAATGTCTGCACTGCCATTTTCCTGCCGTGGCAACCGCTTGCTGCAGTGAGTGCCGCTCCCAGGCGGAAAGTCGAGAACGTCTTAGGATCTGATCGTACGGGTTCCAAGCCTAAGCGAGTGGAAACTGAAGGGGAAAGTCGAGGCCTTTGTCCTGATGTACTCTCGTGTCACACAGACGTGTTGATACAAGCCAGGCTGCGCGCTTCCGACTGCCAAGCTACCCAGGCGCAGCCATCCGGAAGTAGGGGTTCCCCCCCGCCCCCTCATCTCTGAAACGCAGTACGCTTCACACGCAAACACCACTTTCACTTTGTCATGCCGTGGCAACAGGATGGGGACAGACAGACATACACACACACACATACACACAGGAGGTACTTACTGCCTCTGACGTTCTGCTTGGATTAGAATGTGAATTCGAGCTATGAAGTGCACTGTGATTATGGGAGTTTTCCTGTGGAGAATAACTGGTCCCTGAAAGAGAAAACAGAAATGAAGGTTAACAAGCTGAACAGATCCCGACATGGTTGGTGTATAGGGGTTTGGACTGAACCTGTAGAGATGTTGAGAACTTATCACACTGGAAAGGTGGAGCTGTTTCCCCATGACACGAGAAAATTCAGCATGAGATTAGTCACAGGTGACTTCAGACCACATGCAAATCTCATTCCACCTTCAGCGGTTTCATCTGACGTTACTCGAACATCCACAGGTGTCTAAGGCACTTCCGTGGACACAAACGTCTGACACCTCTAAACCAGCCCAGCCCAAAACAAAGTGTTTACATTCACCACGAACACCCTCAGTCAGTCTTTACAATGAACCAGCTAAGCATCAGGGACAGTGATGGCCCTTGACTCAGTGCAAAGTTCAGAATAAATAATAAAAAACAAAAAATATATTTGTCAAATAAAAATGTTTAAGTTTCCCAACCACCAACAGGAAAAGTGTACTAGTCACTCGTAACCTAAACTGAGGTAAGACAGCCTTCTGCCAAAAGAACTTAGCAGGATTATATATTGTAACCGCTGTTTGCCAAATACCAGTGGTGATGGATCTGAAGGCCTACAGACCACCTCTCTGCCAGTTACAGTCCCTCGGGCATACAGCTTTCACATGAAATTTCAATCACTGTAAATGGGATCTTAATTACTATGTTTATAGCAGGCATTCCACTCCTGCTCTGTTTGTTGAAATTGTCATAATAAATTATTGACAATTCATTCTCAGTCACCAACATTGTATAAACTCATACTATTTTTGCAAACAGTCATATTCACCCCATGGCCAAATGACAGGAGAAGTGAAAGTACAGTCATGGCTTCTGCATCCTGAAAGACACCAGACAGACTGCAGAGACGTAAATAAGAAACTTAATTAAAGTTATCTAAATAGGATGCAGCCAGAGATGCCAAAATTCACCAAACGGCAGGCTGTCACCAAGCGCGGCAGTAAAATGCCTCCTTGTTAATTAAATCAAACTGACGCAATTAACCTTTTAACAGCGGAGGTTCATTAACTTTGTATGAATTAAAATGTGCGATATTGATTTATAAAGCTATTAGCGCACAGCTCTGAGACAGCCCACGCAGGACTGCGGTGGCACTCGCCCGGCCGAGGTAACTAACTGACACTCATTGCCATGTCCAGATCTCAGGCATCCATTCAACTATATAATTACAGACACAATACACACAATACTGAGTTCATAGAGAATTCGAGCTAAGAGAATAACTTTGCCCACACAAAGCAGAATTTTTTCTTTCATTTTACAGCACAGTGCTACATAGGTCATTCATTTCACATTTACATACAGAGGTGTCTAAAATGCATAGTTCAGGAGCAGGGTCACACAGTAGTATATGTTGTCATGTCACTGAATTTTGGGTGTGTTACAACAGCTTTTGTCTCACTGCAAACTGTTTATTCTTAGCTCAACATTCTTCTCTTTCTTGATAAAAGCGACAGTCCGAAACAAGAGTGATGTACCTCACTTTGACACAGAGCGTCCTGATTAAAGTTTCAAAAGCATCGATTCTGCCATGACAAAGTGGGCAGGACTGAAAATATTTCACACACCAAAAGCATTGAAGCTGTAAGAAAGATAAATATCACAGATCAAACTGATACCCTGTCAAAAAAGCTTACCCTTACCATTCCTCATACAATCAAAGGGCTGAACCCCTTTAGTGCAAATGGTTTAAGTATTGTAGGAACTATAAAACTGACAAATGCTTTATTTTAGTGGCCCAAACGAACAGCATATTGATCAAAATGGAGCATATTACTTTAAGTAATTTCTGCAGTATTTTTTTCTTCCCCAAAACGGTCTGTCAATCTCACACAAGTAGAATGCAACAGTTCATGCCTGCAATGGCCGCATTCCAAACTACTACAAAATGAACTTTGACACACATGATGTAAATCATTTACACCCTAAACGCAGCACTTTATCAGTATAAAGTCTGAATTACAGTGCCACGGATTTGTACGGTGGCAGCACAGCTGTGCGTGTCTCTGTCTGAAATGGAGGCGAAAGTAGAGGAGAGGAAACGTGATGCGTAGATCCTGCGGCTCCCTCTCCCACGAGCCTGCCAGCGGTGTGCGACAGGTGGCGGTAACCACGGCACAGAGCCGCCGGGGCTCAATAACTATGGCAACAGCAGAGGTAGGACCCTGGCGTCACCGTCGTTAGCGCTGACAGTAAACCTGCGTTGCCACTGCGCCTGAAGGACAGCTCTGGCGCTCTACCACGGTTCTGAAAATTGCATTACTGTCTTATGACACCATCTGATGTTTTCCTGCGCCTCGCTGCTACGGATACAGTGACAACTTAAAGGGGCCAAGAAGCACCTCCAAGACATAATAACCTTTAATTGACAGACTTGCAGAGAGGGACAGAACAGGCTTTGGCCTTTAATTGGTGTAACACACAATCAGGCCCAAGGTCCTGAAATCTGATCCCAAGCAAAGAGGGCGACAGAACCGCGGTCCGGCTGATGCTCATGTGAAGGCGGCGTGGACACCATTTCCTTCACAACACACGATCTGAAGCCATACTGCATGATTCTGCCGCACCAACTCGCTGCGGCAAAGCCAATGCGTGGGGCACTTCACCTCAAGACCTCACCGTTTCAGTGGCCACTCCAAAAGTCACCGTTTGGCAAGCGCGGAGCGCCCTGGCCATTCGCTCACATGCTGCTGTTAAGAGGAAGTGTGCCATTTGGCGCAGGCGGAAGGTAGTGTATGTCACATATTATCATTTGAATATTCCTAAGCTTTCCGTATGAGGAAACACAACCAGGAAGTATTTCTTTATGCATGTATGCTTTTTCTTACGCTGGTGGCTTTACAAATCACACGAATCAGCTCTTTTACTGTGCCTGCCCAGAGTAGTATTCAAAGCGTTAAAGGAGACACTCTGCATACCTGTTGCTTTCAGCAAGCCCTGCCTAAAACTGACACAATGCATGCACACCATACAGTGGACGAAATACACTGATAGTAAAGATGGCTTAATGAGGCAAGGCAGAAAAGGGGGGGAGTAGCATGCAATGATTGGTTCAAGTCAGGGAGTTACTAATAACATTTGGTAGCAACACACATTACTGGAGTCACGGCACCTAGTTTAACCCAAGTGAGCTACTCACTTGCTTTGTGATTAAGGAAACAGAGTATGACTGCACATGACCGTCAGATTTGTTTGGGACAACGGTGTTAAACTGTGGCAACTACCAAACTGTAAAGATGTGCTTTGTGCTCTTAGTCACTGAAAGCCTGATGTCCATATGTGTGACTGGGGCGCTCCACAGTCTCTCAAAACTTTAGGACAGGTGGATCTTTTGTCAGCGTGTGCAGAAAGGGAAGAGGAGTCCTGCTACAGGGCTCTCTGATCCCACCACACAGCGTTTCTCTGACAGCATAACTTCAGCGTGCCGGTGCCAACTCGGCTTCCCAGACACTTTCTGCAAACTTAAAAAATGGGTTATATACTTTCGGCACTCCAAGAAACATGTTCATTTACAGCAAACAAGGGAATGATTATACTATGAAATGGCAGCCGTTAACTGCTGCTCACTGACAGAGCGGAATTACTTAGAGCATAACACCCTAGTGCGTAATGTGAGTATTTCTGATGTTGAATTTCCACAAACTGATTGGCAATGGTAATTGGGGGTTCACACAAGCCTTGTCTGCAGTTACCATGGAATTTGCTCAAGGATGTCGGTCACAGAAGCAGACTGTCTCTCACTGCTGGTTCAAGTTGCCATTGGGAAAGGCAAAAACGCTGTGTAATTGAACCCATTAATGCACCTCATTGACAAAACGGCGAACAGTGAAATGCCACAGCCGAACGGTAAGATATTGATCAGTCCACTTCCCCTTCCCGCTCAGACTGTGCTCTTTATGGATGTGCCCTTTCCTTTAACTGCAGGCCCGAACAATCTCACTGGGACCGGGACGGAGCAGACGCTTAGCGAAGCAGACACCAGCAGGTGTGTACCGCTGAAATCTGAGGCAGTTTAGTCACCTGGTTACTTCTGCAAGTCCTCCAGCTCATGCATGTTTCCAGACATAAAGGAGAATGCTACTCAATTCAACCAGAATTGCCATCTGCCTTATCCAAAGCGTGTTAGTTTATAATGCTGGTCTGAGATGGTTCTCCATCAAAACAATCATAAGTCCTACAACCTTGCAAGAGGTTGACAAACATAAAATGTTTGGCATTTTTGTAATGGGGCTTAAAAGTTTTCATAATGCATTGTACCTGAACACATGGGCCCAGAATGGCAGCACAAATGTACATGGGAAATTGCAGTCTGCTACCATGTATGTTTTAGCACATGAGTTTAATAACAATAATAATAAGTCTAGCATCTACTTCTGGCTGTATTCAGCCACTTTCAGTAGCTCTGCAGACTTTGCAACAAGTGATTCAACACCTAGTCACCCTAACACGCTACACAAAGCACCTAATGGGAAGACTAATTTTGTGACAGCTATTCAGAACTGTAGACAGTGATTTGCAACTAGATGCTGATTAGCAACTGGCTAGCTACTGGGCACAACTTCAGGTGACTTCTTACCTCCATCTCGCTCTCTGAGCCGATGCGGGTGCACTGCTTTCGCCTTGCTATGGCCTGTGCCGTCGCTGTGTTTGTTTTCGGGGCTGTCAGACCGCCGGAGCATTTTGCACGGTGGACTTGGGTCTGAACTGTCTCGCATCTTCTCATGGCGGTGATCGCTGCCGGGGTGACTCTTTGATGGGTACCTAAGGGCCTGCAAAACAAATTCAACACCTCCAAATATATAACGGTCAACGACACACGTCCTACAAAACACACATTGCTCTGCTAAGCGATGCGACATTAACAAGACAAATAACTCGGCTATAGCCACCAATTAACTGACAAGATGGCTAGCTGGCAATCTAACGTTACGTCACGGTGCAATGCTGCAGCTACTCGACTCAGCTTCATAGCTAGCTAGGTCTCATAGATACTCAAATCTAAACTTTGTTAACCTTAGATGGGTTTTATTATTCCCGCCTGCTATTGTTCACAGTGATTTCACCGAGTTAGCAACCTGAGCGAATACATTAACGTTTGTCAAATGCATGACTACTGATGTAGCTCTAACTAGCAGGCTGTGAGACTGTAGACCCACCCACAAGTCAACGAGCAGGCAGAAAATAACAGCCATGTATGTTAGCTTACTGGCTAGTCGATATTTTGGAATTTGAATGCATTCAAAATCTAAATGTGTTCTATTTTCTAACGATAGTTGACTAAGCGTCCAGCAAGCTAACTAGTTTATCGGTATGTGGCTTGCAAGTAACATCGCAGGCCTTAACGAAATCAAAATATTAAACAAATCAAGTGGACTACACTTCGACGGTCAAAGACCCTTTCTTCAACTGTAAACATGTCGTACTTTTTACTTTCATGAAAACCTAGATTGGGTTTCTGGATGAAAAGGTCTGAACACTTTTCTGATATATTTTTCCGCACTCCGGCCTGTAGGTGTTCTGAAAGCCTGCGCTAGATTAGCCCTTTTAATCTTATTTCTGTCTCTTATAACCATAGCTACCTGATAGGGTTGAGAATCCCTTCGATCGTTGCACCTATAAATAGAAAGAGAAAACAATTAGAGAAGCAGCAAATCGTTGAAATGTCGATATTCGAAACTATGCAAGAAATATCAACAGCCGAAACAGCTTCACTAAGTTTCTACTTATTTTGGTAGCAACAAAAATGGCGGATTTGTCAAAGCGGGGAAGGGAGAAGAAATCGGAAAATAAAAAATATTGAGAGGTTTACCCATCAATGAGTCTCGGTTGTTTCCTTGCATGCATTACCATCAATGCCGTGTTAGGGTGTGTGAAGTGGAGGTGAAAGATGGACAGCGTATTTGCTTTTCTTTTTTTGTCTTCAGCGACTCGATCTCAGCTATTATTTCAATACTTCTGGGTGTATGAGTCGCTGAGGTTTCGCTAGTCGGAAGAGCGCCCTCGGTCCATCTCTCACTCGCACATACTAAACTGAGCTAGCGAGATATCTACACAAGAGCAAAGCCCAGACCGACAGCCGAGCCCCGCCTCTCCCTCAACTACATCCGGGACACTCTGGGCGTCCAAATCGTCAGGACTCGGTTAGCTCTATCCGGTCGACGAAACGAGTAACTTGGCCAGATAGTATTGCTCGTCAGAGACTGTAAGCTTATTGTTGCAGCTTTGAAGTTCCGGTCGTTGCTTCTGTTCCTTTTAACATGCCACTTGTTGCTGGCGTGAACAAGTTCCGGCCATAGGGCGTTATGTTAAAAAACGAATGGGACAATATTCAACTTCATCTTGTCCGTGTAGAGTCTTTATTACTGTTGCCCTGTTGCCTAGGATCTTCTCTTTTTGTGAAATACGTGTTTTTAATAGCTAGATGTCGTCATCAGATTGACCAAATGTAAATGTGAAATACCCCGGGCTTCGCTCTGAAGTTGTTGAATTTGTTCCCCATAGTTTCATTATGGCTATGTTGCAAACAAACTTGCAAGCTACCCAAGATAAAACAAGCTGCAAACAGATTCGGTAATACTCTGGTTAGCCATCTAAGATAGCATTGTACGGAACTGTACCTTTGCAGCAGATCAACTGCATTGCTTCTGCGTATGTAACAACCTAGAAATGAATGTTTCTTAATGTATACCCTTCTGACTGCAGTAGTCTGTCAGCTAACTGTATGCAGAGGTCAGAGTAGATTTTACATTATATTTTATTTAAACAGTGATTTATATGTTATTTTCCAATTACTACAGTCTGTGAATCGTAAAAGTCGTCACTGCATATAAATACAAGAATGCTTGTTAAGAAGAGTCCACCTGCTGCCATCTTCTGGATATTTTATGACATTGCACGTTGTTATTTTCGTAAGCAGAAGTAACCATCCATCAAGTCTGTACCCCAGAGAGATACATCTCACACAGTGCGGGTGTGTGTATTTATTTATGTATTTATAGAGGATATGTGAGATTTTGATTTATGAGTGTACATTTGGTGGGCCCACACAGAAAAGTTAGCCTAATATTACATCATCTGATGCTGTGCAGGTGATATGCTATCCATTTATTATTTAGCTGGATGTTTCTTGAAGGAATTCAGGTGAGGTAGCTTGTCCAAGGGTACAAGGATAGTGTTTGACCTGAGAATGAAACCAGCACCCTTTAAATTACGAGCCTAGCTCCCCAACCACTACACTACACTGGAACCCTACCCTTCCCTTCTCCCATTGGGTAAGAATCCCCTGGCAGTGTATGAGGCTCCATTATAGCTGAGGAAAAAGAAATGATGATAAAAGAGAGATAAAACGGTGCTGTAGTGGGCTGAGACTCCACACAGAGAGCTGCTGTTTGTGATCCCCTCTGCTCTCTCCCTCCGCTCCTCTCCCAGATGTTTCTAAATGCACTCACTAATTACACAGCCTCCCACAGGACCGCCACATTATCCTGTCTCAAATGGATTACCAATCAGTGTGCTTCTGCGTCTGCTCACACACACACACACACACACACACACACACACACACACACACACACACACACACACACACACACACACACACACACACACACACACACACACACACACACAATAAAAACATGCATCATGCATGCACAAGCATGTGCACACACACACACATGCACACACACTCATGCAATATACACATGCATAGAAATGCACATGCACAAAAACACACAAACATACCCACACAGAATATACACATGCACACCCACAGCATTCGAATGCCCAAACAAACACATTTAGACAAAAGCGTGTGTATACAGACAATGCACAGAAATGCAGAAATACACACACACACACACACACGCATGCACATATACTCATTATAACACAATCATACACACACATACACATGCACAAAGACACATCCATACATGCACACATGCACACTCACTCTCAGTGCCCTGGGCCTTGTTTTTGTAGCAGCATCAATCCCACTACAGTTTTGGAAAAAAAAACAAAAAAAAAACATGTAATGACATGCTAACTAATACACTTGCTTATCTCCTCATGGACACTCAACATACTTTTTTCATGCAGGGCAGACTCAGACATGAAAGAAATAGCTGCGTGCACAGAATGTACTATATTCATGTTTCTGGGTCTGACATGTGGCATCGGCAACACGAATGCACTCCCAGTTGTCAGAGGCACAGAACCACCCACAATGCCTACCGACCTCTATTCACCAAACCAAACTGTGAGAAAACTTTGATCTTCCATGATTCTTCACTACAGTGAAAATGACAACTTAAAGTCTGTCATTGCAAGGATTTGCAAGCATTGGCACAATTGAGCAGAGAGGGGGCCCAAAAAAATAGTTCCACAGGACCACCAGCACCACTAGAGCTGTCTGGATGCAAGTTCATTAACTGCACACTTTTCCCACTCTATCCACTAGATGTCGCTGTAGACTATAATCCTGTTGGAGAAGTAGCTTTTGAACCTCATAAACAGGGCCAGCTGTCCTTTTTGACACTACAAGTGAGTGACAGATATGAAGTAAATGCAAATTAGCATAACTCAGAGGCACTGTGAAATGCTTGTATAGCAACACAATTCAAACTAGCATTTCACAAACCGGTTATCCTTAGCCTTCCTTTTCAGTCTCAAGTCTCTTTAACAATTTTCCAACTTTTCAGCTTTCAGAAAATAACTGTTTAGAAACAGTCTTGAGATGATCAGACGTGATTGCTTGTCAATAGGAAAGAATACAACTGCAGAGCAGACCAACAAACTCTATCACATTTGCAGCTGAAACAAATGCTAGTGTAATTCCTTTTTTGAATAAAGTCTTATTTAAATAATTACTTTTAACATAAATAAATAATAGTTTTAGATCTTAGATGTCTGGCTCAGAATTATGCTCTTCTGGCCAGTCTCACAAGGTTCGTACAAACACTCCTCTATTAGGTAATAATTTGACAGGAGAAGAGGTTTAATTCAGCTCGGCTATTTATTTTAATCTACACTGTTTCATAAATATGATTTCATCAGTTTAGTTTAGCAGTTATTGGAGATTTGACATCTTAAATTATGTTCTTCAAACAAGAATGACCGATGTTATTAAGTTAGGACATAAAACACTGATTTAGAGATGTCTGAGTAGTTTTCTGTTTCATGATTACCCAAAAGGCCTTTTACCCTTTTGCACTTCCTGAAGATATTAAGCATAACTCGCTCATCAAGCCATATTTTTTGGAGTTGTTTTTGACACATTTTAATAAGGCTGTGACTCGGGGGAGCAGACAAAATGGCAAAGACAATAATGTATTGTGCTCAAGAAAGAAGCAGAGCTTCTGTAACCCAATAAGTGCTCGAATACTGCAGTGCTTTTTGAGCACCTGTTGAGTTATGAATTGAGTTTGAGTCCCTGAGATGTGAGAGACGAAAGTAAATTAAACCATAGTAAATGAACTGTGAGTAAAATGTCCCCTTCGGCCAGTTTTACCTCCTGGCATTCTTTCAAAAACAGTAATAAAAAATAATAATCAGAGAATTTTTTAATAAAAGTTTATGTAATGAGTTGCAAAACTATCCCCCCCTCCCATTTGCTCACTAATTTTAGGAACAGAGAGCTACAACACGTCTGTAAAATATGCACAAACATTATCTCAGAACACTGGAAATCGTTTAGGAGGAAGTAAAAATATTGAATTTGCCAGGAAAAATATTCATACGTTCACTGAAATGTCAATTTTTGGACTTTAATCATAAGATGCATGTTTGGATGTGATATATAAGTGTGAATAATGTCATAATAATGTATTAGTGGAGCGGGCCTGTTAAATGCAAAGTGTGGAATGGCTGGCGGTAGTGACACGGACAGTAGCCTGGCAGACGGGTATTATAGTGGGGCAGAGGGAGGTTCAGTCATGTTTTCCACTGGTTTATTGAGTGTTTCCACCCGCCTGGTCTATCTAGGTCAGTCATGGTGATGAACGGAGAGAGCTGTTGTTTGCTATTGGTTTTATACATGTTGGGTAGTGAGGGGGCAGTGAGGTTTCATTGAACCACAAATAGAGGACCTATCACATAGTATGAGCGATTCAATGATTTGGACCAATGACCACATTGGCTGTGGAGAGGAAGAAATTTTTGATTGGTTCAATTGGAAGAATGACGGATGTGTGCAGTCCCACTCAAATAGGGTTCCTGAAGTCACACTCACATTTACCTGTAGACAGATGGACGTCTACTGCAGTACTTTGTCCAAGAGTACAGTAGGAATTGAACCTTCAACCTTGGACTAACAATGGTTGTTAACGATATCGAGCGCCAGGTGCCTTCATAGCAATCGTCATGCCCAACCCTTTCCCAAATGACTTTGCCAATATATCATACAAAGAAAAGACAGAAAGGTCTGTCTCATCCATAGAATGTACAACACAGAACAGGAGAAGCCTGGACCCAACCAGCACAGAGAGCGGGGGTGGGGGCTGACTCTGGGAATGCAGATGAGATCGACCAGAACCGTCCGTGCTGAAGTGTGATTCTGGGTCAGGCTTATCCCTCATGTGCTGGAGGGCTTTCACAGCTAAACCATGTCTTCAGAGCGAGCTCTGTGGAGCGCACGGTCCCATTCTGTGCTCTGTGCCCAGTGTCTTCAGAGTGCGCTCTGTGGAGGGCATGGTCCCATTCTGTGCTCTGTGCTCAGTGTCTTCAGAGCGCGCTCTGTGGAGGACACGGTCCCATTCTGTGCTCTGTGCTCAGTGTCTTCAGAGCGCGCTCTGTGGAGGGCACGGTCCCATTCTGTGGTCTGTGCTCAGTGTCTTCAGAGCGCGCTCTGTGGAGGGCACGGTCCCATTCTGTGGTCTGTGCTCAGTGTCTTCAGAGTGCGCTCTGTGGAGGGCACGGTCCCATTCTGTGGTCTGTGCTCAGTGTCTTCAGAGCGCGCTCTGTGGAGGGCACGGTCCCATTCTGTGCTCTGTGCTCAGTGTCTTCAGAGCGCGCTCTGTGGAGGACACGGTCCCATTCTGTGGTGTGTGCTCAGTGTCTGTAGAGCGTGCTCTGTGGAGCGCACGGTCCCATTCTGTGGTCTGTGCTCAGTGTCTTCAGAGCGCGCTCTGTGGAGGGCACGGTCCCATTCTGTGGTCTGTGCTCAGTGTCTTCAGAGTGCGCTCTGTGGAGGGCACGGTCCCATTCTGTGGTCTGTGTTCAGTGTCTTCAGAGTGCGCTCTGTGGAGCGCACGGTCCCATTCTGTGGTCTGTGTTCAGTGTCTTCAGAGCGCGCTCTGTGGAGGACACGATCCCATTCTGTGGTCTTTGCTCAGTTTCTTCAGAGCGCGCTCTGTGGAGGGCACGGTCCCATTCTGTGGTCTGTGCTCAGTGTCTTCAGAGCGCGCTCTGTGGAGGGCACGGTCCCATTCTGTGGTCTGTGCTCAGTGTCTTCAGAGCGCTCTGTGGAGCGCACGGTCCCATTCTGTGGTCTGTGCTCAGTGTCTTCAGAGCGCGCTCTGTGGAGGACACGGTCCCATTCTGTGGTCTGTGCTCAGTGGTGGCTGGTGAGCCAGACACAAGGGAGAGACACTTTACCTTTAATCTTTTCATTATTTTCAACCTGTTCCCAATTATCCTCCTTGATTAGCGATAAAACAAACTATTCACAGAGCAATCAACACCAACTGAGTTGGTGAGTTTCAAACTAGAGTTATGTTTGTTTCATACTTTGACTTTTTTAATCTGTCAACAACTGTAAAACATAAATTCGCCAATGATAATATGTTGCCATAACAATCACTGCACATGTTAGTGAAGAAAAATATTAGGTTCCTATTACAAAATTAAACTAGAAGCCATTTACTCTATTAACATCAATTGGTGTAGTTTGTTCCTCCCCTGTGTGTGTGTGTGAGTGTGTATGGGTGAATTGTTGTGTATACTATGCATGTGTTTATAGTGTAGTGTAGTGAGTGAGCATGAGATGTGTGGTGTGTGGTGTGTGTGTATTTGTGAGGTGATGTGAGGGTACTTTGAGTGGTACTTCCTCATTGTGATGTCAGCATCACAGTGGGCGGAGCCACAGTACCTGGTTGAGGCAAAGGGGAGGGGCAACATGGGGGACTTCATTTGCTGTTATGTTATGTCCTCTGCGAGGGAGGGGGCGGGTCAATGTTTTCAGAGAGAAAGGACACTGCTGAAGTGACACATACTTTGTTGAAGCAGTGGGGGTTGCTAGACACTAAGGGTGTGTGAAGGGGACTCTCCCTCCCTCTCTCTCTCTCTTTGTCATGCAGTACACAGACGTGTGCGTGGAGGCTAGGCTAAGTCCTGACCAGGTCAGTCCTTTGTAATTAGCTTTTGTGTGTATGTTTATGGACTGAATGTGTCTAAGAACATGTGTGTATATGTGCATTTATGCCTGTGCATATACACGCTTGTGCCTGTGTGTACACATGTGTACATCCGTGTGTATATAAATGTGTCTATGTGTATGTCTCTGCGTATTTGTGTGCTTGTGTCTGTGTGTGTTTGTGCTCTTATGCGTATGTGTACACATTAACATGTGCCTCTGTGCTTGTGTGTATATGTGTGCCTTTTTTCATTCAGGCATGTACAAGTTTGTATATTAGTTTGTATATTTTGTCCGTGTATGTGTGTGAGAGTGTGCTTGTGAGTGTGTGTGTGTGTGTGCTCATGTCAGTGTGTGCATTTGTTTGAGAGTTTGCGATGCAGTCTAGCTTGCAGTGCATAGATCTGTCTTAGAAAACTGCCATTTCTGACATTGTAGTATAATGAACTGTTAGGTTCATATGTGGTTTATTGAAGTTGAAATGCATATTTTTCCAAACGGAATCAAAAGTTTTGTTCGTTGATGTGTGTGACTGTACAAAGTGATCCATAATATCTGACACAGTCCAAATGAACCCGCCAATCAGGTGGTACAATGTGTTGCTGGCTGACCAAATTGATTCTGGAGCCAGAATGACAGTCCAATTCTTAGCTGGTTGATTTAGAGGATAGGATATGATTTAACACTGCCCCCGTGTGGTGATTAAGAGTATAGCACTCTATCTAAACCCTCTGGTAATTCTGGTCCCATCATTGGCTCTTCTAGACCAAAGCCTAATGATATTTTTGCTGTATACACAGGAAAATTAAACTTCCAAGCAGAAAGGTTTATGAAAAAAAGCAATGCTTCATGTATGTAGCTAAAGTTGTATTAACAGGGGAAAGAAAGTGCCGGTCTGTGGAGGAAATGAAGTACAAAACACCTTTACTTAGACTGGTGTGGAGCAGTTTTTCTCTGACATGTTTAATGCCTTGAATTGTTGTGGCAGTTTATGATTTAGAGTCAAATGATCAAAACCCAAGTGAGGTTTTAACTTCCATTCCATGTGGTGATCTTGATTCTGCAGGGTCAAAAGACTGATCCTGGTCCATCAATTTCTGTCTCTCTCTTTCTCTTTCTTTTGCTCACTTTCATTTTTTTTCTGTCTCTAACTCTCTCATTATCCATCTGTCTTTCCATCCCTCCCTCCCTCTCCACATCCCATCATGCAAGATATTGTAGCCAAGTAGGCCATGCTGGATAAATGAATTGTATAATATGTGAAATTGAAAGTCGCCCATGGATAAGTAATGTACTTTGCAGATGAAGGCTTTTCTCTTGTGGTCACCATTTTATGTGTGTGTGCATGTCTATGTATGTGTGCACACGCGTGTGTGTGTCTGTGTGTGTTTTCATGGGGTACGTTCAATACCGTAATGGAATCGGAAAAAGGTAGAATAAAACTATTGCATTAAATTCCACGCAGTCTTCCAAGATGTGACTTCAGTCTGTTCTCAGCTCTTTCATCTCCTATGGCTCTCCCCACAGCTGTGTGTGCTGGATCTGCGTGGGCTGGAATGTTCAAACCCAGTCATTCATGGCTGGGGTCAGGTGGCTTGTTTGGATCACTGTGATTGGGCCAAAGCTGAAGAGCAGGTAGCAGGTCCTCCTGGTGATATCACATGAGGGTGCGGTTATCAGGCTGTTTCAAGGTTATTAACGTGCTGCTCTAAAATGTCAGCGCAATCAAATATAGACACGTTTTGATTGCAACTATGTGAAAGAGGATAATTCTGTGATAGTTATATCCAATTTTTTTCCAAGTTCAGTATTTTAACAATTATGCAAGAAAAAAATCCACCGTGCATCTCTGTCTCCGTGACAGACTGAAGTCCTAACTGAATTCTGAAATCAGAAATTAATGCATTTTGTACAAAAAATATAAACAGGCAGTGAATGTACTTGAAGGCTTTACTGGAATATTCCGCCTAGCACCTGTTTTCGGTGCCTTGTTGAAACAAGAAAATAAATACAAACAGAATTTCATTCCCAACTTGAATATTTCCTGCCATACTCCAGCCGTCCTCTAGATGGCAATAGTGTCACAGGAGGCCGACAGGAGTCTCAGGGCCTGGTGGAAGTTCAAACATATCTCTCATTCCGATCAAGTTTTTTCCACATGGTGACTGCCTCTGAAAGTCAGATAGTGTACGATATACAGTGACCTGGAGCGTTGCCTTTCCAGTGTGATTTTCTCTCTGATTCTATAAGGCCGGCTTTTATCGACCGCAGTGGAGCTGTAACTGTCTCAGGTGCGCTCGAACACAGCAGATGGGGTCCTGGCTGTTTGACGGGCCCTGAATGGAAAGATGGATCGGGAAGTTTCAGAGGGAAGTTTCCCTAATCCCCTCTCCGGGTGACTGCGGAGGGGAGCATGTTTGTCCTGGAGGCGAAAGCGTTCTGCTTAAGCCTTTTCCCAGCATCCCTACCCACTTCATTCTGTTTATTCTGCAGTTTTAATAAAAAAAAAAAAAAAAAAAAACAACGTGTGGTGAATCTGTAATCGAGCCACTGCGTCTACCAAGATGTGACCTTGTTTGTATTCAGCTCACTGATATTAGTGTGGCACTCTCCTTTGTGTGTGAGTGTGTGTGTGTGTGTGTGTGTTCGGAGCTGACTCCCGTCTCCATTCAGATGTTTTCCAGGGTTTACTCTGGCCGGAGTACACTCCAAACCTGCCCCGGGGCCCTCCACGCGGTTTTCATGGTCCAGGATTCCTCTTTATTATACAACGAGAGCTCATGACACGCCTGATTTAGCCTGATGACTGTATTCCTTCGCGTTCGGCGGTGTGAAATGTCCCGACGTCGCGGGCCAAGAACGACAGGGCGCGTTAGAGATACCCCTGTGGGGTTCCCTCTCCCTGAGGCTCCCGCGGATGAGGGAGGCCCTGGTTTCGAGTGCGGATCTTAGGCCAGGGTTCTGGAGCAGTGGAGCTCACCATCAGGGCTGAAATGGGTGGTGGTGCAATATAGTGGTGAGAGAATTGGGCTTTATAACTAGGAGGTTGCAGGCTTGATTCCGAGGCAGAGTGCTGTTACCTTTGAACCTTGTGAATGTGAAATAATAACAATAAAAAAGCTGTATGAAAGGCTTGTATGCACAAATAGAGTAGGTAGCATAAGTGGCTTTGGATAAAATCTGTAAAATGCCTGAGATGTAATGTGCTGTAACTAAGAAGTGGAGCAGGGCACGAGTGACCGCTGAAACAGTGGGGCCCATGTTCGTAAATCTTAGAAGGAGTGCTGATCTCAGATCAGTTTTCCTCTGGCCATATCCCCACCTTTTCAATTAGGGGTTGGAAGGCCAAGATGAACCCAGATCAGCCATGCAGCTCTGAGATTAATACAGACTCTGGCCTGTTCCTTGTTCGTGCACCATCAAAAACTCAAATATTGTTTTTTTGTGTATTTCCTCAGGTTTTGGTAAAAAAAAAAAAAACTTTTTTGGAGGAGGGGTTCTAAATGTCCTAGATTTGGCATTTATTTTACATTCAATTAATGTACAGTTGGATATAAATCCTGGACTGGAGCATTATTGCTTTTAGTGATCATTCAGAACCATAAAAGTTTAAAATACCACTCATCTCCAGGTTATCTCTATGGACTGCCCGGTGTCTATGCAACATCCTATTACTAAGTATGTACAATCAATGCCTGCATGATTGGCCCATTGTACAATAGGTCAGCAGGGTGAACTGATCTGGAATCAGTAGAGTGGCTCAGGCTGGCCCACAGAGGATATGGGATAAGCAGCGAGGTTGGCTGATCTGGGATAAATGATAATGGCTCAGTCTGGCCCACCCATAATGAGGGATAGGCCAGCGAGGTGGACTGATCTAGGGTCAGTGGAATGGCTCAGGCTTGGAATGAGTGAAGGGGAAAAGGCAGTAAAGTTTTTATGGGGGCGCACGTGCGAGTCCGGGGGAGCAGCTAGAGTCCAATAGACTAATGCAACCCTCCCCATCCGCCCCCGCCCTTAACCCCATCCCCCCAAGCCTTGCCCCTGACCCCCCCCCCCCCGCAAGAGTCACCCCATGAACAGTAGCGCCATCTGCAGGGGCTGGGCGGGGCATCAGCCTCCAAGAGTTACACCTCCCAAGCTCCAGAATAAGCACAGAATTTCGACACTTCACTGTGTTCCCCCTCTCAGACAACAGCGCTGTTTGGCTTTGAATGTCTGCGCTGTTTTAGTCGTGTTGCCGACAGGGGCGGTGTGTGTAGTGTGATGGTTTTGGGAATGGGCTTGTGACTCAGAAGCTGACAGTTTAAATCCCTGGAAACAGAAAACCTGAGTTAGCCAAATTCTTGGTGTTTGTGGGGAAAGTGTATCAGTGTTAAATTTCTGGTATTTATTAAAAAATATATCCATATCTTTTGTTAAAATCATACCTGGCCAGCAAGAAATTAAACTTGGGAGTTAACATGTTAATTATTTTGATATTTTTCTGGTGAGTCCCATTTGTGCAACAATGGATTTGTAAATGGATTTTGACACCCACAGTGTTAAATTTGCTGTTTGAGGTTTTCTGTGTGCCCTTGAGTAAGATAATTTAGCTGAGCTGAGTCAGTAGTATGACTCAGCACTATTCAGCTGTTTATCATGATGAATAAGAGCGTTTGTTAAAGGCCTAAACATGATTTTCTTTTGGTCTGGGATCAATTTTGATGGTTTTGACTTTCACTCATAGTAGATCCATTTAGGGCATGGACAGAGCTAACCTGATCTCAGATCAGCATTCCTAATGTGAGACCCTCTCCAAATACAGGCCCTGATCTAGGATCAGTTTGGCCTTTTAGTTCATAATGGATACAAAAGGAATGTGGACAGCAGACACCTGATCTTAGATCAGCAGTGTGACACCATAAGGGAGGAGGAGAGGGGATTTTAGGAGCTGTTGTGACGATCGATGGCCTCTGCTGTTGATGCAGCAGATCTCCACAGTTTGGCATCGTGAGGTCATCGTGAGTCAGAACGGTGTGTGTGTGTGTGTGTGTGTGTAAATCAGACATATGAACATCTGCTACAGGATATGACATCATCCAAAGGCCAATTAATTTTATGCCCTTTTGGAAACAACGAGAAAATACCATAAAATGTAACTGAACAGTTCAAAAACCATAAACAATGAAAAACAAGAAAATTAAAACAGAAAAAGCAGCATAACCAGGATTATCAAACAAACAAAACCCAAATAATCTCCAACAGCCTGACAGGCTGTGCTTTATATGGATGGCCTAAACAAAGGCAATGTCTGACACCTGTGTTGATTAGAAATCCTCCTCAGGTGAGCTCACCTGTTAGTGAGGCCTCCGCTGTTAGTCTGTGTAACCAGATCCCTTGGTCTGGAGAACTTCAGACGTTAGCCTAGCATGCTAATTGTAGTTCTTGATGTGTGGAATGACTGGCGACAGAACCCACAGCAGAGCTACCCCTGTTAAACACACACACACACAAACACACACACACACACACACACACATATAAAGGAGCCTCTTAACCCCAGGTTTTTTCCTTACTCTTTCCAGGGACCTGCCGCTAATGGTGTAAATCCTGTGACAGTCGGCGCTGTCCAGCATGGGATCGTCCGTGCCAACAGAGTCTGTTTCCGGGACTCACCACCAGGCGGCGTTCCCTGACAACCTCCCGTGACATCCCTCAAGCACGGATCGTGCCAGCGCTGTCCGCCGGGCAGGGAAATGAAGCAGGTACCATCATGCTGTCACCGGTATTGATAAAAATCCAGAAATCATTTGGAAGGCTGTTTGTACAAGCAGAAAGACACACAATAATTTGTCTGAAAGCATCTGAAAGGGATGTCTGTGAACATATTAAAACGTGATTAACAATCACTCCTAAATCTTTCTGAATATTACATTCCTCCACCAAACATATTTCTGCCACTTAAGTGAATCATGTGACAGAATGAGAGTCGTTGGCCCTAATTGGCTTCGCTGAGTCATGTGACTGTCCTGTGACCAGGTCAGACGGTTGCTCTGTAAAGGTGTCAAAGAGTTCACACACCGTGTAGGATCATTCATCATAGAGCCTATACCCACATCTGATTGGTCTCTCCGTAATGATACCATTACAAAAGCCAATCAGAGTCTTGCTCACGGTTGCCATATTGGGGAATAATTCCCCCTACACACAAATTCTGGAAAAATGGGAGGAAGACAGATGGGCAGATTCAAGAGGAACCATGGAGGGAAAGAATAGTTGTAGATAGGACATTTTGACGAATGTTTTGTGGGATTAAAAATTCTGCATCCTACGGCACATCGCGTCTTCTCGGTATTGGCAAAAGCAGATGTGTCATGTCCATTTTTTGTCTTCCCGCTCTGACGGGAGTTATGGGAAGGAGAAATAAAACCCTAGCGGGAACAATGACGGTTAAGCGACGTCTTGCTCTCTTCATTCGAACTTACGCAACGATTACATACCCGTAGTGGAAATTTCAGGGAGACAAATTGAAAACCCAGACCGTCTTTTTACTGCTAAAGTCATGCATAAAGGCAATTACAGGCATGAGGCACGTCTCCAACAGAAATTGTAAGTAACCGCAGGACTGTTCCTATTGATAATCCGGTAAAGCTATACGAGAGCTCCGTCTGGACATCAGGAATATGTTTGAGCTCAGTGGCTCACCAAAAAAGAAAACTTTAACAAACAAACAAACTCACAAAGGCTCTCTTAAGCAAACATAGACTTGAAAAACAAAAGGTTTCGTGAGCGGAGGAGTGTTTCTGTCACGTCCTTCGGCCTAGAATCCTCTGTCCTCACGCTCTGGGGCAGGGTGAGTAAATGTTTTCCTGATGTCAAAGGACGTTGAAAAATATCCCCTTTCAAACTGACAACATTTTTTAAATATAATGAAATACAATATTGCAACAACAATGCAACATGTCATCACGATAATATGGGTAAATAGACAAACACCTGCAGTCGTCTTACAGTGCAATAGTACACAGGAACGTTAACTATGAAATATATGATCATTATAATTTCCAACAAGGCCAAACAGTATATTTACAATATATTGCAATATATTTTATTCCTTCAAATCGCTGAGCCATTGAGCATGACGACACAGGAGAGAGGGCTGGATATGGGACTCTAGATATGGGATTCCAGGTAGGGCTACAAGCTCAGAGGTTGCAGGGTCGAATCCCAGGTAGGAAACTGTCACTACACCCCAGAGCTCGGTTCTTTGATCCATTAAATTCAGTGGAAGGTGCCTTATATGAATATGCTAAACAGGTTAAATCATACCTGTGTCTGTGTGTGATCAACACAGTGGAGGACAGGATGTGAATTTATGCACATTAATAATTTCACCAAATATTAAAAAAGAAAAACAGAGAAGCATGGGTCGTAGTTTAGCGTTCTTGCGCCAGCGTGCACATTTTTGCAAATGAATTAGGAGTGATGGTTCGTGATATTGCATTGTTTTTGCAGCATCTCTACATTTTTAGGGAGGATGAAAAAGTGGAACTGACTGTATAATCAGATAACACTGAATTCACAAAATCATTCTGTCTGGGTCACAGGCTCAGTAATTCTCACGTTTCCCAGTAAAACGTCCAGAGCTCAGCAGTCTAGTCTCAATGTACTGTTTAGGCACAGTATGTCTGTACAGCACATACCTACAGTTGGTGATAAATTGCATTTTATTTGAATACAGTGCATTTGATCCGAGCAAGAACGGCCTTCTTCATTACATCTCCTCTTTCTACAATAACAATTTCAGTGAAAATTAAGATCTCATAAATCAAACAAAATAGTGAAGCGATGGGGGAAGCTTAAAAAAAGAAGAAAAAAAGCAGTAAAACTAGTCTTAAACCAGCGGCCACTGGGAGGACTGCGGTTAGACTGAGCGTTCTTTGCAACCCTCAGAGTTATAACAGAACCAGTGAAAGCAGAATAAGGGATCATTAGGTTAATGGACTCGTCCCACTTCATGTGCCTAAATCTTTTGTAGAGGCACGGATCGAAAAGGATGTGAGACAGCTATGACATGTTGTTGGCTTTGCAGAGTTCCTATACTTTCAACTGGTGATTTTTCCCAGTCCAACCCGGGGACTTGGTAACAATGGTTTTCTTCAATTGACTCCCATTCAAATACTCTGAGATATTTCTCCATCATTAACTCCCATATGTTTCACTCTGAAGCTTGACTTCCCTTGACTATTTCAAAGACTGAATTTTGGCAACCCTGCCTCATATATATATATATACATAACCAGACTGCAGGAAACTTGAAGTTAGCTACCCCAAAGTTAATGGTTCAGTTATGAAGATTTGCTTTACATGAGTTATTGAGGTCAGGCCTTTCTGGGGGAAAGTCTGGTCACTCAAATTTTTATTACATATTGTTATTAAAAGGAATGTGACCAAAAGTAGCAATTTACTCCCTGAGCCCAATTCAGGCTGAGTTTCTTTCTGATGTGCAGAACAACACTGTGATGTTTTGGATATCAACCTGTGAGCACATTTTAAGGAACCCCTGTCCCTTATCTTACGTTTACATTGCATTTTAACATGCCGTGTCAATGGAACTACCTGGGAATTGAACCGGCAACCTCTGAGTTACAGTGTAGTACATACAATCCTGCACAGACACAGCCATGAAGGTAATGGGGAGCATTTCATCACATCCTGTGTCATGTTGAAGTGAACAACAGCTGTGTCCCATTCTGGATTTGAACCCACAAACATTTGGTTAGCGGAGGCAAAGCCAATGAAGAGCAGCACGTAAACCCTGATTGAAAGAGAGAGAAAGAAAGATTATGCGTTTGAGCAGATTAATAATATGAATACAAATATTAAAAAGCGTAGGTCACAGGTCAGGGTTCTTGAGCGAGTGTGCACATTTTTGCAAATGAATTAGGAGTGATGGTCTCTGATATTACATTGTTTTTGCAGCATCTCTACATTTTAGGGAGGATGAACTGGCTGTATAATCAGATAACACTGAATTCACAAAATCATTCTGTCTGGGTCACAGGCTCAGTAATTCTCACATTTCCCAGTAAAACGTCCGGAGCTCAGAAGTCTAGTCTCAATGTACTGTATAAGTTCACATCATATCTGTACAGCACATTCACACAGTCAGTGATAAATCATAAATTAATTTGAATTCAGTGCATTTTATATGGGTAGCCTTCTTCATTACATCTTTCCATTCTATGATTACAATTTAAGGGAAAATGAACAGAACCCATTCTCCCATTCTCCTTACTCATTTCCCCCCCTGCACTTCCTCAGGTACGGGTCGCTGCACAGAAGACCTTTTTAATTTCAGATCTGAGGATAAACAGCAGGCCGTGACTGTATACCTCCCCTTGTGCTGGAGGACTGCAGTGTTAATGGACCGTGGCTCAGTGCTGGATTGACTGTGAGCTGCAGGTCCCGGCCGTTTCGCTCTGCATCGTCTCTCTCTCCATAGAGGCTGGTAATTAGCCGGAGGGATTTATTCCTACTCATTGTTTGGTGATTGACGCGCAGAATGAGATGTAACGACACAACCAGTATCTGCTCATTGTAGAGTAGAGAGAACTGTAAAAACATGGCCGATATCTGGCGACTGTATTGAAAATAAAAGATAAACATGTGGACTTTTGTTTTAAATTACCTGGTGGTGGGTGTGGCCGGCACAACAACTGGCTATTGGCCATCTGGCTCCCCTCCCTGCCCTCTGATTGGCTGGGCCCAGCATCTGTAGAATGTCTCTATCGGAACACAGCCACTGACTGAGTGACTGACACTTTTACAGAGCCGAGGGCCTGACTCAGCATGCATGCGTGTCTGCGTGTGTCACGCCAGTGAGTTTGTGTTTGTGTCTGTGTCTGTATATAGCGCCATAAAGAAGCAGGTCCCTCTCAGCCGCGCGTTTAATGAGTGTCCCGCCCGACGTGGAGCGCGTCCAGCGCTTACAGAAGCCTCTTGAAGGCCTCACTTTAGACGCGTATCTCATTAGATGCGCCTCAGTGAAACTTATGGGCCCTGCTTGACAATTTAGATTCTGCACTCTGTTTTGACTGTCCAGCCTCGAGACACAGAGATAAAGACAGGCCGTATTATATATATTGAATAATAGTCCCTTCATTTTTTAAAAACCCAGATTTGAATTACATCTGTGCGAGCACAAGATTCATTTTGTAGCATTTCTGAATGTATCTATTTCAGAGAGGAACCGTCTCATTCTAATTCAGTGAAATCGACACACATAGTTTTAAATTAAATGGATATTCTGGGAATCACGCTCTGCTTTAAGTGTTCCTGATACAGCTCTCCTCTGCTTATTCCTGTTGCCTGAACCTTCATCTATCTGCTGAGTTTCCCTCCTATACAGTCCCAGGGCTTTTCATTTTCCTGCTGCCGGACAGTGGAGCAAAATCACCAAAGAGCACATGCAAACAGTAGTGTTAGCTCTGTGGGGAAAAGCAACATATCCAATAGGGATGAACCCAGTTTAAAGTTGAGCAGGACAATGACCCAGAAAAAGGTGGTTTCTGAAGCTCTCTGTCCAGAATCTTTGGTCCAAACTCCATTAAGTTTTTCCATTGTTATTCTGGGCAATAGGTACATGAACCCTAACTCTTTATTTTCCTTGTAAAATATTTGAAAAAAAAAAAAAAAAAAAAAAGATTGACAGCAGAGACAGACAAGTAGAGTAACTTTGAAGGGGGCCCTTTTACCTGCCATGTCACCTCATGACTGTGTTCTGTTTTTAACTGGCGTTTGATTGGGCTGCATCCCTGTCCCTGTACCACATTCTGTCACATTTCTGCGCTCTCCAAATAAGGTAATGTAATTGCGCCGTATTCCAAATCTTCCAGCAGCTCCTGTGCTTTTCCGCATTGAAAAGGCCGGCCTTATGGTTTCCACAGAGCCACAGGGCCCAATAATGCAGCTATGAGCGATATGACAGGAATGGCCCGGATCGGGTTTCTGTAGACTAACAGTAAGTTTTTCCACGCCGATGCGAAGAATCCCGGGCATCTGGAATCTGTGACGCAGGAAAATGGTGGAGCGCGCTCCGTCCGTCGGTCCGCTCGCGGCGCGTTTATCCCCCTCCCAGGAACCGGAGGGCCGCCGCAGGGGTACGCCGCACTGAAACACGAGCGTTTGTTGCCACTGGAAGGCCTCCCTGTTTCCAATTTACTCTGCATCAGAATGAAAATTTCCACTTCGCTTTCTTTTTTTTTTTTTTTTTTTTTTGTGAAAAATGGAAATGGAAATGAAGTGGAGTCCTGAGTTGGGGGGTGGGGGGGGGAGTGGGGGTAGAGTTGGGGTTTTCCAGTGTGGGTGTTTGGCGTTTTGTGAATTTGTGACTGGATTGCTTGCGATTTTATTTTTGTGATTAAAACTTTTGCCCCAAATCCAAAGAACAGTGTGTACTCGGTGGGTCATCGTTACTAAATATTTGCATGTTAGAACTAAACTGGTGCTGGGGCTGCTCCAAAAGGGTTCTAAAGAGGTACTGTGGGGTACCCCCTTTCTGTCGTATCCTCCTCCTCCTCTTCCTCCTCTTCCTCTTCCTTTCCCTCTGGCCATAGCTTAACTGGGATAAGACCCTCCCTCCCTGGGTGACCGGGTGTATGCTGGGGTGTGTTTGGGTGTGATTCAGTATTTGAGTGCTTAGTTCAATCCATGGGCTGGCTCCAGATACACACACCTTCTTACCAAGGAGTCAGAGACACCAACCAGGGTCATACAGTGTGCTTTTTCTGTATGTGTGTGTGTGTGTGTGTGTGTGTGTGTGTTTGAGAGAGAGAGAGAGAGAGAGAGTGTGAGTGTGTGTGTGTGTGTGAGAGAGAGAGTGTGAGTGTGTGTGTGTTTTTGAGAGCGAGAGAGTGTGTGTGTGTTTGAGAGGCAGCCAGTTATGGGTCATTGTGACTCACCTGCATGTGATAGAGGCTGTAGGTCCCGTGATCTTGTTGTGACGTTAGGTTTCCTGTATTACTTTCATTTGTGGACTGTGATTAGCCTGCTGTAGAGGACTGCATTGTGTGTGTGTGTGTGTGTGTGAGAGCGAGAGAGAGAGAGAAAAGAGAGAGAGAGAGAGAGTGTGTGTGTGTGTGTGTGTGTGTATGTGAGTGTGTGTGTGTGTGTGAGTGTGAGTGTGTGTGTGTGTGTGAGTGTGTGTGTGTGTGTGCGTGTGAGTGTGTGTGAGTGTGTGTGCGTGTGTGAGTGTGAGTGTGTGTGTGTGTGTGTGTGTGTGTGTGTGTGTGTGTGTGTGTGTGTGTGTGTGTGTGTGTGTGTGTGTGTGTGTGAGCTGAATATTCGGGTTGTGGTGCTGATTTGGGAATGTCCAGCTAAACCTAAACACAGTCTGTGTTTCCATGTGGTTGTGTGTGTCTGCATAGATGGTTCTTTCAAACATGACTTCATATATTTCATGGGAGAATAAGCATCTAGAAAAACCCCTTTAACATGAACTGAATTCGAGGTAAGGACGTGTTTTGAATAAAAGTTTGAATGTTTCACGGGGGCGCCGCATTAAACACGAAATCCGTGCCACGTTTGTATCGCTCCATGAGGGAAACGTTCAGCCCATAAACTATTTCAGGACCCCAACCACTGGCCATTTTCATTGGATAACAGGCAAGGAGCATAAATCTACATGTCATGTAGCATAAAACAAACAATAACCTGTTTGTCTGAAAACAGAAGGTTCCTCGGATGGGGCCAGGGCGCAGTATGCGTGCATCCAATTACGGCCCGCAGGGAACCGGCTTGATTTCTGTCTTTATGCAGTGAAATGTTTTTTTTTTCTTTTATTTTTTTTTTACGTTTTATTTGAAGAATAGCCTGCATCTAACTTATTGGGAAGAAATAAAGTTGAGGTCAGTAATGAAGTGGTTGTGGAACAATGAAAAATAAATAAATCTCGGCTGAAATGTTTGGATTGTTAGCTTTGATAAGTGTGCTCGGCCTGGAACCATTTTTGTGGGTTGATGGATGATGTCACGGCGTTTGATGTCTGAGCTACGCGGCTTTTCTGGGCCCACTCTCTCCGTCCAAGTTCATGCGATGGCACTGAAATCGTCGGCGACGGCTGGAGAAAAATGGAAAAGCTCACCTCGACCAATCGGATTGAGGGAAGTTACCATGGGAACCCCCTCAGCATGATTCTGGTGATTCACTTCTTGATTAAAGTAACTATGACATCACTCATGATGGGTGACTGCGGTCTCAAAGGCCATAAAATTGGTGGAGCTATCATCTGCTATCAAAGACCCACTGATATGAACCAATCAGAATGGTTTTCTTTGGAGAGCACAGCTTTTGATTGGTAGCACCGGTAAGCCAGTCATCATACCAGATAGTTCAAACCATTATGGGGATTATGAGACTAGTGATGAGTAACAATACTGTTGATAACAATTGATAACAATAACAAATTAGAAGCAAGGTTAGAGTTTGCTTTTTGCTTGAATCTTCAATGAAGGAAGCTGGGGTTCTGGCAACAGGGTTTCTGTGGGACACTATGCTGTTTGGCTGAATTTAGGGTGGTATAAAAAAACTCCAGATAATTTATCACTCTGAATAGCTGGTTCAACTACACAACAGTTCCACTAACACATGATAACGAGAAGCCAGTGGTAGTAAACTGGCAATTTACTGGTTTACTTCAAAGAAGACCCACTAAGACAGTAGACAGTAGTAGACAGGTGAAGGGAAACAGTAGTTTGTCAGGCTCATAGTCATGGCCCCGACACAGGAGGCCGAGGATCAATCAGAAACGAGCGTGAGCGTGAATGTGGCGTGACTGCCAGCGTGAAGCCTTGTTGAGTGACATATTCGCCGATGACTCAAGCTCTTTCACCAGATGTTGGAGACCTCCAGGTGTGGCTCGTGTACGGTTTCCAAAGAGACAGACACGCAGACGCAACTCTCCGCATGCTCCATTTCTGCGGCAGTTAATTGTTTAAAGCTAGAATAACATTCAGGGATAGAAGGAGAGTTGCAGACAGGACGTCTGTATTGTTTATGGTGTCTGTAATGTTGCTTGAAAGCTTCAGTGGCAGGTGGACTTTGAACACTCTGAAGACGCCTGAAAAACGTCAGTCAGGAAAACTCAAGACTGGATGTAGCGGCTAGTCGTGTAATCAAACAAGCTTGAATTAATTTTCTGACAAAATAAAGTTTGATTTGTCTGGCTTTAAATAAAGGAAATGTTACAAAATTAAAAAAAAGGGTACAAATTCCATTTGTATTGTTTTTTTTTGTTTTGTTATGGCAGGTGTGTTTAAAGGCTTTTAATACAGCTATCAGAAATTCCTCTTTAATGAGAACTCTTTGTATGCATTTGTTTGGGTACAAGGAGTTTCAAGAGGTAACTGCAGAGAAAAAAATAATTCCTCTGCTATATTATGCCCATGGTATTTTTGTCAAATAAAATCATCAGGACTATATGTTTGCTATTTTTTAAATATCAATAGAAAAAACATATGAATGAGCTGTAGGTTATATTCTTGTCATGTGACATCACAAAAGGAGCCATACATGCAATTTTTCTATGATGTGACATCATAGAAAGGAGACATGTATAAATGATGACATCATAGACATGAGCCATATTTGAGGATACAACATAATAAAAAACCGTCTTCAAATGGTTCCTGTACATTACCAGCTCAGATTAATTATACCTCTTCTTCTAGTTCCCTCTCTTTATTAGACCTCTCTCTCTTCCTCCTCATTTTTCTCCCTCTGTTATTCTCATATCTGAAGGTTTGTGTGTGGCTGTTGGCGGATTAGCCGGGCCTCCATTGTTGACTGCAGTTGGAAGTTCACTTGTGCAATGAGCTGTGTTGAATGTAGGAAACACCTCCTTGACTGGATTTATTTCATAGTCCACGGGAGGCTGTGCGAACAAAAAAAAAAAAAAAACAGACTAGACCCTCCGCATAGAGAGAATAAGGAGAGTTTTTTAAAGTCGTCTGAGCACTACATCTGCGGCATCTGAAACAGGTTCACTGTTTCTGCTCAGTGAAATATCAGTGCAGAAAAGAGCAGGTTCTGGGAGCATGATGATGCCACAGTGAAATAGGTTCACTGCTTCTGCTCAGTGAAATATCAGCGCAGAAAAGAGCAGGTTCTGGGAATCCTCACCCTTCCCTGGTCAGTAATCATGGCTGACCATCCCTGCATGTCTCTGGGTCCCTGCGCCTTCTTACCCTTTCTTTGTCTATCAATTCAATTCAGTCTCAAGGTGCTTTATCGGCCGGCATGGGCTGTGTTGCCAAAGCATATGTTACAATCTCTATCTCTTGCTTTGTCTCTCCATTTCTCCATCCATTCAAGTGAATCAACTTCTCTTGAGGTCCCTGTAACTCTCTCTGTACTTCTCTCTCTCATCCATTCATCTGTGTACCTCTTCTCTTTCCCCCTCTCTTTTTATCTTTTCATCTGCATCAAATATGTTTCTATGTTCAACATTCTATTCTCTCTCTCTCTCTCTCTCTCTCTCTCTCTCTATCTCTCTCTCTCTCTCATATGGATCCATGCCCTGACCGTTCAGACGCAGGGGCCTTCCTTAAGTGTGCCGCTTCAAATTCGTCAGATAGAAAGGGCCTGGTCACGCTCTCTTGCAATATTTCACCCCCCCCCCCCCAAAAAAAAAAAAAAAATCTGCAACTGATGTTTTCACCATACCCCGATATCAAGTAACCTCTTTAAGAAATAGTTGTTTTTTTTTAGTTGTTTTTCCAACTGCACACTGCTGCAGCACAGGGCCAGAAGGGTGACACCCTCTGGGAGAGGGAGGGCCACGAACCCCCCCGACATCCCTCGCCAGGGTTCGATACTATTGATGACTTCTCCACATGTCCCCGCCCCCACACCGTCCCGCGTCCTTTAAATCTTTTATAAATTGACCTGACATTCGTGTCTCCAGCTCGTAAACGGAGGCAGGTGACTCGGTTTGACGAGCGGCGCGCTCCAGGCCCCGGAATCCCGCGGGGCTTCCTCACTGGGACAGGTACGCGGGTTATGGAACTCCCAGGTGACACGTCGGCCTTTGTCTCGTAAACGTGAACGATTTCTGATGTTACGGCAGGCGCGGCTATCATTATGTACGTAGTCGGTCTTTTAGCAGATGCTCTTGTCCAGAGCGACTCGCAGAACTGGATTAAATAGGATTAGGCAGAGTTCTTACTTAATTATTACTGTCACAGTCAATTGTAATAGCCGTTTCAGTGGCCTACAACACTACATTGCAGTGTCATAGCAGGTGCCAGATGGAGACTGAGAATATTCAGCTGTCAGTGTCAAACATATTTGAGGGTATACATTAGATGCTTAAGATTCAGTATTGTCTGAACTGAGATACAGTTGAAACAGATGTTTTTATTCCACGTCTAAAGTATTTTCATAATTGATGTTATCAAATTCAGACACAGCGACAGAAAACAATGAATAAGAACCAAAATAAATATTTACATTTGTGTACAAGACTGGCCCTCTAGAAACTCGTTAGATCCCCGAAGAATACAAACAATTTTAAAAGAACAATTTTCATGAATATTCAGGTTAAAATTCTTTGAATGGAACCATATTGTATTGTTTGTAAAAGTTTCTTTGTAAATCCTCAAGGATTTGCAGGAGTGTTTTATATAAAGTAATCCAAATATGTGATCAATGACTTTAAAAATAATCAAAACTATCAATCCACAGAGGAAAAAAAACACTGTATATAAGAATCATTAGAGGATGTCGTCTTGAGTTGCTTTAAAACAAACAGATTTTCCAACCAGCCAGTGACATCACTAAAGCTTCTAAATGACACAGAGATGACTTGTATCACACTGATCTGGGATCAGTGTAAGTGCACTGCTTGGGTCAATTCACCCTGTCTATCTGAAGCAAGTTTACAGCTCTCCTAAACTGGATGTAGTAACAGCAAGCAGCTCAGCCTTTTCTTCATTTCACGTCAGTTCTTGTCAGTCTCTCCTTAAATTAAATTTAAATGTCCTCTCTGTTTGAGCTGGCGGACCAGCCAGCCCCTGTTGAGTTTATTATTATGACTCAAGTTTGTTTTAAAGATCGTCAAATGGTTGAAGACACTGAAGATGTTGCCATTCTTTTTTGTCCTTTTGCCTTGTCTGCATTCTGCACATGATAGACACTTGGTGTAAATGACCGGTTATGGCAAAGAGAAAGATTCTGGATTCATGTATGAAAGGAATCACAAATTATGCCCTCGACTTTATTATTTGTACTTCCTTATGTTTGTGCTTGTCAAAATGAAAACTACAAAAATGCAAAGGATAAACTGTCACTTTCAGCTTGCCATGTGATCCTGGTTTGGCAGGGACCTCAGGGTGTAACTAACTACAATTCCCAGCATGCCACTGGGCATGTGAGTGTATCTGACAGAATACCGTTTTGACATGCTCCAAAAGCTATCATTTAAACATTTCAACCTTCATTAGTGCTATGTCTGGCAATATTGTGTGCATGTTGTATAGAGTGCTTTTAAGAATGAGAAATGAAGTTATAACATGGACCCTGTTTTTTTATTATATGTATAGAGTGTTTCTGTCTCTATAGTTGCCAGGAATGTGTGTATGTGTGTGTGTGTGTGTCTAGATGTGTGTATGTGTGTGTGTGTGTGTGTGTGTGTGTATGGGAGATGGACCTTACAGACCCCTCTTCATCCTGCTTCTTCTCAGGTGTGTTTGAGCTGCTGACAGCCCTCCCCTCTCAGATACAGCCCCATGTGACCCGGCAGGACTCCGCCTTCCTGCAGCGCCTGCTCAGGGAAAAGAACCTGCGGCCCCTGCTCAAGGTAGATACACCTCACAGGTACACCTAACAGGTAAACCTCACAGGTAAACCTCACAGGTACACCTAACAGGTAAACCTCACAGGTACACCTAACAGGTACACCTAACAGAGAAAAACACCTCACAGGTAAACCTCACAGAGAGAACATCACAGAGAAAACATCACATATGCACCTCACAGAGAGGACACCACAGAGAAAACATCACAGATACACCTCACAGGAGAACATTACAGATACACCTCACAGGAGAACATCACAGATACACCTCACAGGTAAATCTCACATTGAGAACATCACAGATGCACCTCAAAGGGAGAACATCACAGATTAACATAACAGATACACCTAACAGAGAACACATCACAAATAAAAATAACAGATACACCTCACAGCGAGAACATCACAGATAAACAACATCTCAGGGATGTCTGTTTATGTTTTCAGGCAAACTGGATGATATTACATGCTGTTAGACTTAAGGAGGATTGGGCTAGTAGTTCTGTCCTGTATTATATCTTAGATGATGGTAAAGCACTTGAAGCACTTTTCTTATTTAGGCAATTTCCCAATGACTTTAAACTTTATTTCCAAGTGTGTTTTATCAGTGAATCTCTCCATCCTCATAAGCTGTATGCCCTTAAATAGTTATGGCCAAAGGAAAGGAAATACCAAGGAAGTGAATAATAACTGAAATTATTTAGGCATTAATATCTCAGATCACGTTAACCTTGGCGAATGTATCGCACACATGTAATTATTGGGTTTGCATGCAGAGCGATTTGTGGATTTAATGCCATTCAGTGTTTCTGGGCACATACTTACCAATAGAAAAAAGAAATCTCCTCTTAAAATAATTGCCCCTCCGTAGAATAAATTCACACTGTCCCGTTTTTAAAAATGTGTTTTGGATTATGCTGGCGCGTGATGCTGCTGTCCCTTTCTCAGGAAAATGCTTTAAAAGAAAGGGCTGCGGGACACTTAGCTCTGGCCAGCATGTTTTACAACGACCTGCTGGACAGCAGATCCCAGAGAAAGAGGGGGGGAGGGAGAGAGGGAGAGACAGAGAGAGAGAGAGAGAGAGAGAGAGAGAGAGAGAGAGAGAGAGAGGGCCATAGAGACTGGCTGTCACAGGCAGACATGGCTGCCCAGAGAGAGAGAGAGAGAAGGGGGGAGAGAGAGAGGAGGGGGAGGGAGAGAGAAGACAGTAGAGCCCAGTCAGGCAGAGAGGACTGGGACAGAGAGAGGGAGAAGGAAAGAAAAAGAGAGAGGGAGGAAGAGAATTTTGAATTTGACAGTCTTGACTTTTAAAAGCCTTTTATTGTACTTAACATTACACAAATGGAATTAATGTAGAATCACAACTAATACAGAATCAAACCAGCCTCAACCTCACAAACAGAAAGGAAACCTGTACATATGAAACAAAACAAAACAAAACAAAAAATGCTACTATTTCCTTCTTCACATGCACATACTTTGCAGAGCTCTTCATTAATGGGCCATTCACTATTGAACTCTATCAGGGTGTCATTTGTCAAAAGCAAACTACAGACAAATAATCTGTAAGTGTAACAGACTATCTTGGTTGTCATTTTAATAATATTTATTGACATTTGATAATATTTTGGTCATATTTTGCATGTTTTGTGTATGTGTTGTCTTGGAAATATTGCTGTGTTTGGCCTGCAATAAAGCACATCTGAATTGAACTGAGATGGTGAGAGAGAGAATTTACAGATAGGTGGGTCAAGACAGATTTGACATGGATGAAAAGAGAGAGAGAGAGAAAGAGAGAGATTTACAGGTTTGTGGGAAGAGGTAGACGTACATGGATGGATAGATGGAGAAAGAGAGGTAGATACAGGCTGAGATTTACGGGGATAGGGGAAGAGGGGAGATAAATTTGCATCGATGGAGACAAAGAGAGAGAAAGGGAGAGACGAACAGAGATTTACATGGATGGAGGATGTAGAGAGAGAGACAGACAAGAAGATTTACTTGAAGTAAGAGAATGTAGAGATTTACAGTGACTTGGCAGAGACAGGGATATTTACAGGGATGGAGACAGAAATGGAGATTCACAGTGTTTGCGGAGACACTGGCTGATTTGTAGGTTTGTGGGTATGACAAAGAGGACCATATTTCTGTGGCAGCACCAGAAATAATTGTCCACCTTTATTAAAACATTCGTACTGTTCCTCTCGAAAAAAATTCATGTTCATGATTTGAGCTTTGACAGCCACATACACATCAACTACAGCACATATATGTGTGACTATACATGTGCTCTATTACAAGAGTAGCTCAGAGGTTGCAGGTTCCATTCCTAGGTAGGGCATGGCCGTCCTATTCCATCACAAGGAACTTCACCTGAATCACCTTGGCAACGATCCAGCTGTGTAAATGGAGAGCATGTGAATTTTTAAGCAGTGTTTAAGGTGTTATGGATGCCTGATATGTTTGAGGAATGCAATAAAGGTGGCCTAAATTAGCAGCACACAAATCTATGAACCACATCGCCCCCACCACCCACCAGCAGGTTAAGGTCTCAACACCCCGCTCAGAACAATTTTGTCCCCTGTTCCCTTTCATCTGCCTCGGGTTCCAGCAGTCTCAATAAACAATTCCAAAAATGTGGAAGGAGAACGGAATTCCACTCTCTTTCTTTAAAAAAAAAAAACATATGGCTCAGAGGCAGAGAGACTGAAAATGGGAGGGAGGGAAGGAGGGATGGATGGAGAGATGAGGGGATGAAGAGACGGAGGGAGGGGACAGTGTCTGGATGTACGCAGGTATACAGGACAGCCCTGCGGGCCTGGGTGGAGGAGAGGGGAAATGCCGGAGCTGGACCGCCAGAGCCCCAGCTGTGAGGCAGCTGCGGGGGACTGGCCGCCGTCGCCTGGAACGGGCCACATTTCGGGAAGAGTCTGGCAGCCCGGGTGCCTAATTAGCAGCAACGCGCTAGCATATCGTCACCGTCATAAAAAAAACACCCAACATACAACACATTTTCAGAAGAAATTAGAAAAAAACTTAGATTATATCTGACAATATTTTGTCACATGCTGCTTTTAGCACTAAGTTTTGGTACAAGATTTTCTATTCATGGGTTAAGTCCAAAAAGGACAAGAAGTGTTTTTATTTTTTTTATGATGCTGGAAATATACTAAACACACAAACCTCATAGATTCATAGACTGACAGTTAACTGATTTCATCTTGTTTTGCTCTGTTTGTTTTCAGAATGCAGGGTTTGGGGAGCATAAACTGGACATTGCAGGAATTTCCATGCGATTCATATTTGTCCAAAATAAAATTTACTGACTGTTACCTGTGTTCCATCTTCACTGCTGGTTCTACAATGATATGCTAACCCTAGCTAAGTCTCGCTGAACACAGTCCATAAATATTCTACGGAGAGATTTACTGGAGAACGCACCTTTACTCAGCTCAGTTGAATTGGCATGAGCAGCTCCGTTTAACTAGTGAAAAAATGTAACCTTGAATTATAGTTACATGAAACTGGACTTTTGCATGTTATGAGTTCAGCCAGCAACAAAACCAATTTTCAAACTGTATCTGTGAAGTAAGAAAAAATTATTAGTTTCGCTTCGCCAAAGTTTTCTTGCGAATGTCACACCTGTTCTTTGCTTCTTCGGGTGGGTTTAGGTTTGGCTCTACCATAAAGATAATTGTGACTAAAAGTACTGGGCAATGCGCTGTACAAAAGACCTCGATTAGATTTGTGTGTAAGGAAAAGTTAAGGACAAGTTTTGATTGAATCCAGACCACACCTGATTCAGGAAGATCAGGAACATTAGCCTCCTTTTGCTGAGGTGTACTGAGGTCAGCTCTCGCCTGTGTCAGCACTCGAGTGTTCTCCATGTGTGGCTCTATTATTCAATCCCATGTGTCTGAGGCAAGCCCGTTTGACAGGCATGTGCTCAAAGTGAAAGACATGACAGACGTGCTCAAAAGAGTGAAGGCTGTAGGTATGCTAACCAAGGTGGTTATTAATAGGGCGTCAATAGAATAAAGACAAATGTCAAAGCAGTGTTCACATTTTCGTTAGTCCAGGCACACTACCATGGAGGTCTAGGAGGTTATAGATTTATAGATTTTGCTTTGGCGTTCCATAGAAAGTTTTAGTTAAGACGTAATAAGAAGGATATACACTTGGGGGATATTTAATGGCAACAAGAGAAAAGATCCAACACATTTTTTTTTCGGTTTTTCTTGATTCTATTCTCACTTTGCTGGAATGTCTGGCGAAGGCAAGACTACGGAGGAGCGTGGTTAGCGTCAGCCGTCACGGACCTGGCGGTAAACCTGTCGCTTGGGGTTACGTAAGTGCTCCACGGGGTGCAGGTGTTTTTTGGGGGCTCAGGCAGATGCTGTCGTAATCTGACAGGTGTGCAGATGGCTGTCAGAGCCCTCCCACCTCACAAGATTAAACCCTCTCGAAGCGTAGGAGTGCTGATCTGGGGTCAGCTTTCACCTCTCTAAATCTTAACCTCACCCACAATGAGCTCAAAAGCAAAACTGACCCTAGATCAAGGCCCGCATTCACGAAGCATTTTAGAGTAGCATTAATGATCTAAGATCAGGATCTCTGGACCTTGTCCTAAGCTTGTTCATTATCAATTGTTAATTGGCAAAACTGATCCTAGATCAGGGCCCATAGTCATACATTGTCTAGGAGTATGGAAAATTATGTAGGATAAGGCATCCAGGATAAGAGAGGATAACTTGCATTTTGCTCTAACTCAGTAGGTACCTTATACTCTCATGCAGTGGCAAGCACTGACTCTTTAGGTTGTCAGGGGCAAAAAGATTAGAAATGGTAACCTCAACAATATACGTAATGTTTAGGACTGATTGATTTGTGTCGTGTTTCTCAATTAACACTTGGTCCAAATGCCATCACCATTAAATTGAGAGGGTTACTTGGCAAAAGTTACCCTGACGTTGTTCCCCTTTCCCCCACCCTGGGTGACTGTCTTGGTCCTCATTTAGGCCCTGTTAGAAGTACTCTCATAAACTGAGAGGGGTCCTTTCAGACCCATAACAAAAAGGGGTGATTGAAAGTTGGACAGTGTCCTTCTGCTGAGCACTGACACTGAGGGAATTAGGCTTGCTATTTTGAATGTTTCACCAAAACCACCTTGGATCACTTGGCATTTTCTGTCAGGAGTGATGGAGTTTGCCTTTCTGTGAAGGCAAGGCCTAGACAACTAGACAGCGTCTGTTGTGATGAGAGTCTTCACTCCAACAAAGGCATTCTGGTTTAGATGTTCCACCAGAACTAAATTCTTGAACCTCAGGCTCACTTGGAATCTTCCATCATGAATAAATGAAGTTTGCCTTGCTGTGAAGTCAAGTCCCAGTCTGCTAGACAATGCTTCTTATGATGAAAGTCTTATTACTGCAGAAAAGCCTAGCGTCATCCAGGGCCTTCAAATCTATTCCCACAAAGAACAGAGAGGCACAGAGCAGAGATCTCTCGCACAACATAAAAACAACAACACTCAGCTCAACTCTTCTTCTGGTGCTGCATGTGACAGGACCTTTGATCCACCTGAACAATCAGTCCCGTCCCAGTTGGCTCAGTATGGAAAGGCAATCCTTCCCACATGAAAATCTACTGGTCAGCTGAGAGCAGTCTCACAGAGCGGTTTATGAGTCGTTGTCAAAACCCCCTTTTTTCAAGCAGAACATGAGATGGTTTGAGAGTCGTCGTCTTTGAAAAATGTTCAAACATTCCTCAACAATAAATTCACTGAATATATGCTACACAGGAATGTCTATTGTGCATCTGCTACCATTCAAAACAAACCTTCGCTCTAATGCCTGTGGCCATAGCTTCTCTGGACTGCTGAATGATGGCATCGTCCTCAGGACCGTCTGCATTGCACTCTGGGAAAATGAGTCCCCAGTGACTGTTGAGAGGACCAAGTAGTAATGTTATTATGGATAAAGCATCCCTCAAACTCCAAAATAAGAGAAAATCACTCCTTGCAGTATTGTTGGTGAGACTCCAAATAGATTTGAGAGAGAGCAGAGTTAGTTTTCTTGAAGGCCCATGCTAGGTTGGATGGGGACACTGTCCCCATGACCTTCTGCACTGTATTATGGGAGAATGAGTCCCCGGGGAGTCTAGCAAGAAGGAATGTTAGTCGTGTATGGTTAATGCATCCGTCACATCCAAACAAATAAATGAATTAATCCCGCTTTGCGATAATTTACCTGAGTGCATAGGCTACCTGCCAAATACTTTTGAAAGAGGACAGAGAGTACGCTCAAAAAGCTAATGCCAGGTTTGCATAAACACACAATTTTTTAATGTGATTTCCAACGCAGGCAGACGAGCGATGGATATGATGGATAGCCTTGTCTCTATTAGAGAAGAACCCCGACCGTGCTTGGAGTTAGAAACTACATGAAAATAATTCTTCTTACTATCACTGAGGGCCTTTTGGGGCTAGGAATTGGATTTGAAATCCGGTGAACCGAAACGGAATAATGAGAGGTATCGAATACAGACTCGTCAACCCCGCAAGAGTCCCTGTCTCTGATCCACCCTGTACCTCGAGAGAGGAGGAATTCAAAGGCAGAAGGTCGCGCGGATCCAGGATTGACTGGCGATTGGGCAGGGATGAAAAGAAGTGGAAAATTCTGGTCATCAGATTTCCCTTCAGGGGTTTTTTTTAAGTGCGGTATGCTGCTTCCCCCTTTTTTTGCATTTTTCCCCCTTTTCCTTACCCAAATTGGACAACGATTCGTTCAGCCCCACTGAGAAACTGTCTCTCACAGACTTGGGAGGTGGAAGCTTACATGAATTAGTGTAGTCACATTTGCATAGTATCCTCCTCTCCAGTGATTAACCCTTGCTTATTTTCATCATCTTGCTTATTTTCAGGATCACGTAGACAACATATGTATAGTGAATGAATGTGCCTGCAGTTGCCTGGCCAGCCAGGAGAGGCCACTAGAGTGCGATGAGTTTGGTCTTATCTGAGTTTAACTGCCTGAACCCCTATTCTTCTCCAGCAAGGCTGAACCAATATTTGTCTTGTCAATGGGGACCTCCAGGCAAAGCTGGTAGTAACTGGAGCTGGAACATCCAGCTGCAGGGGCTCTCAGCTCCAATAAGAGAAGTTGCTTTTAATTCCTCAAGGCCCTGCCGCTTACCTGTCAACAGGTCTCTCAAAACACTTCTTCCCCATTGGTGGACTGAACCTCCCACTGTGGTCAACAGAGCATTGTCATTGGCTGTCTACAAACACTGACTGAAGACCCTTTTTTCCCTCCCCACCAGCACATGCTAACTCTGGGAAGCAAAGAATTCAATGGAATATGGCTGTTGTCCTCATTCCTGGTTCTGGTTGAAAGCCACAGGGTATGTTGATTTTTGATATTACTCGGCGGTTAACGACCCAATCAAAACAGTTGATTACACAGTCATGGTTCAGCCTCACCTCCTTTCTTGGATCTGAACTGGTTGTGCAATTTCAGGTGAAAACAAAAACCAGCAAAGCCTGTAGCCTTCCAGGACGAGGAGTGTGGCCCAGGGGTGTATGAATTTACAGTGTTTATTCTGAGCTGTATCTGGGCTGTGAGATGACATTGCTAACTACGTTAGTGATTTATTCATGTACCTGCACTCTCAGGTCTGGTCCTGGCCAGGTCTGGACCATTGTTGCTTATAATTCTTGTAGAGGCACTTATGTTCTGTCACATTGCAAGTTTCTCTGGATGAAAGCATCTGCTAAAAGGCTGTAGCGTAATGTACACCACTCAACCCTTTAGACCCCTATCAGTGGGTGTATACTGAGCCCCCAAAACAGGACAAACACAACTTGAGCCCGGTGATCTCTGGTTCCACGTACGCACCCCTGTTGCAGGCTCGGCTGTATGTTTTCAATTTACTTCTGTGTTTACAATCCGGAAGCTTCCATAAATCATTCGAGTTCACTCGCTTAACGAACGCTGTGCCGGCCACAAGCTGCCTGTGTTCTCTCTGCTTTTATGAGCAATGAAATCAGATATAAAATACTTAAATGCTAAAAGGGAACATGATGCAAAATGTCTGCGGTTTTCCGCTCTGCAGGGAAAAAATAATTTTTTTATATATAAAACAGCCTATAATTCAGCTTCCACAATGAACAGAAATGCCTCATGATTTTTAAGCGCAGCGTGTTATCAGGTCAGCCGCACACACTTTTACACAGGTGCAGCTCTGACTAGGCTAACAAAGGCCCGATGCAAGAGAATGCTAAACCCAGCTGTGTTAAACAGAGGAGGATTATGGGAGATGTAGTCCATATGTGACCACATGGCCTGCTTTTGGTTAATGTCAACTGGAGACGTTCTATAAAAGCATGCATTAATGATTGATGGTCAGGTTACTGAGGGTGGATTTGATTAGCTGGAATAGTCTCCGCCTCTGAACAGGTACTTCAGAGCCAGTATCAAGTCAGAAGTAATAACTGACCGTTGGCTTATAAGCAAAGCATTTCTTAAGTTGGGTGGTGTTAAGAGAGGTATACTCCTGGCACAATTGCCTCCTGGTGAACAGTCATAATTTTGTTAATCACAATAATAATACAAAAAGATTATTTCCACTGTTTGAGGGCAACTATAGATTTGTGTTCTCTGCAGCTCCTGGCCTCCGCTGATACTAAACAGATGGAGTGCCTGGCTGTCTGACTGCTAACGTACCGTCATTTATGCTTGAGCTCTTGAGCTACTTATTACTAAAAAAACAACCTGCTGCATAGATTTCCCTCATTCTGTGCCATAATAATAACATAAACACATATATGTGCACACACGAATGTGCACACACACACACTCACAAACACACACACACACACCCACCCACACACACCCACACACACACGCACGCACACACACATACACACACACACACCCACACACACACACACATCACACACACACACACACACACACCCACCCACACACACATGCACGCACACACACACACACACACACACACACACACACACTTTTTAGGCACAGAAAAACAGCCATGGCCTGGGTACCCTATGACAGAGTGACTAATATCCAAAATTTGACAGGATTTCAATCTCACATTCCTGCGCCTGCCCTCCCTCCTTTCCTCTGTTGTGACGGTTGCCACCCCCCTCCCTCTTTCCCTTCCTTTCACTCTCTCCCTCGCTCAGCCAATATACGTATATCTCTCTGTTCCATGCTCTCCAACTCTGACTACCTCTCTTCATCTTATATACCTCCATCTCTGCTTCTTTCTCTGTCTCACTCATGCACGGTCCTCCTCTCTCCCTCTCCCTCCTCTCTCTCTCTCCCTCTCTCTTTCTCTCCCCCCCCCCCCTCTCCCTCTCTCCGTGTGTGTTCGTAACGAGGTGTTCTGCTTTAGCTACTGTACAGCGGGCCAGAGAGCTGAAGGCTCTGCATGAGGCCCAGAGCGCAGATGGAAACAGCACCGGGAGGTGAAAGCCATCTTTCAGCCATGACGTTAACCAGGCTGCTCTCAGCTCCCTCAGCCTCAGAAACACAGCCGCTCTCCCTTTACCATTCTCCCTTTCTTTATTTCTCTTTCTCTTTCCTTCTCTGTTTCTCACTCTCTTTCCCTTCCCCTCTGTTTCTGTGTCCCCCTGTTTTCATCCCCCCTCTCCCTCTGTCACTCTCTCCCCCTGTCTCTTCCTCTCTTCCCCCAACTATTAATCCTTCCCCCCTCTGTCTCTTTCTTTATTCCTTTTTCTCTCCCTCTCTCTTTGTTTTTCCCCTCTTTTTTCTTTCTCTCTCTCCCTCTCTCTTTCTTTTCCCCCATCCCTCTCTCCCTCTCTCTTTCTTCTCCCCCATCCCTCTCTCTCTCTCTTTCTTTTCCCCCATCCCTCTCTCCCTCTCTCTTTCTTCTCCCCCATCCCTCTCTCCCTCTTTTTTCCCCCATTCCTCTCCCCCTCTCTTTCTTTCCCCCATCCCTCTCTCCCTCTCTGCTGCTTGTCTCAGATGTAGTCAGATCACACACACATTGATTTGGCGAGCAGCTAATGCCTTCTTTCGTTTCCACCAGAGACCGGTCTGGGGAAGCGTTTACTTAGTGAAGTGTGCCCTCCTTTTCTCTCCAAAAAAAAGGGGGGGGTGGGGGTGGTGGTTAAGGACCCTTTCTGATCTCTGGAGAAAAATGTATTAATGGTTCCTTGAAAGATAAACAATGACCAGTATTAATTTGATATTGTCACCGTTTATGGGAGTCCATCACAGACTAAATACATATCAGAGTAGTACGTACTATCACAGCTGATACCGAACATTTAAAACTGAACATTTAGCTAATTACTGTACAGTACTTGGTCTTCATTGTACTCTTTTTCACTCTTTCTTCACAAAGCCTATGGCGATTAATACTAATAATTAATATTTAATAGGTCCCAACCAAGTTACAAGAATTTGTACCCAAAGGTGTCAGTTTGTTCTGAAAAGTGCTGGGGAATGTGACAGAAACTTCAACAAACTGAAGTCTTTCAAAAAGTGGTGAGGACCCAATGGGTCTCCAGGAAAAGTGGTGAGGACGCCTATGTTTGTACTCCCTTCATAATTTTTATGTCCTTTTTTAATTTTTCCAATTTTCCCTCCAGAATTGCAATATTTTACTAGCCCCACCCACTACAAGCCTTCCCATCCAATGAGGAGGAAGGAGCCACACACAACTTAATGTTTCTCTCGGTAACAGTGTGGCGCTCTCAAAAACGGCTTTACTACAGACTATGCAACAGCCGTTATAAGCCCCCACAGGCACTAAAACGAATGCCCGCGCATCCAGGCCGAACATTCCCGTTTCAGTGGAATTAGGGGTTACTGAGGACCACAAGTGCTGCTTTTACATGACTGGCAGTCTGGGCAGATCACGCGGGGAGAAAAGCCGAGCAGAAACGATCCCCCCGATCGACTCGTTAAATTCTGATGTTGTAATAATTTAAGTAGCGCTCATAAGGTCTCTAAACTCACAGGAGTTTGGACAGCAGTTTCTTTCATTTTTGGAAAAAAAAATGGATCATTTTACTTTACTCCCCACCTTTTTGGAACGGGTAACTGTGCCTCTCCAGACATCAATGTGCCCCCACACAGGTAAACATTTACTCAAAGGCCCCCGTGACTCCTCCTAACATTTTTCAGCTTTATACCACGTCATACATTTTAAAATTGTGTTTCACAACTAATCAAGTCAGTGCAAGTATGAGCATTTTGAACAGAAAAATACGTTTTCTGTCTTCCTCCTAAATGACTTCCCATCTCTCTGTATATTACAGATGTGACGTAGCTATCCTGTTCGCAAAGTCACAGAGCGAAATTGAGGTGCTACTTTTCCAACTAGTTGAATGGACTCTTTATGTGGGTGTTCCTTCCTGTAAAGAAGTATGTTTGGCAAGAATGAACCTTTAAGATCTTGGCTTATGGAAATAGTTTTCGCACAGGCATACAGACCACTACCTTGACTAATAAAATATTGGATTTTCTGAAGGTAACACTGATTAGAGGCGCTAAAATCTTTTTGTCAATCCTGCCTACAGTTATCTAACAATTAGTCCAGTCTCAAGGCCCCATATCTGGGCTGTGGGACCCGGCTAGAGTGAGCACATTTATTGGCAGGCCTAGCAGAGTGCTTATTTTTTTCATAAATTGATATATTTATTTCAGGCACAAAGCCACTTACATCTTTATTTTAAGAAAATCTCTGGAGTATTATATATATACTATGAACAAAGGTTTTTCACATATATATTTCTCTAGAGATTAGTCTCTTGATCTGTCATGGAAAATATATACTATAGGCATCTTTCACTGAAAGTTCTTAATAGAGTCTGCATTTAAACACTCAAACATATGTTTCAACCCACAGAGGGGACAGAGCCTTAGAGGACAGTTTTGGATGTCTTTTTTTAATAAGTAAGCTTGACTTCATTATCTTTTTTCCTTCTCTTTTTAGAGTTTTTTTTTTCCTTGCACTCCTTAACCTCCATTTTTGCAAGATCTGGCTGTTGCACACAGACTCCCAGAGTAGTAGTTTTTTCCACTATATTGGCCGATCGCGCCAAGATTGTTCCTCGCAGGGATGTGTTGAGATTTTTCCTACACAACGTTATGAAGCAAGGTAAAAAGTGTTTTTTTTTTTAATTTGAGATGCAGGCGAAAAGCTGCATTCCATCGTAGGCGGACAAGTCTGCTGGACCCCGTCTTGATGCATAAACAAAAGGACGTAATCGCACACTCGTTTAGTGAGAGCATTCCACAGTAACTAGCCCGGCTCTGTGGAGCTACCGAACCCAAGCTGAGGTCATTTTCTGAGACAGGCGTGGCGAAAAACAGCACTTGTTTTTGCACTGCAGTTTCTTTCAAAAAGATGGAGAGGAACTACACTTTAGTAATCACTCATATCCCCCTTTAACCTGGCATTAGGGTCCAGATAAACCAGTTTCATCATACACAATAAATGTAACCCCTTGGAATATAATGGAGATTGAGAATCAAGCAGAGAGTAGAACTGCTTCCCACTGTTTAAATTTAGATCATCTAAGTACCAACAAACAACTATGTTTTTCAACAGCTCCATCAAATGGGCCAGATTTTGCCAATACACTCCAGTGACCCCTTTCCCTTGAAGACGTCATTAAGTGTGCTGTTAAACAAATTAAGTTAAATGGCATTTGAGAGATGCTAAACAGATGAAACAGGTTGATTCTGAAACTGATGTAGGATAATAGCTAAGGGTGGGAGGGAGAATGGCAGCAGCTTGACAGCATGAAGAACTTAATGGTTCCTCAAAGGATGCTGGTCTGCACCCTTTCCCTGCAAAAACTTTGACTATAGGTACAATGGATGTATCTTGCTGAGTTCAACCCAAGAGACAGTGCTGGTGACTCCTTAGGTAAAATGTATTTTCCTTTTTGTGAGTGTGCGTCTATTGTTATACGTTTGTGAGCCACTGGTGTGACCTGGTGTGATGCTATTTGAAGAGACTGACATCACACAGTCAGCATGGAGCAATGTGGACTTTCCCTTGACGAAACAAGAAGATTTGGACGGCAAGGTTTATAGCAGGCCGAAACCTGGATCATTAAAATGGCTCTTGGCACGCAACCTGAATCAGACATTACAAAGGTTCCTTAGCCGAATCCATCAACTTTAGTATTAATATTATGAAAAGAACTGTCAGCTGGATTGTCTATATGACATTTGAATTTATAAATCATATTGTGTAATATTATATTTTCTCACATTAACATTTTAAAAAAAATTACAAAATCTCTTTTTTCTACTTAGAACTTGTGTAATTCTTCAACTACTCTGTTTTTTTTTTGGTGCAATATAATTTTTCATGTATCCATTGGAAAATTCTGTTTGAATTTTATGTTTTATTTGACTTTTTAGTTATACTTTTATTTACTTTTCACATTTCAGCTGGCCTTCTCCATGTCTTGCAATTTTTTGTAGCAGGAGCAATGTGGTATTAGCTCAGATGTTACATACAGCCCATCCAAACTGTTAAATACAGTGCAAACCTGTTAAATTCACAGCGCATTTTCTAAGGGTTGATGTAGCTTGACCAAATGTGTACTGAACAAAGACACAAAGTTAACGTCTCTCATTTGAAGCCATAGATCTGTGGTCTGGAGCCAGTGGACAATGGCCTGCGCTCAATCAACTTTTGTCCTTGAGTTGACTTGAATTGGCAATTAAATATTTTTCTTCCTTTCACATACATAATTTGGTGAGTTGATTTTGCCAAGTGAATGCTAAACCACACTGAACTGTTGGTGAAGAAAAAGAAGAATAAGAAGAAGAAGAAAAAAAATAGCAATCGGTTTTAATTGTGAGTGAAGGTCAAAAGCAAATATTGACTGAATCCAGGACAGTCGTCTAGGGACAAGTGCTAGAACAGAAGAAACAAAACAGGGACGTGCATGGCCATGGCAGTCGTTAAGGACGTGGAGTGGGGAAAACAAACTTCAAACGCATATCTGCAGCCTAATGGCAGTGTTTAAAAACGGATCTGCGGCAGCCGCATTCCTACCAAACGGCCTGAGCATCCTCCCTTCCTGTCACACACAAATGGACCATCGCCCTCTGCCTTGTGGGAAAAGAAGCACAGGAACGTACAGCGATGATGCCCCTCCCCCTCCCCCAATCCACACCACCCTATACCAGCCAATAGCAGAGCTTTGAGGTTCTGTGACATCACAAGCGGGCTACAGAATGCCCACCAGCACCTGAGTTGAACCACTGAGTTTTGCTGTTGACAGAAAAACCTTTTTTTTTTTTTTGTTGACTAGTTCTAAAGAATAGTCAGTGACTGACAGGTCATTATAACGCCACCCATTATGGGGGTCATGAAACCTCATTCTGCCTCGGGCCCTCGGCCAACCCCACCACACAAGCACGAAGATTATGGAAAGCGTCTGTCATCATCTGCATGGTGACTGACAGGTTTTGGACTCCTACCATTTTGGGTTTTTTTCTGTGCATTCTCTCACATCCTGTATAATCTCATGTCAGACCACAGCACTTAAAAGACTGATGACCGGAGCTCTAGATGAACTCTCCTCTCGTGATTGGACCAGGCTTGAAAATTGTTGCAGTTTTTTTTTTCATAAAAAATTATGTTGTTAATTTTATTTCATTTTTGGTAGTGGGGAATGGTGTGTTTTGAAATGCCCATTCTTCTTTTATTGCTACTTTACTTGTGCTTCTCGAGTCATGCCTTTCTTGATTTCTCTAAGAGTACAGAAGAATTACAACAATTTTGACTGAGATTAATGTAGAAGACCAAAATCATATCTTTTGAGGATAAAAACAGGCTATATTTTAAATAAAAAGCAAATAAAAATTCCCCAATAATTTCACAAGAAGGTACTGTGGTATGTGCCATTACACACAGATGTCAAAGTTAATGGCTACGACTAAGGATTAAGTTATCTTGTGGAATTACAGTGGCTGTTGACATTGTATGACTGTGTAATTACATTTTAACTACTGTGTAATTACACAAGTGAAATGCCAGTTTGTTATATACACTGCAGCTAGTGCATGGGGGTAGCGGGGGGGTATCCCATGTGTTGTTGATTTTGTTGTGACTCTGGCTGGAGCTCCAGCACTGCTGGAGTAACTTGCCTCCATCTGAGCCGGTGCGTAGACAGATCACCCCCCCTGTCTAATCCTTGGCTCGGGGTAGGAATAACGATGCAGTGCTGAAATAATACAGCAGGAGATTCTCTTAATGAACAGCGCAGTGTCTGGGGCCTGCTGTTTACGCAGGGCCGAGTCCCACTCCCAACCCTGCTGCTCCTGAACGTGCCTTTCACTGCGCCAAGAACACATGGATACGCACACATTCACATGCAACCTCATTCACGCGCACGCACACACACATGCAACCTCATACAGACTCACACACATGCAACCAAATGCATACAGGCTCACCCACACACACACACACACACACACATACACACACAAATGCACACACACGAACATGCACACCCACTTACATATACACACATGCATACAGACACACGCACACAGACAACACACACACACACAAACATACACACATATATGACTGAAAACTCATTTATACAGACACAAATAAACACACAAATGCACACATGAACATGCACACCCACTTACATATACACACATGCATACAGACACACACACACACACACAAACATACACACATATATGACTGAAAACTCATTTATACAGACACACATAAACACACTACAGGCACAGACATTAAACCTCAGGCACTCACACAACACACAACACACACACACACACACACACACACACACACACACACACACACACACACACTCTTCTCTCTGGTACTGATCCCAGAACTGTTCTCTCCTCCCAGATGCATGACAGACTGAAGCAGTTTGGACTCCAGAGTCCTGCTCCAATCCTGCCCTGTGCTGGGGCCCTGGCCCGTGAGGTAAGGCCCCTTGTGGACCCACACCTGTTTACTCTTCACCTGCATGCTGTGGAATGGTACCTGTGTGCCTGTGTCTGTGGAACCATACCTGTTTACTCTTCACCTGTGTGCTGTGGAATGGTACCTGTGTGCCTGTGTCTCACCCAGACTGTGGAACCATACCTGTTTACTCTTCACCTGTATGCTGTGGAATGGTACCTGTGTGCCTGTGTCTCACCCAGACTGTGGAACCTTACCTGTGTACCCATATCACCAAGGTTGTGGAACTGTACCTGTTCATTCAAATCATGCAAGCTGTAGTACCTCACCTGTTTTCTCTTAACCCATATGCTGTACAACCTAACTGTCTGCCCATGTCACCCTGGCTGTGGAACCATACCTGTTCATCCAAATATTCCTGACCATGGGACCTTACCTGCTTGCTCATATCGCCAAGGGTGTGGAACCGTGGAACCTGAGAGAATGAGAGAGACTGGATGAGGTTCAAAACCGATTACCTCCCTTTCCGCTTTTAAACTCTCAAAACAACATTGCCTCTGCCTGTCACCGTGACAACAGGGTGGCTCAGATCGTCTGACTGAGCTCCTGCCAGTCTCCCTGCTGACCCGCTCTTTATTTTTAGCCGCTGCGCGCACTGATAGAGATGACAGGTTTCAGCTCCCAGGGGAGGGGGCAAGTGGGGATGGGGGAATGGGGGAACAATCTTCCACCTGCAAGGCATTTCCGCCCACCGAGAGACTACAAGGTTGTGCGTGTGGTTTTGGGGGGGGTCACACGAAGATGGATGCGCGTGTCGGGGGGTTCGCTGACGCAACGAGGAAAAATGACAGATAAAAGCAATGAGGCATATGATGTGAATAAAAGTTCTAGAAAGTTCCCTTTTTTCCCCCTTGGCTTTCCTGTGATATGTGAGTGATTTAACACGCACATATCCATCATTCGACCTGCCCTGTGTGTAACGGATGGGTGTGGAGATGCCATGACATTCATAACATGTCAGACTGCAGGTCTGCACCCTCTCCTGTCTGTAGTGCATAATTTATCTTTGCTGTAGCATGCTGCTCTGCTAAAAAAACAGCACCTGCGCTGATGTGATGGTGCACTACCTGAGATCTCTAGGGTTAGCCTTAATGACGTTTGTCTCATGATACTCACACTGTGACAGAGGAGGAGTGCTCACATTCAGGTACATACATACTGTGCATACATACACACACACACACACACACACACACACACACACACACACACACACATACACACACATACACACACACACACACACATACATACACATACATACACACATACACACATATGCATACATACATACATACACACATACATACATACACACACACACACATACATACATACATACATACATACATACATACGAACACACACACATACATACATACATACATACATACACACATATGCACACACATAAATGCATACATACATACACATACACACATACATGCATACATATGCACATAGGATTGTCATTGTGTCTAATCCAATGTGTAGGCTTTCTGTTTTTTCCCCACTGTTACCACTTTCTTTATTTTCACTAGCTTGGATTTTCTGCTTGTGGTAGTAGAAACGCAGATTGTTTTTGCCCTTCTAAAAGACAGACGTGGCAGAATTTTAATGCAGCACGTTATCATTTGCTAGCTTTGAATCTTAGAGGAAGAGATAGGGAGGAGCAACACTGAAGAGGAAACAAAAAGACATATATTCACATATAAGCCCTGTGGTTTTTTTACAGACTGGCTGGCAGCTACGGTAGTGTTTCTTTAGGAAAGACTTTCATTTTTCTCTCGGGTCATGGATGCAAAGACACCGAGGACACTGAGGAGAGGAACGAGAGGCCGTCCAAAAAGAAAATCTCTTTTCAATTTCTTAAAAAAATGTATTTATCCCTCATCTAACCAGGTGGCCCTATTGAGAATCATTTTCATTTTCTCAAGAAAGACCTGGCCAAGAGAGCAGAAGGGCAATCACAGAGTTAGAGAAAAAAACACATTGGACATATACAAAATAGGACTGCAAGATACAATAATATGAGTATGTTTATTTTGTTAGATTGATCTTTTTGCACAGCTCACAGCCACATGACACTTTCCCATTTTGAGCTAAAGGGTTTCCTGTACTTTTTTTTAAATTTTTTTTCAAAATGTTTAGGTTTGATTAGGATCCAGCCGCTGTCCTTTCACTCAATAATGATGGCAGAAAAAACCTGCGAATATAATTAACATTTAAATTTAACAATATGCACATAATTAATCATTGATGTTCATTTTGACTTTTAACATGTTTTTACATTTTCATTAATGCGGTTTCCAGAGGTCACTGGAAAGGAAATATATTACTGCATGATTATACTCACGGAAACATGAATGAGTGAATGAGACCGAGGGACGAAATTCCACTCAAGATTCATGATGCAAATTTTAAAAAAGCCAGATTGTACCATTTTTGTGTTCAAAGTGATCTGTGAGGTCACTGAGGTCAGACGCCTCTGGCTGTGGCCAACGAGAGACACCGCAGCGGACGGCAGACAAATTAGGACAAATTTCCCTGCACCGCCAGGGTCCCCTACAGACAGAACCTGAGTAAACACAGATGGGTTCGTACGCCGCGTGGGGGAAACAGTGGCATGGCTTCCAATTCTATTTGGGGTTTTGCTCTTCTGCTCTCACCCCTATAGGCTTTGGCGTGGACCTGTTTTAGAAAATGATATTTCTCTGCCGCTAACTGCTCCTGGGCCTTGTCCAAATTTTTCTGTCTTTTTTTTCTGTCAAACTGAAATTGTAACTGTTTTTGTTTCCCCCCATGAATTTACGGCTTAACCTATATCCAAAAAAAAAAGAGGAAAAAATGCAACGGATGCTCAAAGAGAAAGGACGTCATTGCGCGGTACTCGTCATCGCGAAGTAATCCAGAGCTTGACTGTGTTTCCAAGAAATATCGCTTTGCATTGCCACAAATTTCTAATCACCTACCTCCAAAGGCATCCTGGATATCAGACTGAAGCGTTTTCTCTCAGCCAAGTCCTCTCAGCCAAACTCGCAGTTTCCGAGACACGTATTTGGTGTGTTTTTAAAATAAAACAGGAGGACACCTGCTGAATCTCAACCCCCTCCAGCCCCCTTGCAGAGGTGAGCAAATACAGGTTACTTCAGATCCACGAGCCCAGAGTCTCACCCATCTGTAGGTAACTTGCTTGTGTCTATATGCCACTTACCAGGTCATAGCTTTTGCTCCAGGGGTGAAAAAAATTATCAAAAATTAACACCAGCCACTGAAAAATCAGCAAACAACATATCTGTGTCACCATAACGATGAAAAGACCACTTTTCAAAACAGAAAAAAACTAAATGCAGATTGACAGCTAAATCTTAAATATGTGAGCGTAATTCAATTCAACTGCATTTTTACTTTCCAGATTTATTTACATTTTAATTTATGTGGTTTACAGAGCCAATGGAAAAGGTAAACCATTTGTGCGCGATTATATTTATGGAAACTTGATGGAGACTGAGGAATGCAGCTCTACTGTAGATTCATGATGCAAAAATGAAGTGCCAGATTGTACAATTTTCTGTGTTCAAAATACGAAAATAATAATAGAAAAAAAGGATGAGAAGAGAAATGGAAACTGTGAGTGCTTGAACACTGCATATGGCACAGGGTCAATCAGATTAGCTCTTAGTCTGGCTAGGCCAACCGTTTTAAAAGGCCTTTCGCTAAGACGGAGAATCAGTGGGAATTTACTGCTACCTTTCCATAATTGCTAAAAGCTTGACGAAACTCGTGTGCCGCCAGTTACGACTGCTTTACCTGCCAGACCGTGGAAAACCCCCTAAAAATAGATCATAATTTATTAAGCGTTTGGCCTTAGCGTTGAGTCACAAATAAATGCAGGTATTCATCACATACACACACACACACACACACACACACACACACACGCACGCACACACAGATAATTTTGGCAGTGGGTGAACGGTTGTCGCCATACTTTGCTGGTGACAGACTCTAGCATTTAAGCCTTGTGTTGACTGAATCCAGGCTTTATGCGTGTCCTGCTGTTTCTCAGTGGGAATGGACCCGGACACGCTGTCTGGCCTGCCTAAATCCCGCAGTGATGGTGGCCCCTTCCAGGGAGAGACCAGCAGACCTGCAGTGGAGCCCACGCGCATTGCCTTGACCAGATGCTCTTATCCAGACAAAGCTTCTGCAGCTGTTTTAAAGGCTCTGTTGAGTCATCCGGCTGCATTTCAGCAGCTCACTTGGGCCAGCCTGTAGTCTAGTGGCTAAGGTACATGACTGGGACCCCTGAGTTTGGATGTTCAAGCCACAGTCAAGTTACAGCAAGAATACCACTGCTGTTGGGCCCATGTGCGAGACCCTCAACCCCACATTGCTCCCAGGGGGGATTAGCCCTTGGTTAGCCTAATCAACTTTAAGTCGCTTTGAATGAAAGCATCAGCTAAATGACTGTAATGTAATAACATGTCACATCCTGCAGTGTAAAAATGACGTTTGTACAATGATCCAAGCTCAAAAATCAGAGCCCTACATGGAATGACCCAGCGAGCAGCCCCTAAAGAACTGCTTTAATGCAAATTGAGAATCCTGCTTTCCCTGTATTTAACATTACGTTACATTGCATCACAGTCATTTAGCGCACACCCATAAAATCTAACCAGGGCGACTGACAATGTGGGATGACGTAAGTGAATGCATTAACATGATCATCATATGTAGATTATTGTTTTCATACAGGCCTCCCTTTCATGCTGGCTCCTACACAGAAGCCATGGCTGTGCCAAGCTTTTATAAAGCAGGGCCTTAACCACACAAGCAGGGGGGGTGCTGTGCTGGCCCGAGGTGATCCCCCTCTACCCACTGAGCTGCCTGTTTTGGCTCAGTCTGCTCCAGCAGGAGAGGGGGAACGGGGCTGAGGTATCAGGGGTCCCGTCCTCACGCCGACCTCAGTTTGAACTCCTAACGGAGAGCGATAGCCTCTGGCGAGGCGAACCCTGTTTGACGCTCTGTAAATCGTTGGGCGAGACCGCGATTAGACACATGCTGAACGGGAGTCCTCCGCCTCCCCTGATGAAAATATAATTTTGTGGATAGGGCGGTGATTGCAGGGTAAAGGTCTTGTCAGTCAAGGTTTGCAGGTTCAACTCACAGATGGGGCAGAGTCATTGTGCCCTTGAGCAAGGTACTTCACATGAACTACGTCAGGAAATATCCAGCTGTATAAATGGACAGTGTGTTAAAAAATGTCAGCTCTAGATGAGCACACCTGTTACACCTGCTAAACACAATACACACACCAACACCTTGTATCTTAGCATATATATTATAAATACTGGCATTGATTATATACTGTGTATTTCAGTGTATTCTGTATTTTATCCTTTTTAAACTGACAGCAATTGTCCCCTTTGATTGATTGATTGATTGATTGATCTGTTAAATGGAAATGTCTCTCTCTGTGTGCCCTTCTCTTCTCAGCTGGGCCGTGATCTGCAGGGCAAAGCAGACGATGGAGAGGCCAAAGAACTGGGCGACTTACTTGCCGATCCCCACATCAAGGTGAGCAGAGTCCCATTCCATCCTGTCCCGTCCAGTTCTCTCCCATAACACACACCTACACACACACCGATGGGTCCAGAGTCACCCTCCCCCAGGAAATTCAGTCAGGCCAAAGCTTGTATTTGGCGATAGCCGCATGAAAGCCGTTGCTTACCCAAGCTCAGGCTGAAGGAACGGCCCCATGCACTGCCATGCTCCATTGTATTTCTGTTACTGGTGATCAGAATGGACCATTTCTTGGAAGGGGGTCACAAATTAAGGATTGAGCACAGAAAGAAAACAGACTGCATCCATAGAAACCTCTTTAAAACTGTATACAGTATATCCATGGCAATGAAAGAGCCCAGTATTATGGGCTGGCTGTCTCTAACAGGCATAATGCTTTTTACGCACTCTGTGCCCAACTGCTTCCATTGTTGAAAATATGGGCACGGTACAAAATATGTCCGCGGTCCAGCTTTGCGCCGAGCCTCACCGGATACCTTATTTTTCCAGCGTCCTCGCTAACGAGATCCCCATGCCACGGCTGCAGCCCTGGGTTTATTTTGACAGGTCCAATGATCTGTTTTGATAAGCTTGCGCTGTTTACAACGAAAATAAATACGTAACGATGGCGCTGAGCGCGCGCGCGGTCAAACGTTGGACACCGTCCGGCCCAGGTCGGCGGCGGTGTAGGCGGATTCCGACAGGAGAAAAAAAAAAAAAGAAAAACCCCGTATTTGGCTCGGGATGAGCGCACAGCAGCCATTGCGAAATGGAGTTTATTTACTTCTAGGAAAATCAGCCTGAAACTCAGTTTCAGCTCAATTATGAGTGACTCAGTGTCTGTGACACAGAACAGGCCTCTCTCGCTGTGAGCACGCCGTCCGCCATGTGCTACCTATTAGCATACCTGTGTCGTTATTAGCTATTGTTCCCCATGATTCTCTGCTGGCTGTGACCCCCCCGGCCTGTTATTAGCTGAGTGGGGACATGATACCGGAGGAAACAGTGACCGTAGCTGATAAAAACACTAGGGGACTGGTAATGACATTAGCCTTTATTGATGCCGATCACAGGGCAGGGTAAATTGGAGGTTAACAGGGGGAACGGAGCCTGACCGATTGCTAGTGAACATATAGGAATGTTGGCAGCGCGTACGCTGCATTAAGTCACCGTTTCTGCAGAGCTACTGAGCCACTGAGGGGCGCGCAGTTTGCAGGATGTGTAAAGGCAAACCAACGGCAGTATCGAGGCTATTGTAGTATAACAGTCATGTAAAATGTAATGTGCTGAATAGCACAGGGGATCTACGGAGGAAAGTAACTGAACTCTAAATCATACTCCCGTAACTATATTTTATATTGCACTACATTGTTGGCTATTGGTCAGTGCTCTTTGAAAGTGGAAAGTGATGTCATCAGGAAAGCGAAAGTGCAGTGATGTCACTGAGTGACTGTGATGTCACAGAAGGTGTTTTTATAGGGTGTCAAACAGAAGACACAACAGGCGGCATACATAGCCACAATAGACATATCTTTTTTCTAAGTTACTCTGGCTATGTGTTTGACAAAGGAATTGAATTGGTCAGGTTTTAACAGAGCTAGATGGAGGAAAAATGACCTGATGATGATGATGATGATGATGAGAATAAAGATGATAAAAAGGAGCCCTGAAGCTCATTCCTTGCCCAGACTCTCAGTGCAGGTTGGCCCTGCTCTCTGAATACAGACAAGTGCATCAAAACACACTCTCTTCCTTGCTGCCTGACCACACACCCCTACAGCAGCTTATACACCAGCCACAGTATCAGAGAGTGGTTCACAAAAGTATAATGTATTTGACACACTCTTCCTCCCACTGTTCAACACAACATTATACTTTGTCTCATAGTCAATGCTAAAACAGCACACTGCTCCTGAACTGCACTGCTTTCACCAGGCTAACAGCAGAGAGGTATAAACCTGGCACTATCACTCTGAACTGCACTGCTTTCACCAGGCTAATAGCACAGAGGTATAAACCTGGCACTATCACTCTGAACTGCACTGTTTTCACCAGGCTTACAGCAGAGAGGTATAAACCTGGCACTATCACTCTGAACTGCACTGCTTTCACCAGGCTTACAGCAGAGAGGTATAAACCTGGCACTATCACTCTGAACTGCACTGCTTTCACCAGGCTTACAGCAGAGAGGTATAAACCTGGCACTATCACTCTGAACTGCACTGCTTTCACCAGGCTTACAGCAGAGAGGTATAAACCTGAACTGCACTGCTTTCACCACTATCATCACTCTGAACTGCACTGCTTTCACCAGGCTTACAGCAGAGAGGTATAAACCTGGCACTATCACTCTGAACTGCACTGCTTTCACCAGGCTAATAGCACAGAGGTGTAAGCCTGGCACGAGAAGCTAGCTTGGCCCCTTCCCCATCTGTTGTCCTTCAGGGAACAGCTTGAGGGATGTATTTCTGCCTGCACTCATGTAATAAAATATTGTTTTTGCAGGAGATTTATGTCTCCGAGGCATATGGCTGGAAGATGTTTCTGTCACGAAAAAAAAAAAAAAATAGAAAAAATAAAAAAGTTTCCAGAGACTGAGGATAACGAGTTGTTAACTTGTTGGCAAAATAAATGTCAGAATTCAATAAATGTGAATCCTTATTTATTGGGTTTGAGTTTGTTGACTGGCTGAGAATTTCATTAGCTTTGTGTTTGCTTTGCGCTGCTGCACGTTCTAGAACTCCCATGGAATGTTCTGGTTGGATGAACTGGTCTGCCTTCATTCAACACCATTTAAATATAAGCCATGGTAAATGAGCTTGATCTCAATGAACTGACAAAAACATTCTCTATGTGACACAACTATTTATATTCTCACTGACATTTTAGCGTTCAGAGAACTGCACTATCACGCACTACTTTTTGTTTACACTTTAAACCAAGTCATTAATAACGATGGTTTCCGCTGATTTTCTTTTAAATAGCAGAGACAGTAATCCCAAGACCTGTCTGATTAATTGGGCTATTAAAGAGGAGGTTTAGTGAACTGGAAAATACTACACTGAAATTTGAGAGAGAATTTTCCCAGTTCTAAAAAAGGTGCATTTTGCCACCTGAGTATATTCATTATTCTGAAGCTGGGAGAGTGCGCTGACAACTAAATGATGTGGAGGAAAAATATTTTGGATGAATGGGTATTGGATGCATAAAAAATTTTCTAATACTCTAGTAGGGATGTGGCAGTCAAAACTACACCTCACTTTGCCCAAAGCAGAGAGAAGCTCAACCAATCACTAACAGCAATTGGTGGACAATTCTTCCTGCAAATCCAGAAGTATAGCCAGCGGGGTATCCACAAATGGAATTGTTGTCTTTGCTCTGTTGGTTGTTTATAGTGTATTCCACACTGTGTTCTATTAGTATTTTGACATCACAATGATCTTATCTCTGTTTCATTATTTTTTCTCTGGAATGTACTACAGCAAGCCTTTGGTTACGTGTCCTTAAGTACAATATATATATATTTACATCATGTTCTGTGCTCAGGGCTAACTTGTAATAGATATCTATGATCTCAGTGTGACTCTCTGAACAAATATAGGATAAATAAAATGAAATTAAAAGCAGGTGTTTAGCAATTGAATGGTAACATCTCCCCTCTGCAGGGTCTGCTCTCAGTCCATGACACCGTGGCTAAGAAGGGCTATGGTCCCGTCCTGCCACCTCTTCCCGATGACCTGGATGAGGAGGAAGACTCCGTGAAGATCATCCAGCTGGTCAAGAGCATGGAGCCACTTGTAAGTCACGCTGCCTGTTTCCCACGTGTCCTGATTTCATTCCTTTTATAAACACTGCATTGCGGATCATCGAGGAGTTATGTAGATTTTGTGTATGTGGGACTTCAGTGGGAGGTGGCGATTTCTGTCAACTCAACCACTGACCCATAAAATGATTCTGGGTAAAACCAGTCCAACAAACTGCACCAACCCTTTCCAAATGCTCTAGAGGTGGAGGCTAAAGGAGTAAGGCTTCAGCCTACCAGGAAGTAGCCTATGTTTTCCAACCATTCACACCAACGCAGTGAAGGAAGGTACATGGAGAAAGCAGTGATTGCAATGAACGGTTCTAACATTAACTTTGCTGAAAGGGTTCTTGTGTCATATCCGTAACTTCTTTATTGCTCTCTGAGAATCTGACCAACATCTGAGCCACCGCATCCCTGGCATTTCCAGATGGTAAGGTGAGAATGTCTCCAGATCTCTTGAGATGTGGTTTCCTGGGTTCCTGAGATTACAGTAATTGCTAAGCCAAGCAAAACCCTTTGTAAAAAAGACCTGTTCTGTGAAAGCCATGTCGAAACAGTTTTAGCTACGTTATTGTGCAAGACGGCGGTTTTGTGGTACGACCACAAGAGGTCAAAGACAGGCAACCAGAAGAGAGCCAATCAGGAGTCAGAAAACAGGGCCTGAATGGTGTCTGTTTCTGCTATACATCCCAGCATGCATCGCAATACATTCAGGCATTCAGGAAACCCACACTATCACACAGAGTGAACCATAGCTGTGACACAGAGGTCGGGTGACCAGACATCCTGTTTTTCCCAGGACAGTCGTGTGAATCACCCCCGTTCCCAGGTGTCCCACAGGGCTATCTTCATCTCCCCTAATTGACCATATCCTCAAACTCACATGGCAACTTTTGAAAGCAGTTGAGGATATCGCGCAGATTGGGCAGTAAGTATAATCGGTTTTGGCTAAAGCTGCTTCTTTTTTACCTCGGCTGCTCTACCTCATCACTTGCACTTTTGTAAGTGGCTCTGCACTCCCGAAAGGGTGACGTTGAGCACAGATGAGCCTGGAGAGCTCCTCAGAGTAGACGCCCAGTTCCACAGCCGATACTCTACCCTGCTGTGGATGGTAAGAGTCCAACCACGGCCTCAGAGTGAGGTATGTAGTCATGGCGACAGTCTGGATCCATCACTGGCCGCTTCCAAATGCTCTACAGTCACGTCCTCACTGCCTCGCTTTCCAATGTCTTCTCACTGACCTGAAGTGACTGACTAGGTGAGGTCTCCGCCATATTGTTTCCACCCACTATAAATGAGGTGGAGGAGAGAAGGAAACGCCACGGAAGGAAAACTTCACAGTGGACATGAGGGCCTCTCTCACTTGCCCTCATTGGGCGCTGACAGCTGCAGTCTGACCCAGCAGCTTCTGTTTCTGTTTTTATAAGACAAAATATATCCTTAGTGTCATATAAATGGTTTTGTATTACTCTACATTGGATATGATTTAGTCGCATGGTATTTTAAATAAACTTAATTTAATTGAAACACTGACAGTACACAACTGATGTTGATTCAGAATTTTTCTTTTTTTGACTTTTTTTTACTGATTTTTTTCAGAATATGTTGCTTTCATCTGTGCATGGACTAGGTGAAAAAAGGAGGGAAGGATGAAGTTTTGACCATGTCCAAATTCTGTTCAGTCACACCATCTCTCCCTTCCATTGGTCCTTTCACTGATCAACTGACTAGGGGAGCATTCAACCATACTGATGTCACACATCTTTGCGTAAACGATTAGAGTGAGGTATGAAAGGACTTGACTTAAGGATTTTTTTTGGATGCATTCTGTCTGTCTTGCTCCCTCTTCTCGGGCGGTGACAGCTAAAGGCCGCGTGCCCTCGCGGCGACACCAGGGCGGGACCTCGGGCATCGACACTAACCACGGTTTCCCAAATTGAGGACCAGCAAAATTGGAGTAGGAAGTCTGTGCACTGGGCAAAAGTCAAAACTAAACAAATGCTGCAAAAAAAAAAAAAAAAAACAAAAAAAGAAATAGAAAAAATGATTAGATTATGGGTTCTGTGAATATGCCAGGCTAGGGTGAGTTATTTGCATGGTGAAGGTGTGGCAGGCATTTGTGGGCCAGACTGTGGTTCTCCCCCTCTCAGCAATGGGGTCACTGCTGGTCCATGGTCACATTCTCATGGCTACCTTGACCTTTGAACTTTGACCTTTTTTCAACCTTTACAGACGGCACCTTTACATGCAGAACCAGCTCTAGCCTACCAGTGAGCGATTTCAAGTGGAGAAAAACTATGAGTATGCATACTTACATTTCCCTCAGTTTCTCTGCGGTTTTCTTGATCCCCATACTTACAGTCTCGGGCATTCGCTCGCTAACCCCCCCCACCCCCCACCCCAAAAAGCAAAATGGGTTTTTGTTTCTCCGTTGAAACCAGAAATGTTATTGAATCAGTCTGAAATTTCTAACCCCTACATCATTACATGGGCACAGTACATTGAACTCCATCATGCCTTCCCAACCCTAGAGTGCGGCCCCTGCCGAATAGCCTGCCTCCGGGGGACACCAGAAACACTGTGCGCGGGGGTCTTGTGGTGACTCAGACATTCCCCACTAACTTAATTGTGATTATCTAAATGGATGAGGTTTGGTAGCCCTAATTAATCGTGATCGGTTTTCAAAGAGCGTGACCTCATATCGTGTTTCGGTAACCGGGCAAAATGGGATCTCTGCGGTCTCTCCCCTGTTTTACCGTAGAAATGAGAGCTGCGACATTTATTTTCCTAAAACACTGCGGAAGCAAAGCAAAGCTTCTGAAACAGAAAGGATCACATGTGGGACCTGTTAGAAACTGAAAGGGCAGCTAAGTGTTTTATTCAAACTTTGCTGAGCTGGTTAGCGTATAGGTACAAATGCCTTGTCAAACCTGAAGTAAAATACAGTATATGGAGTTCCATACTGACCAATAATAATAGCAATAATAATAATAATATCGCTGATAATAAATATTAGAAAGGCAGAATTTGAATACAGTGAAATGCATTTGTACTTAGCTTGACCAGGATGGCAAATGTAATCCTAGCTTAATGCATTTTCAGGTTAATGCATCATGCATTTTAACTGGAAGCTTACAATCTTTTTTTCTCCTGTATATATTTTTGATATATTGATTTAGTAATCCACCATCTTCATATTAAAAAAGAATAAACGATAGACTTTTTTTGTGTGTCACAATGCAATAACTCACGTCTTGTTTTTTTTTTTTTCTCCCTAATCTTTCATCACCTCCTCTTTTCACATGTCTGTGTGTCTGTCCAACTCTGGCACACATGAATAATCACAGTGTGCTTTGTTCTACCGTTACATTCATCGCCTGTGGACTCTTAGAAACGAGAGCCAGCGTTAGCGAGCACCAGTGTTTCCTTTGTGGGAGAACTAACACGAACACAGCTCAACGCTCAAAGGCAAGAGACATAAGGACGGCGTTGTGCTTGTCCGTGCCAGAGTGTGAATGTGAGAATGTACGCCAAGAAAGAGTCCGCTTTTTCGGGCAATGTGCCATTCGGTCACACACATCTCACCTCTTCACCATGAGCTCGACCACTGTGCGTTTTTTATTTTGCAATGAGTGAACTTCTAAAAAACATTAACACTTTGGAGGGCGTGAGGTAAAAGGGGGAAAAAGGATGGAGGGAGAATGAAAACAACGTACATATGCACACAAAAAAATGCCACTACCAGGACCTTGCGTTATATTACCCGATTCTGGCAGGTCCCGGCAGGAATTTCCGCGTAATTATCTCCACGGTAACGTGTGGGGTCAGACCGAGGGTTAAGGAAATAAAAAAGAGAGCCACGATTTTTTAGAGCCACTCTCTTGGTAGGGTTTTATGATTGTAATCACAAGCGATTTAATATAACAGGTGGAGAGGCATGCAACAGGTCACACAAAGGGAATAACAGGCAGAGTCGTGGAACGGAATATAAAAACAGGTTTTATGGGAGGCCTGGATCAACCCTCGCCTCTGTTCTCCAGACTCGCTCCTCTCCTTATGGACCAGTCACTTCTTCCAGCTCCGCTAACAGTCTGAGCTTTATGGTTCTGCATCAAAGACAATTATTGAATCATGTGTCCAGATATGATCTTATTCAATAATATTTTTTTTTCTCTGAAAATGGCATGCGTTGCTAAAGAGAAGCACTATATCAAATCTAAGTATGTATTTATTTTTTATTAACACAACATGCCAGCTACCAAGACCATAATGTGAAGTGGCACACAACATGATATGATTGTTGGTAATTGCATTGAGTTCTTATTTTCCATTGTGGGTTTTTTTTTTCGTTCCCATTGATACCATCTGGCTAAAGGAATGTTGGACTGAGGTTTCAGCGGTGCATTTGCGCTGATTTTACTGATAGTCCAGAACAAAGCACGTAGAGACAATTTATCGTCATCATTTCGCTTTTAAGTCCACATTCATTTTTGCCACATGATAAATAATTTCAGGTGATTTGCCTGGGACAATATTTTGATAGTTTTTTGGCAGAGAGTGTGCGGAGCGACTGAAATGGACACTTGTACTTGGTTTCCATGGCAAATCAAAGGAAGAATATTTCCAACAGCCAATCATCATAGCCAATGAGTCTCAGCCACTGGCTGTTCAATATTTTGGCCAATTAGCAACCAGATATTGAAAGCCTTAGCCAATTAGCTGACAGCGAATCTCAGCGAATCAGCTATAACCAAATACTTGAAACATCATCCAATCAGACAGAATTTACTCTGTCCTGGCCAATCAACCACAAGCTTTTCCATGCCTCAGCCAATCACAGGGGAATGGATGTCTGACATCTTGACTTCAGATGCATAACTCCTCTGGCTTGGGTCTCTCTGATAGATCTCTGATAGCCAATTAGATTTGGTGATTGATTCGGGCAGTTCATCATTCCGTGTATCTTCTCTGTTGTACGATTTGTCAGAAGTGGTGACTGACCACTGGACCACTAGCTAAACCCTTAGCTAAACCCTCAGAAGTTGGGCAGCATCGTTCCACATTTTACGGAGAGAGGAACGAGGCTATGGATATCTTAATTTGTCGGCTTGCTCCAATTTCAGTGGGATGCACTTTATGCGCAAGTTGTTTGTGTTGGATGGGGCCCGACAGTTTTCCTACAGCTCCATCCTTATCTGTCTGCTGTTTCTGGTTAAATCATTCATCACGTGGGGCTATCTGTCACAGAATCCCTCTGAGCCACGTGCTTCGAGAGCGCGATGACAGACGCTCACGTCTCGCATGGAAAAGAGTTACGATCTGATAGAGATGGAAATCGCTCGAATTCTCATCAGCGAGAATGGATTAAGTTATTGAGTCTTGGCCGGGTTTGCACTAACAGCGCCGAAGCACAAATGTGTTAAAAACATTTTCCCGGGGACACATGGATCTGATCATGTCAAGAAGGGTAGCATCACCATATCGCATTTCTGACAAGTGACTAGCTACCATTGGCTGTGCGCGCTCCATTGGCTAAAGCCATGGTAACCGGTTTGGAAAACTCTTTTGAGAGCCCTCAGTGTACATGAACGTCCAGTACACAGAAATCTTCAAAGCATTTGTGCTTTCTGATTGAGAATGTCTTCAGGAGAGCTCATTATCCAAACCCATGCAAATCTTCAGTTTCATGCACAAAGCCGCCTGAAACCGATATTAGTAACAGTGCGTATCAAATTCAATCTTGTGTGTTACAGAGATTCAGGCTTAGGAAGTGACCATTTATAATGTACAGAAGGATCTAAGGATAACATATGTCTGAAAGATAAATCTGGATGCAATGCTTGCCAGGTTATGGTGCATATCAACAATACCACAGATGTGTTTCAAAAACAGCCAGTATATTTTTAACATGTCATATATTGACTTCTTTCATTTACTGCCTGCTCTGTCAAATGGACAAAACATTTTAACATTTATGAATATTCTGCTAATATTTCCATACTTCATAATGTCTGTCAGACTGTCACAAAAAATAACCCAATCTTATTTACGCATCCTTGGTATGTAAGACTCATCAGAGACTATAGCTCCACCCACTGTGGGGTTCTGAAGCCTTCGTTGTCCAATCAGTAATGACTAGCTTCCCCTCCTCCCCCTGGCAGCCAGTCAGACATGTCAGTTTTGGCGAGCAACCCGTGGGACTAACTGCAGACTGGCACGTCCTGTTCTGATCGAAGTACAGCACAGTAGCTGATGGGAGATCCACAGATAAGGTTCCGCTGGCTCAGCGGTCACCAACTCGGCCAATCAACCGGCAGCACAGTGATTAAAACTTGGCGGCCGGGAGAGATCTGTAAACTGGGACCTCTGATGAAGGAGGCAAGAAGGAGATTTATGATAGCAGAGCAGGGGCCGCTGGGGAGGAGGGGACGAGGGAAGGTAGCGGTAGGCCCCCTTTGGGAGGTTTCGGGGGTTAACCAGGCCTGGCTAGGTCCAGTTTGACAGACTGTGGCCAGACTCATCCAGGCCTCAGGCCCGCTCTCCCTGGACAGTGTCAGCGAATCGGCAGTTGGGCTCCCTCGAGTTCTGGAGCAGGAGGGGAGAACTTATGGCAGCCCCCCCCCCACCCCGAGCCAGCCAATCAACAGCCCCGGGAAAGAGGAAAAGGAGTGAGTGATGACGTGTTGAAAGGGAAAATATCGTTGTTCGAGTCGTTCCAGAAGTTGTTGACATGATCCGTAGTTCATTTCGTGCTCGTGCGCAGTTTGCTTTCTTTCTTCACTCAATCTCTCCCCCTCTCTCTGCCTCCCTCTTGCTCTCTCTCTCTCTGTCTGTCTGGCAGACTCCTTCGCTCTTCCACTCTTTTCCTTTTTCTTGCTCTCTCTGTGACTTTTGCTTCCTCCCTCTCTCACTGGCTCTCCATCTCCCTCTGTGTCTCTTATCCAGCACACTCCATTTGACCTGGTCAGCTTGTTGTCATTAATTAATTAAAGCATTATTGTTATTGTTTTATTTTTTTTTAAATCTAAAACTCTGCAATGCACGACTTCTCCTCCTAATTAAATCTGATTGATCTGATTGGATGCAAACCCAGACTTCCCCCCCGGGGAGAATCACATCAAATCACGTTTTTCTTTCTTTCTTCCTTTCTCTTTTTTTTTTTTTTTTGGAGGTGTCAGTCATCCGTCAAGCGCCTTCCCCCGGCACTCTGGAGGCCCGTAACAGCCCCTTCCCAATCAGACACTTCCTCTGTGACTGATAGAGTACAGCTGCTGCACTTCTGCTCAACCCTGCGCGTCTGCGCTCGCTAACACGAGCTAACCGGCTCATGTCTCCTTCGAACAAGGCAAACACAACAAACAAAAAGGCTATCATCCCTGTGCGCTAACAGCTCGTCTCTCACTTGGAGAAAGCAAACGCAACAAACAAGACTATCGTCTCTGCGAAACAGCTCTCGCTAACACGAGCTACCCGGCCCGTCTCTCGCTCGTCAAAGCAAGCACAGCAAACAAGGCCATCAGCCCTGGGCAACAGCGCTGGCTAACACGTGCTAACTGATTTTTCTCTCGCTCTGCAACGCAAACACAACAAGCAAGACTATCGCTCTGCGAAACAGCAATCGTTAACACATGCTATCCGGCATGTCTCTCATTCAACAAAGCAAACACAACAAACAACGTTATCACCCCGCGCAACAGTGCTCGCTAACACGTGCTAACCAGCTTGCCTCTTGCTTGACGCAAGCAAAAACAACACACCTGTACAATGTCTTGCTAACAAACACTAGCCAGCAAGTCTGTCACTCAGCAAAGGAAAACAACAAATTCAACTCTGCTCAATGGCTCGCTAGCACACACTAACCAGCTTGTCTCTGACTCGACAAAGCAAACCCAACAAGTAGGGGTATGTAAAAGTTTCTCCCTCCGTGTTTGTGTCTGCTTGCGTGTATGTCTCTCCAGGGGGCTACAGTCAAACGGGATGCAGAGACCGGAGCCATCGTTGTGGCGCGGGTCATGAAAGGAGGGGCAGCGGACAGAAGCGGTGAGCCTCTGCTCTTTCCTTTTTCATCATCGATTCCTCTCTTTCAGAACACTTTCCCTCCTTTTTCTGAACACCTGATCATAAACCATGATCGTTACTACAACCAACGCTGTCAATACAGGAGTGACTTTTATTAGAGCACTCTCTGCTTCAGGAATCTAACCGGGGCCGTGAGTAGTAATGGAGACTGTAAGTGCTTGGAAATATAAACAAAAAAAAAAAAAACAGAGGGTTGTAATGTCTATCTAATAATACAATTCAGTTTTCTGGACTCAAAGCCAAAACGTTACAGCTTTGCTATTTTTAATGTAATTTCCCATGGTTCCTTAGGTTCCTTGATTTATTGATCATTATCAATGACAGACACGCCTCTCCTCCAGCTGCCAAATTCTGTGCTGTAAAATTGCAGAGCTATTCCAAATACAGGTCCTGAGGGCTGCAGGTACTTAATCCAGACCGCATGCTACACCACCCGACTTCACTGATTATCTCACCTCCTGGACCAAAGAGGTGAGCAAAAATGTGAAATCAGGTGGTGCAGTTCATGGGTTGGAGCAAATACCCGTGACAGATGTTGTGGATGCTCCGGACCTGGAGTTGAATAGCCCTGCCAGCGGGTGATTGAGTCCCGTACTTACAGCTGATTGGAGGAGCCAGGTGTGTTTCATCTGCACAGGCTCAGATAGGGCAGCGATGGCGGTGACTTACAGGATGCGGTCGCCAGTTGCAGACCGGACAGAAAACGTATTGTCTTCCTCTGGCTCTCACCATGCTGTTTCTCCCAAGGCCCATAAGCATTTCCCTGGGGTGAGACTGGCTGTAGCTGGGTGATCCTCCAGGCTGATCTCGCTAACGCCCGAGTGACATGTACAGACATACCGTGACAAACAGGCCCTGCGGTGTTCTCTTCCTCTGAGGTCTGGGGCTTAAAGGCGAGGCCATCAGTCCCAATGAATGATGGGATTTTGTGAGCATGGGCCCGTGTCTCCACTTGCTGGAGTTTGTCTTTTAATGTTCTCTCTGTGAACCTTGTGACCAGAAAGCTAATGGCAGATCAGTTAGCTTTCAGCACAGAGGCTGAACAGGATTTCAGGGTATTTAAGAATGTGAGTAGGAGGAATAGCCAGGTTTTGTGTATGTGTGCGTGAGTGTGTGCGAGGTTGTGCATGTCTATGTGTGTGTTTGTGCAACTACTTTATGTGTTAGTGCATGTGTGAGTATAGTAGAATGCTTTCGTGAGTGTCTGTAAATGTGTTTGTGTGCACACGCGTGTGTATGTGTGGGTGCGTTCATGTCTGTGTGTAACAGTGTCAATGCGTTTGTGTCTACAGGTGTGTATATGTGATATGTGCGTGGGTCTGTTTTATGTATGCGTACACGTGTTCACGTGTGTGTCACAGTGTCTAAGTGTGTGTGTGTGTTTGTGCGTGTCTGTGAGTGTCTAAGTTCAGCTGCTCCCTGTGTTGTAGGCCTGATCCATGAAGGAGACGAGCTGAAGGAGGTGAACGGGGTGTTGATGGAGGACAAGAAGCCAGAGGACATCATTGGCATCGTGGTGAGTGTCTGCAAATCTGTGCTAAGCACTTCCATGCAACCCTCACAAACCCAGGGCCTCTCTGCTTCTATCTGCTCTCTCTCTCTCTGTCTCTCTCTCTCTCTCTGTTTGTTCCTTTTATTCATTCAGCAGAATGAATTTTCAGGCATGAAATGCATTTGGAAGGATCTTGGTATCTGATCTTGGGCTTAGAATCCACATCATGAGTCATGGTGAGGCGATTTTATACCTGTGTGAAAAAAAAACAGTTTGAGAGGTAGAGGTGAGTGAGTGGCTTCTCCCAAACTTTTGTTTTAACAAACTCTAGAAAGTACAGCCAATGCTTGTTCCTCATTGGTTTCATGAGTCAAAAGTCTACATGTCAAAAGAATATTCCCCAAATAATTGCAGAACATTTTATTATTCCAAGCAGGTTCTGTCAAAGCCACAGTAAAAAAAAAAAAAAATCCAAGTAAATGATGTCCAGGAAACTAGATGAATTCATGTGTCGGGGAACTTTTACCCGAACATTCAGGGAACATTCTGGGAACATTCTGGGAGCATTCTGGAAACCAAAAGAATGTTAGAAGGGAATGTTTAAAAAAAAAAAAAACATTTGATGAAAGGGCCAGTTCATAGTGCCACCTGGCCTTCAGCGGAGCACTCGACCCTAACCCTCACCGTTTCACATTATGCTATTTATTTAAGAGCGTCTCTCGTCGGATTGCTCTGACGGTTGAGTGGAGAAGGAGGCGCATCTTTGGTTTCCTTTCTGTTTTGTCCATACCAGGCGGGGTCTCAAGGGGCTGTAACGTTTAAAGTTGTACCAGGCCTCAAAGAGGACACGCCAGCCCTGGAGAAGAAGGTAAACTCTGCCATACAGATTATATCGATTGTGTTACATGTACGGGACGGGGAGAGAGGCGAATGAAAGGCGAACGGACCCTTTTTTCTGCCCACTGTCTGTCTGACGTCCAGGGGGAATGCATCTGCTGAATTAAGAGCGAGACCTGAAGCGTCTGAGCTTTCGACTGTCTTACAGTCTGCTTGTTTTTTTTTCTTTCTGCTCTCTTTGTTTTCTGAGGTATGCTAGCCGCTCCCAGTGTGAACCTGCCTCCACAAACTCTGGAGGAAGCAGCCGTACATGTGACTCATGATCCATGTGGCGACTAACCTTTGCTACACAGCAAATCTGAATTTGTTAAATTCTTGGTGCAGTGGGGGAAAAATATATATTAAAGTGTTACTCTAAGCGTTAATAATACATTTGTTAAAATCGCACCAAACCACAAGTTAAATTTGGGTGTTATCTTTATCGACAGTTTTTGGTGAGTCCCGCATGTACGCTTAAATTGTGTTGATTTTGACACCCACAGTGTCACAACTTCTGCTAGAGATTTGCTATGTATCTTTCACACTGCAGATGCGACACCAGTCATATACTGTTTATGTTACCTGAGAGAGGATCAGCATAAGCTCAGCTCACAAACCTGCAGGGGCGCAGTCAGCCAGTAGAGGCCACTAAAGAGCATTAAAGCAGATGAGTTTGTTAATTACTGTATGAGCTGTACATTTGCAATGCATTGTGCATAAGTGTGCATGTTTGCTTGTGTGTGTGCTTGTGTGCATGTGTGTGTTTACATTGGTGTATTGTTTGCATGAGTGCAACAGTATTGTGCAGTGTGTGTTTGTACTGCGTGTGTATGTGTGAGTGTGTATGCATGTGTCAGTGTGTGTGTGTGTCAGTGTGTACTGTATGCACCCATATCCTTAGACACATGCTTGTATGGGGGGCTAGGGGGGTAGTCTGGGGTTTAGTTTTAAAGTGAAAACCTGCTGTCTGTTCTTTGGGTCTGTCTCACGGGACGCAGTTCTGAAGTATTGTGTTTCATAGACATTTATCAATAACACAAGGTCCACTTTCACCCAATCCAGCGCACGCACGCTACAGTTTGCACCCTCTGGAATATCATTTGCTAGAGAACAGTGCATGTCTTTCTTGTAGCCTTTTTTGGGCAGTTCGCTAGAGTGGTATTTCCAAAACCAATATGCCCCTAGATTCAGACCGTCTGCCCGAGCTCTGAATTTCCTATCATCTTTATTCTTTTAAAATGTTACTATTATCATATTAGAGCATTAAGGAACATCGAAACAGACCACAAGAAGACACTCTGCCTATCTGTCTTGGCTTGTCTTTTGCCTATTTCTAAAACAAAAAAAACATGTTACATTGACAGCACTTCAAAAAGGAAAAAATATATGTAAATAAACAACATTTATTCAATGATAGATAACATTAATTTGTTTATTTATTGGCCGGTGAGTCATATCCTTTGATTTACAGGACCATGACAGAATGATGCACTGGTTGTGCTTCGCAGAGTCATGAGACATGGCACAGAACAGCACAGTGACACAGCCACGGGGCTCCCAGTTTAAGACAGTACCTGTGCCGGGTAATTGAATATACATCTGTTTAAAAAAAAAAAAAATTCAAAGAATCTATGGGATGAGCATGTTTTGGTTTATGCTCTGCTGAAAACCTCTCCGAGCCAAATGAAGCTCCCGCCCTGTCAGGCATGGGATCCATCCCTAAACGTTGTGTCAGACCATGGTCCTCTTGTGTTTACCCTCTCCCGATTCTGGCAGTTTTTAGACTCGTAATTTACAGCGAGGAGCTGAAATATGTGGTGCCTAGCCTGCTTCAGCTGGTTCTTAATTTCGACGGTGCACCTCATCTGATCCTCATGCAGTAAGCGACTTCGCCAGCTGTTGCCCGAGGTCCGCATTGGCATGGCAACAATTGGCCCAGCCTCACCGGGGATGATGGGGGTAAGCCGGCTAAGTTTGTTTCTCTCATGGCTATAGCGCCCACTCTGGTCATGCTGGGCTCCTGTGGAAGCATGAACTGAGGGTGTGCTGACTGCGTCATCCTCCAACGTCATAGGCAGTGTGCGGCTGCTGTGTGAATAGAATCGAGAACTGTCGTCTTGTGAGGTGGAGGAGTCACGTGTTCGGCTTCTCCTCCCAGAGCCATCAGATGCTGTCGGGTGCTGCTTCGCATGCTTGGTGATACACGCTTAGTCAGTCTTGAGCACAGTGAAACTGCGGTTCTGTAGGTCATGAGGTAGAAGCAGACTCTAGGCTTGATGCAACGCTGAATACTCTGTGAGCTGTAGGCAAATGACAGGCGTCAACAGGCCAAGCAGCCTGTCCTCATCAATAATTATATCATATCTGGTAAAAACATACAACGTACTGTACTCCTATAAGCAGAGGTTCCTCAAGGGATCTTTGTTCGTCCTGCTGGGGACTCCCACTAAGGTTATCCTTTATGGTGAATATTTCTCATGGGTTCTCTGTATAACCTTATTCTGAGGGTTATATAAAGAACCCCTTAAAGGTACCTGTATCTAAGATGAACCTTTAAGGGTTCCCCCAGCAGAACAAATGAAGAACCTTTAAAGGTGCTAGAAAGCACTTTTTCTAACGGTGCACATGACTAATCATTTTATGCAGCCATCATTCCCTCTGAAAGTGTCACCGTTCAGACTTGGATCACGGTCCAACACCATTGTTTAACTGCAGGATATGATCATGCAGCTGAAAAATGTCAGGATGACTCAAGCGGGACTGTAAGGAAAAAGATGGGAGAGAAAAGATTGGGAATTTTCTGTGTGAGCGTTCTGTGTGTCCCCCCCCCACCCCCACCCCCAGCTTTTCGTCCGGGCTCTCTTTGACTATGACCCTCTGGAGGACAAGGCCATCCCATGCAAAGAGGCGGGGCTACCCTTCAGGAGGGGGGACGTCCTCCAGGTGGTGAGCTGGGAGGAGCCGGCCTGGTGGCAGGCCCGTGTCCATGGCGACGCCAACCCCAGAGCGGGTTTGGTCCCCTCCAAACTGCTCCAGGAGAGGTAGGTTAGTGGACAGCACCCCTGGTGTCAGGATCTGGTACTGCAGGGCAGCATTGTAGTACAGATATGTGCCGCATAATGTCTGTTCAGGCAACATCCTGCCGCATATATGTCTGTGGTACCATAAGGTTATAATAGAGTTGAGAAATCGTGATCGGAGAACTGGACATAGCGGACGTAACCTATTTAACCCATATATTACCTTGCCAGATACATTAGCTGAAATACAGTGCTGTATGTGTACAGTATCTTGGCTATTTAGTTAATACAGGTACACTACAGTATCCCATATAGCTTTGATAATATTGTGTTCGTACAACATCCAAATCACATAACGTTCTATTTCACAGAATGTATCATGGATGTTAAGCGACGCATACCTGCATACTGAGTAAGGTGTACCAGTTCAGAGGTTCAATTCCTGCAAAGTAATGTGGTCATAAACCTGCATAAATTACTGACATTAATTACCCATACAGATTTATGTAAATGTGATTTGATTTTTAAATACAGACATAGGCGATATGGGTCAACAATGTCCTTGAGATACTTTGACTGTTTAGTGCTGGTTAAATTTGAAAAGTTAGTTGAAGGTCCAGTCATAAGGAAGAAGAATTTAGTTCTAAACCATTGACTAAAAGAACAACACATTTCTTTTAAATTGCACAGCAATCTGCACAAATCGTGTTGTTTTCAAAATATTTAAAACATCTCAGATAAAGCATTTGGCCTGATTGTAACAGGATAGCAATGGGCACATCTCGATCCTTTCTTCATATTTTAAACTCTGAGGTTCAGACCATGGAAGTGTATCGGCCTGAACTGAATTGAGCTGAGCTGTGTTGAATTGGACCGAATCCGTTGTATCCTCGAGCGAGGAGCGTAACCTGAATTTGCCTCAGCAAATATCCAACTACGCGATGAGTGAAGTGGGGGCTGGCACGTCAAGCGCGAGTATTCTAAGTTGCTGTGCAACCGAGCTCCTGCCAAAATGGATGAATAATACGATGGAGTAATCTAACGTGCTGGACCGTACCAGGGCTGAAAGTAGGAGCCTGTTTCTTTCTCTCTATCTCTCTTTCTCTCTCTCTCTCTCATTTCACCCGTACCTAAATGTATTCTGACTTCTGACAAACTGGGAAAATTAGGTGCTCTGGGGTGAGCCAGAGCATTTTGGCAGTTTATCCACGCGGGCCCGGGCCCGGGAGTGGGTAATGACATAGGGCGGCCCGTTTGGAGGCCAATGCGCTGAAAAGAACCACACATTGGTGGGGCAAAGGTGGGGTTTGAGGTTTCAGCTGATTATTCACACCAATATCAGCGAAGGGATGGGGGGTTCAAAACCCCCCAACATACGAGGAAATAAAATGGCCAACAACATATTGCACTTTTCAGTTAAATTTTTGTCATTGTCAGATGTAGTATTACAAGAGTATTGCACATTATCCATTTGTATGTCATGAAATAGACCCTTACACGACACTGTTGTCCCCTGTTTTTTCTACTAATCTAATCAATCAATAAATCAAACAAATAATCTTTTTTTCACAGCATCACTCACAAACAAGTGTTAAGCAGGACTTCACATGGACATTTTGACAAAAATATCAAAAATACAAGAGAAAAAAAACATATTGAGCCAGCTGGAGAAAAAAAAACTCCCTGACCCCTTAAAAGATGATGAAAATAAAGTGATGCAATGAAGAACAGCTCAATTAACACATACCTATAGGGGAAAATGAGCCAGCATTTTTATGAGTGACATAGTGACACATGTCCTGTGACAGCCAGGCCTATGTGCTGTTTGCAGGCACTGTGTCATAGCACAGGGTGTCCATTACTCCCAAATATTTTATTTTAACAAAAAAAGAACCACAGGGTCACTTGTTTTCATGTGTTGCTCCCGCAGGAGATTAAGGCTGCAAAGATTAACTGCCCGGGTTCAACTGCAGAACACCTCAACACATAGATCCGGTAAGCTTGGTGTGTTTGTTGATGTGGAAAACAAATGAAAAACCACCTGATTTTGCTGACTGATTTACCTCCGCGGTCCTTGGTCCTCCTTGGTGAAGTGTGCAGTTAGAGCAAATACCTGCATACATTGTGGTATGCAAGTTCTTTAAAACTACCACAATACCAACATTTTAAAACGGTACGATACCACTACTTTGCAAATTTCAGTAGTTGATGAAAATGTGAGATTTGGCATTACTTTGCTTCTTTATGCTGGCATCTCATACAGTTGTTCGCTGCTTATGTTCACCGGCAATATAAATCTCTCAACCTGCAATCTTGTTTATCTCCATCTTTGATTAAAAAAGCGGTTGACATCGCTTGGCACTTTTCTGAAAAATGTTTGCAACTTCGAAAGCACTTCTGTTCTGCCAGAAAGTAGCCGTCAACAGCGCTTTTTAAAAAGAGGCCGCTTCACATAGGACTCCATGTAACAGAGGTGGTGGCAGTTAGGGAAAAAATGCTATGTGTGAACACAGTCTGAGGTATTAATTTGGTATTGACACCAAGGTACCAAAGTTGGTATTGGTACCGAAGTCAAAATTTAGTATCGATCCAACACTCATCTATTTACAGTGTCTCCACTGGCCGGAGTTTGTCTTTTCTTGTTCTCTTGGTGTAGAGACATCCAGCCTCTGGCCAAATTGCGTGGAAAGAGACTGTTTTGGAAGCTTGTTTTATGGGAAAAGATAAAGGCTACAACACGGGCCCGTAAGAGCTGCTCATCTCTCACTGCATCATCATGTGTACTTATCACAAAGAGCATCACAGGCTCAGGAGTATGAATGTGGAATAGAAGTGTAACAAGTGTGAAGTAGGAGGTTGTCCAACATATGTATGTTATTACATTGTAATTATCATACAACTTACATGTAACTAAATATCAGTCTTTTTCAAGATCAGCTTTTTCTCTGTCTTTTTCCAGACCAACTCTCAATTCTTTTTTGGGAGTGTTTTTTTGTATTTCCTTCTCCTCAAACACCTTGTCAAAATCCCATACTGAACAGATCTATATTTCCATGCATTTTACGATTATTCATCCTGAAAATAAACCTTTCCCGGTCGTATATTTGAACGGTTTCATTGCTTTGCATGCAAGCTCGAGAGTCTTGGGTTCCATTGCTGTGACAGGTTCCCTGAAATGTTAACCACATTCAGGAGAGTGTGGAACCAGGTGACACATGTTTTTTTTTTTTTTTTTTTTTCAAAAAATATACATAAACCCAGCGTACATATTCATCAGTGAGAATACAGCCGATGTGGCTTTCACTTTACAATAGCAGTTTATTGATTATGGACTAGTTTCAGTCAAAAGTGCTAAGTGCCTTTAAGGCCGCATCAAATTCAATCAAACAAATGTAATTCTCTGAAAGGGCATTTGCAATGCTAGTTTAAAATGAAAGGGGCACATTCTAAAGGGCATGTATTCTTATCCCCAAAAATATTTAACACACTCAAAGAATATTGTGTTGCAATGTAAAGTCTGTTTTCATTGAACTGCCTATGCCCTTAAGAGAATACATGGGTTTAATTGAATCTAGACCCAAACTTTTCACTTGAGTGATTCAGCTCAGAATAAGATACATGTACCTCTCTTTATTGTTCCCAAATTGCCAGAAAAGAAAACTCAAACAAACCCAAATGTGAACTGAGAGGGAGAAGGGAAAACAACATGAAAGAAAATTCTTTGAAATACAGTCCCTGACTGCTTCCTCTCTGATCTCCTTGCACAGAAATCCCTCAGATATCTGTCCCATGACCATAAGTCTTTTAAAGAAAGAGAGGGAAGAGAAAAGAACAGTGTCACCTTGTGCCTATAGGGAGAGAGATAGCCCCCTCGTTTGGAGATTAACTGTCCCACAACCTGCCATTTTCTAAGCTTCTGCTAACACCCACTTCCCACAGATGAAAATGGATAGGTATTTTCTTTATTTTTTTTTGTAATTTTCTTTTTTCTTTGCAAGGGGACCAGGCCAGAAAAGGAGCATACACTAATACAAATATGAAAGCTTAAACGGGACAATAATGCAGAATGACAATGCAGTAACGTGATGGCTGCATGATCAGATGTTCCTTTGTATTCCCTGCCCTATTCAGGTCATCACTGCAAAAGACAACTCAGTTTGCAATGTGCATACCTTCTTAAATAAAGATAATATGTTATAGAGGCAGCCTGTTGACTCGTGGCGAAGGTATATGATGGGACCCCTGAGTTTGGTTGTTCAAGCTCCAGTCAAGCCACAGCAAGAACACCATTGCTGTTGGGCCCTTAAGCAAGGCCCTTAACCCCACATTGCTCCCAGTGGGGATTGGCCCTTGGTTAGCCTTATTAACTGTAGGTTTCTTTGGATGAAGAAGTATCAGCTAAATGACTATAATGCAATGTAAAGCAATTCGTGAAAGAAAAAAAATGTTCATGTCATGTAATGCATAGTTACCAAAAATTATGATAAACTTTTATTGTGTTGTACCTTCTATGCAATGGTGCTCCACAGGGTAGATGGCAGATGTAACATTAGTTAATAATTAAATTATTGATGGAAGAGTAAATGTAAATAAGGGGAAGTATGTACATAATTTAATTAATGTGGCAAGAAAATAAAACGTGGATTTGATGATACTGCATTTGTTAAACTTACTTCCAGTAAATCTTGGGCTGAATAGTCTCTATTTCGGAGGTGCTTTATTTATTGGTTATATCAGACTATTTATTTTAGTCTGTATGCACAAAGCAGGTGTTTAACTATGATTTGAAACTGAGTAATTTCACAAATTGAATCAGTTTTCCTTTGTAAATTGTTACATTTCTGCTAGAATCTACAGATCGGCCACATAGCTGGTTGACAGATGGATATCAACGGCTTGGACCCTGGATACAGGGATAATTTCAGAAAGAAGATGGAAAATTCCGCTCGTATCATCTTGGAAAGAGGTTACAGCGTTCTATTAGCGGGGCCAGCGACACCTCAATAAAAGCCACGTGAATTCAGAGTGAGAACAGAGAGTGACATCTGTCTGTGATTCGCACTGATCCGTGAGGTCATCGCTTGGTCAGTTCACAGCTTCTCCCATAATGAAGCAGTTAAAGGCCCTGTTTAAAGGCTGTGGTATGCCCGACACACACACACACACACACACACACACACACACACACACACACACACACAGTCAGAAAGAGAGGTGGACCATAATCTGTGTTGACATGACTTAGAATGATGGGTTCAATTTGATTCATGTTAAGTATTGTGCTGTCTTCTTTCAAAATTTTCCCAGACGGAAAAAGATATCCTTTATATTGAGTTCCAGCTGCCACAATTTTTTTAAACACCATGAATTAGCTGGGCCTTTCCTCTAAAGAATTTTACACCAACACCACAGAGCATTTAAACCACATCTAGGGCACCTGTTCAGTCTGATAACCAGGTGTAGGGCATTTGCTTTGTGCTGAGTCAGGATCTGTAGGGCATTTGCTTTATGCTGAGTCAGGATATGTAGGGCATTTGCTTTATGCTGGGTCAGGATCTGTTGGGCACTTGCTTTGTGCTGACTTAGGATCTGTAGGGCACTTGCTTTGTGCTGAGTCCAGCTCGGTAGGGCACTTGCTTTGTGCTGAGTTAGGCTCTGTAGGGCACCTGCTTTGTGCTGAGTCCAGCTCGGTAGGGCACTTGCTTTGTGCTGAGTTTGGCTCTGTAGGGCACTTGCTTTGTGCTGAGTTAGGATCTGTAGGGCACCTGCGTTGGGATGAGTCAGGTCATGTCAGTTTCAACCACTTTCAGTAATCCCAATAGCAATTTTTTTGCTATTGGGATTACTAGTGATGTTTATCTTCCTTCAGACAGATGGGGAATGTCCCCATTGCTCTTTCCTCTCTATATTTTGTCTCCTTCCATATCACCATCTCTGCTACGTCCTACTTAGATCCAGACAGAGTGAATGAGAGGGCCACTGAAAACTCCCCACGCAAAAACCCTTCAAAATCGAGCTCCCTGGAGATGAAAAGAAAGCTAACTCCTAACTAATGGAAGCAATGTTTTGCGCTGCGGCCTGCGCTAAGCCGGTGGACCTCCCTGTCACGATTTCCTGCTAGTCAGGGGCCTGTTTCTACTTACGGCCCAAAAGCCAAATTACCGTGGAGGCAGCGACGGGCCGTAATTCCAGAGAAACAGGATGTTGGTCGCAGTACGTACGCCGCCGTAGCCTCTGTTCCGCGTGGCGCTGCGCTGTGCTGAAGTATTTTGGTGGTTGCTTGCGGGTGATTTCCTGGTGCCGATTGTGACAAATTGAATCAAAAAGCGTCGGATCAGATTGGCGTGAAGATCGCCCCTGAATGTTTTGGGTTTCGGCCTTGTTTGGTGAAATTTGGACCACATTATGGAGAGGAAGTTTTCGAAATGTACGCGAATGTTACTTATTAGCAGGGATAGAGAGTGTTAAGAGAGAGAATGGTGTGCGCTTGCATGTGTGTGTGTCTGTGTAAGTAACCTTAAACATGTATGTACATACCAGACCTGTGTGGGTGCGAAAGTAACATGGTCTGTGGAGTCAAACTTTGCTGTTTTTCATACATCTGGACAGGTTTATGTTTGCAGAAAGCTAAAGGAAACCCTCAACCCAAATAGCCTGTTCCCAACTGTTCAACAGGTTGGTGAACCTTTAATGAAATGGGCAGCCTTTCTGTGAGAGTAACTGGGTCCAGTCATTGCTTTGCATGGTAGAATTATGGCCAAGGAATAAACAGCCATTTTAGGAGACTGGGTCCACCCTTCGGTGCACTCATTGTTTGCCTACGATGTTCGCATATTCCAAGAGGATAACCCCTACACATACAGCTAAATGCTGTAAAAAGGTGTCCTAAAGAACACCAGGATGAAGTCAAACACCTTCTATGGCCTCTTCAATCACCAGATGTGAACATCAACTAACCTTTAGGGGAGGGTCTGGAACGTACAGCGTGGAGAGGATTTCCACCTCTGTCATCTCTCAAAGAGCTGGAGGCTTTTTTCCCGCATGATCATCCATTATCCCACCAGAAAATTTCCAAACTTGCACAAGAGCATTCCAAGCAAGAATGAAAGATTGAAGCTGCTCTGCAGGCAAAGGACCCAACTACGTATCAGTTAATAAATATTCATATGTTTTTTGTGTTTGTGTGTTTCCATCATCATGTCTACCCCCTGTATGTATTTTGGGATGTACTCATTCACTTCCTAGTGGAATGCTGAAATACCTGGTTTATAACGCGTGTCTTAAACTAAGCTTCTTCTTTCTGCACTTTATAAATATGTCACGTTGGAATGATTAAATAAATCTAATAAGTCTCATGAGGAGTCTGCCCTTTCTTGTGCCATGTTTCTTATTCTCATCTTTATTTTTTTATGTTCTAACCGGTTTGTTTATTCTTTTCCTTTCAAAGATGGCTCTGACTCTAATGAACATGGTATGTGACTCTTCCCATCGTTTTCCTTCATCTTTTATTTCCATTGTGTACTTTTCCTTTTCTCGTGACATATTTTTCCACAAATTCATATTCCAATGTTTTTTTTTTCATGCTTCCAGCAGAGGAAACTGCAGGTACAGTTGAGATTTTTTTTTTGTTTGCTGTTGTTTTTATTTAAACATTATTACTGCACACAAGTCATACTTTTGATAGTTACACAACAACAGCCACAGCATGTACCACGCATGACGTCATAATCGCCGGGGGTTGTCACGGTAACCCAGACACCACACCCCTCATATGTCAGTCTTGCTTCGGGGCCATGTAAGCCTCACTTGTGTCCCTGTGTGAAACTGCAGTCAAGACACGTTGCTTGTCATCAGCTATTCTGTATCGCGTGTTACATGTCTAGATGGTGTTGTGTGAGCTATCTCCCCGGAGACCCACTGATTGGCTGGTGTTATCTCTGATGTCATATCCAGTAAACTTCCTCCCGAGCTAACAAATCCTCTCCTCCTTTCTCGATTGTCTCGATTGCAAACGCAGACTACGGAGCTATAAGTGGGATCCACATTGGTAAGGCACATTTTTAAATATCATGAGTGTCCTCTCTAACCCGAGAGAGGCTGGTGTAGGTTAAGGTTTTTATTATAACCCAGTAAATATAATCAAGGCTATTATTAATCTGCTAATGGTTTCCAGTCAAGACATGAATGTAGTTGAATCTGGGGGTTTTAGCGCTGGGCTACAACAAAAGCCTGTACCCACATCAGTCCTCATCAAATAGCATTTGTGACCCTCTGTGTCAGTAAATGGTTGTAATAGTTGTGTAATGATGTTGGAATCTTCCTCTAGGCTGTTGTGCGTTTCCCTCTTGGGAAATCAGTCATTACATTATACATGCCTGTTAATTTAATTACACAGAAGAAGGTTACTGTTACTCCTTCATGTGTCACTTTTCAACAGGATAATCAAAATGGCAGAACTGTAGGAGTAGGGGAAGCACTTGATAGATGGAATAACTTGAAAAGGAAAATTGTTACAGGCACCAAAATCACCACCATGTTTGACCAAAGCGATGGAAAGTGCGTATTTCAGACAGCGCTCGTGTTTCTGCCGCGTTCCAGCGGCTGTAATTTTGCAGCGGTTGTGATCAATGAGACATTTTATACAGCATTTGTAACCAGTGAGCCGTTCGAAGCAACGGACCGCTTCAAGCCGATACTATGAGACCATTTCTTTCATATTTTGTTACTTTTTTATTATTCTTGTAAAATATACCCTCAATCATGTTCAAGTCAGCCCAATATTACAAGACTTTTATTGATGATAAGATATACTCAGCACATATTTACTTTCCTGTAATTACACATGGAGCTTCTACAATATTCAGACCCCTTCATTGCATCCCAATAAAGTGCTTGATTAATGTTTATTTTAATTATTTATAATAATTCAGCGGTTTTAATACAGACACATTATTGGCATTCTTTCTGTCTGTCTTTCTCTCTCTGTCTATTTCTAATTCAAAGTTGCGTTATTAGCTTGTCAAGCTAAAGCATTTAGATATATTGATACCTGATATTAGCAACAACCCATTCATTCCAGCCCCCTCCCCGACACACACACACACACAAACTCATTCAACCCATTTTCTCTCTCTCTTCCTCTCTCCTCTCCCTCTCCACACATATTTTGCACTCAATGTGAAGCTCATTAGTACGCCTCTCCTTCTCTCTGCCCAGGTCTGTTTTCAGCATTCGTCCGCTCATTTGAACGGCGTCCACGTCGAGCGCTGGGTGCTGTCAGAAGATGAGCGCTGGCTCGTTAGCGACAGGGGCCTCAGCGTGGCTCGCGGAGGGAGCACGTTTGTGCTCGTTTGGTCATTATGACTCTAGCAGATACGGTCCCCATGTGACAACGGAAGCTGACCCCGAGGCCAGATGACCCGATTTGGGACGAGGTCATCCCGATTTCTGTGCGGTGACGTGGGCCCCCTGACACAGGGGTCACGACCCACAGTCTGCGCTTGAAAACCAGATCAGTCAGATGTAGAGATTCCCATGATGCTTTCACCTCACTATATTGCTTAGCCATTGGTCACTTTCCAAGAAGTGGGAGTTGGGCTTCAGGACGGTGCTGGATTTAACACAAATCTCTTGTCATGACCTACCCCAGTGCATGATGGGATATGATGCTTCCTAGTGAAAGTTAAAAAAAGGTGTTAAAAAAATCTGTCATGTATTTTTGATTCCACTCATTCAGGTATGTGTGGGAATGCAACGAGAAGTATTAAACATACAAGGATCAAAGACCAGGAACTGTCTTAATTATCAGGAGTTTAACAGAAATTACATTGAAATGGGAATCACACTGAATGTAGTGGATGGATTAGAACACTCTTCTCTCTGGGTCAACGTTGGGGTCATGTTAGCTTAGTGACTAGATTTTCGGCAGGAGAGTGGAGTCGTCATGGAAGTGCAATTTATTTGAGGCACGCTACTCACTATTCAGTAACCTCTCTGTGTCCCAGGGTTGAATCGCTGCCTTTAACTTAGACCCCCTGAGTTTCTGTGATTTCTTAGAAAATATTGGTCGAGTCTCAGGAAGCGGTAGGGTTTATCATTGAACTTAACCGCACCGCTTTTGCCAGGCCTATAGCGGTGCGTTGCAGGCCTGGCGAGCAGGGTTTCCCACATTCTGTACTTAAAACAGCACAACAAGCAAAAGCACTTTCTAAAATAATCTTTGTTATGTCTCGGTTAGCGACGTGGCGGCCTGGTTGTCGGTCAGGTTCTCGGAGGAATGGTATCAAAAGAGCGTGACGTATCATATTATTCAAACACCTCCTTGTGTCTCTAAATTCATGTTTGATTCCCTGCCTTCACCTCGGGCCATCCTTCACGGAGGTACTCTGATTGATTAAGAAAATACGTTACGACGAAGTAGGTGCTTTCGCTAAGATTTTGCCAGGCCTAAAGCTGAGAGGTACATGCCTGGCACGCAAGGATACCCACAATCCAGTTCTAAATTAGCGCGCCAAACAGAAGCACTTTCTAAAATAATCTCGGCATGGCACATGCTGGCGTGAGTCTTGCTGGATCTTTTCTGGATCTTTCCTTTAGCTGAGATCATGTCACACACTTGACCTTCAGGTGACACCGACCTCAATGGAGTTCACTGTGATATGACTATCTCTCTGTGGCTTCATCTGCCAACAGAGATTCCAATTGGCCACACTGAGCTAGAAATATGGGGAAGATTCCACAGCCAATCAAATCCTGCCGCATGACTCAGATACCACCAATTAAATTGCAGGCACTCTATGTCAAAAAAAAATCAGTCCAGTGTTTTCCAGACAAGCTATCAGAGATAGCAGATGGAGTAGAGACTAGTCCTTTCTCTACCCTGCCCATGCTAGCCCCAAACCAAACTCAACCAAAAAGCCTTATTTGTAGTACCAGGATAACCGCTAACTGCTAATGTTTCTTATTTCATTCCTGAGGAACCTAGGAATAGCTATACAGCAAGAAACGCAGCACAGTTGGTTTCAAATTGTCACTCTCTCTTATTGCAGAGCAAAACTCTGTGGTTTGAATAAAAAAAACTGGCAATACTAGTGCTGACTGCCTTACAGAAATGAAATATTGTGAAACAAAATATACAGAGAGGCCATCAAAGCCAAATTTAAACACAGACAATGTAATGTTGGCTAACTAAGCAAGGACAGAAGGGCAGAACACAAATTACATCACACACAATATTAACAAAATAAGTCTTTATTCAATATGTAACATGTCGATCATCATTTCGGTAGTTTTCGTTGCCTGAGGAGCTTTTGGGATTTTTTTTTCCAGACTCCCAGTCTTCAGCTGCATTTGTACAGTGTTTACTCGACCAGTGAGAAAAACACTTCCATATCCTGTCATATCATTTTTTTAAACCTTCATAGGTCAGACCCCCATTCTCCATACCTCATTGCTCAAGAGCTCCCTCTCTGGTGGGTTGGGTTCCTGCAGCTTCACTGATAGACTGCTGAATGATAATAACCACAGGTGAAAAATAAGGGTTTGGCCATTGGCTTTTGACGACCGATCACACCCTTTGTCAACTGAACTATCATGGCCGACGTCAACGTGATTTCATAGGCTGTTTCAACAAAGCCAAAAGCAGTCAAGTGTGATGCCAAGTGAATTCTAGGGCCACATTCCCACAATGAAATGTGTTGGCTTCCTACTTCTACACTGTTTTTTTTTGTAGTTGCCTGTAACTGAATGCAGCCGAACAGTAGCCTACCAACGCTCTTGGTATTCTCTGGAATATTATGTAGAGCGAGGAGCGATTGGATCGTCCAACGGTGATCTCTAGGGAGGGTGATGGAACGATCTGAAAATGTAGACCTCGCCCAACCCTGCTGGCAACATTCGGCGCTCTTTCTCTCTCTCCCTCTCTCTTTTTGAGTAGATGAAGTACGTGGCAGCAATCGGACAGACCAACAAATACAATGTGACATACCAATTTGTGAGAAGGAGAAAAAAAAGAAGAAAAACGGGGGATAAAAATGTATTTAAAAAGCTGAAAAAAATGTTATAAGCTGCTTCACTATGCTATTTCCAGTACACTGTGTAATTTGCCAGTATAATTTGAGTTGGTTATGTGATATGCCATTACTTCAGGACCAATAAGGTTTTCTCAAATATGTTTTGTCTGCACAATCTGAAGGGTTGGTTTCCCAACTCACTGTTTCTTTTTTCTCTTTCTTTTTGGAGTTGTTCCACAGGAATGAAACAGAATCAGCTCCCTTACCTGTTGGGCCGTCTCTGCAAGCTTCCCAGAAAGGCAATCTATATATCCGAACGCCGCCAAAGTTTGTGCCTTACATAGAGAAACTTTAGAGGGGGGTGACTGAGAAGCCGCCATGTTCTGCGCAAGATAAAGACCAGTGCCTTTAATTGATGAAGCTTCTCACAACTTACGTGTCGATCCAGGATCAGCTTGATCTATTTGCTTTTGGGTAAAGGTCAGGAAATGGACGGGAGAGACCCGCCGATCTGAGATGCTTGGTGAATACATGCCTCAGAGCTCACAACTGGCAAACGACGAACGATCCTCTAAGGAATCTTTGCCTTATGTTAAAAGGGGCGGGGGGGTGGGGGATAACTCCATTTCCCAGATTTTTCAGAAAATTATTCATAAGTTACGGCTGGGATTGAGGGACTGACTCAGGCATGGAAATTTGGCAACCCGAGTGAGGACGCAAAGCGCTGGCCCTGCTTGCCCTTTTCGCTTTTATTTTATTTTTTACTTTTTTTTTTTTTGCACCGTTATCGAAATCCAAGAATAAATCCCTGCAGCAAGATTCGTTTTTGCAAAAACAACCCAACAAACAGCCAAAAAAGCAGCCAAGGTGGGGGAGGACAAAAGAGTCCTGGAAAAGGTATCGACTCCTGAATCCACTCTATCGCTGAGATGGAAAAAACGGAGACAGGTTAGAAAAAAAAAAAAAAAGAAAAACACCACTAAGAAAAACTTTCATTTCCAAACCAGATTATCTAATCTGAGTGCAGGTCTCCTGAACAAGGAGCCAAAAAATAGCTCTGGGTTTTGAATGGCAAATCATTCTCCTGCTTTAAATGGGCCATCTTTTAATCGCAATTTCAGGCAGCATCAGTACATTCGCTGTATATGGAGTGCAGTAATGGGGGCTCACAGAACTCTTCGTTATGCGAATTGATTTTCCAGAGACTGGCCGGTCGGATTTATATGATTTATATTACTTTGAAAAGGCTTGATTTATCCGTGATTTGATTGTACCTATCTCATTCAAACAGGTTTTTTTTTTTTTTTTTTCTTCAGTGCAGCAGCCGTCAGAAGTATATTATTTAGAGTGGGTCATTATTTTGTGGTTATGTAACTTAATATCGTTTCTCTCTTGCGTGGATGCCAGGGCAGTATTTCACTCTGCGGGGTTTTTGTTTCCAGCGTTTTGCGTGGGATTGTGTTCGGGGCGGTGTTGATCATTCATCGCATGCGACGGCTAGCGTTGTGAAGCGGGAGCGCGGTGACCGAGGAGGCGCTCTTACGGACGTGCGTTAAGCTCCTCAGAGGTCCCAGGGGAGCAACCTGTTTGGCACGGCAGCCCAAACCCCGGCTCCGGCCGCCGTGTGAAGATGGGAGTGGTGTCTCGCAGCAAATTAAAGTGGCACTCAGAGTAGACGTCTCTCGGAGCGAAGGGAAAAGCAAATCGTTCAGGGAGGAGGGATACTTGGTTTCTCAGCCAAAGGGGCTTTCAGGCAGGTTTTCTGTTCCAGACTAAAAGGCGTAGGTAAGCCATTACTCTTTGTCTGAGAAACAGGTACAGTGGAGTAAAGTAAACCTTTATCATCCAATTTATGGAGATTCATTTGGTTGGAGTTTCCTGCCATAAAAAAAAAACTATCCAGCAGGAAAAAAATTTTCATACAGGAATCCATAACATTTCTACAGTGCCCTGTAGCAAGCTTGCAGCGTTCTATGCTATTTTTCATATGACATTTTTCATCCACTGAGTTCTGTAGGATTTTGAGTTTTTAATGCAATATTGCTATAGTATATATTTTATAGTAGCAATGTGGTGATGCGCTTTCTCATAATGGTGAGTGGCATCAGTGACTCGGTCAGCACCACTTATCTTTAAAATCAGATAGCGGGACATCAGTCCTCTAATGGTAGGCCTCTAATGAATTTACAGCACAGTGTTTTAATGGCCGTGCTGCAGATGGCCGCCCAGCAGGGGGCGCATTCCCTTTTAGATGAATCTAGGATTTTTATACGTCCCCAACCAACGGGAAAGCCGAGTCGATCACGAGACGGTGGAGGGGCTTCGTAGGCCTGGCGGACCGGTGATCACTTCCCCGCTGGTAGGCCAGGGCTTTGCCAGAACTGGTCATTTTCACATGTGCATTTTGGAATTTAACACGCAGTGACTCAGCAAAGGTTAGCTCACCATGAAGAAACAATACCAATCTGTCAATGCCAACGACTGTCCATAATGGCCGTTACATCCACCTACATTAGGTCATGCTGTAGTAGGTGCCGGAGAAAGGGTAGGTATATAGTGAACTCATCTCACTTGTTTTCTAGGGTCTGAGCCGGTCGCTGATTTGATGTAAGGACAAAAACAGATCTTGCTCTCCAACACTGGAGTTTTAAGACCCTCGTTTTTTTTTCCCTGTGGAAGCACTTTGTAGAGGGAGGCTTTTAGAGTGATGATATTTGATAGGCTAGTGGATACCGTTATATATGGCATCCATCCACTCACCTCCAGTAAAGCTTCGCCTCAGCTACCACCGGTATACAGCCTGCTGCCTAACTGGGTGATGCGCGGCGGCCATTTTGCCCCAGAATGCTCTCTGCAAACCAGAGGTGCAGAGGGAGGGGATTACGAGAGTAGTCTGTACGAGGAGATGGCTCATCTCCAACACTGAAATCATTCAGCGGGCTTCTGTCCTTGCCCAGATCTTATGGAACACACATAACTCCTCAGGTTCCTGTTTAAAATGCCCTCACTGTGGGTTTTTTTTTTTTTTTTTAGTACAGGGATTTGTGATCTCCAATAAGCTCCATGGATTGCTTTCCTACCTCTTGGAGGTTTCTATGCCAACGGGACCAGTACCTAAGTCAGTCAGTCAAAAGAATAAGCATGGCAAATTAGTGCTGAAAACTGACTATCCTCTTGGGGGAGCTACACCTGTTTTTAGAGACTGTTAATGGTAATTATTGTTCGATGATGTCCTCCCTTTTTGTTTTTCAAATACTCCTGACATTCAAGGAATGTCCTCTTTTAAAGGAAGTGATGCACATACCAGATTTTCTGCTCGGTTCGGCCACACTCGTCTAACTGCTTCTGCAGCGCAGTCACTCTGGGAAAAGTAGCCTAACATGCTATTTTATTTGTCCTGTAGGAAACAGATTCAAAAACAATCCCTGCTGGCCATGATGAGCACTATTGCAGACAGATAAGTGGCTATGTCATTCACCGCAGACGGGAGGCCCAATCCAACCCAAATCCTGTTACAGCAGATGATGTAGCTGGAGATTTTTTTATTGTAACCAAAGCTGTCCGTTCAAATGGTCTTTCAGTGAGCATGGACTGGCAGCAGTATAGTGGCATAGTTAGATAATTGGGCTTGCGACCCAGAGGTTGCTGGTTTGATTCCAAGACGTGGCAGTGCCATTCCCCTTTTGAGTGAAGAGTACTGAAATTGAATGGATTGGGGCTGCAGATGTCCAGATGGACTGTGTGAAGTAATCTGTGTTAAGTCACTTTGGGTAAATGCTAAATGCCAAAACATGTATGTAAATGTAAGACTTTGGAACTGGCTCTAGATGCCATCGTGTTTGCCAGCTGATCAGAAGAGCGGAGACTGTGCATGCAGAAACTGACCTTTGGAACATAATCACCTAGCCCAGACAGCCATCTACTTCCTGTTTTGTCGTCACTAGCAGCAACTGAGCAGCGTGTCATGTCAGCCATTTACAGAATTTTTTTTTTTCTGTTAGTCTCTGCTTTCCTGAAAGTCCTTGGAAGCAAAGCTAGCAAATGAGCCTGCAGGTTGTCTGTTTAGCTTATCTTTTCTTGTTTTTTTTTTTTACTGTATATTTTGCTGCTGTGCCCCTCACATCTCGTAAGGCTGACAGGAGAGTGGGCAGTTTGTGTTTACAGAGTGATAAGACTCCCGGATGGGGCATTGGGGTGGTGGGGGAGGGGTGCCTTTTGTCCTTGTTGTGTCCAAGTTTTCTTTTTGCTCTTTTAGGGGCCTGATTTACTAATTCAGTATGAGCAAAACTCAATGTGCAAAAAAAGACTAAAAGAGCATGGGATTGGCTGAGGGCTGAGGTAGTTCATCTGCTCCAATCACAATTCACGCAAACTTTAACATGTGCTAAAGGCTTTGATAAATCATGAGCAGTTGCACTCTTTTTTGGTAAAAATTGTTTGGTCACCGCCACCAAAAGATGACTTTATGGTTCCGAACTCCTGAAATTCCTTCGTAATTCAGAATTCCTGAAATGCTAGGGACATTAAGGTAAACGTTCTCAGTCTGTCTCATATCTGTTAAAATGCCCGTGGATGCCTTTAACATCATCTCTGGCCAGGGCCCAGTCAAACGAAATCAGCCTCTTTACGGGCATGTGCAAGTATATTAAAAATAGGCCTTATATCACTTAATCAATTTTGAGTATGCTACATTTTAATGGAGACAAGCAAGGCTGTCCTTGTGGAATGCGGTCTGTTCATTTTAGAAATGAATAGCGTATGACTTTATAAAGACTAATTGTGTTTGATTCAATCTGGCCCCTTATCTTAAAGTCTCAAGAGAAATGGCAGCGAATCGCTTTAAGATTATTTTTTAGCTTTGAAATTCCAGTAAAAAAAAATTTATAATTTGAATTGTAGATGCTGACTGATGTTAATTTTATTTGGAATGTTAGTGATGTTAGCAAAAGAACAGATCTGCACATTTTTAAAATGTGTCCGACGCTATCACTCATAATGTTTTTCAGGACAAACAGATAACCATCGAGGGACATTGCCAGCAGTTTTGTATGTGACAGGTCTGGAATGGTTTTCTGTGACTGATAGGACTTGTTTGGAACAATAAAATTTTCAGGGAACATTTTGCTGGGTCGTAGAGTACAACTTGGGCTGAGGAGCTGTGAATCATGGAAGTGAACAGTGCGACGGATTCATCTGAAATGAAATGTGTTCAGATTTAAGTGTTCCTGAAAGACCTTGGGCTAGATTCAATCAAACACGCTTAGGCGCTTATATCTGCAATTCCATATCTGCAATTCCATCAAAACAGACTTTACAACATAATTATCTTTGAGGATGTTATATTTTACCAGAGACCAGCAAATTAACACATTTCCTTTGGAATGTGTCCTTGTCATTTCCAAATGTAATGACGTAAGCCCTTTGTGACTCATATTTGCTTTGGCCAATCAGAGTGACCATGCTGTGAGCCCGCCCACAACGCCAAATCTACCAGCAATGAGACAACCCGGGACCAGAGTCAGTCAAACTGTCTTTTATGGCAAATTCAAGTCAAGACAAATGGCCTATAGACACATAAATGGTGTATGCTGTTCTATTTGAGGTTGAAAATGACACATTCCAATGGAATATAACATACTTATCCATCATTGAAATGATGTTGTGACGTGAAGTGTGCTTTGATATGAACTGCGTATACCTTTAAAGAGACAAAGTAAATTTGATTGAATGTAGCTTTCTGTCTATGTGTCTGTCAGACAGAAAAAACAGCGCAGCCTTTTCATATCCAGAGACGCGAGTTCCAAGACAATGGCGTGTACAGATGTTTAGTAATTTCATCCTGGGCTGGAAGGAGTTGTAGTTTTTCGGTTATTAATTCTGCCTGCATCAGTAACAGGGGTTGATGATCTCCCCTCTCCTCAGTTGGATGATGTATTTGCTTGGAAGGAGCGAGGCCATAAGGAGAAATTATTACTGTGTTACTTATTTGGACCGAGCTGTCTGAAGGGATTAAAGTGATCTCTGAAGGCCTCCGGTTTTTCGCGTGGACCTTTTTGAGCTCAGGGAGCAGTTTTTTTTTTTTTTTTTACTTTTTTTTTTTTTAATTGGCCGCCTGAGCTGTGAGGAGAACAGGAGCCGCCGTGTGTCTGCTCGCCCGAATGAAGTGAACCGATTTGCGCTGACATGGCCCGATCAATCGGGACAGCACGTTTTGGCCCCGTGCGGGTCGGTCGAGTGCTGTTACGTTCCTAGCTGTGAGCGTCTGCAGCGTGTCCGTGTTGACTCATGTGGGAACCATGTGCGGCCTGTCTGGGCCTTTACAACCACAACGCTTTCAGCAAAGGAAGGTGAAGGTGTTCACCGTGAATGTAGGCTCAGCCCAAATTCAGGGATGTCATGATCCTGTCCTGGGAGGCCAAAATTCCTGCAGATTTTGTTTCTTCTCTGTCAGCAGCTACTTGGAAACTTGGAGCACGGATGCTTTAGCCAATCAATGACTTAGATTAGGACATTGGTGCTGAAAAGCAAGGTGCCATGGACCAATGAAAATGGGTGAAACTGTTACAAGCTGTCAGTGTGAGGGTACACAGACAAAAGCAGATGGAGAAATAAATATAGTCAACTCAACAAGAGTAAATGCTTTAGACTGGCAATCACACGTAAAGACATCTCCGTTATGCCTTTTCTGTGATACGGCAGGCGTAAACCGATCCAAGCCGACAGAAATCGCGAGACGGCCAAAAGGAAAGCCGCCAGATTCTCCCCGCACTCTAAAAGACATCTCCTCTCCGCGTGACATCCTAATTTCACAGAGAAGTAATGTTGTTTATTGGAACAGAGCGACTGGCAACGTTTTCGCATCGCGATTAATTACGCGGCTGAGATTCGCGCGCTGTGAGACCCCTCTCCCGCGGAACAGACACAACATACCCGACTCCGGACAAGCTGACAGGACACATGGATTGCATCAATGGCAAAGACGGAAAACTGGCATGTGAATGACACAAACAGAAGCACGGAGGAATGTGAGAAATATTTTTAGCACATCATTAGGGGTTCTCGATACCCCTGTTCCCTAAGCTTACATGAGATCATGAGCACGCCGTGCTCCACTGTGGAGGACAGTCCATCCAATTCAGTTAGCCTGTTTTTGTACTTCACAGAACTCAGAACAAATGTGGAGAGTGTTGGAAAATGTTGGGTATAGCTGTAGGGTATCAAGTAGCTTCACAAGGAGTGGGTGAACTTTTACTCACACACATACAGTGTGCACCGTACTCACACGTACACATATGCGTCCAGCTCATTCATCTACACTGTGTGTACGTACGTACACACACACACACACACTACTTTTAAGAAATGTCTTTGATGGCTGGATTTGCACAGCAGTCTACGTAATAGTTGATTATAATTAGCTTGATTTAAGAGGTGTTTTTAACTGGCCGGACTGCTGCCACTTTTTGAGCCATTTTTTGATTGGCTGGATTTAAGAGGTGTTCTTAATTGGCCGGATTTGTACAGCTGAACGTACAGTATTTATTTATGATTGGCTAGATTTAAGATGTGTTTTTGGTTAAAGTTGGTTAAAGTTTATGCAACACATAATAACTGTTTTTTGATTGGCTGTGTTTGTTTTGATTGACAGCTGGCTTGCGCAGAAGCTTCCGGCTCAGCAGGAGGGACTGGAGGGCGGGGCTTTGCGAGTGTGGGCGGGGCGAGCATGATGACGAGGCGGACGTCCTGACCTATGAGGAGGTGGTGCCCTACCACAGGGACCCTAATGCATGGCACAGACTGGTGCTGCTGGTTGGTGAGTAAGAGCTGGGCCAATCATAGTAGTACCACAACTGAGTCTGGACCAATGGTGTCATCCAATCATAACACTACCACAACTGAGTCTGGACCAATAGTGTCAGACTCCATGATGCTAGCTATGACGAGGGAACTACCCTACAGTATCAATGACAAAAGAGTTTGGACCAATGACTGCTTGGTTGTGGAGAGAAAAAAAACATTTTTGATATGTTCAAACAAGTCAATGACTGTCAATGCTGACTGTAGCTCCAATATAATGGGGTTCATTTAAGCCATCGGTAGTGTGCATGCAGGTGTGTGCTCCAGTGTCTGCTCTTTATTAGATAAATAGTCCCTTTTTTCTGTTGATGTTGGTTTGTGCATAGTGTATTTAAAAAAATATTTTGTTGCCTAAATGGAAAATTTGAATATATTCTGTGCTTCAACACAGTTACATTCAAATGACTGAATGAGTAAGAGGTCTGGTTAAGGCTGCATTCATTGGTTTGAATGAAAACCAGCATTATCTTGGCCCTCTGTGGCACCAAGCTTAGGTTATGATGGAAACTTAATGGTCAACTAGCTCTTCCCACCATGTCATTTGTGCTTAACTGTGCATTAAGTAGCTTAGGCAACTTCAACTCAGTCACCCCCAAACATTCACTCAGACCTCATATTTCACTGTTTGAGGAGAAGTATTGATGAAGCAGCAAGGATTGCAAATCATATATGCCTCACACACACACACACACTCACACACACACTCTCACACACACTCACACACACGCACGCACACACACACACACAGACACACTCACGCTCACACTCACACACACACGCACGCACACACACACAGACACACGCACGCACACACTCACACACACACACTCACGCTCACACACACACAAGCACGCACACACACACACAGACACACGCACGCTCACACTCACACACACGCACGCACACACAGACACACACACACACACGCACGCTCACACACGCACGCACACACACAGACACACTCACGCACGCACGCACGCACACACACAGACACACTCACACACACACGCACGCACGCACACACACAGACACACTCACACACACGCAGGCATGCACACACACACAGACACACTCACACACACACACGCACACACACACAGACACACACACTCACACACACACACACACACCATGCATCTATTTGTCAGATTGACAGCCGTAAAGAAAACAGCACTTGACATCTTTCAGCACAGTGTAAATATTTTCTGACGAATCGCATTATTTGGACAACACCTACGGATGATCTCACGTGAAGTGACCCGGAGGGCAGAGGGGTGTGAAGGTGGGGGGTTGGGGAGTCTGGATCACACCCCACCCCCCCTTCCCTACATGGCCCCCTAAGTCCCGCGGATTGTTTGTGAGTGCTTTTTAATTGGCCAGGTGCCAAATGGGCCGAGGAGACGGCTAGTTTGTCCAAACATGGAGGTGTCTGCACTTGCCTCCATTAATCCCAAGTTGAACACATTCAGTCCTTAGGGTCAAATTTTCATGGCAGCACTGTGATTGCCATAGTTTTAAAGGCACACTTGTCTGATCCTGATGGTTTCAGCTACATATCACATCCCGTTGTGTTTTGGGCTGCACAATGACCCTTGACAGAAAGTTGACATGTGAGTAAAGCAAGAAGCACATTTTCTGAGGTCCTCCTCCAACAATGATGCATGTTTTTGCATGATATTACAGATGACACATAACCATCTCAGCTACGCGACATAGTAAATGTGCAAATAAGGGCAGCTACTTTTTCAGCTAGGTCCAAGAGCTCCTACATCATCACACTCCGCCTTCATTTTGTGAAGAGTATCTCTTCAAGTAAAACCAGAAGTGATTTTTGGTTGGAGTGGACCTCGAATGTCCACTCCAACCAAATGTATCTAATGTATCATGTATTATCACACAATATAATACATAATAGAGATTCATGATTTCTGGTTTTAAGAACTGCAACATCTGCTATCAGTATGGGAGAAAGTAGACGCACACTTTCTCTCCTCCCAGTCCCATCTTGCCAGCCGCTCAATCTCTGCACACTCGGTTTCCACAAACCAAGCTGACCTTACACATTCAGTGCCCACATCCTCACACTTGCAATTTATGATACATTTTTAAAAACTAGCAACAATTTTGGGGATTCCTTTTTTCACTACCAAATGTATCAGGGCTTACTGTGGGAAGACTGGGCATAAACCACCAACCTTCCAGATCCCAGTCAAGCATCTTAGCCACTAGGATGTCTCTCCAACAGTTGCATTGGTTCTAGATACTAACAGTGAGTTGCAGAAATCTTTTTTTTATGTTCCCCAAATTCCCTTTTGTTCAAAACATGTTGGGAACTGGCAGTAACAGATAACGTCTTCACGGTCTGCTAACTGAGGCTAAAGCATGCATTCTGAGGCGAAGTTTTCGAGCCACAGCTTTCATTGAACCCACCAAAAACTGTTTTCACCTCAGTTTTGGCCGATCCCGCTCTGAACCTGAGCTTTGAGCTAACCGGAATAACCCCCGAGGCTAGGCGGGAGGTCCATGTGTGAGAGAAAAGGCCTCTTGCTGGCCCTTGACAAGCAAATAACATCTGATCTACTCAGCACTTCGCCTGGACGTTCTCAAAGTTCAAATAATGCGAGCTGCTTCTCTAATGATGGCGGTGATCAGGTCTGACATTTTTACAAGCAGTTGCTTAACACTGGAGCTCGTAAGAAAGGCACTAAATTAAAAAAGCGGAGTGCAGCTCTCCATGTAAAAATCCCAATAAAATCAGGAAACAATTGGAAGACAAACAAAAAAGTAGAAGGAAAAATATATGTTGATTGGTGCTTGAAATTTTAAAGGCGCTCCTGTCATGTTCCTTTTAAAATTCTGATTATTATTACTGCGTTTTTGGGAACCGACCCTCAAAAGAACAGCCGAATCACGACCTGATAGTGTTCTGCTTCTCTTAATGAATATCACAGCTCTGCTCATTTGGCAAACCTGGCTTTGCCTTCAAGCTTCTTACTCAACTTAATGGTTGTGTGAAGAAATGTTTGCGCAGTGCGTTTACGGCAGAAACATTGGTCAGAGTTCTCGATGATGTAGTGCGGAATCTGTTTGATTGAGCTGTGAAGGCATAAGGGGGCTGGGATGACTTCTTCACCCAAAGGAAAGGCATGGATTTTATTTTTAGGCTCGTCACGTACAGAAAACCCCCGAGCTGGAATAGAACCGTCAGCTCCTTTCCTTATTTGTAGGATGTCCACCCCTCTCCTTTCCACCGAGACAAGGGTCACAAAATAACCACACGAACAATTTCAACACCTATGGTAGACTGCACCATAACATAAGTATCTCATCAACTCTAGTCTTTCAGGTAGTCAGTCAAGCCTAATTTAGCCTCTCAAAAAGCCAGCCAGGTGGCTGCTACTGAGCTCATTCTGACACATGTACCAGCACTCATACTTCTTCAAAAGTGATGGTTGAAATTAGGTTTCGTGAAACCCGTTTTCAGTTGTCAGTCGGTGACTTCTTTGAATGTTATTTTCTTTTCACATCCAGTGCAGTCATTGGTCCAAATCACTGAGTCAGTGGTGCCACATGGTAGCTCCTCCCAATTTTTGATTCAATGAAACCTCCCTTCCCATCACTTTACTGTTTTAGGACAGCTGTTCATGGCTACGATCAGAGAGCTGCGTCTGTAAACAACAAGCTGATAAAGTGATGTTTCGGACTTCATCTATTAGTTTCTCCTCAAACTCTTTCAGGCAGTACGACAGGCAGAGTATAAAGTCAAGTGACTTATATCTAGGCAGATGTTTTTCTGGGGTGCAAGCAGTTTTCTGCTTTTCTGCACATACTCTCGGGCAGACAGCCGAGCTCGTCCAAAACTGCATTACACGGTCGGCACAGGCCCTTTTGTCCACACGGATGAATTAAGTCTAAATTAGCCTTGACGGGTATTTTTCAGGGTAGGTGATAAGAACGCAGTGCAGTGTGGTACGGGGCGAGACAAGCGTTTCTGACAAACGTTCGCAGACGGTCTTTGTCCGCACAGCTGCATTTTTAAATTCCCCAGATTCGATCGGCAGCCTCTCTGACAGCCAATCAAAGTGATAGTGAAGGATGGAGGAGGGGGGGAAACATAACTCACCCCCTCCCCCCCCAAACCCCACCCCCACACCCGCTTGAGAATTTAACAGAGCTCCTTTTTGTATTTCGCTAATACTACCCAGGAACATTTTTTTTTTTCTTTTTTTTTTCTTTCTCCACCACACCAGAGACCGTCGGACAGAGAGAGAGAGAGAGAGAGAGAGAGAGAGGAGAGAGTCCGTTGGCGTGTTTCATCCCTCTCTCTGCTGAACGCATTTGCCGTGAAAAAGGACACTCAATAAGCTGAACTCGTTTCACGCAAGATTAAAAACGACAAAAGTGTCTCGAGCGTCCCAGTTAATGTCAGCAGGCCCAGCTCTCAGCCCCTCTGTGCAGACGCTGAAGGAGGGCGGGCGGGGGGTGGGTTGGGGTTGTGAGGGGGGGGGTCACGGTAGGCTGACTGGAGATGTTTGGTCTTATACGGGAACGAAAACCTCGCCTCAGCGTATTCAAAGAAACACAGAGCAGACGTCGATTTCGAGGTCCCCTCTGGGCTACCGTCCGTACTGTACGAATCGTTATGCTCGATGGAATAACGTGACGTTTGGGAAGTAGGGAAGGTTAGGCCCTGCAGCGCGGTGATTTGTGTTTCGGGAGGACTCGTGACCGTAGAACAGCAGTCAGAAGTCAATATTTTTACGGTACCTGTAAGTCAATCATAGTGATTGGAAACGCAGCTGCTTGACTGAAGTTTGCTTTTTTTATTTTGTTCATGAAAAACACAGCAAACGTGTCTAGACAGGCTTGACCGTGTGTCCATGCGTGTACATACATCTGTGTACACACGCGCCAGGCACACACATTATGTAGCATCAATATCATGGGCCCATGTGGAAACCAAGCAGCAGATACCGATGCACAGGCTCAAGTAATCCAGACGGGACAGAAGACAAAGGCATTTCTGAGCAGTAGCGAGTGAGCTTGCCCTCTGTCTGCCTAAGGCTGCCAAATCTCAAACAATGTTCCCCTGTTAAAACCAGAACTATGAAATGTTATATATATATACAAGGAAGATCAGTTTACAAATGACTTGAAATTAATTACTGTTTCTTGGCAAAAGGCTAAAAATAATTCTGTTGGTTGGTGAAAAGGCAAAAAGATGTGGTGAAACCTTACATTTCAAGGATCAAGGGTCTTAATCAGACTTAAGACTTATGTTACAATGAACATCAGAATAGACCTGAAAATATATCTATCCATGTCTACTGAGGGATATTTACTGAAACAATTCAGGTGGGGATTTCATTTTTTAATTTCAGAGTTCATTTTTAAGGGGAGGCAGTAGTAAGGCCCTGGTTGGGAATCGACCCTTTAGTTATGCCTAGTTTTAGGCATTATGTCGGTTATATTAATATTGCCACCTCAACATTAGCTTATTAATTTCAAAATGTATCATTTTCGTATGGGTGTGTTAATTCTTGTCACTCTCATCCGCAGGGCCCAGAGGCGTCGGTCTTCATGAGCTGAAAAGAAGGCTTCTGATCTCTGACCCAGAGCACTTCAGTGTCACCATCCCACGTGAGTTCAACGCCTGACCTTTGACCCCACACAGGGGCACAGCACAGTAGTCTCAACATCGATGGCCGAGCGCTAGCTTTCAGAATCGGCCAACAGAATCGCAAGTTGTGCGTTGTTACAACATCGTTTCCTTTCACTGTGTAACTGTCCAACCAGAGCTCACTGCCTGACCTTTGACCCCACACTATAACAAGAGGCTCTGTGGAATTTTAGTTAAATGATTCAGCATTACCTTTCAAAAACAGCCAATGAAATGAGCTCATTGCTCACTGCTCATTGTGAACAGACCTGCTAGGTCTATCTTCGTTTGTAATTGTAGACTAGACTAATTGCAAAATGGAAGTGGAAAGGATGAGGAAGTTTGTAGCAAACATAGTCACAGAATTCAGACTATAATAGCTTTATTTCACAAAATTTAGACAGAACGTCTACGTTAGGATCTAGAGATGGAGGAGTGAGAAGGGAGACGTGCAGGAGCCTTAAGCTCAATGGCTGAGAGTTGGAAGTGTAAATGAGAGCCGAATGCCATCAGTGTGACCCAGAAGTGAACCTACACCCCACTGTGTGGCACAGAGCAATGGCTCGGTCCAGTCAGGTGTGCTTAGCTTTTTCAGGATGTATGCAATTCAGTCAAAACAGACTTTGTGTGACAAGATTCCCTTTGAGTATGTTGCATGCTGTTGGAGACAAACAAACATGTTGTTTGCAATATGTTTCTATTCTAAAATAGGATACGTAATAGAGTAACATACAATCTTACATGCACTAAAGTCCATTCAAATTCAGTCAAGCCTTAAGTTTTTGTTCAGCCAAATGTGGAATTTCCAGCGTCCAGTTTTATCCGAGAAGGGCATGGGTGCAGGCCTACATTCTAAAAAGCACTTAAACACCTGGTTCAATTAATTGATGATTATTCATGATTGAATAAAAACCTGCAACCACAACAAGCCCTTCTTGGATTAGAATAGACATGCCTGAGTTAAACACACATTTGCACACTTCTGTTTTAGCTGGATTTATGTATGCAAGATGACAAGTGTGATTCTGGGTTAGACACAAGGAGAGAAATCTCTCTTTACAGCATTTGGTACCACTTCAGGGGAAACCCAATGTAACATGCTGAGAGCTGCATGCTTAAAATGTCGCTTGTGTTAAAAGTCTAAATGTGACTTTCTCCACAGAGCTACTTAATTGCTTCCAAATGCGGCATTGAATACAGTAGCTCCGTCTGTCTCATCAGAGCTGGTCTGCTTATACAGAGTCCCTTAAACGAGTGTGAAAATTAGGGGAAAATCTCTTGATTTTTTTTATTCCACCACGAGAGAAGGAATAAGTTTGTAATGCATAAACGTTGAGTAAAACACCTTGGCTAGGATCCAACCAAATTAAGTTAACCTCTTAACGGGAAAATGCAATTCAATTAAAACTGAATTTTGTTGTGTGTCCTTTCTCATGGAATAAAAAGGGCAGATTCTAAAGGACATTGAATAAAGCAAAACATACATACTCAAAGAAACATATGTTGCTATGTGAAATATATGTTGCTCTGATTGATTTGCATAAATCCATAAAGAGAGGTTAGTGTGATTTAATCAGCCGTCATATTTCAGCTAAATCTAATGTGTAAGACTTTTGAGCTTCTCCCCTGCAAGTTAGGAGGCTGAATACGTGAATCATTCTTTACAAAAACACATAAACAAACACGTGGACATAAAAAAAAATTAAAAGCATAAATGGCTGTGAACCAAACACATAATATTACAAGCATTTACCAAAATATATTACACTTTTCACAAAATACAGCGTGTGTTCTTGCAAAAAAAATAAATAAATAAAAAATAAGTCTCTCAGGAGCAGTTTAGCGTAGCAGCGGTTAAATGGTTATACGGTTGTATAGGGCATTTACTACAGCGGCCTGTGACACCGTTAGCCAGCTTTGGCACGTCAGGGAGAGGGGCAGATTTCTGATGGAATTCCAGCTCTTCGGTTTGTTATTCATGGCAGCTACCATGGAAGCGCGGTGGTGACTGAAGACATGTCACTCACAAGAGAAAGAAAAAAAGAAAAGAAAAAGGAAAAGAAAAAGAGAGAGCTGGGATTGTTTTTTTAATTATATATATATATATTTTTTTTTTTTCCACCGATAAAGAGCAGATGCTAAGCCTTAAAAAGGGGTGCTTATGTGGTTTACTGAGTCGCCCTCCCCTGCGCCCCTTCCCACTTCCAATTCACACACAACATGCCCTCTGTATTAAGTACATAAATATACGTTATCTCGCGGCTGTAACGGTATGTCTTGCATGACATATGCGTTTTTTGGAGAGGCCAAATCTAACACTTGGACGACTCGAGCGAGTGATTATTTGCAGGATTTGCTTCCTGAGGTGGGTGTTTTTTTTTTCTCCTCTTTCTCACTGGAGCTGCCGGTTCTTTCGGCATCGAACACAGATTCAGTAAATCACGGCTGCTGTTCGGCAGTGAACTCGCGCTGGCTGGGCTGGCGTTGAGAAGCCGCACGCTCGCCGCGGGGGGGGTGGTTTGGGTTGTCGTCTAAACAGCCCGTCGCTACTGCTCCTGCTAGCTTTCAGTTATCTTTTATCAGCTATCCAGACAGCGGCCTGGATTCAATCAACATTCAGTCAACATATAACTTTGACTGTCATTTAAATACATTGAAACACATTCAATCAAATTAACTTTCTTTTTTCCCCCTAACTTTTGAACCTCTACTGGACTCGTCTACTGAGGTGACCTAAAACTCCTTGTAGCTTTTAGTTATTTTTCTATTTGTTAAATGCTTATTAATCTTGGATTCAGTCGACATTCGTCTATAAACTTTGACCTTCGTTGAAATGCATCAGCCTGAATTCAATCAGTTTATATTTGTTCATAACTTTTGATCTTCCAGTGGGCCCGTCCTCTGAGGTGACTTTCAGCTGCTCCTCCAAGCTTTTACTTATTCTGTTATTAACTGTCCAGACTGTGTCCAACATTCAGTCAACATCTGCCCATCATTTTGGCTCTCAATAAAATGCATCAGTCTAAATGCAGTTAATTACATTTTTTTTCTTTGTTCCTGACTTTTGAGTCTTCAGGGGACTTGACTAAACAGGTGGCCCGCTACTGCCCCTGAATGCTTATTTGTTTATTTTTTTTTTAAATGCTTTTTTAGCGTATTGATCTTGTTCCACCGGCCAAAGTAATTATCCTGTACCTTGCCTACGATGCAGTGATGGTTTTCAGTGGCAATATCTCATCAAATGCAAACCATATTCATTTTTTGTCTTATCTCAAGAAATTGCTTTGACTTGACAATGTCACCTCCCTGCTTTTTGTGGCATTTCTCAAGATAAGAAGGTGAATGCATAACCTTCATTTTAAGAGTGAACTATACCTCTAATAATGACATCCTATGACCCCCAACCTGTTCTCTCTCACTCCCAGACACCACCAGAGTGAAGAGGGACCAGGAGACTGATGGGGAGGAGTACAAGTTTGTGTCCAAGCTCCAGTTTGAGGCCGACATTGCGGAAAATAAGTAGGTCCTCCACCATTGCATGTAACCCGCCATTGTAACAAAAGGGGACTGGAGGAGATGACATCATTTCACAAACCAGGATTAAGAAGTTAGCCAAGAGAATATCATAAATATTTTGGAAAAAAACACATAGGAATTCATCGAACTGTATTTCACCATATTCAAAATATTGTTGAAAGTTAGCTGGCTAACTACATAATCCTGCTTCATGAAATATACCTTAGCAGCGGATGCAGTGTAACGGCATAATTTGTGGGGACAAATGGAATGCATTCCGCCCCCTAGATAATCTGGCCGCAAGTAACCTGATAGTGTTTAATGCTGTCTGTAAAAATAAAAATATAGAGCATCCTTCCTGGTATCCGTGTGAAAGCGTTGGCCTTGACGCACCTCTGTGCCACGTACCCACTTCATCTTCCCCGCCGTAGCTCAATCTAGGTCTGATTCATGAGACCAAGGGAAAGTGTTTGGTTGGATGTACGGCACCCAGCGTTTTACTTTAACAGTAGGCTTTGAGAGGGGTCAGTGATCTGGGGCAGGCTCAGTCCAAGCAAACACTTTCAGTGGAATTCATTTTAATAATAATAATTAATAGGTAATAATTTTAATACCTACTTACTGTTTAAAAGGAATGCCAAGGTCTTAGCAGACGTATTTGGCATTTTGAAATGCAGGAAAATTAAATAAATCCAGTGCTGATTTGCCATTGAATATTTCAGTGTGGCATTCATCTAAGAAATTGATGAGTGCTTGGATTGGCTTCAAATGCAACATGGTGCGATCTGATTGGCTACAATGACCATTTCAAGCAGCGCATCCGGCAACTGAACAGGGAGGTGGATTTTAGTCTTCTCAGTGAGAGGATCTCACTGATGCCCCTTATAGTATATTATCACCACAAGTCATGGGGCGTTCCAGTGTTCCCCAACATTTCTGCAACATTTTGTAACGTCCTCCCCCCAAACCTCATTTCTGGAGCATATGGTCAAATAATCAAGTTCTACCCAGATTTGCATACAACATTAGAATTACAACGTTGTTTCAACCTTGACAGAATACGTTTTGTCCGCAGAAAGGTGGTTCTTAGAAAATGTCACAAGACAAACGTCCTTCAAACATTCTCCTAATTGAGGTTTAGGCAACCTTTGTCGCATGGAACATTCACTCCAAGTCACCAAATACTAATTACGTCATAACATTCTGTAAATGATCTAATGATATCCCAACATTGTGACTACCTTCATATAAATATTTGTGGAAAACAAATACAGCAATGGTTTGTTAACATTGCTGAAACAATAATAGAGTGTAATGGAGTGTAAAATGACAATGGGACTAGGGAATACTTCCAAACACAATCAAAATGTTACAAGAACATTTTAAGAACCAACTTTGGTTTCCTGGGATGCTCTGCTGCATAGAGACAGGGCTGTGGCAATCATAAAATGCATTTTGAATCGTAATCATAGGCAAAATTACCGCAGTGACCAGCAACGGAGCACATTTTAGGGAAAGATTCATGGGCTGCATCTCGGTTGTTTCTCATGCTATGTCTGAAAATAGAAATGTAATTGCTTTTTAATAGGCAACAATTACTTAAAAATGAAAAAAAAAAATGATGTAAACATGTTTTAAAAATGCATCACCATAACACGGATAGTGATGGAGATGTCACAGTGTGGGTTTTTATAACCGTCGGCATGATGGTTATCCGGTGATCGTGACAGCTGTAACTGCAGCATAGGCTACCACATGGAGAGAGAGAGAGAGAAAGGGACAGAGAGAGAGAAGGAGAGAGAGAGAGAAGGATGGTGGTGGGGCTGTGGGGATGGAAGTCGCAAGCGGGAAAAACCAGAGCTTAGCTGTTTTTGTTTCGCTTCATCGCATGTTTTCAGAATATGCCAGAGAGCGATTTGCCAAGAATAAAAAACCTCCCTCTCCAGAAACATCGCGGTGCCAGGGCAACATGACGGCTACTCTCCAGCGGGAAAACCCAGGAGCCCTGGGGAAAGTTTTCCCAATCCCCTGAAATTCCTTAATTTGACCCAATCCCAAATGAATTGATGCCCTTTTCCACCGCCCTTGTGTGGACTGGGTTTGGACAAATTTTGTAGGAACATTAATAAAACATTCTCGTGACGCTAAAAATCAAAGACATTGTGGTGTTTTACAAGAGCAACCGAAAACCAAATCGGTAAATTACATTATTCATTTTCCTGGCCTTAATTGTGGGTAACTTGCATAGCTTGCATTCTGCATAATATCTATTTATACAGCTGGATATTAAGTCAAGCAGATCAGCTCATGTACAACTGCTGTGCCCCACCCTGGATTTGAACCAGCAACTTTTATGAGCCCTTGTACCTTTTTTTTTAATCATCTTTTCCCCTTGTTCATTTTCTCTCAAAGTTTGGAATTCTTCCCCAGCAGTTATCCAGTGCTACCCTAGACCTACAAAAAGAGTGCAGCAGCTATGTGTGAAGTCATTCCACACAAGCCTGTGAGCAGACTATAACAAAGAGTTAGCTCCAGGTCGAGGTCGGACTGGTGGTCTGTTGGTCTTCTAATAAGCTGTGCAGAATGGTTCTCCAACCTCCACATAGAACAAATGTTGTGTTTTTCTTAGTTAATTATGGAACAAGTTGGGATGGATCAAAGTCATACAGGCATGTGGGCAGCCTGTAGTCTAGTGGCTAAGTTACATGACTGAGACCCCGGAGGTTGGTGGCTCAAGCCCCAGTCCTGCCACAGTAAGAACACCCTTGCTGTTAGGCCCTTGAGCAAGGCCCTTAACCCCACACTGCTCCCAGGGGGAATTGGCCCTTGGCTAGCCCAATCAACTGAAAGTCATCTTGGATAAAAGCATCAGCTAAATGATGACGGTAAAGGACTGAGGTGCCACCAGATACATTTTACTTTAAGGCTAAAGGTACAATACATTTTTTAAAATAGTTTGGCCACATTCTCATGAGTAGGCCGTAAGCTGCTGGTCGGTCATGAATGATGTGTTGGAGACCTTTCTCCTTTGGTCTTTCTCAGCGATGCTTGAATCTCGCTGATGGGTCATCTTCTCTCATTACCGATGTTACGTCCTGCTCGGTCGTTCCACTTCTTTCTCTGGCTCAGCCTCTCAGAAGCCCCTGCTGCTTAGCCACCACACTACCCCGCTATCGCATCAATCAAGTTATGCGACGGACGGAAAAAAAAAAAAAAAAAAAAGCATTTGTTTGCGTTAGCGAGAAGACATTGGACGTGGACTGAGCAGACACTTGGCTCTCGCCTCGCCTGACTTTAAAGCGAGCAGGTGTTACTGATTTACAGTGAAACTTAGAAGATTAGATAAAAACCATAACCCTGCCAAAACGTCTGGAGTCCTTATCTGTTGAAATATGCTACAACTTCCTCAGCTTTTGAGGGAGCAATCATGATAGTCTTCACCAAGGCAGCCAGCGTCTTATTTACGCTGCATTATTGTACCCAGAGCTAATTTAAGGTGATGAGCACAGAAAAAGAAGTGCTTTTTTTATTAAACAGTCTGATGTTACCCCTCTTTTCTGTATCTGTATAAGAAACACATACAAACAACACACACACACACACACACATATGCATACAAACATACACACTTGCTCACCCACACATATGCTTACATACACACACGTCGTTCACACGCACGCGATCCCACACACACTCATGTGCAGTCACACACATGCACACACAGACAGGTTGCTTGTATAACTATTGTGGATACACTGACCATAACACTGCTCTACTAAATGACACGACTGTAGTGTGAGTCACTGTAGCATACAGAACTGTCGTATTTATTTTCTGTAACTGAGTCATGCCTGCAGTCATCTATGACCCATCTCTCTCTCTCTCTCTCTCTTCCTCTTTATCTCCCACTCTCTCTTGTCCTGCTATCCTTCTCTGTCTTCCCTCCTTCACTTTGTATCTTTTTGTGTCTTGTATCTTTTATGTTTTTAGAACCTTAGCTTTTACAAATACCTTTCATAAGTGTCATGCCTGTAAATGGTTGTTCTGTTTTCTTGGTTTAGGTTATGGAGCATCTCTCGTTCTTTCTCTGCCTGTTTCTCTCTCTTTCTCTCTCTCTTTCTCTGTTTGTTTTTGGTCCATGCTGTCTTTCATAGCGTGGGGTTTGGGGACACACGGATCTTGGTTTTCTTGTTTGTGCAGTCAGTTTTTTAGGCATTAAATGGATTGTAATTTGTTGTAATGTGCCAGTAAAGATTGGTTAATGCTCAGATCTCTCCCTTTCTGTCTCTCTCTATCTGTTTCTCTGTTCTCTCTCTCTCTGTTTGTCCATCGCTTTCTCTCTTCCTGCCCAGGTTTATTGAGCATGGGGAGTTTAGGGGGAATTTTTACGGGACTAGCCTGGATACGGTGCGCTCTGTCCTGCAGGAGGGCAAGGTTTGCCTGCTGGATGTCCCTCCCCACGTGAGTGACGGTCCCCCTGTGGGTCGCCCCCTGGTGGCAGCGCTGATATTACTATAATCACTCCATTCAATCACTCCAATCATTGACCCTGAGCAACTAGAAAGGACGTCACAGTGATGGCTGCGTGATCTCTATGCCTCCAGTTTAATGCCTTTATTTCTTAGTGTCCTCCATTTTGCATTTCTGTTCATCAGAGCATCATCTCCCATGCACCCATCAGGGGTTTGGCAAAGTTCATTTTGTCAGTTCAATCAATTCCAGAATTTCATTTAAATTCTGTCATTGAAATTACCTATCGTGCTCTATGAGGCTTTTTGTTTTTAATAAATTATTGAACTTCAGTTCCTTTTGTTGATTTGGTCAAATTAATAATAACGTAATCAATGACAGGTTGGACATACACACGCACGCACACAACTGTAGAACAACCAATCCTACTGAGACATGCCAGGCAAAAAAAAAAAAAAAAAAAAAAACAGATTCTTCTTATTATCTGCTAAACGTTTTCCTGGAAACCTAAGCTATTTGTGCAGCCACTCGGTTACGCAGATAGATTATGAGGGCCATCTCTGGGAGAGATTAGCGCTAATTTTCCCCCGCTTTTGAGGCTTGATTTCTGGCTGCTGCACGGACGCGTGAGGCCGCTCCCGCCGTCTCTCAGAGCGGCCCGGCCGTGCCACGCCCACTGAGCTTCGCCTAAACGCTGGTGAGACAGCAGTGACATCACTCCGGCTGTGCCTCGAAAATTATGTGTTCTGTTTTGGATATTTCCCCCCTGAGAGATTGTAATGGTGCGACGGGCACACTGACTGATTGGGTTATGCGGGAACGTTAGAGACAAACACTTTCTGCTCTTCTCATGTTTAACCATAGATGAGTCTGCCATATACGGTGTTTTATTTCAGATGGTTCAAGCTGATTGGTTGGTTGGTCTACCTCTATCTAACAGTGTCATAAGACATAGTGATGGGAAACCACAACAATAGTGAAGCATCACATTAAGGCACTTAGAATTTGCTCCTATCCAGAGCTACTTACTTATGCTTCAACACACCATCCGTTTATATAGGAAGATTTTTACTGAAGCTATTCTTTAGCTGAATGTGGGTCCAGCTTTACCCCCCACACACTGTGTTTTAAGATCAGTGTGACCCCAGTCTCTCTCACCCCCTGCAGAGGATAAAGCGGTTACGGACGGCCGAGTTCAAGCCTTACGTGGTTTTCGTGAAGCCCCCTCCCATGGAGCTACTGCGACAGAGCCGAAGGCACTCAAAAGTCATCTACAGCCAAGACGAAAGGGGCTCGGCCAAGCTCTTCACGGTAATGCATGATGGGAAATGAAGTTTCTTAATGAAAAGCCAAGTGAATGCATGCACCTTGCAGCATGAAATACAGACGGTGTCCCAACTTACAGTGGGCATCTGATAAACCCATCCTAAGTGGAAAATGTATTTAATACACCTAACCTACTAACGAACATTATAGCCTGGCCTAGCCTACCTTAAACATGCTTAGAACACTTACATTGGCCTACAGTTGGGCAAAATTATTTTCAGACTTGAATATATCATACTGCCATAAATAAGGGTACCTGCTAAATTCTTTAAAGGTAGTGCTATCGCACCATCGTAAATCGGGGATGTATATTCATGTAAGAACAAGAGACATTGAATGTGCTGAGGGGTGTATGTTTAGCCCACAAGGCTACATTGAATGTACAGAGAGGTGTATGCTTTGCACACAAGGCAACACGAAATGTGCCAGTTTTTATCCTCATCAGCATCAAGAAATCCCATCCATTTCCTCTCATCACAAACCCCAGGATGATGTCATCCCCCTCCCCCTCCCCCTCCCCCTCCCCGTTCCCCTGCCAGATCACTGCACACATAAACAGCAGGTGAGCCCCACCTGTGAGCCATTAGCAGGTGACTGCGGGGCGCGTATAATGGGCTGATGTGATTCTCAGTCTGTTGGGCTTGGGGCTCGCGTGCGTCTCCTCTGCCTCTGCCCCCCTCCCCCAACCCCCCCGCCACCCTGTAGCTTTTACACCGGTTAAACACATTAACGGGGGAATTACATTTAAATACCCCCCCGCCACACCCCTCTCCTCTGTGGGGGAGCTGGCCGGTGTGCTCCATGAGCGTCATACCTCTCACCCTGTCTCTCCTCATCTGGGTCTTCTCTATATTTCTGCAGGACTATGATTCATTAAAATACTACAAGCAATGCATCCATTACCCATCAATCTCCATTTTTGCCATTACTTTGTTTGACATATAATTACAAAGTTGGGTACTGTCAGTGTTACATAGCTCTTACTAATAAAGTTTATTCAAAACACCATGCAGCTAAACATGCTTGTGGTATACTTGAAAAGTTAAATTATTTTTTTTTTGGACATGCAAGGTTTTCTCACAGTACGAGTGATCTGTAGTATTTGACAGAAGTTTGGACCCGTTGCAGAGGGGTTCAACTCTTCAACTCAAAATAGAAAATCTATAAAATGTTATATTTTTCGGGAATGGTCTGATGGTCTATAAAATGGCTGTAGCTCCCGCTGGTATCCAGAGCTGATGGACGCTGCCTTGATAAGCCATTATTTCACCATACACTCAGTCTGAACTCGCTTAGAACCGCAGTGTCAGCGGGCCGCTGTAGAAATGTTCCCCCAGGACTGGCTGGTAAACCCTGCGTCTGCCATTGGGAATGTCACTCAGGGGAGCCGACCTTAAAGCCATGTGCGAAGGACATGAGATCTGAGCCTACAACCTCTTGGTTGCCATGGTTGCATCACCATTACACTTTACTGTCACATCTGTGCACCTCTACGAGTGCAGTGTGGTGCCAGCCTGCGTCTGCATTCCCTATTCTGATTCCATGCCTTTGCGTGGTTTCCCTTTGCGCTTTGAAAAGGAGGAAGACTTCGAGGAGATGGGCCGTTCTGCCCAGGTGATGGAGAACCAGTACGGCCACCTGTTCGAGAAGGTTATCGTCAACGAAGACCTGGCGGCAGCCTTCAGGGAGCTGAGCATGGCCCTGAAAAAGCTGGAGAAGGACACAAACTGGATCCCCAAAACTTGGGCCACCCAATAAAACAAAGGGCTGGCTAGATGGGTGTAAAGTGACTAATTAGTATGTTGCTTTCATGAGGTCAAAGGTATTAATTTCCATTTTCTGTAGTGTTGAAACAGCTGAGGAGATGCTTAACTGGATGCTGATTGTTAAAAGGGGCCATGCTGGGGACCAGTTGATAGTATGTACGCACCGGCACATGCAATAGAATAGTTGATTATTACATAGAATGTATAGATTATATAACAGAATACATTTGGTTAGAGACAACTGTATGTAAACTACTCTGCACTAGAAAACTTCTCTGTCTCTATTAAAAAACAATGATCACGATATGTCTTACATTCTGGTATTTTATATAATTTTCACAGAAGCCAATATACAAAGGGGAAGTATAGCCTCACTGGAGACTGGCTGATGGGCAGTTTAGACCAAGGGTGGGCAACCCTGGTCCTTGAGTGCCAGAGACATTTCTGGTTTTCACTCCAGCCAAACCCCTGACAGTGTAATCACAGGGTTAATTAGCAGACAGAGTTACTGGTAATTGTCAGGGTTTAATGACTGCGGTTGACCATGTGCTGGAGCTGGAAGAGGAGCTTCACCATTCAGGATTAGGCACTTCTTAATTACTCAAACTGTACTCGAGAACTCGGGCAGAACGAAATCCCGAAACGGCTCTGGCACTCAAGGACCAGGGTTGCCCACCCTTGGTTTAGACAAACGAGAGCAGCAAGGTGGTTTTATAGGGATGGCACAGGCCTCACTCGGTTGGTTCGGTCATTGTGTTCACCGATCAGATTGAAAGAATCCAAGGCCAGAAATACACCTGCATCGTCATATGGAATAAGTGACGAGACAGGAACCAAACAGACTCTTTGCAGTGACTCAGGAATTGTGTCCTGGTTGTTGAACACCGCATGGCAGTCCATGGAGACGAACGACGAGCAAACAATCATTTGCTACTGCTGCTATGTATTTTGGTCCTCAGACATTAGAGTTGTATTATTTTTCATCATCTCCGGTCACTGGAATAAAGCGTTGAGCAGATTGTCTGTGGGGATGGCTGCATTCAGTTAACACAGAGTAAATCCAGTGAAAGTAGAATTCTGGCCCTCAGGTTTCATAAAGACTGCCCCTCTCCTGATTCGTCAGCATCACTGAACTCTCTGTTCATCTGCCAATCAGAGTGGATCTAGGCCAGCATGCACTTACTTCTCCCGGTTTTTGGAATGGTGTTTTATAGAGACTGAAGAGATCCTTCATGTCTCAGTGTCAAGTTTATGTGTCTATTCCTGCATAGGGAGCAAGCCTCGGGACGAAGTAGAAGAAGATAAAAAACTATTTTCTTTTAATGTCAGGGGTTTAAAAAAACAGTAGGGCTAGATGCAATCAAAGCAATTTTAATGTCATTAAATCATGTTTACATTATAATTTAATTGTCTTTGAAAAAGATATATTTGAACAGGAGATAAACAGACATGCCCTTTTGAATATGTTCTTTTCGTTCTAAAATAAAATACTTTAATATGTAATTCCTAATATAATAGGTACTGCTATAATTAAAGCTTCATTTGGGCTTAACAAGATTTATTTAATATATTAAAGGTAAATATCAGACTGCTGTTTTGAGAGTGGCTTCCTCTAAGCTGCCTCATTCTCATTCTGCTCTATATTCAGACCAGTCTGAACAACTGCAGAGAGGGTGTGTGCGTGCGTGTGTGCATGCGTGTGTACGTGTGTGTGTGTGTGTGTGTGTGTGTGTATGCGTGGGTGTGTGTGTGTGTACACGCATGTGTGTGTGTATGCGTGGGGATGTGTGTGTGTGTGTGTGTGTGTGTGCAAGCATGTGCATGCACGTGTGTGTGCATGTGTGTGAAACAGAAAGGGATTGGAGGAGTATATGTGTGATAATGCAGTTGAAAGAGACAATGTCACAGCACAAATTATAACAGAGTTATTCATTACCAGGTGCATGTGTTCTACATGTGTATTATATTCCTGATAAGTAATTCCTCCATATTTACCTTAATTAAATTAGACCTTTCATTTTTAGTTGGTGCAAAAACATTTTTAATTTGAAGTCAGCATACACTTGCTCTATGCTCTTTTTGTTGTGATTGTTGAAAACAGCATAGATTGATGTTCTTTTCTGTTCTTTTCAGTATTCTCTGCATTTATAATGGTAGAATAAACATCCAAATGTAACAATGAGTTGTAATCATTGCAGTCGTTTGCATAGTGTGGACATAATAGTAGATATGATACTTGTTTTGGGATTATTACACCACTGGTTTAGTAAGCTGGGAAGATGTGTTAGTTGTGATTCCGCACACAGAAAAACAGGCTCAGATAATTACAGAATAAAGTATCAAATGAATAGAGAAACCAAATTAAGTTCTCACAATCTGTATTCCCCTTTGTTGGTATACCAAACAAATGACCAAAAATAGCAATCGGATTCTTACTCATATGTGTGTAGTATTGAAGCACATTTTGTTATAACTTTGTGAACCACTGCCACTGCGAATCTATATCTGATCAAGTGCTGAAGTTTGTAAAGCTGAAGCCTTCCTGCCGATCTCATTGGAACTTCAGAAACAATGGCTGCTGGAACTATTGAAGTTGTAAAGTTGTACATAAAAGTAATCGTACGTAAACTGTAAAATTCAGACCACTGCGCCTCGTTAAAAGTCTTTACTTGTCCTGACATTTTTTTAGTCGTATGTCACACCCTGTAATCTGAAAACGGTGTTGCACAATGACCCAAGTCCGAAACTGGATGGGTCAGTCAAAGTTTGCGTAAGTGGACCATAAAGGCCCATTTTCTGTCTTCCTCCTAAAACCATTTTGCTCGTGCCATGACGCATATTTTTATACACATCTGCCATGTTTGTGAAGTGATGGTGCTTTACTTTTCCAATTAATTTGATGAATTTATATGTCACGAATCTGCAGTGGTTTTATGAGTATTGTCTTATTTAGCTGGCTAGTTAGCTGGAGTGGGCCTTCAAAATAATTTCTGCTTGGTAAAGATGGGAACTGCACTGCTTCAATGCTATCATTATCATTACTATAAATAAATCTAGATTGTCTGCCATTTCTCTGATGCATCTCCCCTGCACCCGACTGTTCTGCGCTCTTAGCTTCCACCTGTCATTTTCTCCCATCAAACCCAGGTTTTTATTACCAAGACTTTATACAAGAGGCACGTGGCAGGGTCTTAATTGGCCTCTTGGGTTGAATTCATATGTGATGTCACAGGTTAACCATGATTGGTCTCCTGGGTTACTCTCATGTGTGATGTCACAGGTCAAGCATGAGGCTGTTTTCACTATCAGACAAAATGGTGGAAACCCTCACTCAATGTCAGTCAAATGATCATTAATGTTTATTAGGTTATATGGACAGTGTCTGTTGTTATCCAAAAAGGGCTGCAATAAGTTTAGGCTTTGGTTCTGCTAAACACCAGATTCAACTACTCAGGGTCTCGATTGAAGACCATGATTTATGGAAAAGTTGCATCAGGTGGTTTATTGCATGGCTAGAGCAAAAGCCCACGTCAGCCCTTCTTGGAGAAAATTTGAGACCCCAGGCATGCAGGGAGTGAGTATCTATATATTTAATTATGATATTTTTGGGGGATCCTAAGAGCTGTAATTTCAGTTTTACTTTTGCATTGTGGCCATATTTGTTGAAAAAAGCCTGGCTAAATCCCTGTCCATATGTCTTTAAGAACTTCACCTTTATCAGTACTGCTTCAAACTCTCATTTAATATTTATTTTATTTTTTTTTATAATATAGGTTAAGGTTCATAAACATGTTTCCTTGTAGTAACTATTCATATATATTAACTTGATCCGGGTGATAAATATTGCCCTTAATCTATCTTTTCAAAACAGTTTAGCTGCTTTGCCAGTTAAGAGTGAAAAACGAGGGTGTGCACTGCACGTTATTGTCTGGATGCTTTAGGGAGACGGGAGCACTTTGGGAATGGGCCAAGTTCCTGTCTGAGATAAGGCTACACTTGCGACTCCTACACACCATCCCAGATGTGCAGCAGGAGTAGCTGTAATGCAGCTACCGCTATCGAAGCCGTCGCCCATGGTGTTGAGCGAATTATGGAGCATGCCGATCAATGGTCATTCATAATGCTCATGTATGTTTTAACCCTCACCTGTAGAAACCTGGGAGAGAGAGTATATGGAGGATTCTGTGTACATCAATCACCATTACTCAATTAACTAATTAGCTAATTACATACCAATAACTAGATTAACTAATTAGCTATTAACACACCAATAGCACAATTAAATAATTAGCTAATTATAAACCAAAGGTGAATCACTACAAGATTAAACCACTGTTAAACGCTGAAGTTAGACTTTACATTAAATTGCACCTATACTTGTGTAATATAAAGAGTCTTTGGTGCTCTTAACTACACAGGTGAGACACGGCCAGTCATGTTGCATGTTATTTGTCAATATGTAACTAACAGGGCTAGCCTTGTTATGGTGAGGAGATTCACTGATCTGTACAGCATGTGGATCAGCTATAATGGTAGGCTCGGTGAAGAGGGTCCAGCCAGATGAGGTCTGCATTGGTGGGTCCGTGCATAACTTTGCAGAGGAATGACGGACTCTGCCAGGCCTGCATCTGGTCCTCTCATATGGCGACCTGTCACGCATCTGCTTCATTCTCAGCAGAGTGCCATCCCACAATCCCCTCTGTCTGGGCATTCCCTTCTGCTCCAGCAGGATATATTTAAATTTCATTCCATGAAATTTAAAAAAAAAAAAGTGATACTTTTTTGTGTGTTTTAACATTACATCCAAAAAATACAAATGAGAAAACCGGATACATTATTACATTACATTAGACAAGTTTAATTTATTTTGCTTTGAATAAACTTTATTGGTCACAGAGGCATGAAACACTGACAGTACACAAACAATCACTCAAGCTGTCCATTCACATGTCAAAATGGAGATGCTACGAAGAACATACACACATATACACACACAAATAACAGTGTGGTGAAATGTGCTTTCATAGAAGTGCAGTGAGCCTCGTATCAACATTTATGAGTAAGCCCATTTTGGAATACAATACGTCTTCCAACAACAATAATATTAATAATAAAACATAATTATATATCATCTATAGAGGTTATGTATATACGAGCTGTTTCTGGTTAGCTGGAGGATTAATAAGAGGGCCTGAGTGAATGGTATATGAGTTTGTGATGGGTCATGTGCTTTTATAAGCTGATGTAATCTCCATGAAGAAGGTTATCAGCGCTGTGAGGGTTACAGGAGAGGCAGAGGACAGCAGAGAAGGGGAGAGATGAACAGAGGAGAGGAGGGAGAGGAGAGGAGAGGAGGGGCTCGGCTTTGGACAGCCCCGTGGGCCAGACTGATATACGACCCAGACTGGGGGGAGAGGCACTGTTATGGAAAGAGTTCCACCACATATGCACACACACTCACACTCACACACTCACACACACACTCACTCATACACACACACACACTCCCCCACACACACACACGTGTTAACATAGACACACAAGCACACATGTGCACACAGACACACACCTATATACATATGTACAAACATGCAAGACGAACACTCAGTGACACATGCGTCTGAGGACACACACATATGCACACACACAGACACGCACACACACAGACACACATTAATCCGATTAATTATGGATGGAATATATCACAGCCAGAATACGTAACACAAATAAAACACAAGGCCTAATTCAGATGAGTGGAAAATTGTTACAGTCGAGCTTCACTAATGTCTCCTCATTAAATCTTGTGGTTTATGGCTCTTTTTTTGAGGCACAGTGGAAGAGCTCCAGAGCTGCATATTTCAGTGTAATAATAACCTGCAAATATTCATGTGTCACGATGATCAGACCAGAGCGGAGCTGACAGAGGCATCGGTAACTGTCGCCATGGTCCCGGATGGTATCTATGGAGCCAGGTATTGGCAGCAGGCGTTGATGTTGGGCAGAGATGCAGAAGGAAGGAGGTTATCTGTCTTATATGGGATTTAAACTGCAATCGAGGAGTACACACATACACACCCAGCACAAGCACACACGCATACCTGTGTGTGCCACACACACACACACACACACACACATACACACACACTCATATGCACTAGAACACATACACATTTGCACACAAAGACTTATAGGAACATATATGCACACGCAAACACACACATTGTTCCTCTTTTTTCCCCCAAACAAACTGTGCTGTCATCCCCATCCACCTCTAACCTCCCCCAGACACAGGTGGAAGCAGTCATAAACTCACATGCCGACTGGCCTCCACTGTTTTTCACACTGCAAATGCTACACCAACTATATATTGCCTATGCTGAGGATGGAAGTAAAATATGGTCATTTCACTTACCTGCAGGTGCCTGGCTGGCCAGGAGAGGGCGCTGGCGAGCAATGACATTTATCCTCCTACTCCTCACAGTGGGGCTGTGCCACCTGCTGTCCAGGGTGGGCCGTTTCAGCATCCAAATTCCCCTGCGCCCATGGTCCTCAAATTCGGTCCTGGGCACACATTGGACTCGCATGTTTTATTTACGGCCAAACTCGACCAGCTATGTCTGTGGAATCGTGTTAATGTTCTACTGTCATTTTTTCCTTTGCCTTATTTTAACACAAGAAGAGGTATGGCATGTTGCCATTTGGTCTGCCACTCAAGTCTTCGACAACAAAAAAAAAAAAAAAAAAAAAAAAAAGTTTTATTTCCAGTGTCCAGGTGTCTGCACTTTCCACACGTAAGACAGACACTCGGTGATTTCAACAGTCAGCTTAAAGAAAATGATTCAGTTAAAAAAAAACAACCTCTTGCAAAATGAATCATTAGTCACAGAGCGCATTACAGAAGCGAAAAGCATCAGCTGACCTGACTCAGTCAAAGTCCTGGGATGGGAGCTTGCGAAACGTATCACTGATTCATCACGGCAGGCGAATCCGCGTCTGACCCAATAAGCCCTCATGGAAGGAAAACACCCATCAACGGTCATTAAAAAGTGTCTAATTAAGAGCAATTAACAGCTCGTTACAATTCCGAGGTTGCAATTATGGTTATATTAAAGACAGGCACGCTCAGTAGGTACCCAGGAGAGAGTTTTGGAAACCACTGTCCCGTGATTCTTTGCTCTTTCGGAATTAGCCCTTGCATGATATAGGCCTGTTTCTGGCTATCCAGTGAGTATGGGTGGACATTTTGAAAAAGCCCTCTTCTGGCAGGGGTGGAGCACCAGTTTGATGATGAAAACACAAAACACACACACACACGCACACACACACACACAAACTTTCTCTCTCGCTCCCTCTCTTTCCCATACCCAAGTTTAAACAGTTTCTATTTTTCCCTGTGTTATGGTTACCTTCAGTCATACCCTCAATATAACTGAAGCGAGACATTTGTACTTCATCTGTCCTGTCCTGTAATTCATCGATTCGGACATGCCTTATCGACAGTGACTCAAAAGGCAATGGTTTGGAATAACCTTTGGTTTTTTTATGTTCCCTTTGCCATAGCCATTATGCATTGTTCTCAAAGATAAATGTACATTTATAAAGACCCTGTACTGAATAAGGGGGCCTCAGGGACCAGCACTTGCAAATAAGCACTAGTAAATAAACTTTGAAAACGTGGTTTCCGTAGGTACTGCACGTACATGCTGCAAAGATCTGCCATGGTTATTTTTTGCCATAAATCTGTACATTCATAAATATATTTTGCGCTACTATATTTGACAAGCAGCAATCAGCTCCAAAGAAAACATGGACACTTACAAGTCAAAAATATTCACGTTGCTTAAAAAGCCATAATTACAGTCCTGCATTGAGTTTTGTTATTCGTTCTTACGGTCAAAGCATTTTCAAGGGTATCTGATTCTGTTTTCTTTATGAGACTGGTTCAGTGAGGGAACTGTCAGTTTTTACTGATGCAATTTATATGTAGCCATTTACTCATTGCAACCTATTTCCAGACATTTGGGGACAGAAAACAAGTCGCAGCATTTGCGTAATCTGATTCTGTTTGACCTCACTGATCTGTACGCTGTGTATTTTATTATACTGAATCATACATGGTCATTGCAGATTAAAACTATGGGATGTATTTCTCTGAACCAAAGGCCATTTGCCTCATGGCTGATTTATTTCAGGAATCAAATTTCATCTTTTATATCCCTTTTTTTAAAAAAGTTAAATAAAAATAAATGTTCATCCAGAAGTATAGACTGGGGAGCCTCAAACTTCTTATGACAGCGTAACCAACAAAGAAGTTAAACAATAAAATTATATTGATCTGTGAATACGGCCTGAAGGACTGCCTGCAACAACAGATCGTCAACGTTGTTTCAGCGGTCTTTCATTTCCAGACAAAACACATCATGCATCGGCTTCCAACGCACGCAGCCTGTCTCCTTCCGCATCGCATTCAGGTAAACCTGCTGCATTCTCTGTCCGCTGGACTGGACCCACGGAGCTCAAACATCGAGCGCATCTCTGCTACAGCGTCCATTTTTAACTGAAGGACGAAAAAAGATCGACAGGCTAACAGATGCGTTAGTGACTGCTTTTGCCAGCGGAGTGTTATGAAGCTGTTTTCTTTGGAATGGTTCATATCGAAAAACCAATCCAACAGACGAAGAATTTTATCGCCTAGTTAATTACGTCTTCGTCAGTCAAAAAGGCAATAAAAATGTGATACTTATAATGAGCTAATTATGGGCCGACTGAATTTCCTTGAGCCAATAGCATAACTTTAAATAGAACCACGGAGAAAGGAAGACTCTACTACGTTGTGCATGTGTACAACTGTGCATACAATATGTTATGAATTATTTTTTCAACCCAAAACAATGATGTTAAATAATACGTGTAAAGTCTGGCTAAAAAGCTATTTAGAAATAGAACAGAAGAATTAAGGAAGACCACTTGAGGTAAGCATACTAATATGATATAGTTCTGCTGTTTAAATATATTTTTCACTTAAATATTTTTTTCCTAAAGAGAATCCAAAGACTGTCTTTTACTTGTGTGCCCATTATTTATTGAATATTGTAATAAATTACCTCCATATAAATCAATACAATTCACATTTTTATTTATATATTTATTTATTTATTTTCAAAAACTATGCACTGCTGTTCAGAAAGTCTAGTAAATGTATCCTTGTCCTTCTCCAACAAAAGCAAAAAAAGTTATGTTCTTGAATGACCAAGGATTGCATTTTTTGTGAGGCTATCTGTTAATTTCTCTGGTCAATGTATTTTAAGAATTAGAGTAAGAATTTCAAATCACATCCCTTAATGAATGGGACTTACTGGGCTGAGTAATGGTGAAGTGCAGTCTTAAAAATGTACAATATTTGCAATAATTTACAAAATTTGCAATATATTTGAAGTTAGGATCACAATTTTACAAGAGTTCAATACAACATGCTTTGAAAATTTCCCTGGACTATTTTGGATTATCTAAAAAGAGATGCTGACAGATTAAGTTATTTGACAGCTGCTTCGTCGTTTATATTTATGTCTGTCATATTTTCCTATCAAATTCTCACAGTATAAAAGCATTGATTGACAGCTTGATCAATAATTGATGTTGCACGATTAATTAAGTTTTGGGGAGAGATTCAAAAACACTTTTTAAACTGAGGGGCTCATAACATTTAATCTTTTCCCCAAAGGTTTCACGTTTCTATTTATCAAAGAGGAAATGAAGTGAGCACATGTCAATCTACTAATAACTAACATAACATGCACAAACCGTGTTTATTTGATTTTAAGAAAAACGACATCCTATGTCGGGCCACTTCTGAGCACGAAATATAACTGGCCTCCTGAATTCTAAATTTTGTCAGCTCAGCACACTAACATAAACCTTTCACCTAACACCTTAATGTTGAAGATAGGTGGGTTTGACTCTCAACGAAAATATACCGTAGACACGTTTCCTCTGAAGGAACAAGTGGGTAGTGTCGGGCCCCGTGCTCTGACCGTTGCCTTGTAGGCCATACATTGGCTTGGCCAGAGACAGCCGTCTCTTATTCCTCTCAATGCAAATGTTCAAGAGCTGGGTGGGGGGGTTGGGGAGTTGAAACTAAGGTTTTCAGAGTGAGGCATATCAAGAATTTCGCCCTGATGTAAGGTGAACTGAATGAACTCTTCACAGCAGTCTGAGCGGATGAAATCTTCTCCAAATAGACCCCCTTTTTCTGTCAACCCCATGTTTGTCTGTGTCGCGCTGCCAAGCCATACAGCAGGCCAGGACGACGTTTATCAAGAGACTCTTAAATGCGCGGCTCTGTGAACGCCATTCGCTCGTAATGGAACAGATGTGCTTTCTCCGTGGGCAGAAGGAGAGGAGCATATTTCTCGCTAACCTCCTTCTTTCGTTTGGGTTTTTGTGTCATTTTTTCTGTCTTTTTTTGTCTTTCTTTTATTTTAATGATGCAAATCTGCTTCTTGAGCTCTTTCAGATGGAATTGTTTGCAATGATCTTTTGAGAAAATTCTTCGTTCAAGTGTTTTTAGATTTATTATTTTTTGTGTTTCCTTTTTTAAAGATTTTCTAGCCACAGGTTTCCTGGAAATAGTACCCTCCTTAATAAATAAAGGTAGTTTGTGAGGGCTCCCAGCTAAAACTGCAAAGAGGAGGTGTGCAGAGGGCCTGCAAACAAACACACACACATAGACACGGATTCACAAACATGCACTTATGTGTGTGCACACCCAAATGCAAATTCTGACACATATATGTGCGTTTTTGTATGCACGTGCACACACTCACAAATTCACCCATGCACACACACACACACATGCATGCACAAACATGCATACACACACACACACAAGGGTGGACACAGAAATCACCCATATATACATACTCCCGCACGGGACAGTACAGAGACGCCCATTACCGTCCTGTATGGAGTGTTTGGTTTGAGTGTGGGAGTGAATTGGGAGACCTGAGGAAAACCCACATACAAAGAAAGAGAGAACAAACTCCGTACAGACTCATCATAGTGTCATCATGTTCCAGCTAATTCATGAATCACTACAGAAAATACCGTACTTAAAAAAAAAAAGACAGAGAAACAGTCACACTTACATCTTACCATTTTAACATTTGGAAAATTCTGCTTTTATCTGGTAACTTCTATACTTGCATTTTCAGACCAGTGACAGGAATGTTAAAATTTATACCAACATGTGTATGTGTACAAAATATATTTGTAAAATAGAATTCATATTAAAAAGTACTGACCAACAAATGCATTTTCATTATGTTTTGTTTCAGGTTTCAAGCTGAAACTGAGTAAAAATATTTACAGTCATATGGCCATGCAGGTTCATTATGTGCATAATTAGTTTTCATATGATTTTGTTGGGCGCTTACAACCTTGTTTCAACCTTCCCCTCCTGCACCTCTGTGTGCAACTCGCCCATTTAATTGTTTCAATTTGGTATTTCCAAAAGACATAATTCAGTGAACCTATATCCTCAGTGCCAAATAAATCTAGAACAGAAGTCATATTTTATTTTATTTGGTATTTTTCAAAGGAAGAGTTTTAGATATTTTCATAATGAAAAAGGTTGAGAGAAAAAAAATATATTTCCAATTCTTCACAGCTGTGTTGGCAGAGTTTACATTGTATTGAAGCTGTGTATTAGAATACAAAGATTTTTCCATGTAATAAAATATTTTTTACCAGTAAATGTCTGAAGTGGTCTTCAATAATTGTGCTTTTCTTTCAAGAAGGTTGTGTCCACAATATTTTATTAGTTATTATTTGTGAGATTTCCTTTTATGTTCCCTCAACAAAAGCTCAGATAACATTCTTGTCATCTTTAGACAATGACATTCAATTCAGAATGTCCCTGAAAATGTTCAAAGATTCACATTTATGCACCAAAGCCCTTTGCCAACGTCTTATGTCAAATATTCCATTGTTTTGTCCTTCCTCAGTGTGGTCTGGGATGCGCAGCCTGAATTCAAAAGCATGATTTTGAAGAAGGCTATACTGTAAAACACTGATATTCCCTTTTACTTACTGCTAAAGTATGGTAGAGCTCCCCTGTGTTCTCATTCACTGGTGCTTCTCACACACTCGTCTTTAAGAAGCTTTGTGATGTGAAATGATGACTAGTGTATGGCCGGAGCCCAGACTGGGACACTCTTATGAAATAAAGGAAAACACAAGCTTGCTTAATCATGTGTCTCAAAACTAAAGACAGAGGTCTTTGATCCTGTCTCTATATGTAAACTGATAGTTTATACAAAGGCTTCAATGTTTGGAACCGTTTGACAGTGAGAAAGTAGACCAGATTCAGACAGTATTGGATCTTCAGGAGAAGAATGTAGGTGAGGCAGCAAGATGAAAATCAGTCAATACAGGAATTCATGGCTATCTCCAAAATGGCGGAAATTCAATGTAACCTCTGTCTTCACACACACAGACATCCCTTTGAAATATTACATTTCTGCCACGTACCACGCAGATGGTTTTAAATGTCGTGATTTCTTTTTTTTAAATAACTGTAATAGCTGAATAAAACAACATCTGCATCTGTACTGCCCCTGTGTTCTAATGCCAACAGTTAGACACTGTAAAGTTATAAAAAATTTAATCATTTTTACAGTTTTTCAGTGAAATGTTATCTTCCAATATTAAACGATAGTGTAATATGAGTTAATGGCCGCATTTCTGTATTTTTTTGCAATTCTTCCAGATGCAAATTGGATGAAACCAGTAACCTTAAATGACTACAGTAACTGTACAATGACTAAATAAATGCAGTTTTGGTACACTGTAGATTTTAATGGAAAAAACCTCAAATTTATTTTAAAAAATCAGATTTGTCCCATTATTATTATTATTCTTATTATTATTAGTAGTAGTAGTAGTAGCAGTAGTAGCAGTAACAGTAGTAGAAGTACATGTTGTATTGTCCTATTACTTTTCTGCAGTAAAGACTTTATCATGGACTCATAAGTTATAAAAGTTTAATTATACCATTTTTAATTATAGTGTTGTGTATGGTGTAGCAAATGTGTGTGTGTGTGTGTGTGTGTTTGCTTAATCATTAACAGAATGCGAAGAACAGGAAAAGTGGCCAGGAGCACTGGAAACAAGCATTGGAAACCAAAAGAGAAAGAAGACGGCTCATTTTTCCTCATTTCTTCATCCTTACGACTCGACTGTCAACAAGTCCCCCTTTCTTTTTTTCGGCCCGGGACTTCTTGTTTACAAGTGCAGCGCAAGGCCATGGCTACACCCCCCTTCCCCCTCCTGCCCCATTTTACGAATCAACCCCCAAGGGCCACGTGCCGGGGCTAAATACCTTTCATCACTCGATTCGGCGGGATCCGTGGCGGTATGCGCCTCCACAGCCCGCCCCACAGAACGGGCCCGCGCTAACGTCTCTTTCATTCAGACAATAAAGAGCCACCGCACTCTGCAGACAACACCGCGGGGAGCGGCAAACATGTCTGTCAAAGGATATTGCTGAAAAAGTAATCTCTTATAAAAAAATAAAATAAAAAAAGAAACACTAAAAAGAGACACTAAAAAAGAGAAACGGAGCCGAATACGCGTAAATTTGACACTGCCGTAAAACTGAGGCACGGTGCAGACTCCTGGGGGAAGATCTGTTGTACAAAAGGACAGAGAAGAGGAATCTTCCTTCCCTGAAAGCACAGAGCCAAATGCGGAACAAAATAATCCTGCGTACACATGACGCCAGTCAAACCAGCACCGGGGCCTGAAAATCAATGTTTGTCCCCAACTTTCCCAGCTTTGAATAAATGCCGGCATGAGGAAACTATTTTTTTATTTCAATTTTGGCAATTGTAAAAATTCAAAAAAAAAAAAAAAGAAAGCTAAAAACTAGCACCTGTCACCTCCATCTAATGGAGAGTTATAGTTGAGGATGAGTGCTGACTATATCCTGGGCCTAAGTCCATTTTCAGACTCAAGGATCGTCGCTTGGTGCAATGCCCAGGTCATCAGACAGGAGACTGACCTCTGGGCAGCACAGACACAAAAGTAAAACAAAGTGTGAAGGTAAATTAGCATTTTATAAAATCAGCTGTTGTCAGTATGTTCAGAGTCTTCATACAACTGCTGATCAGTGAGACAGTCAGAAATGTGGTTGACCTCACAGCATGGCTGAAGCTCAGACTGTTAGGTATTAAGATGTGGCAATGTGAACACACAGAATCACGCACAGTATTTTCAGTTAAAATCATAAATAAAATACTAAGTTGTGCTGGAATTTAATAATAAAACTGAAATGCTCGTAACTCAACGGAAATAATCTAAAAACAAGTTCTGTTATTGTGGATTGTGTCTTGGGGTTTCAGGTATCAGATTCCTTGTTTCTCATTGGCAGGTCAGAGGTCACATGATCAACCTTGAGCAAGACCATCAGGAAAAAAATGGGAGCAATGCAGAGTTCAACTGAAGGCTAATAGTTTCATATTAAAATAAAAAGTATGATGGACGTCATGGTAAACTCCTCTTAGGAAAGAACCTACTCCTCTATCCAAGTGGAATGTAAATGCCAGAAAATTGAAAACAGCTGATTACAAATACTAATAATAAAAAAGAACCATAAAAAACAAAGCTAATAAATAACAAAACAAATCAAAAAAAATCACCAGTGCCATATTGTTACATGTGTGTACTGGGACGCCGTGTCTTGTTCTGAGAGACCTGTTTGATATTTACAGACTCACAAAACACATTCCAAAAGATGAGGCTACATGTCTGCAGCGAAGCGGCTTTTCGCCGTGCTTCGTCTGTCTGGAAACCACAGTGCGCTGTTATTTATGGGGTTTGTCCGGTAGTCATCTTATAATATCATTACCATCAGAAGCTGAAACGTTCCTCGGGCCAAGTTAAATATCTGTTTTATTTTAAGAATAAGAACAGTTTTTTTTTTTTTTTTCGCTGTATAGAGAGACATTTGTGTTTGCGGAGGATTTCCTAAAATGAACCTTTATAAACACAGATTATATGTTTTGTGTTTTGAAACTATATCTTTTTTTTTTCTTTGCAACCGCTGCACATTAATGAGACATTGCATGGTTTGGAACACAAGTTCAAGTTATTGGTGGTAAGTTAACGTTAAATATAATAGGCTACACATGAAAATTTAAGCTGTACCTTTTTGGTATAGAGTGTTTGCTGCATGTTTGAACACACATAGTGCATTTGTAACCTATTCCTTACACCAATAATTATGGATTCTAAGACAGGCATTTGCTTGTATGTAGCCAATGCAATGTTAGCTCTCCCAGCCAAGGCCAAGTTCAGTTGATATGAATCCTATATATGAGGAAGTAAATAAGCTTCACGCTGGATATCCTGTCATTTTGACTGCAGCCATTTTACACACCAATACATCTTATGCAGCTCAATAAACCATGTAACCACGAACACAGCACAGAGAAGAATGCCTAAAAATTGATACTCCCTAAATCTTATGGAGAAATAAATGAACGGCAAGTGGAAAGGGAAACAACATCGTAAAATGGAGGACTGATAAGAGTATGGCTGAAGTCTCAGCGCTGAAACAGCTGGTATCAGCCCTGTTTTGCACTCAGCGAATCAGTTCGTCTGCTGCCAGTGCCTTTCCTCTGAGATGGCTAGCAGATGTGTCTTAAACGAGAGGGAACTCAATATATATGCCCTGACATCAGAATCAATTGAAAGAAAATATGGTTGGAAATTCCTATTTTGCAATGACAGGTCATAGTAGTTCCATTATTTTTTTTATTTATATATATTAATATATTTTTTTATAGTGAAGCCCAACTTTTGTCTCAACTCATTAAATCTGTTTAGCTTGGGAATTACTGCTCATGCCATGCGTTTCGATGACAGAGTGATTATTTACCAGTTAATTTTTCAGGGTCGTCTGCTTTTGCAACATTATTTATGACCGCTATGAACAAACATATGAATGAGCCATGTGGGTCTTTATTGGTTTTGATAATTATGGTTACAAACACCCAATCAATGGCCCCTGAGGTCTCGAGACAGCTTCAGCCCTCTACTGGCAAAGCAGAGAACTACATGCTCCTAGTCAGTTTCCGATGAGGCATTCATTGTTCATATCTCAAATCACCTCCAGATCATTTCAACTATTTTTCTGGATCTGGGATTAGCACAGTTAACTTGAATTAGTGCAATAGTGATGGTACATGTAAATTCTTTGGCCTGAGAATGCTGTTAGGCTGGTCTGGCACTATTGCTCACATTCTTCAGGTAGAAGAACTTATGCTCTCTCACAGCAGGTTGCTCTGGATAAGAGCCTGTGCCAAACGACTGTAAATGTATTTCAATGTAATGCTATTGCAGAGATCATGACATTGAATTGAGATGATTATGACCATTAACAGAAGTAGAAATACTAGAAATATTATCACATCTCTGAATTATCCTGGCACAGAGATGTCTTGACTGACTCCTCTGCTGTCAGGATGTTGAGGGCGTTCCTGCACTGACTTTGGATCAGTTTCAGTTTTTGTCTCTGTTTCCCCACACACTATTTCTCAAACAAACCACTGACCTCAGATCAGTTTCATCTTTGCTGTACACTAAATTAAACTCATCCCTGTGAAAAGAAGACATGTGTCCTCTGTGTGAATTTTGAAGTGAAGAAATGTAAGAATGGAAAAATAAGTGGAAATAAAAAAATAAATCATAAGACTTTAAAACCACATGCTCTGGCATTTCTCATTACATTAAACATATTATTTGACTGAATTGGACAGGGGGGTGTATTGGAGTTAGCAATTATTATAATGGCATTATAAGTGTAATTGTATTATTGTATAATTGCATATTTGAGTGGGTCAATGTCATGACTTACCAGAACATTAAATCATGATTTTAATACTAATAATTTGGCTTGTTACATTTTCTGTTTCAGTGTTTCAATACTAAAGATAAACCTCTGAGTAGTTCTCATGACAGGAAGGGAGCGTAACCTGACAGATTGCCTGGGCCAATCAAATCTTCAGTCAGAAATCTGCTGGCACCAATCAGATTGCAGGAGGCCCCAGGCCAGAGAAGTTAATGAAGTCATCCAGATGGCGTATCAGAAATGGAGGGCCAGGAGACCAGACTAATGGCTGTCTGTCCTGTGGTTATCTGCGGTATTTCAAGACAGGGGCCAGATTTATCGACCGTTTTCGCTCTCCTTCGGTTTGCAGCGCGTTGCGTTTAAAGACCATATTTTCCTTGGTACGTAATTTACGAGGGCACGCAGTCAGGGCTGTTGCCTTTGCCAAAAAAACCCCGCTGATAGCGAGCGGCGTGAGCCGAGGGACGTTCGGTTTATGTAGCATAGCCTGAGCCCGTGAGCAAAGCGCAGGAGAGACCTTCAGACCTGCTAACCTGCCGAGAGCGGAGATCCCTTTCCTTCCTCTCCCTTTCTGGATCACTGCCATGCACTCTGTCCGATTTACATGTGTCTAAACCGCGATGCAGTCGAGGGTAAATGCACGTAGACTGAGCGGTCTGCACCCACCTGAGCTTCTAAAGGTGTACAGTACACTCACCTCTTAGCCTTATCACCATTGATCTGTGTTGATCTCCCTACTTAAGGCACAGGTGTATAACTGGAGACATACTGGATCAGCTACTTTCACTCCACTTCATGCTAGTTTATTGTTCATGTCGGATACTATGACTGAAATAATTGCATAGTCTCCGGTGTATTACAATATTTTGGATATTCTACTGTGGTACAAGACAGGGATAATGCATGGCTCTGAAAGAAATGCGTCATAATAGTTTTGAATATGTAGCTAATAGAATTAGCATGCAAACAGCAGCCATGTTTCAGGCAGAAAGCCGAGTTCACCATCTCATCTCATTTCCTCTGCTATATTTTATTACACTCCATATGCATTCAAGTATATTATGTGTGTAATTGACTATATGTATAATAGCTTTGAATATGCTTGCAGCATATTGACATACCGTGCTGTATTTAGGGAGTCCCATGAAAGCTGGAGAACAGATCCCTGTATTCAGATTGCCACTCAAATAGTAGTGCATACGACAACTGCGAAACTGAATACCTTCTAAATGTAGGAAAACAGTAAAACGTATAAAACAGACTTTTGGAGAAAGCACCTATTTACTGTGTAATTACTCTGTGCATGATGTGCGCAATAGTAACCTGAAACATGCCCTCAGTACATAGCAACTGTCAAAACAAAACGCTCTGTATTATATTTTATATTTAACATCTACCATCTTCTTTATTAGGTCATTTTCTCTGGTTTATGAATATACAGTTAATGGAAAGTCGGAATGAATTTAACTTCATGCATAGCAAGACTTTATTGTGTGTGTTAGTAGTTACAAAAACAGGCATTTATTTACTTGAGGGAAGCAAAAATATTTGGAAGGGGACATTCGAATTTCGGGTCTCGTAATTACATTTCAGAGCAGCTTAATTAATTGATGTTTTGGACGAACACATCGCCTGCAATCAGACAGCCGTTAGGGTCGCTTTGCGCTTAAGGATGATCCGCTATTTGGCACAGAAGGGGAATCAATTAGCCGTCGAGGGGATAGGTGGTCTTTAAGTTCTCATTATTTGCAGTGTACAGAGCAGATTAAATGCGGAGCGAGCCGCGCTGCCAACAATCCTCGGTGCCAGCAGACAAACAGAACGCTATTGTCTGCCAGTGCAAGTTCAAAGTAGAACCAGCTCAGGCACCGTAACGAAAACCAGCATTTCGACACAAAAGGGAAGGCAATTATCGTTCCTGTTTTTAAAAACGTACACTGGCATGTATTTGTAGTCTGCATTTTGTTCTGGAATTAAGAAAATCCTATTTTTAACATCGTCCTTGTTTACATTCTGCGATGTAATGTCGTTTTTTTTTTCCTTCCTCGACAGATGTTTCACCTTAAGCTGGAACACTAAATTGTGCGCGCGGCAGAACGGTGCGGTCGCACGCGCCCTTTCTGCAGCGCTGTTTTAATAGGTTCGCCATGGTAGCGTGCGCCTCTGTAGTTGGGAGCGCCTGCGCTGGGGTCACATCTTTTAGATGTGCGAGCTCGAGTGTCCGGCAGGATGCAGCTGCTGCATCTCTCTCTAAAACAGTTTACCCAACTCGCTAAGGTATCAAATCCAGCAAATTCACATCAACGTGAAATAAAGTGCGCAGTGTTAACTGCCACTCTCTTAGTGGTAACTGAGACCCTGAGTGTGTCCTTGTGGAAAAGAGATGCATGTAATGTATTACATAGAATACATGAAGACATTTCAATATTTCACAATACATGTACATATATACATACGATACTGAAGTTTAAGAAAACATTTCTGTACAATATACTGACAAGAACATCTTCCAAAAAGTCAATTTATGTGATATATTGCAGTATATTGAATCTTTCAGTGGAATAATGTTGTCTTTCAGAGTGACAGCTGTGTTTTACATCCTTCAGACGCAGCTGACTCAGCATAACATTTTTTCAGCTATGAATCACATCATGTAGTTTTAAAATGATGTTGATCTGTGTATGAAAGTTGACAAGCAACCACATATGTATTTTGGCCATAAAACTCAATTTTCTTGCTTCCTCCTAAAATCCCTCCAAAGTGCCATGGTGCAGGTTTTTGCATATGTTACAATTGTGACATCTTGAATGTAGAATTATTGAGGAAATGAAGGTATGTGACTTAACAACTAGTTCTGTGAATTCTTTCACTATAACTGTCTGCTTATGTATAATGAGTACACCACTGAATAAAATCAGGTAGCTTGGGTGGAGTGGGAAAGCAGTGCAATATAATGGTTAGGGAGCTGGGCTTGTCACCTAAAGGTTAAAGGTCAAAGGTTAATCACAGAGGAAGTGCACTGCTCCTGTATCCTTGAGAAAAGTATTTAACTTGAGCTTTTTCATGACTGCCATGCAAGGCACACCGCACATCTGGTCACTCTCCTCCCTAATTCAAAACCAAATCAAAAAACCCCACCCGTCCCATCTGAAGAACCCCACCAGTCCCATCTGAAAAACCCACCCCAGCTGAAAAACCCCACCCGTCCCATCTGAAAAACCCCACCCGTCCCATCTGAAAACCCCACCCATCCCAGCTGAAAAACCCCACCCGTCCCAAATGAAAAACCCCACCCGTCCCAGCTGAGAAACCCCACCCGTCCCAGCAGCTGTCCCAAATGAAAACCCCACCCGTCCCAGCTGAAAACCCCACCCATCTGAAAAACCCAACCAGTCCCATCTGAAAACCCATCTGAAAACCCCACCCGTCCCAGCTGAGAAAACCCGTCCCAGCTGACAAACCCCCCGTCCCATCTGAAAAACCCCACCAGTCCCATCTGAAAAACCCCACCCGTCCCATCTGAAAAACCCCACCCATCCCAGCTGAAAAACCCCACCCATCCCAGCTGAAAAACCCCACCCGTCCCATCTGAAAAACCCCACCCATCCCAGCTGAAAAACCCCACCCGTCCCAAATGAAAAACCCCACCCGTCCCAGCTGAGAAACCCCACCCGTCCCAGCTGAGAAACCCCAGCCGTCCCAAATGAAAAACCCCACCCGTCCCAGCTGAAAAACCCCACCCGTCCCATCTGAAAAACCCAACCAGTCCCATCTGAAAAACCCCACCCGTCCCATCTGAAAAACCCCACCCGTCCCAGCTGAGAAACCCCACCCGTCCCAGCTGACAAACCCCACCCGTCCCATCTGAAAAACCCCACCCGTCCCATCTGAAAAACCCCACCCGTCCCAGCTGAAAAACCCCACCTGTCCCAGCTGAAAACCCCACCCGTCCCATCTGAAAACCCCACCCGTCCCATCTGAAAACCCCACAAGTCCCATCTGAAAAACCCCACCCGTCCCATCTGAAAAACCCCACCCACCCCAGCTGAGAAAGCTGAAAAATAGCTGGCACACCACACATCTGGTCACTCTCCTCCCTAATTCAAAACCAAATCAAAAAACCCCACCCGTCCCAGCTGAGAAACCCCACCCGTCCCATCTTAAGAACCCCACCCGTCCAAGCTGAAAAACCCCACCCGTCCCATCTATAAAACCCCACCCGTCCCAAACGAAAAACCCCACCCGTCCCATCTGAAAACCCCACCCGTCCCAGCCGTCTGTTCCCAACAGGATTTCTGCCTCCAGGGAAAATCACTTCATTATTTCCAATTATCACTGAAAACTGTTTTTTATACCAACAAACAATTGTGTAAACATAAACTTTATGAGAAACATTCATAGAACCATTTGAATCACAGCTGCAAGTAATTCCTAATTTTGTGGCACACAGCGAATTACTCCAATTTATTTTACTGTTCAGATTTAAATGTGTTTACTTACAAATATCCTATTTACAGGGAAGCAGCAGGATAGCAATTCAAACCGTAGCCTTTGTATAGAACATTAGGCGCCGATTTCGTCAGTTCCTCAGATGCTGAAACTAACTGGGGTAGGGTCAGCGCCCATGCAAATTCACTGCTTTCAGCAAATTAACTGCAATTCAATAAATGCATTGGAAAATACCAATAATGTTCTATGAGGGTTTTTTTCCAGTCAGTAATTGAGTTTAGAATTTTATGATTTTGATTAGCAGTTTGAATTTCTTGGATTAACTGCATTGAAATGGAACCGATCCCAAGCCTGGAAGCTTGAACGCGCAAGAATGAAACACAACTTGTATCTTGTTTGATTTGTGTGTTCTAGGTCCGCTGTAACCTTCGCAATGTCCCCATCTCTGAACTACGCTTCACCTGTGCTACCTGTACAAGGACAGGTATTTGTAACTTTATTCCCTAAACAGATACACATATAAAGGTTCATTACAAACCTTACATTTTTTTACACACTACTCATTTACACTATGGTGTAACCACTGAAAAGATAAACTAGTTTGAGAAAACTGAATGCTTTACGCACTGAGACTGCTAATGACTGAAACCTAATCAGTGTAGTCTTTAACACCAGACTTTAGCTTAAATTTATTAACTAGCCCTACTCAAATTCTTCAAAGCATTTGGTTTCCTAAAACCATTTTAGAAAATGAAACCTTTGGGTTTTACAGCACAGATGTAACGAGACTCTAGATTACACAATTATCCCTTCTCAGAAAGTGCTCCATTTAAAACTCTTTATATTTGTTTTATGCACTAAGAGTTAATAATTTGTTTACTTTGATCATGAATCTACTGTATCTGGTTACTTCAAATAATAAACAGCACAAAATACCATCATACCTGTTTTTTTCCCAGAAAAATACTGCTGGCCTCGAAAGCTTGTCTTGTTGTTATGAAGTGAAGGTTACCAGACTGACAGTAACTGGCAGAAAGAAAAAACAATAATAAAGAAAAACTCAGGGAAAATATTGAGGCTGTATGAATTCTTTTCTGGATGGACACACTGTAAATCATATATTAAATTAGCATTATCTGAACTAGAGTGAAATTTGGGTTTTCTTCCCAAACTTATGAAGTTTGAATTCCCTTCTGTGCGACTGCCTAAATGAGAAATCGCTTTTTCCATCTCGGGGAATGTTGAGGACACTGCTGCTTCCTACAGACAATAATACGTAAGCTGAATCACGCTCTGGTTCTAAACGCGGGCGAGTCAGCCGCGGGAGCGAGCCCCGAGATGACCGTCTGCTCGCGTGAGGGCTCACAGCTTCTCGCGCCGTTTGTCTTGAGAGGAGCGCAGGTGCTTCGCTCCACCGGTGTCGTTAACATTTCCTGGCGGCGACGTTAGCGAAATCTCACTTCACTTTAGTTCACATCGAATGATTCTAAATCAAAACAGAGCCGTACAAAATAAATAACACCATACGGTGTAATCGTGACCTGGACATCCATGTACAGTACCCATCGATTGTTTTGTGTTTTTCAGAGTTGCAGTGCTCTCGTAAATATGATTTACCTTTATTTATTTTGTTAAGCAATGTCAGACCAGGGACATCTAGAGTGAAGCTAAATGTCCCCCGTCTCAAATTGTTGCCATGCATTTATACTGAAGCGACCCGAAATAAATTACAGGTTTATTCTGCATGTGCGCAGCTGAATAAATAAGACTAGTAGCCTCGTGCACGCTCGGGCCAAAAGAATGAAGTGCAACTCATAAATAAATACGAACGGGTGTTTTTAAACAATCTGATTGCTAGGATCCTGGAGGCATTCATCGCAGGTGTCTGGATGCCTACCAGCACAGCGCTATATGCATTTAGCAGCTTTTTAGAATCGAACTTCTTTTCTGCAAACCACTGACAAACACGGTTAAGAGGGCTCTGTCAGTCAATACAAAAAGACAACTTCCAAACATAGTCTGGTAGTTCACTTTAGCTTTTACTCATTATTAGTGAAGCAAAGTTATTTTGCAAACTTAGTAAGCCTAACTGTACCCACGTGTACGCAGCTGTGATTTTCCAGAAGTAGCCTGTTCCACCTGAAGAGTATCAAAAAAATTACACATGAAATACTGCAAAAAATATATAAATATATGAAAGTGTATTCCAAAGTATACCTGTTTCCTACAACTGCTGCATGCAAAACAATGACAATAGCAAATTCATATTAGTCTGGCAAAAATATGTATTTACAGTAAGACCAAAATATTTATTACTCAACTTAAAATGTATAAATAAAACATGTAATTAAAATTATGGTTCTGTTATAGCAAATATGCTTTGATTTTCAAATTAAAGTTTATTTGTATTTGTTTGTTTATGTGAATTCATCTTTTGATTCATGCATTTAATTACTTTTTACACTATGAGAATGCAGAATGCAGTCATTTTGTAGAAACAACTGTGTACTTTCCCATGATGTGATACATTCTGTATGTTGTCTTTTGGAGATGCAGTCAAGAAGATGAATTTAGAATGTTGACTGACCAATCAAGACCAGCCCATTATGACAGTTACTTGGTGACTGCAAACTGTTATTGGTTAGAATTCCCTGGCCAGGATTCAATCAACTTTAACTTACAACTGGATAAGGGCCGAATACAGACCTGTGCTTTCATGCATTTTTAGCTGCAACCAGCAGCTCTATAGGTCGCTCTCTCTCAGTCGGTTGGTTGTTTGGTCGGTTGGTTGGTCCGCAAAAATTTCCCCACCCTATGACGGCCACGGTTTTCGCCCTAGGAGGCTGAAATTTGGCATGGAGGTCAAGTGTGTGTGTTTCTGTTCATGCTGATTGTCTAAAAGCGGGCGTGGCAGTGGGAGTGGCCTGGTCGCAGCTGTTGTGAATTGACACTTGTTACATAGAAAGTGCTCTTCGAGGCAGGCCTGGATTCAGCCCTAAGAATGTTATGCTTTTTCTCAACAACAACAACAGCAGTTTTGGCGGGATCATTCTCATGATTGCTGAACTCACCAAACTGTGTCGGCGAATATAAATATGCACACTTGCATTTAATTGAGGGACGGTTTAATTTGGCTTTACTGAGTACAGTAGGCCTGTAAAGAGACTAAGGGATGGAGTCAATAAAATGCACTTCAGGTCTTTTTCGGGGCATATGCTATTCTCTTTCAGAGTGGAAAAAACACACCCCATTCATGTGTCTCTGATAAAATACTCAATGAAAATGGTCCAGCTATGTAAAATCAGTCTTGATTAAATTGTGCTAACACTTTGCATGTTTGACTGAATCTATTCAAAAAGCTGTTTGAATTAAAACTCAGGCATGTTGTGTTCAAACATTTTGCTTTGTCTATAAATTATTTTGCAAATTATTTATCTCTAAAGATACGGGTCCAGCAGTGAAACAGCATGTACTGTTCTCGTTTGAACAAGGGGACTGTAAGTTGCAGTGATTTATGGGAATGAGAATTTGAGTAGTTACTGTGTACATACTTTACCTACATGATCTCATACTGATTTTCAGCACCTGGCTGAGTTTATTTATGGTATTTGTGATATATGGTTGGATGATTTCTCTTTGGGTCTTGAAATTTGTTATTTCACTCGTCTGGACACGATTACCAAGCAATACATTTTATATATATTTGCAATATATATTTCAGTTTCAGCTTTGTTTTGTATTGTTTTGGAGGGTTGTATGCTGAATTTTCGTTGTGTGTCATACGGTCTGGTGCCACTGAACTTGTCTAAATATAGTTCAAATCTTAATATAAGAGCTAAGGATTGACAAACACCCATAAAACAGCCCAGGACAGAACTATAAAGTGTTGACAGTGAGAAACCTGGATGTCACTGAAGCTGATTCCATTTGAGGTCCATGAATGTCTCAAGTGTATTTTCATAGCACTCTGGAGCTGCCAAGAAGAAACTGAAATAATACACTAAAATAAAACATTTTATATAAAAAATTTGATTGGTTTTACTTCTTTTGCAAATGGCAAAACTTACCAAAGTTGATTCTACTATACATGCATCAAATATTAGTCAGATTCTGCAGTTTTATTCTTGTGTCCAGTTTCTTTCTCTTTTTCTTTTCTGTCTCCACAGCTGGTTGGGTGTGAAAGAAAATAAAATCGGCCATTACCGCCGGAGGAAGTCAATGCGATGCAAAGTGGATGTTTTAATGCGAGACGTGCAGATTCTGGCTTTCAACTCTCCTAGGGTCATTTGAAAAACGCATAAAAACGTCAGGGTCAGGCAGGACGTTTAGAGTGAAAAGCGCAAAATCCCATGCGCTTGACAGAAGGAGTAATTGTAACAGAACGTTTTCAGGCAGGGTTTGTTTTAGGGCATGCACGGAATCCAGAACGAGGTTGTTTCGAAGTACACGAACAGCATCATGTTGATGCATATCCCAGATAACATACGGTGTGTTCTGAATATATTTCATCCGTGTTTAATGTATATGGGGGCTGAAATATGTAGAAAGCAGACGAAACATGTGGGAACAATTTTCCCAGGTTAATGATGCATCCGAATGAGAAATGATTTAACGCAAAAACATACATTCACGTTGTAAACACGACATGGTTTAACTATCCTGAGATTAAGCTCGTCATGCCTAGCTCCTTTCCTTCTGTCAAAACCTTTTTGCGTTGAGATGAATAAAATAAACACCTCAGAAACACCCCAGAATCCCCCCCCCAATTTTGTACCTGTCTAACTCAAGTGCCCACACACCTCAAACACTCCATGGAGACTCAATGTAATAACTAGGTTGGCAAGAGATCAGTGCAGTCCATAAATCATAAATCCGGTAATACAATGTTTCGGTTTGGGGGTCACTCGGGTTCCCGGTCCAGAATGCTGCAGTGTCAGTGCGTTGTTACACTCAAGCCTGCCTCCACCGGATTCCACAGATTTGTGTAATTTGGGAGGTGATTTCATTTGTGAAATCAGGTGATTTATTTGATACCTGCAGACCCCCGCGGCCCATGAGGACAGGGGGTTGAGTGTGCTGAGTTTAGCATATCAGCCAGACAACAGGAGCCCTCAAAAACAGTACATAAATCACATAACCTGCAGTATGTATTCATCACTCAACTTTTAAAGTCACCATATGGCAAACCAGCTTCTGTGTCTTCCCTTGCAGAGAAGGGGAGCAATCAATTATAAATTAGAAAAAATAAATCAATAAATAAATTATTTACACGAGCATTAAAAATCTGATTTAATCTCAGGCAGACGCACTCTATCAGAGTACAGTCTCACTCTTAAAGTGCAATTGCGATTTCAGGCTGGTTCTAGCACAATACCAGCAAATCTACCAACCATGGATCTACCAATATGGTGCTAGAGGCCATAATCTCCTTGAGAGCATCAGATTTTCAGCTGGGCTTGTAGCTCAGAGGTTACAGTGTAGTATAATGGTTAGGGGGCTGGGCTTGTAGCTCAGAGGTTACAGTGTAGTATAATGGTTAGGGAGCTGGGCTTGTAGCTCAGAGGTTACAGTGTAGTGTAATGGTTAAGGAGCTGGGCTTGTAGCTCAGAGGTTACAGTGTAGTGTAATGGTTAGGAGCTGGGCTTGTAGGAGCTGGGCAGCTCAGAGGTTACAGTGTAGTGTAATGGTTAGGAGCTGGGCTTGTAGCTCAGAGGTTACAGTGTAGTGTAATGGTTAGGGAGCTGGGCTTGTAGCTCAGAGGTTACAGTGTAGTGTAATGGTTTGGGAGCTTGGCTTGTAGCTCAGAGGTTACAGTGTAGTGTAATGGTTAGGGAGCTGGGCTTGTCTGCTGTTGTATCCCTGAGTGAGGTTTTTAACCTGAATTGCTCCCATAAAATATCCAGCTGTGCAAATGAACAACGCATCGGAGAAATTAAGGGCATGTAAGTTACTGTGGACATGGGAATCTGCTAAGTGCCCGAAACGCAACGATACAGCTTAGGTTGAATGTACAAAATGTTGGTGAACTTTAATCACTTTGGTTCTATGCAAGAAAGACAGCACCAAAGTTGCTTTTGCAAAGAAGCAATTGACTTTAGTGTCCTTTGATTAATCACAGTTTCAAATAATAATGACAATAAAAACTTAACAGGTTTCAGAAACGATACGTCACGGCGAGACTAAGCACAATCTAAACGTGTATGCAAGCAAAAAGAAATTAAGTCACTTTTAAAACTATGAAAGCGAAAATGTTCTTTGAAAACCTCTCACGAATACCCCAGGATCTGTGTTAAAGGTCATACAATGACTTCCCTTGAAATACTGTGTGTACAGCGTGTACAGGGATCCAAAATGCCTCATTCAGCTAATTCTGAGTTAGTGGGGAAATTTAAAATGTGAAATGTACTCACATGGACATGTGGAGGAGATAATTACCTCATGGAATGCACTGCAATGTACAACTATAATGGTTGAATCTGAAAAAACTGGTGTCCCCATCTAACTTTCCTTACAGAAATCGGATGTGTTAAAATACTATGAAACACAATATATTTAATATAGCTTTACACATATTTCAAAATATTGAAAAACATAATTATCATTTCATGTCCATATTCCTACAACATTTTTCAGTAGACTCCATTTCAGTAGGTGCTTAGTTTTAGCAATACTTAAAGTCCAAGCAAAACATGTATAAGCCACATTTAAAATAAGAAGCAGGCTGTTAACACTGATGTTGATGGGTTTTAATGTCAGCAAATTACTGTCTTTTAGTTTTCTTTCAAGTTTCACCTCAGTTGTAAAGTTTTATGGTGAAATAAAGACCTCACTGTGAATAACCAGGTGACCCTTTGCTTTTGCTTTCGCTCTCAGTTGTGGAACCGTATTTCCGCTGGTGTCTTGTCTTGTGGAAAACTGGTTATTTTTAGAGCCGTGTTCAGTAGTCAGGAGCAATTAGCATAGTTCACATTTTGATTGCTTCCTCTCAAAAACCGACATGGTCAGAGACTGTTTTTGAAACGAGGCAATGTTTTTTTTATTTATTTTTTTCTGGGGCTGTGGCACAGACCAGCCCGGGACGGGTCTCGTCTCTCCTGACTGGACGAGTTACAGCGTAATTATAGCCATCTAGCAGGGTTACGAACCCTCCACACCTCTGCCTGTTTCTCTACCCATAAATGGACCGAGGTTTGTTTACAGAGGAAAAGGGAACTATGGAACCCCTTAGCTCTGCATGATATGGGTGGTGAAGGAGAACCACAAGCTAAAGAGTAGTTATACGTTTCCTACATACATCAACCCCTCCCCTAGATTCCATCGCCAAGATTCTATATGTACATTCTTCTGCTATCACTGCTCTATGGCCTTAAACCCAACCAACATTCGCCTTTCATTTTGAATGACAAATAAATATTTGCATCTATTTTTCTTCGCAAACAGTTTGGCGAGTTAATTTTTGTTGATCGTTGAACTTGCCAAACTATGTTTGTGAGTAACAAAGAAAACCTAATTCAATTGTGAGTTTAAGCTATAACAAAGAACTAAGGACAACAAAAGGAGTTTTGATTGAAATCGGGCCAATGGAAACATACCACATGTTACATGTTCTTCTTGGTAATTGATTTAGCTCCTCCTGTAAATTCTTTCAATTTTGAAGTAAAGGAAAACAGCAACGCAAACAAAAACACTGTAATACCTATCGCAAGTAAGCCTTCCTGACATCCATCTTGCATTTAAGGGTATTTGAAGTGACTGACGTCAAGCACGCAACAATGGCAATGTATGACTGCACTAAATGAAAGCATTCGATTCTGTTTTAAAAACAAAAGCCGTGCGGAACTCAGAGACGGACTTCATTGTGAGGAAAAGGAACAAATATCGCTGTCTAAACCTTCACGTTGTGCATTCGTATTAACATTTCATCTCGATTTTCTGCGTAAATAACAGGTGTCAGGATCCTGCCTCTAAGGGCTGTGGTGTGTGTTGGATTTCGGTTTGTTTCAGCGCTTAATTGACTCGTTTATATCACTGACTGGCAGAAGAGTCCAAACACATGGTTTTGAAGGCCTAAACCGGCTTCTGATTGAAAGAAAATCACAAAAAGATGCAGAAATCGCAGCCCTCCAGGCTTTGAGTTTGACACCTTTGGCTTACATACAGACTTCAGTTGAAGATGATATTCTGTAAGCAATTAATGTGCAAAACCATACTGCTACAGTTTAATCTCGTCATTGTTTAGATGACCCACTGTTTGTAGTTTGTCCAAGGGATGGGAGAGTGAGGTATCCTGAACTCCATCATGTCTGTGCAGTACAATGAGCTGTCAGTCATTGATGTCTTTAAACCACTCAAAAGGTTTTGCTCTCCACAAAGGCACAATGATCAATTCATCTTAGCCAGGAACTATTAGCATATGTTAGCTCCAACAAACTGGAGTGTCATGAGTAATAGTTTTTCCCATCACTTGTTTGCCCTTTTGGAGTCTCTGTGTGATTCAGGAGTGCTGAATTGGTTCAGTTTTAATGACTTGATTGATTTCATCTGGAGAGAGTGCTTGTCATGTATAATCACAGGAGTCTGGAGGTCAAGGCTACTTATGAATTCTTATTCCGTTTTTTTTATTTATTTTTACTAAAGTTACTGCTAATGTTATATCTTAAAATAACACCATTATTTAAAAATTATATCAAACTTTTGTGCTTACAAAGCAGCATTCTCAGTAAATTAAGTCTGATGGAGTGCATATTTTCCCTGACTGGGTTACACTAACACTGAACTACTAGGTAGTTTTCCTGTGTTGTAGGAATATAAGAATACGTCATAATGATGAGACCAGTCATTTTGGTCCATCTGTGCACAACGTATAATCGAATGATTTCTTTGTCTTTATGTTAAAGTATTTATTAGGTCATTGAAGTTTGTGGCCTAAAAAATTTCAAACGATGTTTTTTTTTTCTGTTCAGAATCATTGGCCAGAAATAAAACATACTTTGCTGCATCATGCAAGTAAGTATTGTTCTGATCTCAAAAAAAAAAAAAAAAAAGAGCGTTGGTGATTTATAGTTCTGTCCCGTACGTTTGTGTCCCGGCCTTTTGCCTTCGCTTCACCCCCTTTCCCTCAAGAACAAAACACGAGTTTAGAGCGTCACCGCTCTGGATTTAGAGCACCCGGCGGACGTTAATATGCTCTCATCCCCTAGACAGATCGACGTATAAACAAAAAGCAGATGAACCAGATGTTTTGGCTGAGCGTACATTTCGCGATTTTTATTTATTTATTTTTTTTGCCGGTGGTTGAAGACGCTGCTTTCATTAGCGAGTGTTTAAGCAATTAGCACGATGTTCAATGTGGGTTTTGTTGGTCGCGAACAGATGGAAAAGACGTTATTATATGTTATTTATACCAGACTACGGTGTATCACGGCCCCGGCCCCCCAGGGATGCAGACTTCTGAACCCTAACCCTGCCCCGTACGCGCTGTGAAGGACGGTTCATTCTTGAATAACATGCAGACAGAATCCAACATTGAGCTGTCTGCGTAACACATACTTGATTTGGAAATAAGGATTCTCTTACTAAATGGAATGTTCTGCTGTGGTATGTTTTCGTTTCTTTTTCTTTCTCTCTTTGTTTTTTTTTTTTTTTACTTTTTCATTTGGTTTCAGACAACCCTGGGTTGTTCTGTGAAAACGTAGAAGTGGTTTAACCTTACAGTTAGACTCTTTCGCATGTTTTGCCAATCAGGGATTGGACTTGGAGTTTCCTGATAAACCTGATATTGTTCGAAACTGTCACTTGAAATGATATGGAATGCAGAGTCAGTGTCTACGAGACAGTACCAAGCTCATATAGGGTCAGCGGACTTCAATTGCTGATGGCAATGGAAAAATCCTAAAGCGAATGACTCAAGCCTGGCTGAACTAGAGGGTCAAAGAGAATGATAATTACAACACATGTGTACGTTCAGCTGTTTTGAGAATCACCCCTCCTCCTCTCCCATGTCCAGCTCCACTGTCCTGTTAAAATATAGCCTTGTGTGTGTGTGTGTGTGTGTGTGTGTGTGTGTGTGTGTGTGTGTGTGTGTGTATGTGTGTGTGTGTGTGTGTGTGGGAAGGTGTGTGTGTGTGTGTGTGTGTGTGTGTGTGTGGGAAGGTGTGTGTATGTGTGTGTGTGTGTGGGAAGGTGTGTGTGTGTGGAAGGTGTGTGTATGTGTGAGTGTGTATGTGTGTGTGTGTAAAGTGTGTGTGTGTGTGTGGGAAGGTGTGTGTGTGTGTGTGTGTGTGTGTGTGTGTGTGTGTGTGAGTGTGTGTGGGAAGGTGTGTGTGTGTGTGTGTGTGTGTGTGTGGGAAGGTGTGTGTATGTGTGTGTGTATGTGTGTGTGTGTAAAGGTGTGTGTGTGTGTGTGGGAAGGTGTGTGTGTGTGTGTGTGTGTGTGTGTGTGTGTGTGTGTGTGTGTGTGTGTGTGTGTGTGTGTGTGTGTGTGTGGGAAGGTGTGTGTGTGAAGTGTGTGTGTGTGTGTGTGTGGGAAGGTGTGTGGGCAGGGCCAGGGGGCTGAAAACATAAACCTGGAGTGAAAGCATCAGTCCCTCGTATCATTAGCAAAATAAAATGTATAAATGTACGCACACACATACACATGCAAATAAACACGCAGACACACTCATACATCTAAAATATTCTTCTAAAATATTTCATTCCCCAACCCTGGCAGGTATTTCCCCATGCTTGTCAATGGTGAATTGAAATGGCCTTTTTAATCTTTTCACTGGATCACTGGTGAGTACCTGAGAGGCATTCACAGGCACTGAAGCAGCTCAGTGCAGAAGCATGCTTTTATAAACACGGAGCAGCGCTCTGAAGCAGCTCAGTGCAGAAGCATGCTTTTATAAACACGGAGCAGCGCTCTGAAGCAGCTCAGCGCAGAAGCATGCTTTTATAAACACGGAGCAGCGTTCTGAAGCAGCTCAGCGCAGAAGCATGCTTTTATAAACGCGGAGCAGCGCTCTGAAGCAGCTCAGTGCAGAAGCATGCTTTTATAAAACGGAGCAGCGCTCTGAGCAGCAGAAGCATGCTTTTATAAAGCAGCTCTGAAGCAGCTCGCAGAAGCATGCTTTTATTCTAGCTCAGCGCAGAAGCATGCTTTTATAAAAAGCGCTCTGAAGCAGCTCAGCGCAGAAGCATGCTTTTATGAACACGGAGCAGCGCTCTCTGAAGCAGCTAAACACAGCTGAAGCAGCAGAAGCATGCAGAAGCATTTTATGAACATAAAGCTCAACGCAGAAGCATGCTTTTTAAACACGGAGCAGCGCTCTGAAGCAGCTCAGTGCAGAAGCATGCTTTTTATAAACACAGAGCAGCGCTCTGAAGCAGCTCAGGAGCAGAAGCATGCTTTTATAAACATGGAGCAGCGCTCTGAAGCAGCTCAGCGCAGAAGCATGCTTTATAAACATGGAGCAGCGCTCTGAAGCAGCTCAGTGCAGAAGCATGCTTTTATAAACACGGAGCAGCTCTGAAGCAGCTCAGCGCAGAAGCATGCTTTTATAAACACGGAGCAGCGCTCTGAAGCAGCTCAGTGCAGAAGCATGCTTTTATAAACACGGAGCAGCGCTCTGAAGCAGCTCAGCGCAGAAGCATGCTTTTATAAACACGGAGCAGCGCTCACCACGCAGGCACAGGGGGGACGTAATTTCCTGTTGCATGAGTGCTGATTCTCCACAAGGAAATCCCTGCATTCAAACATGTGCTGAGCCCTGGAGGCACAACACACACACACACACACATATGCGCGCACACACACACACACACACACATGCACACACACATATGTGCACACACGCACACACACACACACATATGCAAGCACACACACACGTGCACACACGCACACACAAAGACATGCACTTGTAACATCCACACATGCCAACTGTTGAAACACAACTACACAAATACACACACACACATATGCACACACACACACACACACATGCACACACACATATGTGCAACACACACACACACACACATATGCACGCACACACACACGCGCACACACAAACACACAAAGACATGCACTTGTAACATCCACACATGCCAACTGTTGAAACACAACTACACACACACACACACACACACACACAAATAGACATGCTTAACAAACAGTACAGCACACACAAGCAGCATGCATGCATGCACATTGTTGTGCACATCGACACGTGCAAGACGCACTTTAGTGGAGAGACAGTACTTCCTGTAAGATGGTGCTTCCTGTGAGACACCCTCCCCTTTTCCCCTCGATAGAACATACTCGATAAAGAAACCCACGCCGTTTCTTCAATCTGGAATATAGACCATACACACGGACATTAACAGCGCCCTGGGCTACAGCGGTCGGCTATCTCAGACATGAGAAAGACAGGCTCTTTCGGTCGGATGTTGTCAGGATTTCGGGAGCGGAGGAGGGGCAGGCGCCGGCGGAGGGGCCCGGAGCTTGTCCCCTGGCACGCCGTCTGACAGCAGGGCCCTGGGTCTAACAGTCAGGGGCATTCATGCCACGCCAGCCCACTGCTCAACCGCTTCCCTCCCTGTTTGCTTCTCCTCCAGCTGAACCACTGTTCCAACAAACATGGGCTGCTTTTTTTCCCCTGTTTTTAAATGATTGGGAACAAAGCAAGATCAAATCAAATCATCCTGGAATAGTTTCAGTGTGCTGGGTCAAACAAGTCAATATTCAGAAGTATCAAGACTCAACATTATTTTGATAGGCTAAAAAATGTAAAACATATTTATAGTTTTATTGATTTGTACCATGACCTGACAAATAATATTATGTTTGTCTTTAACTATCGTGTATATATTATCTTTGGATTGGTCTGGATATCAGGGATGGTCACCTCCAATGTCCAGATCTCTCCATAACACAGCAACGATGCGCAACGTTTAGGGGGTGGACTTGCACTCAGAGGTTGCAGGCTCAACTCCTAAGTGGCGTTGTTGACATGTTATAAAAATTGTCTTCAAATGACTACGCAAGAAGTTCAACCACCAGACAAACTGATACAGGGGGAAGACAAAACAAGGGATACAAGTCTATTTTAGGCACCCTTTGTCGCCAGCATGATTTCTCAAGATTTTCCATGGAGACGACACACCGCTAAACAGATTCAAGGCTGCCTTCATGACCAACAAGATAAAGTCAACATGCCTTCCATGGCCTCCTCGTTCACCACATCTGAACATCAGTGAACCTTTCCGGGATGTTCTGGAACACTGCGTGCAGTATTAATTTCCAATTTCCATCCCTTTCATCTCTCAAAGAACTGGAGGCCTTCCCTCTTCGAGAAATGGTCCAATATCCTGCTACAAACAGTTCAAAACTTGTATAACAGTCTTCAAAAAATGATTGAAGCTGTTTCTCAAAGCAAAGGAAGGCCCAAATCCTTATTTAGTTAATAAATATTCATTTATTATTTGGTGTGTGCATTATTTTGTCTACCCCTGTACATGCACAGTATGTCCTTAATGTTCTCGGGCCAGTAATGTTCTGGAACAAGGGAGTAGGGTAATGTGTATGCCAAAACACCGTGAAACGGCTTCACTGTGTGAGACGGTTTCCATTGTGAAATCACTGTCGCTAGACGTTGACTCGCGACTTGGATTGGATCGCATAAATGGTTGTTTTGTTGACTATGTTTGTGTTTTATGATTTTTGTTTTTTGGGTTTTTTTTTTTTTATTTTGGAGTTATGCTCAAGTGAAACCCCTGTGCCAAAACATCACTCTTTCCCTAATTTCATAGATTAAAGAGATGCAGAGGGAACTAATGACAAGGCATCTATGGAGGGGGCAATGATGGAACGGGCCCCCTTTGGCTGGGTCGGAACTGGATTGGAACTGATTGCTCATTTACTGAGATAAACAAACAGAGAGAGGACTTGCCCAGAATACTGTATGTTATATGTCAGAAAAACCAAAGACAAAGGAATTCTGTTCTTTGCAACAGGCCAAGAGTCTTCCAGCAGAAGAAACTGAAAAATAATCATAAATAATAAATCACCTATGAGAATTACCCATTTTCACAAGTAAAAAAAAAAAATATATATATATATATATATATATATATATATACACAGACACGTATAGGTGCATATATTTAGTATCACTCAGCCTTTGTGATAGCGCATGTTATATGAAAGGGTTAATGTAAATACAAAGGGCTAAATGCACATTTTGGCCCGTATAAAGTGAAGGAATGTAAATGCACCATTGACTTTTTTTATCGTATATTTTAGCACAGAGCAAAAGTGACTTCTCATTAATGTTCTGCATTTCACCATGAAAAAATATACTGTAATTGCATGTGTGTTAAAATCATTCATGATATTTTTTGTAAGATCCATTTACTTTGGTGATTTATCAACCCGACAATTTCATATTCAAGTTCTCCCACGACCCTGTATATCAATCATTCACAAAGAATGACGAAAAATATGTTTGGCAGTTATTTAAGACACATTATCCACATTACACAGCCACAAATCACACTGTGTTTTAGTATTTATACTCCAAAAAACGTTAGTCATTTTAAAATCATTATTCTTCATTCAGGCCCTTTGATAACTGAAGCAGAACAAGGCTTATTCTGTCTAAGGCGGAAACGCAAGCACATTTTCTCGCAACCTTGGGGATTTGGGAAGAGTAAACATTTCAATGTGTGTGTGTGTGTGTGTGTGTGTGTGCGCATTGACACTCAACTCAAAAGACTTCAAATGCCATTAGAAAAGAATTCTAAATACTGTAACTTGGGCAACTGTTGCTATGGGATACATCTGGGCAAGGGAGCAAGAAACGGTGTGTAGACAGTGCAAAAAGCTTACGGGCGGAGTGGGGGCCGGTGGGGGTGTGGGGGGTGAAGGGTTTAGGAGATAATGATGTGTTGAATGAAAAAGGAGAGCAGAGGACCTATATTTTTTGGCAACTGCTAGAGAACTTAAAGATATCAGTGACCTTACACAAAGAGCATGTTCTGCAATTCATCACCAACAATTGACCACCATATTACTCGTGACTATGAAAAAACCAGATCTAGAATGCTAACAGGCATCAGGGCCTGATTCAGCTGTGTTTTTAAGCATCCTTGGACTTGGTTACATGAACAAAAAAGTTTTTGGCAAGATTAACATGAAAAAAAGACATTTGTGTACAACTAACACCAGATCAAAGCTATTTTTTTTTAAAGAAATGAGTTTTCAAATCATTTAAACCTTCCATGAAATTACATCAATCCTATTCATAACTGTTGTCCAGTCTAACATACATTAGTGCACATAAAACATATATATTTTTTTTAGACTGCAAACAAATCTTTACAGAAATGTATTCACGTTCATAAAAGAAGTCCCCTGGTATGGAATTATTTAAAGTTCTTCTAATGCAGACTTCATTATAAATTATGAGTGGTTTCACAATTGCAGCCAATTATATGTTCATTTAATGGCATATTCTAGCTGGATCACTGGCTGTGGTTCCTCACTGCCCATAATTGGTGCCTGTACCGAAATTTTGATGGTCCATAAGTCCGACGTCCAATTTGCAAGAGCTGTTAGCAGAATGTTTTGAGCCGAGCGGCCGGACAGCTGCTTTTGTACTCAAGTGTCAAAGTGCTTGATCTTGTTTTTCCTTTATTAATGTGCCGTCGCGTACTCAACATGGCCCCATAGTGCATTCTGGGAATTCTGAAAAGGGGGTAGGCCCTGCACTGCATCATGGGGCCCTTCAGCTGAGCTTGTTTATTTAGGAGACCGTGTTCAAACTGCAGTTTATTGCCATGTTTAGTGGGGCCGCTCCCTTCAGTTTCCCTTAAGTGTCTGTGATTTGATTAACGCGCGTCTGCCCGTTTTTGGAAGCTGTCCAACCAGCAAGAGACGAGGCTGCGTGCACTTCTGATGTGAAATCTACCCAGCTCAAACTCTGCGAACGGGTGCAGAAATGCATCCTGCAAAACAAAATTTACTGGGGGGGCATATTGTGTGTGAATTATCCCCCTCGCTCTTAAGCTGCTGTATCCATTATGGATATTTTATGTCCATGGACAGTTCTCAGAATCTTCAAATGCACACAAACTCACAGCATCAGTATCCCATAATCCCTTGCTCTGAGTTTGAACGGATAATCAAAAAACTGGAATAAAAGTCTTCCTTTGTGAACTGAAAAAAATTTTATTGGCTTTTCCAAGACCCTCTTAACGCTTTACACATTGTGCATAAAAACACGAAAACAAAAAAGTAAACGCACATCAATAAAGACTAAAGAAGATACATGTCCCGTGGCAGCACATGTAAGATTTATAGTATGTTGCACAAACCATCAAATGGAGGGACCTCCACAACATTTAAAATAAACAACAGAGTAGAGTTTCATCTCCACAATGTACAGTGAATGTTGAGATAAAGTAGTTCATTCATACTGCTCTGTGAGACAGAGCGTTTACAGGGCTAAGCACACACTGTTTTAGCACAGCGGTGAAGGTCTCCTGACTCCCTGAGTTTCTATTGACTCCTCGACCCATCAATAACTTCAACAAAATAATTTTGTACAGTGTCCTTCAAACCCATACGGTCATAGAATGATCTGCACGTTAATCTCATCTTCATAACATTGACCTTATTGTTATATTTCTTAATTTGCATTGTGATTTGTTTTTAGATGTTATGGTTATATTTGAAACATTTTATGCTGCTATTTCAGCCACAGCTGACTTGAAAAAGAGATTCTTAAACTTAATGGAAACACTCGTGGTAAAATAAATGGTTAAATAAATAAAATTAAATAAATTCCAGGTTGCAATGCAGATGACACACTAACTGCACTGCTGCAAAACTGGAGAACCTGAGCTGTACACAAGACGCAGACTTTGGAACGGTGGATGTATGTAATGGGAGGTGTATGAAAGACAGACACAGTGAGGAATCGTCATCCAGTTTGATTTGACATCTACGCTTGGTATTCCACAGTTTCATTCGCTTGATATCACACCGTGTACAAAATCAACACCCTGTTCCAGTTGGCTTTCGGTTATTTCCAGAAGGCAGGGTTTTGTTTGCTGAGACCATTAATCCTCACAGACAGCTTCAGTCTGCTTTTTGTATTAAAGAGCCTCTTTCATGAGGAGGGCTTTGTGAAGTAAACTCGATGTAAATTACAAAATGTGGGTAGTAATTACTGGAGAGTTTCAACTGAAGGTATTCCAAAAACCGACTGCGACCAGCTCCCGGTGCTCTCTTGAAAACACAACCAGAGGGACATTCAATTGTGCTCCTGTTATGTTTTATGTTTCTAATACTAATAAGTATACCATACACATTTGACTATTCTCTCGCCCGACAAGCAGTACGTAAAGGTTAAAATTTTGTGTCAGTGTGTGTGTTTGTTTGCATGATTGTGACTGTATGAGAGACATTGCAGAGAGAATAAAACACTGTTCATTCAACCATCAGAGATCTATTTCTAACAATGAACCGTCTGTCAGAGCATAATTTTAAAAAAAGTTACGTAGTGTTTGTGTGAATAAATCCAAAATGTGATCATGCTTAATCAGTCACAATGATGTCAAATGGGACGCAGTGCATGCCTACAGCAACTGCTCATACAGCCAGAAGAAGAAGCAAACACGCTGACATTTTAAGTGCTTAAATTACCCTCACGGACCCACAGCAAATAAATGAGGATTAGGACAAAACTCCATCACATCTTCATTACAGCAACTCGCCCCCAAAGTCGTCATTTTTCTGCCACTTTTAAAGATGAGGGATGCATGAACGTAATTATGAAGCCTTACCTCAAAAGATGCACACAGCACGACAATCATAACACGAAAGATCTCATTCTGGCTTCAGTGACATTGCGGGCGTAAACAACATGCATAGCAACATCCATGAATCAACGGCAGTGTCTCACTTAGCGCAGCCTCAGCTGTCAGGTTCACAACTTCACAGCACTGCTTTGCCATCACCTCTAAAAGTTGAATCTGTATGTTGTGTAGACAATGTTCCATCTGCAGGTGGAGAGTCAGTCTAACTCAACCAATGACCTTTGACATAACTCTGGTTAGACCTTGCTACAGCCAATCAGATTGTGATGCTTGACAGACGGCATCTGAGGGCTGCGTTAAGTCAGCCCGTGCATGATAGCAGCGCTCCATTTTCTGTGACCACGGCAATGGGAGAAAAAGGGGGGAAAAGCAATAAGGCATGATTTTGTGTGTCCGGATAGGCCCCATGGGACGGGGCCAATGTCATGACATAGCATCCACACAGGAGGGAGGGATTTGGTTGGTAGGGATGTTCAAGTCTCATCGAATGAGACTCAGGCAAACATGAACACTGAGTAAAATTTACAGTATCACAGCTGGTTTCTCTTTCAGCTGAGAAAGCAGGGCACTTAGCTGTTGTTTTGCTGCTTGTCAAACAGAAACGGACAGCCTAACATATGAGATCAGCTGACTGGCTCATAGAACTGCATAGGCTACTACTGTGACATACTTAAGACAGGGAAGGTTTTCAGGGAGGGAGGGAGGGAGGGAGTGAGGAAGGGGGAAGATCGAAGGGAGGAAGTGTGGGGGGGGGGTTAGGTCAAGTTCTTGGGAAGCAGGAACACGCCGTCTGTGCACTTTACACCACAACACCTCGACGCGCGCCGGGCCCCTCGAGTGGGTGAGCGACAGCATGCTAGTCTGCTGTTCCGCTGCCAAAAAAACGGCCGGCAGCAGCGGTGCAGATTCAGAGCTCCTAGCTGGAGACGGGTTTCAGGGGTGGGGGGGGGGGAACTGAAAGTACTGTACTGTAAATGTGCCTGATTTATGAACACGCATTTTTCAAATGAGACTCGATTTATCATCTTGCTCTGGCTTCAGGATAGCTAACAAATGTGGTATTATGGTGTCTCAGCTCCTGAGCTGAGAGAGAGAGGGAACGAGAGAGAGAGAGAGTGAGAGAGCCAGAGAGAGGGAATGAGAGAGAGAGAGAGAGAGAGAGAGAGAGAGATGGAACAAGAGAGAGAGAGAGAGCCAGAGAGAGGGAATGAGAGAGAGAGAGAGAGAGAGAGAGAGAGAGAGAGAGAGAGAGAGAGAGAACTCCTGAACTAAGGGAATGAGAGAGAGAGCAAGATCAAGAGAGAGGAAAGTGAGAGAGAGAATGAGAGAGGGAGGTAGCAAAGAGAGAGAGAGAGAGAGAGAGAGAGAGAGAGAGTGAGCAGAAGTTCCTCCGACACTACAAACTATACAAAACTAAGACAAAAATACTGTCCAAAATGATAAATATTAGTCACAAATCTCAAAGAATTAACAGAAAACAAAATAAGAGTTCCACTAGGAGAGGGACTCACAGCGCCCCTAACTGCACTGCATGTTACAGCATACACAGCCTGAGAGACAGTGTACAGACAGCTACAGCACCACACTGTCCCTCGCATTAATCATTTCTATTTGTCTACTTTATGATCATTAATGAGTTTGTTTTTGTTATTTTATGGCTGATATCACTGTTACTTTTTAAGCTGTTGCTTGCTGTGTTTTCAGTATGCATTGGCAATACAGTGTGCTTTGTTTGTCTTTCCAATAAAGCTAATTGAATGGAAATGAACTGAGAGAGCGAGAGAGATATTTGCGTTCTCAATCAGAAGTCTTCAACACTTCAGCTTGACAGGGTGCATTTGGCCGAGGCTGAATACTGCCCTATGAGGTTGGCGAAAAGCAGTTTTTTTGGCCCTTCTGAAACATCCACTGTTTTCACAAAGGAGACTTGTCTGTCTGAGCTTGTTTTCTCAGCGTGTTTCTGAAGCTGATGCATACAACCGCACAGCAGCAAAAAGGGCAGCCGCTACTGAAAAAACAGCAAAAAAAAAATGTTCAGTTATATATCTGATGTTAAACTCAATTCATCTCTCTATTCATCGAATAATGTAAGAACACACAACTGGATAACATTTTAAAGCTTTTATTTGGGCAGAAAAGAAAAATATTATGTATATATATTTTAAATGCACCCATAATTCCAATTTAAATTTTATCTTGTTATCATCTGTATTGATCATATAGATGTAAATGATCTTCTTGACTTTGCATATTGATAATTCATGTTTAATTGAACCATGCACACTTTACATGTGTCATAAGAAAAGAGTAGAGTTCAAATTCTGCCATGCCACGAGCAATAAAGTAATAACTGAGTTTCTTACCGATCCATTAAGCACTTAAATGGAGGGACTTCTCTTTAGAGAGTACAGTAGCAAATGTCAATGAACGTATGAAAGAAGGAAAAAAAGATGGCAAAACACTGTTCACCGCCACCCCTCGGCTTGGGCAAGAATCTTTGTGTGCTCAGCTGTCGTAGCATGATAGACTATGGTCTAAACGGAAGCGCAAACACAGTATTCTACACTCAATTAGATTTTAGCTTTCCCACAGGCATGGCAACCTTGCAAACTAAAACAGGAGAAGGTAACCTGCGTGAGGTTTACGCTGAGACTCGCTCGGATTCTACAACGCAACAGTTGGTTCACAGTTGAGTTCCCCTGCTCACCCCAAACCTAGCGCTGCGTCAACAGTGCAGAAGAGTTCATGCCGAACGGCGCACTGCGTTCAATAGAGCCTGACTGGGCGACGTCCATAATAAACTTGTTAAGGAGGGTCATTAAACGCCGTATGAAACCCCTTCTATGCACGACTGTTCAGACACTCGGTTACTTTCACGTGTATAGTGGGAGTTTCCGTTATTGTATTTATTTATTTAGTTAGTTTTCAAAGACCTTTAGGGCACACGTCTCTGCTTATTTTGTGATAATTTAATTCGTTTAAGAGTATGTATTAGTTAAACAACAGATGAGTAGAGCTGTGACTAACTCAGTGATTTAAGCCAATAATTATGTTCAGCTGTGAAATATCAGACCTCTTTATTTGATCAACAAGTCAGTGATTGACATCGCATTATTGTAGCCCCACCCATTATGGGTTTCATAGCTAAAATGAACTCGACAGACAAATGGTAAACCCATAATTAAACATAAATTGCCGTCGCTGTTGACAAAGGCACTGTATAATGTATGGTAAAATATAACTCAGCTCCAGAACATTAAGCTGTTTTTCATTTAACGTATTTCAGGTTTTAAAAAAATATATATCAAATTTGATTGGCCCAGGCGCTGTCTTCATTTTTAAAAATAAGGCTACAAACAAACTGCAGCAGTTCCTTCCCAAGAAGTGGTTTTCTTCATCAGGCAGTGAAAAATACCATAAGTGCTATTTTAATATAGCTTCTGAACGAGCCACTGGCAACGTCACTGCCATTAAAAACAGCACAACCCTATGTGTGCAAGGTTCCCACGATGCATTGCGAAGACGAGAAACAGAAAATGTTGAGTCAGTGACACGGAGAACTGCACAGCATCGTTTCTAATTTTGAAATATGGCATTATAATTTAGTCGGCTCTGACTTACTTGCCGGTTTTTTTTTTTTTTTTTTTTTGGTCCCATAGTGTTTACACAGCGCATTACGGAACATCAGTTTCCTGCCCCGGGGTCATGGGTTCCCAGAATTTAATACTTCTTAAAGGTTAAATACATCATGAAATTAATTTGTGTTGCTGGGTGGTTTCAAGGCATTTAAAAGAAAACATTTCATTGCCCTAATAAATGCCCACATTCCCGTCTATAAAACATAAATTACCCACTGGCAATGGCAGTGAATAAACAAATAAATAAGTAAGTAAATACCACAACCTCGTATGATCTCCATGAAGTATGTAGGTGGGTACCGCGTAAGACATTAATCTTCGACTGAAACTGAACATGGACAGCGCGTATAAGAAACACCAATTTCTCCACTTCTGACAAGGAAGTGGAACGTTTGCCAAAACAGTTCCGTAAAGTGCAGCATATGAGCTCGAATCCTGACATGGTATATTTACCTCTTAAACTAATAGCTGGAATTACAATATCGCTAAGTAAAAAGAACAGAAAAATAAAGTATGGGGATACATATGTAGTCTACAGCGTAAGAGAGGAAAGTTATGTGTTTAACCTATGGGGAGCTCAAATTAAGCTCCCCATGTACCTGCTGCAACAGCAACAGAGCGATCATGGGATTGCTGTAGTTTCCCACTGACCTGTGGACCACTGGCTTTACTGGGCTAAGCTCTCGACTTGATAAACAGATCTACCTCTCTCCCTGGCTAGAACTCCGGATGCCGCCCCTCGAGTCAAGCGCACTGCGCACACACAACTGGGAGCCATAAACCAAAGATTTTTTTTTCTTTCTGCTCCTTCGTCTTCTTCTCGCTGAGCTCTCAACCAACCTGACCGGTTGCCACGGTATCCGACCACAAATCATGCGATCCTTTTCATCGTTCTTGTTTTCATTAGCTTTGGAGCAGGAGTGAGATGTTAGGAGTAGCGGGACGGAGTCACCAGGGAAACCGAGCGCGCGGTGTCCTACATCCAAGGCAGTAAGTAGGCTGGCGCGTGAGCACCTTCACGCGCAGCAGCTGCGAGGACTCCAGTCCGCAGTAAACCTGGGGGCATTTCTTAGTGGTTTACCCCAAATCCAATGTGAAATACGACTGCTTTCCTGGTTTTTATTAGTATCTTATCACTTCTTCTAGTATTTATTAATCTTTTTTTCCCCTTAGGTGGTCTGTCTCTTTCTGTTCTGTTTAGAAATCTATTTAAAAGAAATAAAAGAAATATGACTCAATTTTGACATCACACCACTTTACTTTAGATATTGCTGTAAGAGGAAGCTGCCTGGTACTGTTGGCTATAATGTCTGGTATGGCATTGGGTCAAAAAGTCAGAACCTATGACATCATAAATGGCCCCTATAAAGAGCTAATTTATTCTTTACCCAATGAAAAAAAATACAACAATACTATTCATGAACATATGTACCTCTAATAAAATGCCTATTATTTGTATGAAATTTTGTTATGTAGCAGACGTCATGTCCAAATAATATGACCAGCAAATCCAAGTATGTAATTTAGTTATTTATTCATTTTTTTATATATATAAAACTCACAATTGTCAATTTAAGCTGATATCGTGGCTGAAATAGAAAACATAAAACCAGGCTTCACGGTCCAAAAGAAAACCTAATTTAAAATAAAGAAATAAAAAGTAATGAGTTCCACTCACTTGATGGATGCCAAATACGTTGATGTGTCTTTGGCTCTGAGATTCTCGCTGCTAAACTGTCTGGCCAGATAACAAGAGCCTAGATCTGTCTCTCTGCCCTGCGAATGATGCTGAAACCAAGAAATCTCTCTCTCTCTCTTTCTCTCTCTCTCTCTCTGTCCCTCTCTCTCTCTCTCTCTCTGTCCCTCTCTCTCTCTCTCTTTCCCTCTCTCTCTCTTTCCCTCTCTCCCTCTCTCTTCCTCTCTCTCCTGCTCTCTACCTGTTAGATTCAGAGCGTGTTGGCTGCAGCACCCCTTCCTAGACCTCTCTCCCCGAGTTCAAAATTGAGAATACTCCTGGAAAATCTCTGTGAATTTTCAAAGCAAAAAGTACCATCAAATGAAATAATCATTTTGTTCTGATCATTGACGAAAATTTGATGTTTCATTTGAAATGTTAAGTGATCAGCTAGAATTTTGCTATTGTCTGCAGGGTTGGTGTATTTGTGACTCAAAACATTTTTGGTAGAGCTTTGACAACAGAAAATGAACATTGATAAAAATCTAAATGAACGGTGACCGTTAGAGTTACTTGCGTCGACCAAGGTCACAGACAGGAAGCTTGTCGCGTGGGCCTCACCTGTGTGGACAACGACGTCGTTCTGGAGGCACCCCAAAGTCAGCTAGCCGCCAGGCAGGACTGGGTGTGTTCTTTTTCAGTTTGTAAAGCAGTTTGGTTTCCCGGTGAGGCATTTGACATGTTACCTTCAAATTTCATATGAATGTTATGCACAGGCATATGTCGCGCTGGGGCACTGACGTCGGGTTGGCGAAGGAATTTTATTTCATGTGAGGTGCATGATAGATTGTAGCGCCCAGTAGGAAAGAGACAACGTTACATAGACCTTACGGTTGAAAGACAACATCAAAGGTGCTTCCTTTGCGGAGACTGGAGGCGCATCTGGAGCTAATCCCGTATCCAATAGCAACCCCACAACCCCATCCTGCGATGTGGCTTTGCTTGATTTCTCATTGGTTTGTCATGCCAGGGGGGTGCGATCAGTGTCTTCATGCGTAATAATTTACGCTACCCTCCCAGGCCTGTCACAACGCGCATTCTGAGTATTCACACACAGGATATCCTGTTTGACTCGCTTTTCTGATGCCTGAGTCTGACTGACTTTGCCTCAGCTAAGGGCCAGATCTAACAAAGCCTTGTTAAAGCACGTGTTAAACATTTTGCACATGCAACTTCAGTGACATGATTTGTGATTGGAGCGAACAAATTACCTCAACCAATCACATGCTCTGTTGGTGTTTTTGCATGTACTAAATGCTTTAGTAAATCAGACCCTAAAGGTACGGTGCTGCTCTGCTCCAGGTCTTGTAATTATCCATATTTCTTTGCATGTTGGTGCTGTTTTCCGTAATGACTTTGTGAGTCACCCTGTCCAACAGGCTTTCACTGTATGTATGCTATTACTACGTTTTGTTGTTTCATATTTTCACCCTTCACTGAGCACAGAGGTCCAACATTTGGTCCAACAGAGATTTCTTGGTCTTTATATTTCTGGTTTGGAAACATTTAGGGAGATATCTGGAGTTTATGCGCTCCAAACATATCTGTCAGTAATTTCATATACAGAGAAGGTCCATGTGCGGAAAGTTTTTCCATACATTGAACCCCACCTCTGAAAATTAGTGTGCTCCCCTGCTGGCCATAGAGACATCCTGATATAGGAAACAAGCATGTAAGAGGAATCCAAAGATAATATATGTTTGAAGACATACGAGGAGCAAAAAATAACAAGGGTGCTCTAACAGCACCAAAACATGGTAACATGATGTGTAGGGAAAAGCTGTTGAACAGAGCGACTCACAAGGTAATTATGGCATACATTACAAAGTGCATATTAAGGCCAGGAATTCCCTGTATATTTAATGTGTTGACCATATTTTAAGTGTGAGGCCATTTCAGAGAAGTCATCAACAGGGAGTTTAGGCGGCCTCTCAAACCATCCCACAATCCCCAAGAGGGCTGGTTTTTAAAAAAGAAAATATTCCCCCTTTTTCCTGCTAGGGTTAAACTGAGTTGCCACCCTTTGCCCACTGCAAACCTCTCTCACAGGCGCATGAGTGACTCCTCCCATTGTCATCATGACTCGCCCTGCTTTTTTTCACTCTGCAGAGGCGGCACCAGTCCCTTATTGCCTGTGCCAGTGGAGGAGTGTGAATCCTACACTATGCACAGTTCATTGTTACGTGATGCTGCTTAGATGACTTGCTGACATAGACATGCGGCTAGCTAAGATCTTGCATTGACTCTTAATCAGGTGGATGCACCTAAAATTACCCCTCAATATAACTTAATATTAGTCTTTCTGGATGAGAATATCTGCTGAATGACTGTAATGCGATGTGCAGTTCACAAAACCTGCAGGTCTCTGGCCTGCCTGGAGAGGCCGCTAGAGAGCAGTGCATTTGTTGCCTCATTAAAGTATACCTGTGGTCAGAGACACTGCCAGGAATCCTGGCTCAATTAAAATATTTGGCACCCACCCACCCCCAGCACCCCCACCTCTCCCAAGCCTATTAATGACACCGATTAACTTCTTTTTTGCAGCTCCTGGCCATCTTAAGGCCCAGCTGAATCATTGTCTTTTTCACACTTCTGTTTTGCACTTATGCGCTGCTGCACTACTTCTAAAATGTTGAAAATGTTGATTTTCTTATGTATTCCATTTTTACTTTATTTTTATTTTATTTCATTCTACTTTCATCTTTATTTTCATCTTATTTGTTATATTAATTACAGCATTCTATCCCTGTTTTTATGTTCATTCTATGTCTATTTTCATGTGAAGGACACGGCGCATGTAATTTCTTTATTGTAAAGCACTTTGAGCTGCATTTTGTGTATGAAAGGTGCTATACAAATAAAGTTTATTATTATTAGTATTATTAGTATTAGTAGTAGAGGTATTGGAGCTGTTGTTCACAGGGAAATATATTTTTATGTATAATTTATAATCCTTTTTTGCTTTGTCAAAGTGTGATAATTATTGTGAAAACAAACAGCGAAAATTGATATTGCGGTCACCTTTCACAGCTTCTGCAGGTTCAGTGTCTCTGGCCACAGTTGGTAATGGCGCAAAAACTCCCCCCAGCCCCCAGCCCCCAGCCCCAGCCCCCTGGCCGCGGGAGACACAACTGCACTCTGCAAACATGAGCCTTGACTCTGTGCACCTCCCGAAAGCCCCCTTAGCTGTGTTTTTGAGGGAGGGGTAGGGTGGGGGGTCGGGGGCACTTTGAAAACAGTCACTCAGCCTCTGATTATAGCAGTACTGGAGTCATTATTACAGCATCTGTCAGAATCACTCCACAACAACCAAATCTCCTTCAGCTGCAGTCTTCAGGCAGCGCGGATCCCATGCCAGGAAACAGCGATTTGCATGATTTATACCACATTATTCCATAAAGAAAAGACAAAAAAATAAACCCCGCGCACAACGCTGACCCCGCCGGTTTGCATGCCAAACGGCGTGTGTTACGGCAGACTGCATAATGGGTCCAGGCAATAACCGTTCTGTGGGGTAGTCTGAAGTTACCTTGTAATGGGGTTAATAATTTGATTAATGGTCTTGACAAGGGGTAGGGGGGGTGGGGGGTGTGAAAAGAAGTCCAGTTAATTTTAAGATGTTGAGTATAAATTCCGCACCTAAAATCCATTCCAATAATGATTTACATGACGTGTTTGCCTCACCGCATGACAGCCAATGAAATACATTAATGATACTTATTTGGTGTCTTTCCCAGTCATTACCTAGTAGTGTTTATCTTAAACCTTTTTTTAAAGGAGTACTGCAACGTTTTGGCAGTTAAGACCTCAGGACTAGAGAAACCCACGAGGGCTTCTTCTCTGTTTGCTCATTCCAGAGAATCTTCTGAACAATTCACTGGACTACGGTTAAGAGTCATCAGACTAAATGAGAGTCAATGAGATATGACTAAGAATAAACCTTGCTCCAAATAACAGCAAAAATGTCTGAGACCAACAGACCTACCGCTTTGAAATGTTCAACGTTTCAGTGTCCATAGCACAAAAATAGCCTTCTTTGCTACTGTAGTTGCTAGCCAGCCATTTGCTACAGCTTGTGGTCTAACCCATAAGCATTACTGAACAATAGACATCTGCGCTCTGATAACAGTCATTTGGGTATGGACTGGTACAGTAATTGCCATACAGTAGCTTCATGGTCAGATTTTGGAAATCTCCTACATAAATTCATCCCAGCCCTTTACTAACATCATTGCAATGGCTTAACATGAAATGGGTCGAACACTTCTATTTTTACCCTCAACATGTCAGAATCCATGTTCATATTTAAAATCAATATTCATATTGTGTTTTTACAGCCTAGTGATGCTATGTGCTGTCCTTTTGCCATACCTTAGGTACCATAGGTGCTGGAATGATGCCAATGCGCATTTGATTACGTCTGAGCTGAGTACATTTGTCCTCTTGTTACAGCAGCTGTCAAATTTCTCTAACCTTATCCCAACAGTAAACCGTGGATTTTGGAAATTTTCAAAGTAATAGGTCAGGAGACAGAAGCTAACTGGCCTAAACAAATTTAGCAAATAATGTATGCATTTCCTGGATGGTTCCTGTAAAAATTATTTAATTTACTTGTAAAAAAGTTATTTATTAATTTTTTTTTTTTTTTTTTTTTCATTTTGCTTTACTTGCACACTTTAAACACACATAACCAAATAGGAAGTTATGAATGTCTCATGTATATACTTTCAGAAGCTGTTATTTTTCTTCAACATTTTTGCTGCCCTTGCCAACATTTTTCACCTTTCACAGAGCTAAACAAATTAGACTTTAACTAAAAGTTTTGAGCAGATTCTGCAAGGACCTACTGCAGCTACATTTCTGTTGACTCCCACTGGGAATTAAATCTGCCGTCCATTGCTTTGAACAAAGTAATTCTTTATGCTACCAGCAGCTGGAAGCGGTCCAGAATTCACCTAACAAGCAACGCAGCGACATCTCACCAATAGGCTCTCTCACCTGCAAGGCGGAATAGGCATAGAACATTATCTCTATGTTCACATGCCGCTCCAATATGCAAGGAAACATGAGAAGGATAACGTATTCATATTCCCGGGCCCGCTATAAAATTATCCCGAGGCCGGACGAATAAAGCAGAGAGGCTTCTGTGGACTTGATGATATAAGCTCAGGAACCCGAACGAGGGAACATGCGAGCGGGGAATGGAAAACGGAGTGAAGGATAATACAGTAGAGAGAGACGCAGGAGGGGCGCTATACAGGTAACGGATTTTATTAGTCATTACCTTGCAAGGTTATGCTTGGTACTTCCGACAGGTTTTGTGAGGCATATCACGGACCTAACGGTTTTTCCCCTTTCCTGAATGACTTGGATTGCAAAGACTAGACTTGCAAAGTGAACGGCTTTAATGCACGTATACCCCCATGACCGAGTTTCATGAATATATGGCAAACATTTTAGAATTTTAGCATTATTTACTACCGTTCATCTACAGAGAAAATTGTAGCGATGCATAGTCTTATCGTTTTTGTTTGTTTGTTTTTCGATTTTTTAAAAATTATTATTCAACGCAAAACTGAAACCTTGAAACTGCTGTGTGGAAAGTACCTGTTGCTCGCGCTCATGAAGTAGAAAATTCGATTTGTTTGCATAACGAGTCTGCTTCAGTGTTGCATTACCCGTCTGAGATGAACCGACCATTAATAAGAGACAACAGTAGCCCACCAACAGACAAGCTTGCACTCTCGGTCTCTGTCTGCAAGGATATTTTAGTGTGTGGTGACATTGTTTACTTTAAAGCATGCACCAGAAATAGTCTAGTATTACTGACGTAATTTACAGTGATATCTTATACGTTATCTTTTGTTTGGACATGAATTCTTGCTGCATGGATGTCTTTAAATAAATAATGCCAAACCGACATTACAGTTAAAGTAAGTAACACTGAAACATATTTATTGGCATGGGGGGTTTTGCTTTTGGTTATTACACACACACAAACACACATACAGGCGCACTAATGCACGTACTGAGTATGTGTAGATGTGTGTGTGTGTAGTGGTAGTAGTAGTCGTAGTTGTTTTTGTTGTAGTAGAGAGAGAGATTGGGGGGCATTATAGCGATGAATTTGACAATAACATAAGATATTCGATGCCCTCTGATGTATCCCGATGGGTGAGGTAAGAGTAGTAAATTCTTGCAATTCCTGTGCAATTAAGCTATGCAGAATTACGATTAGATAGCACTTTTCCTCAATACATTTCGAGACCCCATCCTCTACAAACCAGCAACCAGCAGGTAAAATACGTGCGTATTCATATATGTATTTATGTATTTGACAGAAAAGTTCCCGGGACTGCCTTTGACAGCTTCCAGTAGCAGGCTGAATTCCGAAGAGGTTTCGCACGGGAGAGGTCCGAAGAAACATTACCAAAGATGAACACGATCGTCTTCAACAAATTAAGCAATCAAGTCCTCCTTGAGGAAGACGCGAAAGAAGTTGAGAGGAGCAGTATAAACTATTTAGAGGTGATTGATAGGCAACAGACAGACATACTGTCAAGCAACCAGACAATCAAAGACAACCCTGCCATCCGACAAAGGAAATCTGGGTATGTGCATATCACCTTTTCTTTTCATCCTGTCAAAGATGTAGGTCAAACGGCGAAACCGGGAAATAAATATGCAAACGTGTACATTTATAATAAATATGTACATTTGTAATAAACATTGTTATCTGATGGCGCTTATCAATACATCTCGAACTGATTGGATGTAGCAAAATCCTTGCATGTTTTGTAGTTTTTGGGGCTTAGTTATTGGCAGCCCAAGACTACATTTAAGCTGGCTCATGAAACTCTATTCAGAGATGCCTAAAACGTAATATAAGGAAAAGTTTAGTTTAGCCATTATCTTGCTGTAAACTTTACTTTACCCATTATCTTGCCGGAGGTGATTATCTTTTCCTGCTCAATAAAAGAGGATACTATCGCTTTTATTTGCAGATTGTGTAACAGTTCTCTATGATCCAGGACTTAAGCCAGCATTTTATAAAATGTAGATACGGGGTTTATGTTCTATGACATATTAATCTTATGTAATTTAACTTGGAACGTCTATTGAGCTTGTGTAACGGGAGACTGAAGCATTAGGTCTCGCTTCATTGGCAGTAGCATTACTAATGAAAATATTAATATAAATACGACGTGCGTGTCGTCCAAGATTGTACAGGGAGCAAACGGTTCTTTTGAGTTGTTCATACAGATCAAGTTTACAAGGAAAATATTTATAGAATACCAACCTCAGGGAGGCTTGAGGTCGAAGCGAAACACATTACATCTGTGGTACTTTCAGAGACACTCGAATCTATTTTTCTAGCTCTACACTGACATCTACAGGTCGAAAATGTGAATGCCCACAGATAACGACGCGCACTTCGCTCCAGTAGTTGGTGGTCATGGGTCAGTGAAATGCCTAATTAACTTAATTGTGCTATATGACAAAATGGAATGAGATGGACTTTTATTTGGCCCGGAAAACAGAACTCCACTCTTGCGTTAAGAGTGAGATGTAAAGTTAATGTAACCAAAATTATGATGCTTTGTAGTACAGCAAACGCGAGCAGTGGAGCACGCGGTGATCAGTGTAACACCCGCTGTTCAGTTAAATAAACTGAAAAACATTCAAACATTCAAACAGCTCCACAGTTCAAAGAATGAAAGAAGGCACGTTATCCAATGCGTCATAGATGAGCACGCCCTTTGGAATTGTAGTTGTTGCATTTGCATCTAATATATACAACGGTGCATCTTTACAGTGGCGTTGGTACGGTGGTTTTGTTGTCATGTGAACGTGGGATATACTTGAATGGGCAGAACTTGAGGGGTGTTTGATATTTTGGGTAGCAGTTGTGACGGAGCTGCCTTGATAACTGTCTGCAGCTTAGTTGAAGTTTACTTTACAATGTTCTACTAATCATCTTCAGGAATATAATGAAATAATTAGTCATCAGTTCAGTGAGGAAAAGCAGAACGAATATAACACAGTCTAATGAAGTAGCCTAAATATCTGTAATGTTACCAAGTGAATTCACAGAGTACACCCATGAACAGAAGAGTGGGACATCAGGATTTTTCACTCTACCGCCACCTTAATATAATGATACTCATGATAATTCAAAACTCTTTACAAGTAATATGAATAATACAGTTAAATAATTAATCATTTCATTCCTGATTAGTTTTTATTTTAATTATGATTCTGTTTTCCTTGAGGGTAATACAGAGTATGATACAGGTATGGTACAAATCAAGCTCGGTGTTGGCCATGGAAGACCACAGTTCCCATAGCCGTGTTCAGGTGACAGTGCTCAGGTGTGGATGGAGACTGCTGTGCTCAGGTGGACCTGTGAATCCCCCCACCAGGTCTCGGCAGAATGGCGGAAAGATCCGGCACAAGCGGCAGGCCCTGCAAGACATGGCGAGGCCCCTGAAGCAGTGGCTGTACAAGCACAGAGACAACCCCTACCCAACCAAGACTGAGAAGATCCTGCTGGCCCTGGGCTCCCAGATGACCCTGGTCCAGGTGAGCGGGCGTGGTAACCTGTGCTGGGGTGCTTAGCGATACTCAAAAATCATATCCTCCTCTCCTCCACTACACCTCGTCTCCGCCATGCCCGGGAAACTGATATCTGTGTCTTTCCTCCCTCCAGTTTTCCAAAACTGTAGGAGTTGAGGAGAGGGAGGGAGAAAATAGCCTCCTCCTTTCTTCCAAGCGAAGGATTTATCGATGTATCCTACCGCGGAAGAGTTTTTATATCCATGAGTGACATAAATGCGTTCACAACTAGTCAGATCAAAAGGCCATCCCACAGGATACTTTACTATCAAAAAAATAAAAAAAAAAATTTAAAAAAAAAGTTTAAAAATATGACTGCCAGAACAGTGAACAGTAACCAGCAAAGTTACATTCATGGGCAAACTTTTTCTTTTTGATGCTCAGGTATTACAGTCATTGGTTGATGATACATAAAGGTAGCCAGTTTTGTTTCAGTGAGACCTCTCACCCCATTAGTAGTGTTGAGAATGGACAGCTTCAGAACGTAGGAATGCTACCATGTATGTGTGCACTTTACTGGGTAATGACAGCACAGAATGCAGACAGCATAAAGACTTTCAGGGGTGAGTCCCAGTACTCAAAAATGTATGTATGCTTCTTTCCTTCACTACCATCTGAATATCTATACTCGTTTTTTTCAGGCAGTAAGGGGTGTATGCATGCAGCACTGAAATCTCAAAATTCTATCATAATTCCTGTTATAGTCTGCTAGAAAGAGAGTGTTGTCTGGAGAGTAAATGGAGTGAAACATCTTAGTATAGTGTGAAGCCATTAAGGCGTCGGCAGTATTTCAGTCTTATTGAGTAGGTGAGTGACAGCGCACACTCACGCGATAAACCTTTGACCCAGCCGCCATGACGGTTCTCTCTGTTTTTTTTTTTTTTGGGGGTTTCTCCCCACACTGTGCCAAGCATGTGGAATTCCTGCTACTGACAGTGTATAACCCGCGCCAAACCCCCAACCACTCCCCCAACGCAGCGGCTATGGGAGGAAGTCTGTCACTGCTATATTTAGGGCGTCTCTGGTGAACTCCGGCCTTCTGATAATCCTGTCTGTGAGTCTGTCCTGGGGGTCACGGCCATGTCTGAAATATATTAACGCTGTAGATGCTGGGGAGCAGTGTGGAAACACTGTAGTGGACCACTGACATTTTATTTTTTAAATTAATTAATTTATTTAATTTTAGTATCTATCTATCTATCTATCTATCTATCTATCTATCTATCTATCTATCTATCTATCTATCTATTATCCATATCTATCTATCTATCAAGAGGAATGCCTCATTGATATGTTCGTCTATTTACCAAGGGGGACCCTGTCAACAAACCAGCTTACCCTGTTGTAGATGCACAAGACGACATTAAAAAGGACAGAATGGCAATGCTGATGTTAAGACTAAAGAAACGTTTTGTTTTGATCCATCTATGGAAAGGGATGCAGCTGTCAGTTTTTGTTCAGTCACTGGCCGAGCAGATGCAGTCATACAGAAGGAGGAATGCAGGGGAATATTAATCAAAGTGTTGGCGAAAGTGAGATCTTTTCTCTATGGAAAATGTCAAGAACATGCAGGAATTACACTTGTGTCTAAATCACCAAAGAAATATGAAAAAAAAAATAATATATTTTATAAAATATGATGTATTAGTCTTACAGTAGGAGCCAAAGGCTGGGATTCAGTCAAAAGTAAGTGTTTTAAAATCAAAAGGAGTGTTAAGCTTTTTCTCTGTAAGAACAGTTTGGCGAGTTAATTTTCATGATCGCCGAAGTTGCCAAACTGTGTCAGTGAAGGAAAGAAACCGTGAACGCTTGCATTTAATTATGATCTGAAGTCAAGGGCAAACGTAGAATCCCAACCATATTTCAGAACGAGTGGGAGAATTCGCTACAGTACCTTCACAAACAAAGCTGTGCTGAGTCGGGACAGTCACCACAATTAACTCACCAGAATGTGTGTGCAAAGAATGAAAAACAATAATGGTCGTGAGTCACGGTGAAGGACAAATGTCGATTGAATCCAGGCCTCTGTCGTTGCTTGTACTTGAGTGTTTCACTGAACCGTTTTTTTTAATTTGAATAGAATGTCTTGAAATGAAAACGGAATGTAGGCCTCCAAAAGGGATAAGGGGCTAATGAAAGAAACATGATATTAATATAGGTCAAAATCCAAAATAATGATCCAAAAATAAGAAGTCCAGGTCTTTAATTCTATCAACCATGGAAAAAAAAATGCATTCTTCCTTAACTTCCAAGGGCCTGGCTTTCATGCGAAACAGGTTGTGAATATGGATGAATTGAATATCATTTTATTGCATGAAAGCACACTCCATGGTAAGACGTGTTTTTACAGGGCAGGGGTGTCAAAGCCATGTTCTGGAGGGCTGCGGTGTCTGCAGGTTTTAGTGGTTTCCTTTCAATCAGCAGCTAATTTAGCACTTGTAAACTCTTTAGCCAATCACTGACTTAAATAAGCAGGAGACCATGTGTAGGGAGTCTTCGGCCAATCGGTGACTTGAATAAGCAGGAAACCATGTGTTTGGACTCCTCGGCCAATCAGTGACTTAAATAAGCACTGGAGCGCAGAAACACACCAAAACCAACCAGATACAGTGATGCCGGCCCACCAGGACTGTATCCTGACACCGGTGTTGTTGGGCACGGCTATTCAGTTACAAATTTAAATGGACCATATTTTCAAAAACAGTAAATGTAGATGGGCCAGATAATTTTGTAGTTAGAAATAACAATGTTTATTGACTAACCGGGGCTGTTTTTGGATTGCGCCCTTGTGACTATCTCCGTTTGGAGAAAAGCAATTTCGGGTGAAGCGGTGCCATGGCTTAACTCTATTTAGATTCAGATATTGCTAGTAAAAAAGATATTGTTGTTCTATTTTAAATGACCGTGCAAGCAACTCGTAGGCCACTCAGAGTTTGGTTTGGGGCTTGGTCAGGGCAGGAAATCCCCGTCTTCAGAAAGTAAAAGCACTACCACGTATTTGTTCCATCCGCACACTAAACCAGCTGATTCTAATTGGCACAACTCCTCAGCCAGATAGGTGAGCTCGTTAGTAAAATCAGCTGTTCTAGCACACAGGTAGAACAAAGACGTGGTTGTGCCTCTCCTTTGTGAAGCTGGTGTTTTTCACCTCTTGGCCCTGGACGTGGTCCACAGACCTCCCAATTCAATAGGTCTGGCGTAGGGTGAGCGTCATTCGGATTGTCATGGTCGTTGCCAGGTTACTCAAAACATTTGCGGTAGATCGGGGCCTGCTCGGCTGAGCTCCCGGAGGGCCTGCAGTCTCTGTAGTCTTTCTGTCCAGCCAGGCTGTTTGAAGACCAGCAGGCTAAGTGGATCGTGGGCTTCATTAAATGTTTGACTCCAGACTCTCAATCGCAGATGGAGCATCTGGAAAACTTGCATTGGCCATTTTTGGCAACGGCTATCTGCAAGCTTATTGGTGTTTGCAGATTCCTGAGGGCGGATTAGGTTGGCCCAGAAGTGCAATGCCTATTTCTTGCAGTTATTCCAGAAAGAACCACCAGAGACTTTTCTGGCTCACAAATTTGAGTGACCCACCTACACAGGATAGTGCTTGCACAAAGTTAATGACTGATCACTGGTCACAAGAGTCATTCTAACACTATCAATAAAATGAAAGTGTTAAAACGACAGTAATTGCAGGTAGAACCACTTAATTGGAAACTCTTGAAAAACGCATTTTATTATTTTTATTTTCATGTTCTCAATATTTAAACAAGTTACTCCCATTTACATTAAATTCTGTTTTATAAGAGAGATCTGGCCAAGAAGGGCTGCACACACGATTAACACATTTCTGTAAATCACTTCTTCATTTTCAGGTATCGAACTGGTTCGCCAATGCCCGACGGAGGCTTAAGAACACGGTGAGGCAGCCGGACCTGAGCTGGGCACTGAGGATAAAGCTGTATAACAAATACGTGCAGGGCAACGCCGAGAGACTGAGCGTGAGCAGCGAAGACTCCTGCTCCGAAGGTACGCCTCACCTGAAAAGCTTACTGTGCAAGACAGGGGGAGCTGCGCTGTGGTAAACCGTGAAAGTACTGGATGGTCTATGGTGCTGATAAACAAAACAGTTTATAAACAGTAAATCTCATCTTAAATGACCTTAATTACCTTCTAAATATGAATATGCTGAGTCATTCCCTTTTGTAAGTCATCTTATCCATACTATACATGGTGGATATGCCAGTAAGTTATTTTATCTTGTTATATTTTACTGTCTGGTCAACTGAGAAATGGATTAATTTGTGCACTGATGGCCAGTGGAATTGAAGTGGATAGCAAAAGCAAGTGTGGAAGTAGAGGATGATCACTTCGCCAGCTATTGAGAGCAAGGTTTTTTTGACCAGGGTAGAGGAGCGAACACCCCTAATTCATTAAAAATTCCATGGGATTGTAAATGACCAGAGTGGACAAAGGTATAATGTGGACATACTATATGTGTGCAAACATACTGTGAACTTAATATTTTCTTTCTTTCTCTTACTCAGTCAGTTCAGTATGCTGTGGTTTATTGATAAGTAATATTCTTAATTCTGATAAAACTGATCCCGTACTCTTTTTGACGATGTGGTGACTCATTTTCAAAAGCAATACTACAGAATGTATGCATGTAATCTGCACTTAGTGCGCTTCTGTCAGGGAACAGGAACAGTGTTGGTCTGGAGGAGTCTGAATGTGTACCTCGTACTCGATTCTCAGTTTGATCAGGCCATTCCCGATGTCCAGTACTTTCCCCAAACTTTTCCCAGTCCAGCGGTGCGCCGAAGAATGCGCTGGCCGAAATATTTGTTTTGCATGTGCTTGCTTTTTTCTCCAGTGCATGATAAAAATCAAAAAAGTCATTACTTGAGAGCAAGTTCTTTATTTTTGAATCGCTTATTACCTGGGTGAACACGGCACGAAAACTATTTCAGAAACTTTAATTTGTGTGAGTGGAGCGGTCAGCTCAGCTGTGTAAAGATTGCTTTGCATTTTTTCCAGCCTCACTCACTCAAAGTGCTGTGGCTCCATGGAGGTCAAACATGGGTCAGATGATTTCTTTGAAATGTTACCCTTTTGACACCCATGAATTCCTGTAAATTACTCGTAATTTTAAAACAAACATCTCTTTTCACTCTGAGCAAAGCGCTACCTTCGTATAATTGTGAGTTTTGTTTAGTAACAGCGTTCTGCTGAATGTTTTCAGATTTTAGCAGCATCTAAAGATGTTTTAAATAGATATCTCGACTGTTTCAAATATGCATGGAAAACTCCAAAACCGCCAATGCATTTCGGCTGTGTAGTGCTCAACATGGCCGTGATTAAGGCAACACAGCTGAAGTGTATCGGCGGTGAGTAACATTCCGTTCTGAATATACCCACCAAACAAAGACATTTTCCCTTCTTCTCTCTACTTTCTCTACTTCTTCTACAAACATGTGTCTTGACCTCCATTGAAGGAAGCCCAGTTTTTTTACTCTCTTATTTTTGAACTTTTACTATGACTTCCCTTCAGTTTTCTATACAGCCCACTTCCTGTCCACTCAAAAACCACCTTGGTTATTTTTTATTCTTTGTTACTACCTTGAAAAGGATCCACACCACACTGAAAAACGTGCTTGAGTTTTTGGTCTGCAGGCCTTCATCAGAGCTGTAGACAGATAAAAATAGTGTGGATCAAAAAAATACAAAGTCAAAGAAAACGACACAACCCAGCAATTAGTGGACACCTATTAAACAAAATAAATAAAATTATCTTACAAAAAAAGACTAAACAAACTGATGATTTTACTGTAAATATTTGTATAGATTCTGTTTTCCAGTCTTGCATACCGGTTTTCAAGAGTGTAAATGATGTATACTGCAAACACTGGACTTGAAAGTGAGCTTGGAACAATAGGGGAGCATGGTTTCATTGAACCCAAAAATGGGAGGAGCCACCATACAGTATCAGTGGTTCAATGATTTGGACCAAGGAGTGCATTGGCTGTGGAGAGAAAAACATTTTTGATTGGTTCAAAAAAGTCAATGATTCACAGATGAGTAGAGCTCTACTCAGAGAGGGTTAATGAAACCTCATTTCAACCGTTGCTACTTGGAGCACGAGCGCTGACGGACGGGGAGGAAGGGCGGGAAGACGTTAATCCTGTTTGGTTTTGGGGATTTCCTGCTCTGCAGCAATGCGGTGAATTGGCATGAGCCATTCTTTAGAAGGTCTTGCATTTCTGATACATGAATATGTACGGCGATCTGGTTGTAATTGGGCTTAGACACAATCAAAACTTAGATCTGTCCAAAGTACCCAGTACCACAAAGTACACACCTGTCTGACTTCTCTTGTTTTTTTTTCTTTCCTTCTCAGATGGTATCTGCTGTTCATCAAAAACGTATTTATTAATTCTTAAAAGGTTTTATTTAAGATGAGACGCAGCCATGTCGACCACAGTGCCGGCAGGTCATGCTTCTTTACCGTACTGTATATAGGAAAGGAAAAAGATCAAGACATCAAGACAAACGAGCTTCAGTTAGTTTCCAGCTGTGAGACTTGAAAGCACAGTGAGAGTCAGCAGTATGGAGCGCGACAGAAAGGAAAGTGGACTGGAACATCGTAGCTGGTCTGAATTTCGGGTAGGGCACTGCCGTTAGACGTTAAGTAAGGTTTGTGTTTCAGTAATGCACAAGCCGTTTGCATTTGTAATATGAAAAGCATGAGCTACCGGTCTGGATTGAATCTAAATTTGTCCTCAGCTTTGATTCAAAATGAAATGCAAGTATTTGTTATTTTTTTCTTCACAAACACAGGTTTAGCAAGTTCAAACAATGACCAAAAATCTAATCCCCAAAATGTGTTTGTGAAGAAAGATACACACATTTATTTGTGGGTCAAAGATTAGGACAACTGTTGATTGAATCCAGGCCACGGTAAGTACGGTATCTTGGATCAGTGGCGCAGCTGAAGCGTGTACACGGTAATTGTATATGTTCAGCGTTAAATCGGCTTTGATAAATTACATTGGTGATGGGCTCGGTGAAAAGCGTACATATGATCTCTGCTGGACTCAAGTAAACTCTGTGAGTGTTCACTGTGTGCCAAGAATATGAACCTCACTGATATAAACCTTGTTAAAAACAATGAAGGGTTACAGCCAAGCACTCAACTCAGTGAAGGCAGATCTCAGGAGTGATTTAAAAAAAAAAACAACTCTCGATTCAGACATATCCCATGAGGCAAAGGACATTTCTATTTGTTTGAGCAGCGATAGGAGGGGTGTGTGACATGAATCGCACAACTGCACTGTGAGAATCCGACCGATCCATTCCTATCATAGTGACTGCTTACCACAGTAAGTGTTTTTTTTCCCAGACAGTAAGGAAAACAGTACCTTAAGTTTACTCCATATCTGACTATCTGGGTTTTCATTTCCAGATATTTTGGTTTTGTTGTGCGGACAGCATTCTGCTTTATCGTTGATTGGGCTCCTCTACAGTAAGGTGACGAAGTGCAAAGGCTTTTGGGTTCTGAGACGAGGGTTATTCAACGCTGAACCTTTCACCTTGGGTGTTAATGAGGGTGAATTTGGACGTGGGGCCTTGGTGCTACCATCTCCCTTTCCCCTCAATAGGGGAGTGGAAATTGCTATGAAGTGTGAAGTCGAGGTTCCACAACGAAGCAATTAGCAGCCACGGATCATAAAACTGATCCCAAGCACACTTTCTCAGAGTCAAAGGAGCAACCAATGCAAGACTGTGTTTCTTATAACCGGTGTACACAAACTATGCATGTCAAAAAGGCTCATAGAGAAAGACTTAGCTTGAAGACAAAAACGTTGCTGGCTTGCCTGAAGTGGTTATTGAAGTCCTTGACTTCTAACTCCTCGATCATGTATGAGGACTTTGGCTCTGAACACCCTCAAATACAGTGCCATTTTGGCATGAGCATACAAATTTAGGTGCTGCAAAGGGTGAAGCACCATGAGTTGCACAATTTTGTGATTTTTTTTTTTTTGCAGCCATTTCTGATGTTTATGACCCTTTCTGTTTATGTCCATTGCATTGGCAGATGCAGAGACCGCCCTACGGACCCAACCGAGCCCGGCTGAGTTCAGCAAGCCCATGTACCGAAGCGTGATCCGGAAGGAGGGCGTGGTCATAGGGGCGGGGCTGAGGGCCGAAGCGTCGCTAGGCGAGGACTACACGTCTCCGCCCCCAAAGTACAAGAGCAGCCTGCTCCACCGCTACCTGAACGACTCTCTGCACCACGTCATGGCGTCTGGCGCCGTCCTGGACTCCCGCAAACGCAACCACTCTGGGTCCTTCAGCTCCAACGAGTACGATGACGAGCTCCTTTCACCGTCGTCATCCGAAACCGAGGCCAACTTCTTCTACCGCACCGGTAAGGATTGCAAGGCATTTTATTCTTGCACTTTTTTTGTGGTGAAGATTTATGGATTTTGGAAGCTGAGTGGGTACCCTTGTTAAGGCACTGCTCCAGTGTATGAATGGGCCCCACAGTCTGCATCCTGTTAAGGCACTGTTCCAGTGTGTGGATGGGCCCCACAGTCTGCATCCTGTTAAGGCACTGTTCCAGTGTGTGGATGGGCCCCACAGTCTGCATCCTGTTAAGGCACTGCTCCAGTGTGTGGATGGGCCCCACAGTCTGCATCCTGTTAAGGCACTGCTCCAGTGTGTGGATGGGCCCCACAGTCTGCATCCTGTTAAGGCACTGTTCCAGTGTGTGGATGGGCCCCACAGTCTGCATCCTGTTAAGGCACTGTTCCAGTGTGTGGATGGGCCCCACAGTCTGTATCCTGTTAAGGCACTGTTCCAGTGTGTGGGTGGGCCCCACAGTCTGCATCCTGTTAAGGCACTGTTCCAGTGATGGATGGACCCCACAGTCTGCATTCTGTTAAGGCACTGCTCCAGTGTGTGGATGGGCCCCACAGTCTGCATCCTGTTAAGGCACTGTTCCAGAGTGTGGATGCATCCTGCAGCCTAGCATGGTATCCAGACCTGTGCCAGTACCCTCATTGGCCAGCAGCCCTGTGAGGCAACAAATACTTAAATTGATATATTAACAAATACTTATATTGATGCCTGGGCAAGGGACTGATGGAGGGATTCGGTCAGCAGGAATGTCCTAGTGTCATCACTCTCAGTTAATGTTCCTGTAGTCTGCATGCATAGAGCTGTGCTAGTGGTACTTTCCTTCTCCCACTCATGCTTGCAATTGCTAACTGTGTAGACTGCAGTGTGACCAAAAGGTAACTGCAATGCCCCAGAAACAGTGATGGGGGCGCTGTACTGTAGAAGGTGCCATCCTTCAGTTGAGATGTTAATCTGAAGTCCTGATTCACAGTAGACATTGAGGATCTCTTGGTACTTTTTGGAAGAGTGGTGGTGTAAATTGCTGGCCAAATTCCAATAACAGCTAGTTTTCTAAATCTGGCCACCTAAACAACACTTATACCAGACTGGCTGTTCAATCTCTAGCAATCTCCAGGTCATCACTGCAAAAAAGGGCTGAACTGACAGTTGACCAGAACTGGTTAAATGAAGGATAAATCCAGACAAATAAACAGAAGTGGTGCCTGACGTCTCACGTCTTGGAGGAGGTCTCGGCACTCCCCTGGATTGACAGCGTAGGTCGCAGCAACAAGGAGCACTGCTGTATATGACTACATACAAAGTAAAAAGGGCTGAACACTGTTAAAAAAACGGTTTGTGGGCAAATCACAAATCTCTGTTTCTGCTCGGTTATTTTATCTCCACTTGTTGTGGAGGTCCAGAAACCAAACTCTCCCATCCCAAGTCTCACCCTCCTGCTTTTGTTTGTATGTAGAACAAACGGCTACTGCGTGGGTCCCATGTGAATGTCCCATGAGGTAGCAGAGTTCTGCCTCTTAAGGGCCTCTGTTGCTGTTCTCAAATGCTGTGCTGTAACCAGGGGAGTTACGCTCAGGCAATTTGCAGATGCTTTTATAATTTTATATAAAAACTTCTACAGCCGGTTATTTACTTAAGGTTCATTACAGCGCTCATGGGTGCAATGGCAGTGCCTTGGAGACATGGACCTGCAAGCTCATAGTTACAGGACCCGGTCCCCTAACCGTTATACCACACCGCCTCTCATTACAGCCCTTAGCGGATCTGCTGTAACGGCCCGCTGATGAATTCTCAGACTTTCTTTCATTTCACTCTCGACCAGATCATGAAGCGGTGCCGTTTGTTTACATTTCTTACTTTGGTTTTAGTCTGAACATTTTTTCCCTAATTTACGTAACTCTGCGTTTGGCAACACTCAACGATACTTCCATAGGAAAGGAACAGGTTGTCTTTCAAGCTCTGCAGCAAAACATCTGTAATGTCAGAACTCGGAGGCTAGGAGAAAGCAGGACTCCATGGATGGTTGGAATCAGCTTGCAAACCTGGCCTCAATTTTCAGTTTGCAAAAACGGGTCCAACCAAACGACAGAGAGGGTGGAAATGCACATCAACAGCTTCACTTATCCGGTCTGGATCCGGACTTGAAAGCACACACGGTAAACGCGAGCGTCCAGACTCCAGCGAAACAATCTGACAGGAGACAGGAGGTAGTAGGTTTAGACGTTCTTTGTCTCTCTGGTGGAAAAACTAAAGGTCTTTGTTTGGAAAAAAAATAAGGGCCTATTGGGAAATTCATTGAAAACACAGGCCTGGATAATTCCATCCCATGTGCCAGGAGCTTCATGGCAAATTATGCTTTTAATGGAATATTAAATGCCTGGAATCTCTCTCTGCATTTTTCTCTCTGCTAAAAGTAATACTTCTGCCCTGTCTGATATGATAAGGATAAGGGTCCTCCTACGTAAAATAAATATTAGCCACCCTTCGTAGAAGACGGGTATGGTAGATTGTATTCAGATGTTCCCGTGGAGAAGCAAGACCTGTAGATCTTCATCTCCTCAGACCAAAATGAAGCAGGACACTGAAGCAGGACAGGACAGAAAAAAGCAACTGGATAGGGGGGAAGTATTTAGAAGTCACTCTGCTTTCCTGATGAGGTCAACTGTGCTGCAGTCAACACTCTGAATCTGTTAAAATAGTTTTGAAAGGTTTTCAGTGTACATAGTGTACAGTGTGGTCTGGAGTTGAAACTTTTTTTTTCCAAGGTATTGTCTTCAGTCTGAACTGGAAGCTGAAGAATCTGATGACTGACATTAACTTCATTAAAAATACCTGGTATTTGGAATCGTTCTTTAGCCACAAACCCACGGAACTTTGGCGGGGCTCAGCCATTGGTGATGCAAGCTTTGTATTCATGTATAAAACTGAAAAATCAAGAATAAAAAGTATTTTTTACGATGCGACAATATGTTAAAAGTCTTTTTTTTTCTGGCTTTGCTTATTTTTATAATTTGTTTGGCAGTGTTGTGAAAGATATTGTGTTACGAACCCACCCGTTGTCCATGCTGGTGGGCAGACTGTTGCCTGTTTAACCACGGGTCTAGGAATACATAACAATTTATAAACTAAGTGTAATTTATGGTACTGGAGTGACTTGTTTTGAATGTCAGACAAAAGTTGACGCATGGTTTAAGTCAGAAATGCGTTAAGTGAAAAAAATAAGGCTCAGGCTGAAACGGGGCTACCGAGACTCGTAAGAGCTTTTCGAATTAGGCCGCAGCAAGCGCCAGACAGTTATAGAGGCCTGGAGAATTGCGCGGCGCTTGAAACGTGCTGAAAGTCGACTCCAAGCGCGGAAACATTTTATACGAACCGAAGCGGTTCCACACCTCAGCAGAGGACGGGAGAAAACATTCGTTCTCTTTTCTTCGGTTTTCAAATAGCGTTCAGGCGACCTTTAATGTTTAATGACCTTTAACGTCCTTCAGCTAATAACACAGCTACCTTCTTACAGAACATTAGTGCTGGACACAGTGGACGTAGTATCACATCTCGTGTGTTTATATATGGCTTGAATTAGGCCTATAATTCACCACAACTTTTTATAATTTTTACATAAATGAGCAATGACTACCAGGAATGACTCCTGAATCTTGTAATTTGTGTTACTATCTTGTCTGTAAGGCTAAGATTTATCACCTGTAATGTATCATTTTGGAGTTCATTGTATAAACCTCTTCTGCTGTGCCCTTTCTTTGCATGGCTGTTTTTGGGGTAATAGAGAAAAAAAGAAGAAAAGCATGGTCATAGCTGAGTCGTGAAGGGTAGATCCAGACTCTGTTTAGTGCCTGGGTAGATTGTGAAGGGTAGATCCAGACTCTGTTTAGTGCCTGGGTAGTCTCTTGCATGTTGCACACCCTCAGGATAACTTGTCTGGCTGATGGCTGAGTCTTTCTGCAACCCAGCTGATTGGTGCCAGCCAGTGAATAAAAAAATGAGGAATCATGAAACAAAAAAAAATGGGTGACTGTCGTGCATCCCACCAGTAATGTAGTGATTTTAAGCAATCTCAGAGTTTTGTTGTCAAGGCAACAAAACAACCTTTTGATTGTTTGAAAAAAGCCAGTGATTGAATTGTAATTTTTAGCCCCACCCATTTGTTGTCATGACACCTCATTTGCCCATTCGTATCGGCAGCCATTTTGTGATGGTAGATATGCGGCAGCCATTTTGTGATGGTGGATATGCTTGGTTTAGGCTATTTACCATGTTTCTCATCCAATCTAATCTGCGATTCATCAGAGGAACTGACAGTCCATCGTTTCGTTAGACTCATTGGACTCTAAGGCTAGGCAGACCTCTACCACATTGACGGGAGAAATTAGCCAATCATAGGCTCATAGTTATGACAAAGTAAGCAAAGAAGCATGTGAACGCCAAGACACCGTTCATTCTCGAGCTGAAGCCGACAGTAGCCAAAACGCATTCGCCACACAAGTAAAAAGTAAAGATTTCTCATGACTTTAAAACGCTCGCTCAAACTTAATTAATGGTCCGAGCTCAGCCATCCGTGTACCTTTCAGTAATGTGTGATTTTTGTAGGAAGTTAACTTTCCTTTTTCTGAAGCAAGAGTATGAAATAAATGCCCAGTTCTCTGTGTAAAATAAACACACATTTAGTAGGAAAAATACTTTGGCCCTGAGCCGCTGGTTAGGTGCTGTGTGGCTGATGGAATTGACTTGAATCGTCACCGGGGGAAAAACGTCTTAGAAATCTTGGGAATTTGAGACGTTCTGTCTTTTTTTTTGCCACTCCATAATGGAAAAATGAAATTACCATTCCAAAGACTCAATGGCTGAGGAATACGCAGTGGGTCCGCTTTGTTTTTTACTCCTGAGACATACGTCAGCACCCTGTATTTATATCCTCAGAGTGTTTCCACGTCTCCAACCTGACGTCAGAGGCTCTCAGGGCAGGGAAGGGAACCCAGAGGAAATATGTGCCTCTTTCTAGTGTAGAATCTGGGCTTGCCATGACACCAACATTTTTACCTGCGGTAAGATACCAGCCAACTCTCAGAATTTCAAGGAGTGTCATGTCTCCATGGCAAATGAGCACAGAAGATGAATCGTTGGCTTATAGAATGATGATAAGAGCAGTCCTAGCTACAGAAGCAAGCCAACGGTACAAACTGCTCCGCTGACATTCTTTGTAATGAATTCTCTCATTTGTCTTGCTGTTGAGCAAGGTGAGTTTGTTTGTCTGTCTGTCTATCTATCTTCCTACATGTCTGTCTCAGTATGTCTCAGTTTGTCTACCTGCCTGTGTTTGTATATCTATATAACAATTTATTTTTCCACATCTGTATCTATCTATATATCTGTCTTTCTAGCTGTCTGTCTGTTTGCCCATTCTCTGTGTTTTTCAGTCTATTTGACATACACAGATGAACAGAGTACAGGTATTCACACAACGCTGTCCTTATGTACAGAGAGCCAATGAGTTCTGCTCATGGCATGTATCCCCATATCTCACTTCAGTCTTGTGATCTCAGCCTGTTGTCCAAACCTGCCAGGCTCAACCCAGACAAGGCTGAAGACCTTGAACTTCGCAAGCACATGTTTTCAAAACAGAAATAATGTGTTTTTGCACTGAACAAACTAACACTTCCATTTATCTGTAAGTCAGAGTTAAGGATAGATGATGATTGTTTGGAGGCAGAAGGCGATCCTGATTCGGCAGAATGAGCTGTTCTCATCCTCACAGTTCTCATGTTTCTGTGCTAATTTCATCCAGGCCTTAAGCTGGGTCCCAGTCAAAGGCACTCATATGCAATATGCAATTCAATTAAAACTGACACAAATTACTTGACATATATTGTATTGGAAACAAGGATGCATGTCCGTCGGAATGTGTTCTTACTTGAGTATGTGTTATTTTATTGGGGAGATATATATATATACATATGTATCTGAAGATATATTTACTTATATATATATAAGAAAGGTATACGCCCTTTTGTAAGAGTAATTTCAGTTTTGATTGAATTCCATGCCTTTACAACTGTCCTTGATCGGGCTACAGCCTGTGGCCAGGGCTTAAGCAATACTTTAATCACAATTAAATGCATGTGTTCATTTTTATCTGCACTGACACATTTTTGCAAGTTTAGCAACGATGAAAATTAACTCATCAAACTGTCCTTGCAGAGGAAAATAATAGCGGTCTCATCCAATTGTAAGTAAAAGTTAAGGAAGAATGTTGATTGAATGCCAGCCCTTGTGTTTAAGGGCACTTTCTCTTTTTGGCGATGAATCGCTAGAACAGGGTTGTTATTTTTTTTTTTACCACCAATCCAAAATGAAAAAAATGTGAGAAATGTGCTTGGCTTCACATTGCTTAAAAGTGATTTTAATTGGTGCCCCAGAGGTTCATGTCATAGTTGGAACTACAGTTGCCAGCATGCAACACTGGCAACTGTAGTTCAAACTCTGACCAAACATTCCACTCAGAGCACTGCTGTTCCTGCTTGGTTTAACAGTACCTTCTGGTTGAGACTCACTGAAGTTTTTTTCCTACTGTTATATCACGAGTCAGGCCCAAATGATTTTTGTCATTTTGTTTGATTTTGTTTTGTTTATCAATATTTGTAGCTTTAGTATGCCCTGATTGGTATCATAATTGTTTCTCTTTGAATTTGGGTGTGGTTGCCTGTAGTTTTTTTTTGACCTCTCTGGCACAACTTCTTTTAGAAATCTTGTATGTTTTTGATTGTATTTCATGTGCAAATAAATAAAAGCAAGGACAGAAGACTGAATATTCCACTGAATGATAGACTAGCCTAAATCTCCCCAGTTACACTGATTTGATTGGATTGTATGATATGACTAAGCTTTGTGATTGGACAGTTAGATTCCATTAATGCCATAATGGGATGAGTGGAACTACAACAACCTGTCAATCACAGACTCAACTGGACAAATCAGAATGTTTTGCATCCCACAGTGGAAGCACAACAATTGGTTGAAATCGATTGATTGACAAGTACCATAGCTTAGCTCTGCCCACTTTTGGCTTCATCAGACCCTACTTCCCCCATCACTAGCATGACTGTTGACATCACTGGTCATAAATGGTGGGCCATGGTTCATGAAAATGGAGGGAATCTGAAGACATGTCACATCTCTGGTTAACGTGAATGTCCAAATCTTCCCTGGAGATCTCAGAGCAGCTCAGAATCAGCTGTTGTTTGGTTTCTCTCCAGGCAGAGAATGCAGCCAGCGATCAGTATCAAAGATTTAAGGCAGCGATGCAATCTCTAACATTTTTGGGAATGTAAAATTTATTATAATGTCATATTTTGGGAATGTTTGATGTATAAGATATAACTTCCCATGGGGTTATCTAAATTTAGACAGGTAATCACTCTCACTATCACTCACATACAGTCCCTCTGTACCTCTGTCTATCTGTCCATTGGCCGGTCTGATTCCTGTCTGTATATGGTAATCATATCAACCCAGTTATATATTTGATCGTTTAATATTTAGTATAGCTCTATCTGTCTGTCCGTCCGTCCGTCCGTCTGTCTGCCATCTCTATCTCACTATCATACATAGTGGAGGTTAAGGAAGTGTATTGCGAAGCTTTTTCCATGACCCTTTAGCACGATAGCAGTAAAACTGGCTCCATATTACCGAGGGCAGCATGACTGCTCAGTCATTAATCTTTCCCTTTTTCTTCTGGAGTCACATGACAGGCCTGAACCCAGCCTTCGCTCTGGCAACCGGTCTGCCGTACAGACCTCGGTGAAAATAACGCCAGATTCAGATTTAGATCCCCGATAAACTATTGTGCTATTACTACAAACGGTAAAAAAAGGGTCTTTTGATGCCATAAATATAAATATTACAAGAACCAAAGTCGAGAAAGATAGATACTTTAACTTAATAATCCAAATATTAAATTAAGAAATCCAAGATAAGAAGTGAATAATACAAGATATATTGGCCTTGTTATGGAAACTGTCTGGTTATAAAGGCCAATGGCACCTGGAATAAACTAGAGGCTCATGCAGCCTTTTAGAGTAATCCAGCTCCCTGTTTGGCTGGAATAATGTGGGTGGTTTTGGCAAGATGTGATTGGTTTAATTTTGTCTGGCATTGTCTATTGGTAGACACTCACCAGGTCTCCTACACTGGCACCATTGACATGTTCCCTCCCAGCCAGCGTAGTGATTTAGTCTAGCCATGAGTTTATAATCGTGCAGCATTCCCAACTGGTGTTTATCTGGACAGCTGAGATATAGGGAACACAACAACAACAACAATAACAACAACAACAAATACCTCATTCGCCACTGTAAGTGAAAGACAGTTTTAGGGCTAGCAGTTTGGCTTTCTGGAAAAAGGACGTTCCTGTTTTTCCTGCGGTACAAAGCCCTGTTTCTCAGCACACTGCCACGCTAAAACAAGGCCAGACCGTAGGCCTTTTGGCGTTGTTTTATACAGGTGTTCTGAGTTGGTTTCCTGTCTATCTGGTGGAGGAGGGTGAATCGGGGAAGGGAAAACGGGGAGCGGAGAAAGGGGGGAAGGACAGCCCATACTCTGACTTTACTCTTCACCGTCTGTATTTCTGCTCCCATTCTTCCACACTCTACCTGTGCTGGATATGCTCCCCACTTCAGATTCATGGTCCCACTTAATATTTACACAACCACAAAACCCATGGTTACACCACAAATGTGTTACACTGTACTTGGACTGTGCCGACTTCCATAAAAATACATAGTAGTCAATGTCCTCTTAATATAAAGTGGGACCAGATTTATTATTTTATGCACTTTTTGTATTCATATTTTAATATTTGTAAGATTATCATATGTATCTAGAAATACATTATTACTCTCATTACTTTTCCCCACAGTGTTGTGGAAGTGCACAGGAATGGTTCGGGTATCAAACTTCAGTCCTGGAGTGATTCTATGGTTTCTTTTCAATAGACATACAGTTCAGGTCTTGGTGTGTAGAGGACTCTTAGAGTCAATTACTGACTTAAATTGAGCAATTAAGTACTTAAACCTAAAGACTTGAGAATGTGTCCTACACCTCTTTAAATATTAAGTTTCTGCCCGTTCAGAACGGGTAATATGGATTACTGGAATCCTGTGTATTCATCTGCAAGCTAAAGGAATTTACAGTCAGGGAAGCATCAAGCTGCTTTGGAAGAGAATTTGTTTGTTGGAACATTTGTTTGCTTGCCAGATGCCCAAGACCAGTGTCGTTCACACAGCTTGCTTTTCTAAACTGATATTTTCCATTTCGAATAGCTGCGTCTTGAATTGTGTCTCGATGTTGGATGTCTGCTTAATGCTGGTTCTCTGTTTTTATGATTTATGCTTTTGTTATGTGTGTCTGGGAAACTGCCAAATGACTTTACCATATTTGGTATATTTGAGGGTCCTCTGACTAGCTATACCATATCAGTTGAAGGTCGGTGCCACACTCTATGGTGATCTACCAGCAGTGCATTGTGGGTATGAAGGTCACATAGTGCAACCAAACATGAACACAAATTTAAAAAAATAATGAATGGGAACACACTTTATAAGATTGACCAAAAGATAAAGCCAGTCGCATAAAAACGGACGTATTAGAAAAGCACTCTCAAAAAATTGACAGAATAGGAACGCACTCAGAAAGCAGCCCAATAGGACCACACTGAGAAAAGGAACTGAATGTCAACACACTCTCAAAACAGGAGTGAGAAAGGAACACGCTTTCAGAAAAGTGATCGAATATGAAGGCAGTCTCAGAAAAGGGGTGAGTAAGAGCACACTCTCAAAAAAAAGAGGAGTGAATTAGGAACGCACTCTCAGAAAAGGCAGCATGATTTTACGAAGACGCAGTACCTGAGTCATGTCCTACCAATTAAGTGTTCCGTAACCTTTATTCCCTTCCTCTGGGCAGAGGACCAGATGAAAGGGAGACAGACTATTGTTCATTATGTCTTTGGCACCGTCAAAGGGTGCAGTGTATCCGTGTCTATTTTCAGGCACTAATTTGGAGAGAGAGGGGAAAAAAATGCTTGTTTGTTAGTTAGTGTTTGTCTGCGTTTTAATTCACTGCAGGCCCTCTGTGATTTCTGTATTTATTGTGGTGTGTATGGCGAGCAAAAGCACCAGCAGTGCGCATTGCTTTCTCCTCAAAAACTCTGTGCGTTTATTTAATTATGTTTGAGATTTGCGTGTGATGTTTGCCTGTTTTGTTTGCTGAAGCTGTCTTAGCCTGGCACTCGCTTCTGTCTAAGGAACACAAAGGAATCCGCCACTAATGCCTTCGCCTCTTGTGATCGCCGAAAAACAAAGTTCAACGGCTCTTTTTCAGTAGCACTTCACTGGGGCATTAAGACGGACAGACATTTGGTTGCAAAATGGACCAAAAAGAAAAGTAAAGACTGAAATGATTTATTAAAGCTGTATAGTTTGTCTTGGCATCTGGGATTGTTTGAAAAATCTGCATCGGGGATGTTTTAGGCAAAGCAGTTTGGAAATAACATTTTGTGCTGGAGAGCGACCACCTCTTCCAGTTTTGTGTCGGTGATCGCACACCCGAGGTGATGGCCATCTCTCCCGCCCTCGGCGATGGTGGAGAGGGCCGGGAAGCGAGGAGGGCCACGCCCTGGAAACGAGCGAGCGGCAGACGAGACCTTAAATAAATACTGCCTCACAAAAGCCCCAAAGCCGCAGCCCCCCCACAGCGCCAGCCCAGAACAGCGCAGAGCTCGCACAGTCACCTGGCCTCCGCTGACACTCCTCCTTCATTTTGGCACATACAGGCATTTTGCAGTTAATTGAAAAGGGAGTTTTTTTATATACATTTCATGATTTTTGACCTCTTAGCACTGTGTTTGTGCTTAAGGGATAAAACCATTCCATTGGTTTCTTTAAAGAGAAATCGACCCAAAACAGGCTTTTAGTCTCTTTGAGGGAAACTGATATTTTACTTTAGAATAAAATAAATATATTCCAAAAGACATGTTTGCTTGTCTCTAGTGAAATAGAAGATGCTCAAAGAAACTCATGTTGTAATGCAAAGTCTGTTTTGATGGAAGTACTTGCACTCAAAAGATTTTTTTCTGGTTTTGCTTGTTCTTTTTCATAGCTTTTTTTAGTTGAAGAACTCATAACACTGTGTTTGTGCATGCAGCTCAGAACCACACCATACCACACTGTTTCCTAAAGACATCAGCTGCTCAAGCAGGCAATTGTCCTGACCTTTGACCTTTTTATCTCCACTGATATTGTGTGGATCAAAAATAAACTGAAAGAACTCAACAAACCTGTCATTTCAAATAACAAAGTATAACTTCTGTTTCAACAAGTTTTTTATATGTTGAAGAGGGTTGATTGATTCTAGGCTTAACTCAACATGTGTTTTACCCAGAAACAAATGCAAGAGCTTCTTCTTATTCTGAATGCTTTTTTTCAGTTCTTTTGATTTTTGAACTTTCTAAAGCATGTGCAAACCAAAAAGAACACTTTGATAAGTTCATTGTGGCAAGTTAGCTGAGGACAAACGTCAGCTGAACACAGGCCAGTGTTAATGACAGTGCAATCAGTGACATCAGCGCATGACCGGCTCCATGTTCACACATGCAAGGCAGATGTACTGTACCTTTGTACACGTGGATGGAAACCAGTAGCTTCAGGACACTTACCCTCATTGAATAACACGAAACTCAGACTTCAGGCTTTTAAATGTGTAAATATGGCCAGTCTGTTGGTTGCTTGACTTGAGTGTAATATTTCAAAATGCAGTATTAGTAATCCTCTCTCAATGTTTCGTGAAACACTCACGCTTCATAAAATCTGGAATTGCTGACAACTTACTCACACTTAGCTATTGCCAGGTTTGAATTTGGGGGAAACTGGAGTGAGTGTAACCTGTTTGGCTGATGTAGTAATTAGCTTAAGAAAATCCATCGGTTGACAAAACAGGATTGAAGCCGATTATAAACTTTGTTGACCAATCATAGTTTTGAGGCTCAATTTCCTTTTTTGTTATTGATATATATTGACTTATTATTTTGTATTATGCGTTCTAGATGAACGTTTCTCATCAGTTATGGGCCAGTAGAACTCCTGCTCCAAATATCTTTGCAAAGGGTCACTGCGGGTGACCCTGAATTCACTGTCCAGGGCATTTGCTCAGGTTGCATCTTGAGAGGGGATAATGAGAAAATATTTTCTTGTATATTTTAAGGAATGATCTCTAGCATTAAAAGCTCTGCTCTCCTACTACCACAGAAGTCCTTATTATGATTATACATTTGGGGAAAAAAATATTGGAATTAGAATGTGGGGTGACTTTTCATCTGTTTTTTGTATGCAAAGGATCATGGGAGATCTGACCAGGGGTTCTATCGGGGGTCTTCACTTGTACAGACCTCTTCAGACTGTTACATCATGCTACACATTGAGGTTATTGTAGTTCACAATTTTGGATGAGGTAGTTATGGTTATGTTTTTCTCTTGTGGACCTGATATAAATGTATTGCTTGTTCTCTGGATTTGTAATTTTAGTTATGGTCATCATAGTTAACGTGAATTAGTGCTTTAGTGATGTAAGGTATGTTCTCAGTGATCTGGGTGTTTTGGTAGCCAGGTTTTGCGGTATTGCTCATGGTAATCAGTGGTTAAATGGTAATCAAGTTCTACATTATAAATTGCTTTGGACGAGAGCATCTGCTAAATGACTGTAATGTAATATAATGTAATATAAATAGTTCTTAGAAGAACAAGTCTATGACATTGAGTTGTTACACAAAAACTTCACCGCGGAGAAATATTTTGGCCGGTTGTTTTAATTAAAGAGGATGGGATCAGTCAACTCGTTGTCTGTGTTGTGTAAGTTTCAATGCTGGCATGACCAGGAGTACTTTTATTCAAGCGATGAGAAGTCGAAAATATTTGAGCACGAAAGTTAGCTGGGCTGCACCCTGCTTTACCACTGATACTCACAGTGGAACAAACTCATCACATGGATTAAGGGTGGAGGTTTGGGGATTTTGGAGAAGGGGGAGGTGGGCTGGGGGGAGGGTGTGGGGATGGGGGGTGCACTGTCATCCTTTTAAGGATCTAAATGACCTGTGAAGTGGTGGAACAAATGGCTGCGGTCTTCAACAAGCACAGATATCGTTTTTCTTCTCCTAACCGAGAGAGCGGCGTAATGGCGTTTGTTTTGGCCCCGGGGCCTGGCCAGTAATGGACTGAATGAAGCTCATCGGAACGCTAAGCTGGTCTGGCAGTGCTAGCCCTGCAGCAGGTAGCCAGCTGTCCGAAGTGTTCGATTTTTTACCAACACGTGTTACGGGAAAAAAAAATAATAAATAAATAAAATGAAAAATCTTCAGCTTCAGCAGGCTGACACGGCTGGCCGTTCGGGTTAATGCGAAACTTTCCCATGACATCTGGGAGAAGATTGTGGTAAGATTGCCGTTCGCTTGCAAGATAACAATATGACGAGAACGGTCCACAAAACTGGAGCAGGTTTAAACCACAGTCTTGATGAAAATGATGAAAAACAAAATTCCTCAGATGCAGCCCCCATCCTCATACACACACAAACACACACAAACAAGCACACACAGACACACACGCACACACTTCTACAGCATTAGAGCGTTTCTTCCAATCAGCTGAGAGCATTTGATATTCGTGTTGCTTTGCACCGGGAAACATGTCCAAATGTGTTTTAACTTGTGATTAGATTCTAGTGATTAGATCTGGGAACTTTCTCAAACTGAAATAGCAAACAGAACAATAATCATATAAGGTGTTAGTCAGCCTTATTTTATTTTTTTCTATAGCAAAGCAAAGATGCACTTCAGGACAAATTTTGTGTGTGTGTGTGTGTGTGCATGACTCTGTATGTGTGTGTGTGTGTGTGTGCATGACTCTGTATGTGTGTGAGTGTGTGTGTGTGTGTGTGGTGTGTGTGTGAGTGTGTGTGTGTGTGTGTGTGTGTGAGAGAGAGAGAGAGAGTTTGCCTCCAGGACTCCATGGAAGCTTGACATACTCTGCGAAACATATGAGGTTCAAGTTAGCCTCATTTTTTATAGCAAAGGAAAAACACACTTTCAGGGCCACTGTTTTGTGTTGCGTTAACATCTCTAGCACTCTGTGGAAGCTTCTAGAACCAAGTTGGCAGCCATGCTTCAGGCTCACAGTGTTAGCCCCTCAGGGCAGTGTCCACCAGAGAGAGAATTTTACGACGTCTACCTTTCCTCCATTAAAGCAGTGATCTGGACATGAACACAGCCTTCTGCTGGAGATTGGATATTCCCATTGCTATAAAAAGACAGGCTGTGATTTTGACTGGGGATTGTGTTGATTGAATAACATGCCGGCGTAAAAAAAAAAAAATAATAAAAAACAACAAAAAAGGTCCTCTGTCAGGCTCCCGAGGACCGGCTTTGCTGCTGCAGGTACTGGAGTCAGGAAAAAATTAAAGATAAAAAACTGGGACGTTTGTGAAAGTAATCAAACAAACGCCCCCTCAACGTTTGTCTTCACGGGAAAAGTGTGGCGAAGGTGCTGTCCGTTCCATTGGACCCGCGTTGTGGCCAGAGGAATCCTAAAAGCGAAGCAGCTGGCGGAGAGGAGTCGCTGATGGGACAGTCCTGGCAGATTTCCCCATGAGGAACGTGCCTCGGTGCGGCCCACGCTCAGACAACCTGCACTCGATTACCATCAGCTGGGAGGCCGTGAGATGAGCGCACCGCCATTAAGCATGTCCAACAGTTACTGAAAGATGTGACTCTGATTAAAGCACAACCACAAAACAATGCAAGACAGCGATCCCGTGCAGTCACACACATACACACAGGCATGCTGTGCATGCACACACACACACACACACATACACACAGGCATGCTGTGCATGCACACACACACACAATTACACGCACACACCCAAGCACATTTCTCACACACGCACATGCACATGTAAATATGCTTGCATGCACATGCACCTACAGACATACAAATCCAGGCAAACACACACACACATAAACATCCAAACATATTTGCATACATCCATAAAAACACACACACACTCAGACACACTCAGGACACACAAACATGCATGCATAAAAACAAATATACACACACAGGCACATGCACACACACACACACACAGGCAGAAACTCTGCCCGTTATCCTGCCGAATCTGGCTTTGAATTCTTTTTTTTCCTTCTTCAAACTCACATTAGGGTGTGCCTCTTGTCTTTTGTGCGCCGGAAAATGTAACGCTATCCTCCTTTCACCGCTGTCCCTCTGTCCGCCGCTCACTGTGCACCATGCCAAGCCGGTGTCCTCCTCACAGAGAGAGAGGGGCTCTGTTGTCCTCATGTTCCCCAGTCTTGATGCATCCTAACTGGGCCCGCACAGTGCTGTGCTCCCCTTAGCCCTCGCTAATGTAGCCTAGTCCTGGACCACCGCACTGAACCTCTTCACCCTCTTCACTCTCCAGTGCTGCCAATTTTTATATATGTTTTTTTTTTTTTCATGGGATGTCAGAATTTGAATTTCTATGATTTGTTCCTACTAATGGGTAGATAACACAACACATAGTGGAGAATTGATGTAATGAAATGTGGGGGAAATTATATTGTCTTTTTTTTGGGAAAGGTGGTTATAACTGTGTTGCTTTTTGAGAGGAAAGAAAGGCACTTTGTTCCAAAAAGGCGGGAGATGTAGAGGTTGGCACCATTGCTTCCCTCCAGGGCTGGTGTTGCAAACACTGCGCATTTTTATCTTTTTTTTGTGACCTTGTAATGTTAACACACACACACACACACACACACACACACACACATAAGTACCTCTGAATTTTATTTTCCCTTCAGCTAAGATGCTATGAATAAGACTGACTTGTAGCGTGTTTATCATTCCGCTTAATTTCAGTTTGAGAAAGTTCCATGGTGTCTAATTGCCAGAGTCAGATCACAGAAACATTTCGGACATTTTTTCCAGTTGAGCGTGTATGTGTGTGTGTGTGTGTGTGTGTGGGGGGTTGGTTGTAGTTTGCTCAGCTTAAGGAATTTAATTTTCATGTTTTTCAATAAAAGTGTGGTTCATAGTTTTACTTTAAACCTTTAATTTATGTACTTAGAATAATAATAACTATGAAAAAAAAAGAATAATAATAACTTTCATTTTAAGACGACATCCGCTGTACCATGAAACCAGACTGTCCAAAAATGTTATATTATAAGAGTTATGATGCTCAAAATAAGACATGTCTCTCTGGGGAAGACCCGCCCATTCCGAAATCTGTCAATGAGAAGCGACTTACCTTGGGGGGGAAGGGGGTGCCCATTTTGATCTACCTAGTGGCCCCCTCTCATCTGAGTGTGCAGGGGGGAAAGAGAGAACATGCTTTCTGCATAAGGCAGTCTTCCTGTGATTCCCTATGTAACACATGATACACTGTTTTTGACCCCAATATTTCCAATGGAATTATGGGTAAATCACCCTCCAGACCTCCAGGCCTCATTATCAGAGCTATCAGCACCGCAATGCTTCGTTTTTCATTATTAGACTTTCAGTGCTTTGATTTTCTCTACTTTATTGTTGCTCATCCAGATGTAGAAATTTATCATTTCACATTGCTGCTGTGATTTTTACAGTCTCTATTTAGAGACTCTGTAACCTTTGACCTCTGCACATTTTTTAAACAACCTCCTGCTGTTGTGTTTTCAGAGACCTTGGACCATGGATCCAGAAAATGTGACAGGTGAGAGGCTGCTGTTGCACCCTTAGGCTACATCACTTTCACCAAAATAAATTCAGTAACATATTATGGAGAATAAATGACAAGAGTGTTCAAATGTAAGCTGCTTAAGACTGAACAATATCACATAAAAATGTAAAAAGGCATCTAAAATGTATTGCCATTTTCACTGCAGCAGTGCATTCTGGGTAGTATTAGCATAATATGCTACTTTGGGTCATAATCTGAAAATGCGCTACGTTTTCGGTCGCAGTGCGCAGAAGGAGAAAGGACGAGGCAAAGACGAGACGTACTGGAAAGAGATCAACGCTGCCATGGCCCTGACCAACCTCGCCCATGTGAAGGATGGAGAGCCAGGGACCGGGACCACCAGCTGCATCATCCAGAAGTCGTCCCATATATCAGAGATTAAGACTGTCAAAGTGCCCGTGGTCCACAAGTATTAGCTCACACCTGCACCCTATGCAACATTCCTTTGGAACTCCAAGCATCCCAACAATTTTTGGGGTTTTTTTCTTTGCAAAATTTTTTTTTTTTTTTTTTTTTGTTTTTACCCAAGCATTGAGCAATTATTGGTTTTTATAATAATTTTATTGATGTCAATCATAGTATTATGAATGAAGACACTTTTTTATAATGTTAACTTATTCGATAAATTTGATGTGTTTTCTAATCTGAAATTTGTATTTCAGCCGACCAGCGTGCCTTTATCTCATGAAGAAGTACTGTCCATAACTGACAAATAATTGCTTGAGTATTTTTTAATTACTTTCAATGTTAATTTTTCATTATTTATGGATCCTATAATATGATTGTCTGAAGATTGTATTGGAGCTTAAATTCCTAATTCTAAAGCCCAAGGAATTCAGTCCACCTCTAAAGCACTAAAGACCCTGTTATTTGGATAATAGGGATCTTTCTTTTCTTATTACTTCCCAGCATGTTATGTAATTCATTTTGAAAGTAAAATGTTCAAAAATGTGGACAACAGCGAAACCTGCTACCTTAAATTTGATACTGAAATGCAAAACCTCCCTCAGCCTAACTGAGTGAGGGCCGTGGGATGTCCGCCGTAATTTATCCTCTACAGTGTTAGCGATTTTACAAACATGCATTTATCCTCGTTTTTGCGTGACATGTTGCCCAAGCCTGTTATTGGTCCATCGGGGTAAGTGTTTTATTATTTCAGCTTATAATATGTGTTTTGGTACAAGCGTATCCTTTTGGCGAAACGTCTAAAGCTCTGGCCAAAAGCCGCTTCGTTGGAGGATTGAATCTTGAACTCTAAATAAAGTTATTCCGAAATATGCCGACATGGTTATTACTCCCGAGCGTCAGGATTTGTTATTTACTTACGGGGCCTCGTATTTTCTGTGACGGTTTTCATTGGGTGTTTTGATTGGCCGCGTGGCATGGAACAAGAAGGAGCACGAGTGCCACCCTTGGCAACGCCGCGGTGTAAACGCTGTCGCGCGCGTCTGTTGCCAGGCGCTTGGACAGAGAGGTGGATTGCCTATTAAAAAAAAAGAAAGAAAGGATGGGGATCATATGCTTTCCATTTTCAGGCATGGGGGCGGAGCGGCGGTGCTGTGTTTGGGTTTTGTGGAACGTGAGGGAGGTGTGGGGGGCTTGGTCCTTTTGCATTGTACTGCTCTAGCTACAAAATGCCAATTCCTGAGTCTGGCTGCTGGTTGCAGTCAGACAACACACTATCTTTAAGTTTTTCTCTGCAGCATGCCCATGTATGCTCTTATCCAGGTGACCCGTTCAAAATGCGTCAGAGTGCAGAGGTTGCACCAAGCTACCTGTAACAACATCATAAACCTACAGCACCATGTTGAGTGTTTAGTCGGTATAAGAGGAAGATTGAATGTATTTTACTTTGAGAAGTGACTGGATTAGAAAACCTGAACACTCACATGGTGCAATTATGTATTGAGTTTCCCTGGTTTTCTCCCTGGTGTTCAAGGAATGTTTCTCCACCATTTTTTTTTTTCTGCCAAGCGCTGAATGTAGTTCTTATTTCTGGGATTTGGCTGCAGTCAAACGGGTCACTGGTTCTGTAAGGGAAGGTATTGATGTGATGAGGATACCACTCTTATCTGTGACCAGTTGGTGCTGGTGTTTCTCTCATAACACAACTGCTTTCCGTTGCTGTAGAATGCTCTATCCATTGCAAAATTACAGTCCCCTGTTTAACTAGGACATGCCGATTTTCTGTATTTGCTCTGGAGAGGACAGTATATTATACATAATGGCAGAGATTATATGGATCTCAGTAATAGGTGGAGCTAAATGAGTTGCCAGCCATTGTGTAATCAGATCAAAAGGTTTCTCTCTTCACAGCGAAGACAATGATTGGTTCAGATCAGTGAGTCACTGACTGCAGGTGGTAACCCCGCCCATTTATTGATTTCCGGAAGCCTCATCCCCATTTCCATTGGAATTCAGGCAGGTCGTTGATCACTTTGATCACTTTGAAAACTACATTTTAAGCACTGCTTAAAAACTGCTTAATCTTGTATTCCTGGTATCGCCTATTTCTACCCAGCTCAATATCAGGAGAAATACAATGCAAAAGGACTTACGCCTAATGGTTTAGTGGTCGAAGTGAAGGGAAGCTGTATGAAAGAAAAGAATGATATTAGTAAATGATTTGATTGCGAGAAGGTTGGGAATAGCATGGAGAAATAGCACGGGGTAAGAATGTTTTTTTTTTTTTCTGTTTTGAAATCTCTAAATGTCTGTTTAATAATCTTTTTTTGGAATTTTTCCTTTTTCTGTGGTGAATTTCTATATTAGTTCAGTTCCAGTTTTCAGTCGGGTGGAAATAACCTCATGTAATGGAGAGATGGCCTCAAGTACCCCCTCGCAATGAACCCTGACCCACAAATGGCCTGAGAGGATCAAGAAAGGGTTCTGTTTTGTCTGGCCCTCCTCCACAGTGACAGTAAACACCACTGTATTTTGTCTCAAATATAATAATAATTGTAATAATAATACAATAGTGCCCCTCACAATGTAAGCTATAACTATGAATGCAGAGATAACATTCAGAAAATCTCTTCATGCATGAATCCACACACATGCATGCATGCATTCAGATAAAAATTCATAAATGCATACACTTATAGGCAGCTTTACTGTACTTTTTTTTAAATATTTTAATCCCCTTCTGTAATTGATGTAATTTATGATTTTATGATTGTGTTTCCCCATTTAGGTTTTTAAAGTTTTTTATTTGATTTATTTATTTTGTCATCTTTTATTTTATTTTATTTTTTTGGGAGGAAGGAGGGGGCTTGAAAAGCTCTGATCCTTTGTTTGTGTCGATACTTTAAGTTGTTATGTGTATGGATTTTTTTTTTTGTAGCATTAATATGAAAAATAGGGCCATGGACAAAAGGGAGATCTTTTTTTTAAAAAAAAAAAAAAAAAAAACAGTAATTGTGTCATTTGCATACTGTAGGTTTGTGTTCAGAGCAAGATACACACGCAAAAAGAAGCATAGTATATGTCTGTCTGATCAAACTTTACTTATTCTGTCAGCTGTTTAGTTATTTTACATTGCCGTTTACAAAAAGCTGGAGAGACGACTACGTGTTTCGACTTGTATGACATGTGTATCAGTATTATCTCTCTGTCAGCTGTGTCTGTCCGTGTGTCTGTCTTGTGTTACCGTTCTCCATTAATCACTGTTTTTACTCAAGAATCTGTCCACATCCTTAATACACCATGTAAATACTACATCATTATGGTTACAGCAAATGCCCAGAGGAAATCGGATATGACTGTGTGAGCAACAGTAGTTGGATAAAAATATTTTTTTGGTACTTCTCACAAAGATAATTTGTTTGTCAGAAGTAATGACTTCTGTACTGTCCTTGACAGACAAGGTACACAATGCTTGAATTGTGAAATAACTGATGTAAATATAAATAAAATTTAACTTCTTACACATACTTTTATGATTAGTCTCCTTCTGCCTTACTGGGAGAATATGGATATTACATATTACACTTAAAAAAAAAAATAAAATGTTCCATTTTAGAACAGTGTCTGTAATCTTAACCGATTGAACTAGTGCTCTTTTCTAATATATAAATATATGTGTACTGTTCCATATGGTATAATGAAACTGAATAATGACAGAATGCGATGGAGATAGGAGGGAATGTATGTCCCTCATACCTTTGTTTAAAGTGCCTTGTGCTTCTCATGAATTGAAGTATGACAGGAATTACAAAGAGAACCTTGTTAGCCAAAAAAAAAAAAAATACCCAACAGTGCACAACGTTAACAGGTCTGATACGGAAATGGTTTGGTACTGTAATTTTACACAAAATTGTTCTGAACTATAATGAGGAATGGAAAGCAAATTCTTTGCTCGTACTTCTTTGTTTTAAAACGATAAATTATTAAGGAGTTTAAAACTGGTGATTCTTTTTATTTTATTTTTGTTAAGTTATATGAATTTAATTGTTGTTAGAGACTGGATGTTTGTCCTATGACCAAAAGCTTACTATTACATCATTATGTGGGAATTGCTTTGTAAACCTTTTGAAAGAGAACTATGTTTTCTTTTTTTTTTCCAGAGCAGTGAATAAATGTTTTTAAGAAAGCAACTGACTTGTATTTCATTTAATTTGACATAGTGATTTTGTATACTTTCATATGTTTTAATTTGGTCAAGCTAAAAAACGGTAGCCAGTTCCCAGGGGCAAACAGATCCATATAATAAATGATCTTATATTATTACGCCAGGGGTTATAGCATGCACCTCTTTCCTTTAGTACAGTACAGCCATTCATTATTGATGGACTGAATTGATTTTAGCTTCAGACAGTTCTAATGAGAGAACATCTAGGACCCTCTGTATACACCTTTGCCAAGACAACATGTGCTGAGGCTACAATAAAAGAGAGTAAAACTGATACATCTTATTATGACAACATTATTTACATGTTTATGATTTTTATGGCTTTGCTATTGGTCCAGGCTGGCATCCAATCAAACAGACTCGGTCTTTTTTCGGGCATATTCAATGCATTCAAAAAAGAATTGACATTGCACCAGTGCTGTGTTTGAGTATGATATATTTAATTGGAGATAAGAAAACATGACCTTGGATTGTGTAATTTTACCTCTAAAACAGAGCAGAAAAAATGCTCTCTGGACAACTAAGGTCATGATTCAGACAACATTCGTCCTTGACTTACAATTGAATAACAGTGTTTCACTTTCTCGGTGCAGGAGCAGTTTGGAAAGTTAGCATCCATGATTGCTGAACTTGCCAGACTGTGTCAGGGAAGATTAAAATGAACACTTGCGCTTAATTGTGAGTGAAAGTTAAGGACAGATGCTGATTGAATCTCAGCCTAAATTTCATTGTTGAATTGCGTACACGGAAAGAGCATACTCCAAAGGTCACATTTGCTTGTCTCAAATAAAATTGAAAATACTTCAGGAGATGTATGTTCTAATGAAAAGATTGTTTTGATTGAGTTATATATTTCCTTACAGAGACTTGGTTTGTTTGATTGGATCCTTCTCTAAGTACATTTCATTGAATCTAGCACCAAGACTTTTAATTCTGTGCAAACGTGGCGGGGGTAGGCGACCTCGCTTTCCCCTTTCTGACGGCTCAGGGGCCTTATGACAGGTTAAAAAGCATTTTTATTAGAACCTGCCCTTCTTTAAAATTCTTCTGATATGTTTCTATTTACGCTCCTCGGACTGACAAGGTGAGCAATAGTTTCCGTCGATTGTATTGCATTTCCATGATGTGTGGCGGTGACAGATCTGGAAAGCTTTGCGGTGCGTTCTGCGCTCGTTAGCCCGAGGAGGGTAAGCGAGGATGTTTTCCCCTTTAACTGAGTGACACTCAGCAGATCACTTTCGTTTCCAACCTGGACTTTTGGGGAAACAGTCCGAACAAATGAAAATAATGTCAGAACAAAGCGATTCTGGAATCCATCTGAAAAAGCGCTCCAATCTGAACCCTGATACGGAACTATTGAAGTTACACACATACACGTCTCCAGATTTTAATATAGGTCAGTAGAAGAGATAACCAGTTCTCAGAAGTATCATTATACTTCTGCATATGTCATTGAGAACAGTAAAAATGCTATTTATTTGCTGTATTGTTTCAGCAAGTACACGGTTTACAATCGGAACTTTACAGTCAAATTGAGGAAACAGGAATTTGCTATCAAAGTTCACGGGAGTTCACTTCAATGCTCTGGAGCAGAGAATTTTTTTAATCCTTAACCTCTGTAAGACAGCTAATTCTTACAAGAGATACACACGTGCGCGCACACACATACAGTACCCAGACCAATGATATGCTCATGAAGGAATTGGCAGAACACAAAATAAAAATTGACTCTGGTCCGAAAAAAAAAAAAAATTGGCGCAAAGGGATTTGTTCCACTACAAATACAATTGCCTGGTCTCAGTTTTCGGCTAAACCGTTGAATTTCATTTGGATACGTTGGCCAGGTTGGAAAGGGTAAAATAAACAAGCGGGAACTGAAATTCAAAAGAGCTTTGGGAAGAAAAAAATCATAAGTTGTTTATTTAGGGGTATTTATCGTAAAGCCTCTCTAGAATTGATGTCAGTGTCATACACAAAATAAAAATTGACTCTGGTCCGAAAAAAAAAAAAATTGGCGCAAAGGGATTTGTTCCACTACAAATACAATTGCCTGGTCTCAGTTTTCGGCTAAACCGTTGAATTTCATTTGGATACGTTGGCCAGGTTGGAAAGGGTAAAATAAACAAGCGGGAACTGAAATTCAAAAGAGCTTTGGGAAGAAAAAAAAATCATAAGTTGTTTATTTAGGGGGTATTTATCGTAAAGCCTCTCTAGAATTGATGTCAGTGTCATTCATTCCACAGGCAGAGAATACAGCTGTGGAACAGATGGACCCTCTAATAATATATCGAAGAAAAAAAACCCATCCTTCTTTCTGCCGCCTAAAACGCCTAACTGCTACTCTGCTTCCATTTTTCTGACAGCTACCGTGCCTTCAGCCTGTCGCAGGAGAAGAGGTGTCATAAACAAACAAAACCCCTAAAAACTTTATTACTCAAAACCAAGGCAGAAAGAAAGACAGAAAAATCCACAGGCTTTGAGACATATTGATACACAAAAGCATTTTCGACAGGCCTTTTCTTCAAGTGAGTCCCTCGCTGTCAAAGCAAGCTGAAAGGGTTTGGAGAAAACACACACAAAATAAAAACTCACTGGTAATTCATGTCAGATGTCTCTCCATGCACACGGAGCTCTGCGACCTCATCTTCCAGAACCATAATAATTGCGTGACTCAACATGGAGGCCATGAACGTGTACCTGTGGTTACATGGACGTGTGGGATGCGTTGGTTTTTTATTGCTTTTACCCAATAATTTGCACTATGAATAGAACAAAGTTCACTGAGAGTTTGGCGAATCCCGCTGGTTTATTGGGCTACAGATATATCACGTGATTACCTTGTAAGTCCATTTTTTTGTCTTTTTTGTTGTTGTTGAATATGTTGGAAGTTCACATCCAGTTCTATGCAAATGTCTCCAATTTCAACAACAAAGCCGGTTCAACACAATGTGTAAATAAGCTCCAATGCCATGTTAGGAAGCATAACAACGGAAAGTAGCCAGGGTGCAAATGAACATGTCCACCATTCAGACCACACCCTCTCTTGCTTAATTGGATTTTCAGTCTTAATGAGCACAAGGCAAATCCTTATTAGTGCAAGGGTTGCTTTGATTGAATATCATATGGTCTTAACAAGAATAAAGGCATTTGATTAAATTGCATCCAGATTTTTTTTTTTTTGGTGTTCCATTCTTAGGTTTTGTTTTTGGCATGTCATCACTTTAACTACAGAATAGGAATTCAGTAAGTCCCTTTATTGTTGATTTTTGAATGTTTTCTCCCCTTTTCACTTTTTTTTTCCCACCCAAACTGAGCTACTGCATTCCAGCCCTACCAGTGACAGCCTCCCTCATACTTAGGAGGAAGAGGAGAAGGGAAAGGAGGAAGAGGAGAAGGTCTTTCACATGTGATTCCTCAGATTTATGTGAAGATTAGCATTCACTATCTTCCACAATGTGGACAAGACACTAATCACACCGCTAACACAGTCAGAGGAATGTAAAGTTACAGGGTGATGAGATCCTCACAAACTTAGCTTCTGTTCTCTCCCTGGTACGGCTCAGCCAATCGAGTGCTGCCCTCTATTAATGGCCCAGTGGGGAATCAGCCAATCAGAAGAACCCACAGCTGGACCACACCTTGACTCCCTCATAACATTACATGTCATTACATTATAGGCATTTTGCAGACGACTCTTATACAGAGTGACTTACAGCTCAAAGTGCTTAAGTCAGGGACTAGAGAGCTAAATGTCCTAGAGTGAAGTAAAAGTCCCAAGCAGCAGAAACAATAGCATACGCAGAGACTATAACCCTGATGAAGAAACAGACACCAATCAGTAACAGCAACAACAACAACAACAACAACAATAACAACAAAAACAGGAACAACAATAACAACAACAACATCAATAAAAACAACAACAGGAACAACCATAAAAAACAGCAAAATTTGACCACCACCTGTAAGACCATGGCTAAACAGAGCTAAGGATGGACGGGGAGAGTTGCATCCTAAAGAGTTGCATCCTAAAGAGAGTCTTCAGTCACCCTTGAGGCCAGGAATCTTGGTCTTTAGCTCTGCAGTCTAGTCATTTCTTTCAGCATTCAAACAGCATCAGCAATCCTAAACAATGAGGTAGAACACCAGTCAAAAATCAACTGATGCAGCTATTCAGTTTGAAGCCACTGTTTTGGATACATTCGAATTCAGAAGTACAAGCTGGAATGGGAGGGGCAAGGGCCAGCCAATCAAATACAGCCTCAGGCATCTGAAGGCACCAATTAGATTCCAGGAAGCTTATTCTAAACCATCGGCATGCATTTTCCAGGCAGAGTTGAGGTCAGAGTGTGTGGAGCCGAGTCTGGCTGTCCTCAGTCAGGTCAGAGGGTCAGTTATGTCCGAATAAAAAGGGAAAGGTCTGCAGCTGTGTCGAACCAACACGTTCCACCGCACAGAGTCCGTCTTCACTGATGCCCAATATAGCAGGATTTTATCTCCATCACTCTCCAGGAGCATACACGACATGCATAACCTTTCCCTCGCAGCGGGGATGGTTCTGCCGGGGTACTTGGGGGTGCTCTGGTTTCAAGAAGAATACGACACTGGCATCTAAACCGAAGTCCAAAGCAAATATCACACAAGGTCATTGTCTCTGCCCTTTCTCGAAGCAGGAGAAGAGAAACCGTGGCTTTGTTAATTTAAGCAGCGTCTGTCCGTCATCAAATACTAGGAAGCAACGCTAAAATAACAATATTACTCAAAAAGATTTAAATAGTTTTTCCCTATAACGCTCCCGAAAAAACATGGCGTAATGACTTAATCCTGCTGGGTGAAGGCTTGTCAACGTGAATGTAAAAGATGCTCCATATGCGTAGACAGAGTGTGTCTTGGCAGAGATCAGAGGAGGAAGATTGAATGTCCTCATATGGTTGCTGGCTTCGAATCTAAAGATGTATGGTCAAATCTCCAGGTACAATTTGCTTCGGTTATCCTAGACTTGGCAGAGTGTATAGAATATAGTTGCAATGGATAAGTATGATGACTTACATACCGATCCCCCTTCATAGACACACACACATGGACACACACACACTCCTGTACACATGCAATGAATACGGCGTCATGAAACATCAGTAAAAATACACACACACATACACACACAATGATGATGAAGATAATAATGAATTGAAAAAGGCAGAGTACACATACACACACACACATAAATTAGCAAACGCACAACCTAACATGCATATTCACACACCCAAATGCTCTCGCACATGCACCTGCACCCACACACAGATGTAAACACTTGAATGAGGGACTGACAAGGTTGCCGTAGCTACGGCCAGGATGGGTGAACCAGTGGAATTTGAAAAGCGTGGTTTAAGTGTGTACAGAGAACCAAACCTGGCACAGGCCACAGAGCACAGTGTCAGTACTCCAGCATCTTCGTTTTTGTTTTTCTTTCTTTGTCTCTGTGCCATGTGCTTGTGTTTACGTTTCCCTCGTGTGTTTTCTCTGCTCTCCGTTCCCTGCTTGAATGTTTTTATTGATTGATTGTTAATTGCCTGACTACCTGCCCTGTCTTGTCTGCCTGTTCTTGCACCTGTTCCCTGTTTTGCCTTCGTTAGTTTTGTATTTAAACTCATTGTGTTTCTGTCTCCATAGTCAGTTCATCTCAGTAGATTTTCTCTGTATCGCCTCCTTCTACCTGTCTCCCTCTACCTGCCTCCCTCTACCTGTCTCCCTCTACCTGCCTCCCTGTACCTGTGTCCCTCTACCTGCCTTCCTGTACCTGTGTCCCTCTACCTGTGTCCCTCTACCTGCCTCCCTGTACCTGTCTCCCTCTACCTGTGTCCCTCTACTTGCCTCCCTGTACCTGTCTCCCTCTACCTGTGTCCCTCTACTTGCCTCCCTGTACCTGTCTCCCTCTACTTGCCTATGTTTACCCATGTATTGCCCTGCCTTTTTTCTCTGCTTCTCTTTTTGGATTTCATCTTTGCGTGACTGCCGTGTTTTTCTGTTTTTTTTTTTTTTTTTTTTTTGTCCTTGGATTGTGATTCTGTGCTTTTGCCATGCCTTCCTGGTTTAACACTGATTTTGGACTTTGGCTTGGCTGAAAATAAACTCTCATTTTATTCTCGTTTGTGATTGAGTCCCTATCTGAGCCCTGACACAGAGAGACCCCCACCCCGCCCACAGACCGAACACCCCCCTTCTGATAGCCAGCACAGTGAGCAGCTCTGTCTGGAAATGATGTAGAGCCCATGCTAACCCAAAACTGCAGTATCGTGTCACCAACAATATGGCCCCCCAATGCATCTGCTGGACCTCCAAAGGTTCCACCTGCATCCCATAGACCCCACGTCTCAGCAGGCAGCTTAACAAGAAGATGGAGAGGAACACAAAGAAGAAGAACAACGACAACAAAGAGATGGAGGAAAGGGTGAAGAAGAACTACAAACAACAAAAAGGAGGAAAGGGTGAAGAAGAAGAACAACAAGGAGAAGGAGAAAAGGGTTAGGAAGAGGAAGAAGAAAAAGAATATAAAGGAGGGGAAGGAATGGGTGAAGAAGGAGAAAATGAGAAATAGTGGAAGAGGAGGAGCCGTATCTGATGATAAGGCCATTTAACCTATCGAGGTTCATTGTTTGCCTAATGTTTCCTCAGCATTACAGAGCTGATTATGTGGAAAAGCTATAAAAATAACTTTAAAGAACTGGAATATATATTTGGAAAACTAAAGAGGCAATGAAAAAAATATAGGAAAAAATATAATTTTCTTTTTATTCCACATGACCTTTTTTGTTTTTTTGATGTGATTGTTTACAGAAGTTAACAGAAGCTCATTTGGTGCCAAAAGTATATGACTTCACTGAAATACATTTGACTAATTTGAAAAAAGGGAGAAGATATGAGAAAAGGAAATGGATAAAATTAATGAATCTGGCACACAGTAACGAAATGGATCTTTCCCCATTTCACATTAAGTTTTTTATTTCTTTTTGGGGGGTTTGATAGATGTTTTTTGTCCTCTGACAGCTACCGTCCTTCAGCGTACCACAAATGTAAATTGATTCATCCTGTTTCTATTTGGCTGATCATGGCGTTGCTGACAACTAAAAACTAACAATTTCATTGCGACCTTCCATTCTGGCTCTTTTCTGACCAAAATTTCCAGTAGGTTTTCAAGCATCTGAAGATCTGACAAAACAGCCAATTTCCAAATTCCCAATTGCAGTAATTTCCAGAACAAATAAATACAGCAATACATGAAGAACATGTAATGACAGACATAAAAAACAGAGCCAACTATACATCAAAAGACTCAAAGAATCAAAGTCTCCTGATAAAGACCCTATAAGTGAATATGCATTGTTTCATGGTGTATGCTCTGCCATATAAGATGGCGGTATTTTAATTACTAAAAGACAGAGTGGCTCAGACAGGCGACCAAGGAATGACTTTTGGTTTTTATGCTTTCCATGTGTTTTACATTTATCTCAATTCGTTGGAGAAAAGTATACTTCTCCCCATTTTTCCCTCACTCACTCAAACAAACCTGTTTCCCAAAGAGCACCTTTCAGCACACATTTCGGACCAAAAAAGAACATCCCTTTTTCATTCATGATTTATTTCGAAGTGTGTTGGTTGCAGAGTACACAGAGGCAATTACGATTTGATTGCAGCAGTTTCTGAATTTAACCAAGGACATGCAAATGTACTACAATATATCAGAATTAGGCCTTCATCATGGACTCCACATTTTCCTATATACATGCCTGTTATTCCATAATGTCCAGTGTTTGTGTGATTAGAGATGTCACGCCCACTTGCTGGTCAAATTCCCACAAAAAATGTGTCTCTACATTCAGCCAAATAATATTAATCACTGCCTCTGATTGGCTATATAATCCCTCGCTTTCCCCACCCACTATGATTATCCAGGAAATGGCAGAAGAAAAAAAAACCTACCAGGTTAAATAAAGGTCAAATAAATGAACTGGCATTTCTGATTGGTCCAAAATGAGGACCCAGGGTTTCATTGGTGATTGGCGAATGAGATATCGGCACACCGATAATGGGTGGGGCTGCAATTGCCTGTCAATCACAGACTTCTGCCAATCGAAAGCATTTGCTCAGTGATGGGTGATGGTCACATTGGACAGCTCCATCGTTTTTTTCTGCGTCATAACACCTCTTATGTCTTCCATCCAAGACCAGCTTTGTTTACCTTTAGCCACCACGTAAGAGTAGGGCACAGGTCAGTAAAACTCCTGTCGTTTTCTTCATGGCTTCAGGAGTTATTTTTTGTTCTACTGCCTCCAATCAAACGTCATAAAAGTGTAAGCCATGCCCTCTTTACGTGTCTGTACATTAAATTGACTGTTTTATGTTCTGTGGCATATGGTTCATCACTGACCTGTGACCAGTTTGCGTTGGTTCCTGCGTAAATCTAGCAGCGTGTTTATGTTAGCCTGCACCGTGACCCGTCATTATTGAGAGGAAAAAGGGCGATGTATATCTTTGTCACGTCGTAACTCTCATCTTGGGCCGTTTCAAATCTCAGCAGCAACCACTCCTTGGGTAACGTCAAGCCCAGGAGGCGGTGAGCCTTCATGTACAAAAACGATATTCACCTCGCAGAGACGGTTCAAAGCCAAGGGAAGTATGGGTGATATTTTCCATAGCTGACATAAGATTTACTAATTCTGTCTTTCGTTCTTTTGCTTTGACGGCGCACTGACATGTGTTCTAACGCTGTCAGTTGAGCTCTTAATGCGTCTCTTCAAAAGGGAGTCCAAAGCATTGCGGATCATGAATGAACATGGGGTGATCAAGTTCGGGCCTTTAAGAGGTAGGAGCATGCCTTTTTTCCGTTTAAGAAGCTGCGAAAGCCCCGTGTCTGTTTTTGTGAACTTTGGCCACTTCTCGTTAATCCGGGCCCAAGAACAGCGGGACGTTAAAGGCTGCAGTCAAACTGACAGACAAAACAACCTAAGCCCCAAGCTTTTGCGAGACAGCAGCTAAACCACTTCAAAACGTGGTTTTCTCTCAAAAAATGCCATTTCTCCCGTACTCAGCCAACTGCGGTGCTAGCATGCGATTTCTGTTTGCGTGAGCAATTAACCAAGGCAGGTGGATAATTTAGAAATCCCCCACACACACACACACACACACACACACACACACACATACACATACACATACAACATACACAACTCTGCTCAATGTCTAACTGCCATTCCAATCAATGCCTATATTAGACAATGTAAATAACTACTTTCCTGGACCCACTTCAACTACCCACAATTATTGCATAATGGGTCCATAAAATACCTTTAACGCAAATACATTTGTCACTTAGCAAAATATACTTGAGTGGAACCCGTCATAAATAACTGGTCCCAGATGTAATTTCATATAAACCCTCACAACAGCTGAAACTCTCGAAAGATTCTACACGTAAAAGCCGTGCACGGTTTAATTTGTCCCTCCAGAAAAGCACAAAGCCCTTCACGTCACGCAAGAGGAAAATACGGTGCGTTCGTGATTAACGACCTCTCTACCTGGTATGTCTTTCCACGGGAATCTGGTAGGCTGCTGTAACAAACTCATCCATTATGCCTAAATTCAGATTTTTTTCATCCCAAATATTTAAGGCCTATTTGATCTACATTTTCTCGTGCCATTATTTTTGTCCTATTTAGGTACCCAGTGACACCCCAAGCTTTCCAAAACAGAAGGGATGGAGGTGAATGTGAACGATTCAGAACACAGAAATTGTTTATTTAAAGTCCAGTTTGTAGAGCCAGTAATGTAATGAAAAGAAAATAAAACGAATGTGAAACATGATCCAAAAGTGGTAAAGCAACCGGAGGAAAAACATTTGAGGGGAAAATAAATAATAATAGTAAAAAATAATTAGTACTGCTTTTATAGTTATATTTTGCAAGTTATGAATAATAAAATTAAATATAGCCCACTGCAAGTTATATTAAATGTCAAGGCTACACGTGGTCAATGCATTTAAAGACGGCCATTCATTTCAAGGCATATTGGAGCAATGGTGAAGTGCGTATACACCATCGTTCGTTACTTGAGCCGCGCAATCTAAAAACAGATGGGCTGTTTTAAAAAAAAAAAAAACTTTAAACTACTTTTTAAAAAAAAAAAATGCAAATGTTCCAAAGATCATTTGTAGAACAGAATTAGTACCTGTTTAATGTCACTTTCATGATGAACAAGTAGTAATTAGTTGAGTTTACAGAAGGCCAGGCGTACTCATGAATCCTGGGTTAATTCCCCTACCACAGTTCACCCTGGAATCCTGAAGGGAAGGAGCTCGGTTTCTTTATGATGGAAGACAGGCTGAACACCAACCTGTTCCTCCAGAGGTGTCCTGAAAACTCAATTTCCTGGATTTCCTGGCGCTAAGGTTTCTCAGAAAATATAACACTTGCCAAACTGTGAGAAATTACATTTTAAACTGCTCCTCTCTTCAGTGTCAAAGGGACAGGGGGCTAGATTAAATTAAAAGCATTTAGTCTCTGTACGGGAGCATACTGTTCTGTCTTACAATGAAAAGGCCATAGAGCAAATGATAAGTTTGATGAGTTTGTTTGTCTCCTATAACATATACTGAAAACATGATACGGTCTGTTTTGATTGATTTGCGTCTGCCTTTAAAGAAACAAAATATGTTTGAGTGAATCTCACTCATAATCTTATGTTATTGTAACTCACCCTAAACACCTCCAAACTCATACTGTGCACAGAACTGTTGAGTCTGTGATTTTTCGTTTCCCACTTCACAATACAGGTGGATGCTAGTACGATGTTATACTTATTTATTTTTGTTTTACCTTTATGTAACTCGGTAAACTAAGCAATAGTTTTGCACTGAGGACCTTTGGCATGGAAGAGGTCTGGCTGACTTTTGAACATTTATAATCTTTGAAATAAGCCTGGCAGCTGCAAAACCATGGGCTGAACGCAGACCTGCTATTCTGATAATGAATGGAGAAATGATGGGAAACAGTTCCATCTAGTGGTCAAGACGATAATTGCAAGATAGATCCAAAAAGCCAAAACTACAGTCTGCCTTGCCAGAAATCTAATACACTCTATGATTAATATGGTGCTATAGAGTGTCCACTTGCTTAAATAAAACCTGGGCAACAATTCACAATGCTATGAGAAGGGTTTTTTTCACTTTCTTTGTCAAAAATAAACCTTTTTATAAATATTGAACATGGGGAAAAACAGGAACAGTAGCACAGGTATTGCCATTGCAGCAGTCAGTTTGCTGTGAACTCACAACTCAGTGTGGATTTGAATATAAATATGTCTGAAATATCAACGGCAAGTCAAGGGGGCCAAACATCAAACGACACCATAAAATCCGTCATTCTCAGTGATACCCAGTTTATTCATGAAAAGGAAGTGAATGAAACACAATGACACAACAGCATCTAACAAATCATTTCTAAAAAAAAAAAAAAAAAAATCAATATGTGCCAGAAGTGTAATGAGGCGAACATTACTACAACAATGTCAATGAAAAAAAAACCATAAATGGTCATAACTGTTTCACTCACATGTCAAAATGTAATTCTTCCATATTATCTGTAAAACTCTGACATTAACTGCTATTTCCATTAATTAACCATCAGTAACGACGGAGGCAGGACTTTTTGATAGTTGGACTGTGAATGTGAATTCCTGGATTGTAGTAGAGCTTTCATTGCTACATTGTAAAATGCACTGCTCTAGTGGAGGATAACTGGTCAAATTTGAGCAGTGCTCTTTCACCCTGAGTAACGATGAATGCAACAGAAATGTGAAATTATGCAGAGTGAAGCTAGCAGTTCTGGCTAACCATGCCAATGCCTTGACGTTTTACGTCCCCGTGAAAGGGTCATTTTGAACAGTACTACTGTTTCTTTATGTGGCAATGGTTTTTGCATGTCGAGTGCTTACATTTTCAAGACAAATTAATATGCAAATTGTGTTAAGAATCTGATGTCCAGGTTTCAATGTCCAGCATGTAGCTTTTACATTCATGTTAATGTAAAGTACGCTGTAGAACTCCACAACAAGCAATGTGTCAAAGTCACTCAATTTGGGGAATGTGGGAGTAAGCTAGTATGGTTACCTAAGCTTAGTATTTACTGGTTAGCCTCACCAGACAGTGCAGTCATTTGATCTTGGACCCTGATTGGTCAACCAAGTGGTCTAAGCTGAATTCTGGTTGGTCAGACTTAGAAGACTTCGCATTTGGCTGTGGAACGCTGGTTGCACATGAAGTCGTTGGTGATCTCCCTGAAGAAAGGCACGGTGGTAAGTCCACTTCCTGTTGACAAAACAGACACAAGCACGACAAGTTAAACTTAGGAGAGGATCTGGAACAAAACAATTCAGGGGAAATGTACTCTTCAAGTGTGTACAGGCGAATAAGCTGACATTGATGTCCAGTCTATGAATGTGGAAAAAAGTTCAGTTAGCATCTGTACATAGTGTCTATGTAGCACAAACACAGAGGACATTATTGATGTCTACAGAGAGACTGTAGAGACTTAACCAGTGTTTACATTAATAAAGGGGATTTCAGGGGTGCAAACAATAGTTGAGGGGACATCACCAGTGTCTTCAGTAATTAAGGGGACATTAATAGGGTCTAAAACAGTTGAGGGGACATTACCAGTGTTTACAATAATTAAGGGAACATTAATAGGGTCTACAGCACTTGAGGGGACATTACCAGTGTCTACAATAACTAAGGGGACATTAATAGGGTCTAAAACAGTTGAGGGGACATTACCAGTGTTTACAATAATTAAGGGAACATTAATAGGGTCTACAGCACTTGAGGGGACATTACCAGTGTCTACAATAACTAAGGGGACATTAATAGGGTCTACAGTAGTTAAGGGGTATAATTAATAGCTACAATATTGAAGGGACCCAAATGAGTGTCTACACCAGTGGAGGAACCACCACTAGTGTGTGTATTCAGGAAAGATAGATTGCTGTTTGTAGTTACCACTAGTGTCCGGAAAAGTGAAAAGTTAGGATGACCATCATGAAAATCCAGGTTCCTCTCTTACCTTCCACTAGGTTGAAGAGGTTGCAATAGTTCGTGCCATTGTCAAACATCAGCCCAACATTCACTGAGATGGACGTGCCCTGGAGAAAGATCAGAAAATCATTGGAGCGTGAAAAAACTTTTCAATACACTCTCTCATCGCTAGGCTGTGTATAGTTCAAGGTTAAGGAATCAGTTATTTCCCTATAAAAACAAACATGAGACACAATGGATGGTGGCTGGTTTAAATACCCACAAGTCAGGGGTATTCACATATACAAGTCACCTGCCAGTATTCAGCCCATTTGAAAGAAAAGTGGGTTCATTTGCTCCAATAGCAAGTCACGTCCCTGAAATTGCATGAGCAAAAGTTTTTAATATGTGCTTAAGGGTGATATAAATCTGGCCCAAACTGTGCTACTACACTAATACATGGAGAGAATATAAACATGAGGAGTTATAAGATTCTCAAGCCATAACCTGGTCAAATATATTTATAATTGATAATACTAAGGGTTTCACAAATGCAGCTCCTTCTTCATTTCTCATGCAATTTACAGCCAAGGGAAACTATGTGGGCAAGTGTTTGAGAGATTGTGTAACTTCTGATGTCACCTCCATAACCTTTGACCTCTGAAGGTGCCTCAGGAAGGTCATGACCCCTCAAACTCACCACAGTGCGGCAGGCCGGAGACTCGCGGTGGCGTTTCAGGTTGAAGGAGATGTTCTCCATGTTCTTGTCATAGAGGTTGGAGTGTCTTGCAGTAATGTATGTGGCATTAGCAAAGAGAAGCTGGGGGAGAAAAAGAAAAAGAGACATGACTGGAGCTTAATTCTTTACACAGTTAAAATATATAATAAATAACTAGAACTGTTCAAAATACTAGGTCTCTAAATGATCTTAAGATGAAGTAAATTAATTTAAAATGTAAAAATTGATTCTCAGTTAATTAAATCCAAACCTGAATAGCATAGAAACAAATAACATCATTTCAGAAGTAAAGAAGCAAAAGAGAAGGAAAAGAGAAGTAGAACCTGCATTTTGTACTTAACCTTCACTTCTTTAGGTAGGTGTATGACCTTTGATCCGTAGTGCAATGTCTATGTCAGTGGTGCTTGATAGTATGCTACTTTTATAAGATACCCATTCAATTGCATTTCTACATGGCCAGGAAGGGCAACATTTCCCAGGCTGTGTCCCAATACTCCAAAACTTTTTCCACCTTCCCTCCACCATCACCTTGTCTCCTCCCTCCATCGCCCCAGGACCAAAGGGAGGATGGAGGTGAGGAGGAGGTGGAGGAAAGGAGGGCACTTTTTTCGAGTTTTGGGATGTGTTGTGAATTCCCATGATGCCATGCTCTCTCTTACCTCGTACAAACACTTCTGGCCCCCTGTTTCGCAGCCGTCCACGTTTGACCATTGTTTTATCTGATTCACCAAAGCCGTGGACACAGTTTCACAAGGTAGCCCAATTACCCTGCAAAAGGACAGCACGACAGTTACATAAACCACTGTTCTTTTTTCATGAGTCTGTTATTGTAAAGACCACACGGTGCAACTTAAAAAGTAAGAGGTCGTATCCCAGCTGTCTTGCTAAAATTCCCACTCAAAACTTATTCTGTTCTTCTGGCCATACACTTATACTCCAAATCTGAGTGCCTACCCAACCATTTATTTTTTACTGAATCAGACTCATCTGCTCATTGCTGCAACCATAAATTAAATGTTCTACCTGGTTAAACTAAGGTAGTATCTTTAGGAGGCCTAAACAAAGGGCTGGGCCGAACATTGGATTCATACTTCAGCTTGATGCAAAAGAGGGCCGAATCATTTTGTTAGATTCCATCTTCTTAGTTCAGCCATTGGATTCTTATGCTATACAATGGCGCCATCTAGAGGACACGGTGTTGTTTTGCAAAAACCAGACACTAATGGATAATATTTGTCTCAGTATAAATTTAATGTCCTAATCAATTGGTCTGACACAAGTGAGGGTATAGCTTTACTTTTCGTTTTTAGCAAATATGTTGATATTCTATATATTTAACATGGTCAGATATTTTTTCATTTGAACAATATCTGTTCTGCATACGCCTATATAAATTTCTAACGTAATTAATTTAGATAGATGATGTAAGATCTGTATCAGCAGCTAAATACGATGAAAACAAAAGTTTCTTCAATTGCCTCAAAATCTGATGAGGTCCTTTTAATGATGCGAGTTTTGGTCAAGATCACGGTTAAAGTTAAGGTCGCGGATCTTGATTAAGTTTACACACACCCAGTGGTGACTCCTGTAGTAAAAAGCTGACACCCAATAATCTGCTTGCCTCCAATACTTACACCCAGACAGCTCTGTAAATACATTTTAAAATGAAAAAAACTTATATTTCATTGTATGTAATATAGCGTACGTTTTTGCTCCATTCTACTTTGAACCTAAATGATGTGTGAACAAATTTGATTTAGAATTAAAGAATTTATAATAAAATTAATCTACAGTCGCACATCAGTAACATGTACTCACAGGCGTAATTAACAAAATGAACGAACACCAATACCATATCGATTTGCACATCATAGGTACGGCCTCCACGGTGAAGACGCCACAGGACCCCATCATCAAGGCGGCCACTAGCCAGGTTTTCACGTGCATGGTGCTGTTTCTGTGGACGGGTCCTTCTCCTTCTTCCCCCTGCTCCCTTCTGAGAGCGGACCTTGCGCAAGACGCACTTTATAAACCCCGTGAAAATCACAGCCGCGAAATCACAGGACCGCCATGTAACCGGCACGAAAGCGATCCGCACTGGCCAGCGCGTGCGAGCTCACTGGAACGCTGGCAAATATGTGCTGCTGCGCGTTTTAAAATCCCATATAACGCTTCCTCTCAAGGAATCTTCCACTCGACTAAAACATCTCTGCGATCCCAGATATCGGATGTTCTGTTCCACTTCATTCCTCATCCGATCAGGTAGCTCCCATCATGTAATGGAGTCTAGGGTGCAAGTGCGTTTCCACTACCTTTTGTCTCTCAAAGAACCGGACCGGGACTTTTCTGTCTTGAAGAATGGTCCAGTATCCCACTCAAAACAAGTTCCAAAAGTGTATGCCAGTATTCCAAAAAAGAACTAGAGCTGTTCTGAAGAAAAATTGCTAACCATGTCCTTATTACGGTCTGCCCTTATAATTGGTGTTTCCAGTTATTATTTATTTATTTATCTATTGGCAAAGTACTCTTAAGTACCCACCACTGCGATTTGTATGAGAGAGTTAGACTGTTTTCATTGCACGTAGAATGAACAACTGAACTTTTATTTGTAAGGCCATCTTGCAAAAACTACCTCTTTATTCATGCTCATTATTGATTCCTCATACCATCAATAACTGCAATCTTCATTCACAAGGTCAAATTTTGTACAATGACCCTCAAGCCTATACGGTTTTAGGTAAAAATGCTTTTAATGTCTTCGCACCCTGGTCATGGAATGATCTACTAGGTCATATTAAAGTAAACTCCTTCATAGCAATAGAGAATTTAAAAATAGGATCAATGAACTCTTTGTCACTGAATGTACATGTTTTGGCAGCTAAGGTTCTGATTATTATTATACTCCTTAATTTGCATTGTGATCTGTTTTTAATGTTTGTGGTTATATGTGAAACTTTTTGGGCCATTATTTTAGCTAGGACTCCCTTGAAAAATAGATTGTTAATCTCAGTGTGAATATTCCTGGTAAAATAAATGTTAAATAAAATAAATATTATTATTATATTATTGTTATTATTATTATGCTATTCTGTTTTACAGTTTAACATTGAACACTTAAATTGATTTGAGGAGTATGGCCATCTATAAATACGTTGTGTGATGAATGGTCTTTATCTCCTGTGAATAAAGTGAAATACAGACCATATGAATTCCTGTTCGATGGCGGTAATTCCGATATTGGACAAGCCTGTCTGCTGTGAGTTATTTTCCCTTCCCCCGTTAACACTGAAGCAATGACGCATTTCAATCAGGAAGAAGGAAAAAAAAAAAAACATTAGGCTTCTTCCTAGAGTCTTCTTCTCTGAGCTTCTTGCTCTGGCCAATTTTTTTTGATGGGTAGAATGGAAACGGCGCTCACTCACTCCTTTTCCGTTATAGTATGGAAGTTTGTTTTTGCGTATGTTACTTATGTATAAGTACACATACGGACATGCATAAGTATACATACATGTAAGTATACATGGGTATATATTTATTTATTGCATATATATACATTTATTGCATTTTCTTAGGGGCTGCTTTATCCATTGGGATAAACATAAATAAGATTTTATAGCTGGCTTGGTCTGAGAGTGTCTGTAATGGTATGTTTTAATGGTTTAGGCTGTGTGTAGCTGTTTGTTAATTCCTTCAGTGTTTCACCACCACCCAGAACGAATGATGCGCGAATAATGCGTTGTCTAAGAGCTGTTTTCTGACATGTACGTAATATTTGTTACGTAATACTATTTGTCTTCCTTTCTTTTTTTTTTCCAGATAAATGTTTGCGTATGTGAATACAGGTAGGGGACGTTTGATCATTTTGTAAATGATGTCTTAACACAAACGCTACCTCCTGTTTCAACGTTTAAAAATCATTCAAATAGAAGCCAGTGGCCTCCTTGTAATGAAGAGTGTGGATGTCCATGCTTCTGGTGGGGGTTGTTGGTGGTGTCATTGTTTCCAGGAAAAATCCTTTTTCCAGCCCTGTATGGGTGACCTTCAATGTGACAGTGGACACACATTCTTAGGATATTCAGAGTGGAACCTGGAAGGAACCAGGCCAACGCAAAATGGAATTACAATGCCCTCCATTACGTTTGGGACAAGTACATATATCATCTGACTCTGAACAAATACCTGCATAAACTGCAGGCCTTTGGACTTCACACGTCTAGATTTTTAATCTAACAATTAACATGTTCTTAAAGTGCGCCACGGCATTTGAAATACAATAATGTTATGTAGATTAAAGTAGCCATGATTGGTAATGTCGCTGCATATGTTTTGCATGCAGTGATTGGTTGAAGTTTGTGACCTATAGACATCACCAGGTGCTGAGTGTCCACTCTGGTTATGCTCTACCAGGTCTGTACCACTGTCATCTTCAGCTGGTCTGTACCGCTGTCATCTTCAGCAGGTCTGTACCACTGTCATCTTCAGCTGGTCTGTACCACTGTCATCTTCAGCAGGTCTGTACCACTGTCATCTTCAGCTGGTCTGTACCGCTGTCATCTTCAGCAGGTCTGTACCACTGTCATCTTCAGCTGGTCTGTACCGCTGTCATCTTCAGCAGGTCTGTACCACTGCCATCTTCAGCAGGTCTGTACCACTGTCATCTTCAGCAGGTCTGTACCACTGTCATCTTCAGCAGGTCTGTACCGCTGCCATCTTCAGCAGGTCTGTACCGCTGCCATCTTCAGCAGGTCTGTACCACTGTCATCTTCAGCAGGGTCTGCCATCTTCAGCACCTGCCATCCTGTCATCTGCCATTCAGCAGGTCTGTACCGCTGTCATCCTCAGCAGGTCTGTGCCATCTTCAGCAGGTCTGTACCATCTTCAGCAGGTCTGTACCTTTGCCATCTTCAGCTCTTGGTTGTCATGTGGGCCAGGTGCCTTAGGTTTTCTCTTTAGCCAATGTAATGCGAGTTTGGTTGGAGTCAGATCAGGTGTCAGGCTCGGCCATTCAAGAATTTTCCAGTTTTGGCTTTGAAAGCCTCCTGTGTTGCTTTAGCAGTATGTTTGGGTAAAAGGTCTCTTTTAAGGTTCTGCTGTTACCTGAAGTGCATTCCAGGAGTTTTGGGCATTTGCGTGAACTTGAACAGATAAAATGTTTCTGCACACTTCAGGGTTCATTCTGCCAATCCATTCAGGAATTATTTATTTACAGGTGTATTTGCCAAAGCCTTGAGCTGCTTCTCCATGTAGTGGTGTGCCCTCTTTGTGTCATCTTATTCTCTGATAATATAAAGCGAACGTCTGTCACTCTTCTGCCTGGCAGGCATTTTACAATGATTAATGAGGTCTGTAAACTTAAAAAGGAATAATCTAACTGCACCTGTCTTTTTAAAGCTGCCATTGGGTGAAAAGTGAATGGGCTTGATGATGCTGCACTGTGATTGGTTCGTGGATGGGGCAATTTGCTAGACAACCTTCCCTGGTGCTAAATCTTTCTTTTCCTTTTAAAACTGGTGTAACATTGTGTTTACTCATGATGTTTACAGGGCGATGACTGTCCACTAGACTGATTAGGCAGTTTGGTTGTGTTTTGTTCATTTGTTTGTTTGTTTACTAAGGTGTAGTTGCATTTAATTACCATAGATACCTGGTTACTAATGGGTGCCAATATCGTTTATTAGACCAGTAGTAGTGGTGAGATATTTCAGTCATCTCCAAAAGCCTGGAAGGTGTTCAGCACCATGGACAGCGGCAGACTCAGACATGCATAGGTGAAGATGGCTGGTATTTGGTGCAAGTCTTTGGTTATTAGACCTACGAAAGAGGTATGCACTTTGCCTTGCCCTTGAAGAGAGACTAGTGGACATAGCCATGCATTATGTGTTGGCCATCCAAGAAACCATCAAAGAATGCACAATGATTGGCTGAAATCATTGTGTCATCAAGATCCTATTGTAGTTCCGCCCACTTTTGGCTTCCTGACACCTCGTTCACCCATTAATCTTAAATAGATGTTTTTTATCTCTTAAGACTCAGAATCAATGCATTTAAGCTTATTTACAGTCTTTCAAACATAGGCAAATGTCTGGGAGTAAAAACTGAAACATACATTGATACTAATTCTGTGGAAGAATCTCTCCTTTATGTTGCTCTTGAGCTCTGGGTGTGCAGTGGATCTGTACCTGCAATCTTTATCTGGGTTATAGAGTGGCAAGGTTATCTATACAATGGGAAGCAGCACTGCTGTAAGTATAAGCACAAAGCAAGACACTATAAATGATATATATATATATATATATATATATATATATATATATATATATATATATATATATATATATATATATATATATATATATATTTATTTTTATTTTTTTAAATTAAGCTAAATTCTACAATTCAGTTTGTGGTCACAAAGTGACACAGTCATATATGTGAGAGATTAATTCTAAAATGTGATAATCTTATGACTGTGTTTCGCTAAGCAAGGCATGTAAGAATTTGTTCTTGAAACAAAACAAGGATGAGAAAAAAGTGAAACCATTAAAATTATTTTTAGTAATACATTTATTAATACAAGTCGTGTAGAGAAATGGTGACATTGAACACTTGAAAGTAACTAAGAAATGGTGACAATTAAAACTAAAACTAAAACCTGCTAAACATTCTAAGCTCAATACTGATTGGACAGTCTTCAGCTATGCAGATGTCAGATTTCTAAGATAAACACAGATAGACTGTATAATTGCTTGAGCTCAAATCTGATTGGATAGAATCTACTGAAGTGCAGTGACACAGACATATGAGATGAACACGGATTGGTCAGTCTCCATGGACTGTGAGAGTTGCTGTGGTTCAACATGAATTGCTCATCAGACTATAAGCTCAGTAGATTGTGCAGTTGGCCATGGAGTGTTGAGTGCACATCCAGTCATTTGAAATCTCCTTGTAGTCTGGCAGGTTGGTGAGACCACTTCCTGATGACAAGACAGAAATGAGCATGTTCGAGTCAAACTGAGTAAAACAATAACAAAAAAGAAATGAGGAAATATGTGAAATTTATGGAAATATTTCCATATTTCTGAGGACTGCCAGGACATTACCAGTGCATCAGTCTGAAACATTATCAGTATCATAATGCAAGACACACTAGTATTGTCTATACTAGTGAAAACATTCTGTGTATTTGTGAGAAAAGTATCAACGGGCCATATTAGCAGGCAACAAAATCAACTGTTTAAATTGGGGGACATGCATCAAAATTGTCTATATTTGTGAAAAAAACATTTCCAAAGTCTACATTAGTGATAAATAAACACTTCACCACTGTGTAGATTCGTTGAAAGTACATTTGCAATTAAGCTAACTGTCTTACCTTCCAACAGGTTGTACATGTTGCAGTAGTTGGTGCCGTTGTCATACACACGATCCATATCCATGGAAACAGATATACCCTATGGCAGAAACACAAATGGCTAGATTCATTCAAACAGGCTTGGTCTCTACACGGACATTAGCGGTTCAGTCACCGCCAGGAAAGAAAGTATCTGCATTGGTTGACATTTAAATTGTCTCAGAAATATCACCCAACAGAGGAGATGATATAACGTTTTTGTTAACTACATAAATTGTCTTTGAGCCTTTGGCTACAGTGATGAGATACTTATAAATAATTACTTGTTTATATGGTTTAATGAAGCTCTACTCAGCTCCTGATTTTACTGGTTAATTTATCTCCTTGGTCAGGGGGTAACCTGATTGGTGGAATCAGGTCATGTGGTGTGTGGTTTGAGTAAATACCTGCATACACTGCAGCCCCCAGGAACAGTGACCAAGTTGCCATGATTTAATGTGTTCTATGTTTTTGACCTCTTAATTTGATTTTGTTTTTCTCAATTTCTGAGATAAGAATGCCTACAGTGACCCCTTGTGGTCACTATGGAAACCCAGGGCACCTGACTCTGAAATCACAGGACTCTTCAGTGGGCAGTCTATCAGTTAAAATGAAAATTAGTAATTAAAATGATGTAAAGGATATATAAATGGTCCGTCTTTATCCTGGGGACCCAAAATGTACGCTGGTTTCAGTTCCATCGATAAGAACTATAATAACCACTGATCTGTAAAAAAACACTTACAGTAATTCTTCTTAATCAGACTCTTGTCTCACACTTGAAGAATAATGAAAAATAGATTCCCATTATTCACATCCCAGGACCTCCAATCAGTCTAATTATCTAATGATTTTGTTTGCTGTACTGCATTGGAAATTTCTCAACAGTTCAACAGACAGAGTGAAAGGCAAAATCAGGTGGGTCTAATTTACTTAAAGTGTTGAAAATTGGTCTCTAAAACTCACCCATTGATGAGACAATCTATGACAAAGCAAACAGAAAGACTGTAATTAACCTTCATTGACCAAGCCAGGCTTTAGCAGAAAAGCAGAATGCATTTAGGGTCCCCAGGCCTGAGTTAGAGAACCTCCATCCAACAGAGGCTAAGGCTCTCTTTCATGACCTTTGACCTTTCTGACCTCTGGTACAGTGAAAAGTGAGAGTCAGCACTAAATATTACCACAACGCGACACATTGTGTGTTCTGGGTCGGTCTTCAAGAAGAAGTTAATATTGTCCACATTCTGGCTGTTGGGTGTGGTGTGCCTGGCAACGACCTGGGTGAGGTTGGCAGAAATGAGCTGCAAACAGAGAGAGGAGAGCAAGCATTCATGTTAAGACGCACTTTACACTGTCTGGGAACAAGCAAGACTTTTACATGCATGCCTGTCTAGAGCAACTTACACTTTTTACATACACAAGTGTGTACAGGTGTAAATAATCAAAAGCAATTGGGGTTAAGTACCTTGCTGAAAGCAGTAGAAGCAGTACCCTTGAAATTAAAACTGTAACCTCTTAATTACAAGGGTAGTTCCCCAAGTATTACACAAGCTTCACTCTGTCCAAGCGAATAACTTAGGTTTCAGTGTATCACTTAAACCAAGAAGTGAGTGACAAAAAAGAAAATTGAGCAAACTATTGAGAATTCTATGCATGAATATATTTACAACAGCACTTGTGCAAACATATACTCACATGTGTAAAGCCCAGCTAAGTGTGAGAACGGCAATACCAGTTATGTAAATTGACTATTGTTACCCTGTTCAATTCATCACATAGCATATATCCTACCAACATTCAGCATGACATCTCTCGCAGACATTGTTAGTCTGAATAAAAATAAAATGAAAAATCCACAAATACTGTTCAAAGAACAGTAGAACTAGTGGGTCAATAGCGACCCTTCTGATTTGAAAACTTTCCGCTGTTAGTCATTATGCCGAGTTGAGGGGGTTTGGGTTCTTACCTCATACTGGCATTTCTCGCCGTCCGTTACGCAGCCGCCTGCTGTCTTCCACAGATCTATCTGATTCACCAGCGCCTCCTCAACTTTCAGGCACGAGGTCTTCAATATCCTGCAGCGTAAATGACAACAGTCCGATTTCCATTCATACTCCAGAGTTCATACAAGATCCATTCCTGGATTTCTGTACTATGTAATTTCATGGTTAGGATATCTGATTTTTGAACAGATAGAAGGATATTGTATACTTTATTGTAATTAAGATCCACATAGCAAATGCTGTGCCACTCATTTGAAATGTTTCCTACATCCCTGCAACGAATAGTAATGATCAGTTTTATGGAATAATTTAAAAATATATTTTAACTATATAAACAACGGATAAGAAACTGTAACAGAATGAGAGAAATAGTAAAGGGCTACCATATCGCTTTGCACTGCGCGTGGCGTGGTTGCGCAGCGAAGAACGCAAAGGACCCCAGGACCAAAGCCGCCAGCAGCCAGACTTTCGCTTCCATGCTGATGGTGTTTCTGTCCTGCCGGTGTCCCTCTTGGTAGCGCTATATATCAGCCTTCATTCCGAGCGGCGCTAAACCGAAACCAGCTATTTTCGACATTACCCAGCACACAGGCTCAGCAGCGTGGTCCAGTCACATGTGTCCGATGTTCAATGTGACTGCCGTGAAATCCATCCACGCTGACCACCGCGAAAAAGCTGAGCAATGGGAGCAACGTTACCTCCGGGCGTACAATAGCGCTACTCTCTTAGGATGGTTTAAAACAGTCACGCTTTATCCACGCTCCCGATGTCGGATGTTCCACTTCAAGGAACGTATTTCTACATGCATCCTTATTCCCTATTGGATCAGGTACCTCCAAGACTGTAAAGTTTACTCAGCGCAACTTCACCGGTTCAGTATTCCTGTCCTCACTTCACTTCTTTACCTAATTCATTTAATGCTAATCTACATAAATATGTACAACACTGACTTTGTTTTGCAAATGACATCTGCAGCCTGTCGTGGACGAGGTCCACACACGTCCTCTTATGTCTTGCAAAAATGGAGTTTGGGAAGAAAGTAATGCATTTGCTGGAACAACGTGTTTTCATGAAGGCGCCATCTCAGTTCTACGCTTATAGAGTTGGCTATGTGTTATTTGGTGGTTACAATTTTAATGTTTATAATTTAGTAATGGATACGGTGCAGTCATTGCAGTGGGTTAACCGCTGGAATTCTTGTCACAAGGCTTGCAGTTCGAATTATGTGAGTTGGTTTTGTATTCGGACTCTTCAACTGGACTATTTCAGTAGATGTCGAGCTTTATGAATGGTTACTGTTGAAAAATATGTGATTTGCATGCACATATCCATCCTTATGGATCATAAAAAACGATGTGACTGAAGCTGTCAGTAGCTTAAAACCACATGGAAAAAGGGGACTGATCTGTCGTCACATAATGTTGTTTGACAAAACTGTAGGAACCAGAGTTGAATTTCACAAAAGTAAGAAATGCAAAACTTGCTTCCAATGAAGAACAAAAACACCAATCGCAAAAACACAGTAGTTTACAAACTTTCCTTCAAGGGATTTTCTGCTACTAGTTGACCTACTTATCACAAGATAATATCAAATAAAGCTGACTTGAGAGCTACGGTCCTTTGTTCTTTTTTTTTGTGGGTTCGATGCCGAGGTTAACTCGCAGACGTGTGATCATATGAAGCCTAATATTAGGTTTTCCCAGAAATTAATTCAACGCTTAACATTTGTGTTCCCATGCTTAACCGTGTTAAAGCATGCGTCCCCTGTTACGCTCGTGGGCAGACATCCAGGGTCATGAATCCATGCCAAATTAGACACGTTAGAGCTGCATCAAACTGCAGCAGCATTACATTAGAACAACAAACAATTGAACAGCAGTTAGCATAATGCTTGCGTGTGACTAGGAAGAGAAACGGATGAGATAAGGCTTCTAAAAATCATTGAAGGAAGAAAATGTATAACTCCTGTTTTGGTTTTTGTGGTATTGGCTGGACTTTCCTGTGATGATGATGATAATAATAATAATAATAAGAAGAAGAAGAAGAAGAAGAAAAAGAAGATTCAAAACCTTTCTTTCATGTAAATCTCAAAACATTAACGTGTTGAGTCCAAAAAGTCAGCTATTTTTGACATTGAGAAAGTCCATCTGTTACTGAGTTGATGATGTCAAACTTAGTCAAACATGTTTCCGGCTTCAAACAAAACAGCATTTCTGAAAATACAGCTTTTAAGGAAATTATCAAAACTGTTGTACTGTTATAATACACTGGGCAAGCGTTGAAGTTGCTTGGTGTTTTAAAGGAACTTTTTTTATATGACAATGAAACACTGATAGTACACAGCACATAATACGAGCTTTAAAGTCTTGAATAAGACTCGAAAATAGAATAATATGTTTTTATAGACTGGAAATTTGGGTTGTTTCCTCTGTAATTGTCAAAGAGGGGAGGTGGGCTGAGGAGACGTGTTAATAGGGCCACCTAGTGGTAAGGAATGGAACATCATAACGGGTCTGGAGATTTGCGGCTGCGCCAAGCTCACTCCCAGACAACCGAATGCTACTGAGACAGACAGCGCTGCATAGCCAAGTCTATATTAGCATTTAAAGATAACATTGAAAGAACTGCCTTATCCGGTGCGACTGACAGTATACACATATGGGCTCAGGGAAGAGCAGAAACAGTGAGGGGGATTTATGATATTATGCTGTAAAAAAACAATTGTATTTGTAGATCTGGTGGCAGTTATAGTCAAGGGAGAACTAGGCAGAAATATGTACCACAAAAAGGTATTTGTTTTTGAAACGATAACACAATTAGAACAGGACAAACAAAACAATTAATTCCTTTAAATTGACCTCCACACTCAATTTACTTCATGGCAAGCTATCTAGCTACTTAGTGCTACTGAGTTGCTGTTTTTTTATATATAGAATAAGAGACACCATGAGGTTAAAAATGACTTACACACACAAAAATGTATTCAGTGATAGGCAAAGACATTATTATTTGGCAGTGTAAAGCATTTTTATTGTCACAGTATTGTTACAGCATTTTTATTGTTACAATTCGTGCAATTGAGTGCTCCAGCCATATTGTTTTCACAGCCTTCGATGCTGATCAGTGTGGTTGATTAATCTCAATGCTGATTGGTCATTGATTTTTCAGCTTCATTGTGCAGCAGTTGTCTAAGCTCAATCCTGATTGGCTCAGTACTCTGTGCAGTTAGCAGTGGAGCGTTGATTGCATATCCAGTCATTGGTCATCTCCTTGTATCCTTCAACTTCGGTGAGGCCACTTCCTGATGACAGAATAAATAGGTATGGGGAAACGTCATACAAAAGAGTACAGAACAATATCTGAGTAATCAAAAGGCACTTTCTCCTTGTCTTCAGTGGTGAATGGTGTATGCATGTTTTTTTTTTTTTTTGCAATTCTGAATGGTACATTCAAAAGTATCTTTACTGGTGAATGGTATACATCTATTGCCTGCAGTGGTGAATGGTAAATTCCCAGCGTCTTAATCGGTGAATGGTAAATCCATTCTGTCTAATGGGTGAACTGTAGCCCTGAGAATGTCTCCCGGTCTCTTTAGGGGTGAACTGTGTATTCATGTCTTGCTCAGTTAAGGTGCTTCCCCAGTTGCTGCTGTGGTGTGCTGCAGTATATGCATCGTCTTCAGTAGTTACAGGTACATTCATAATGTCCTCTGGGGTGAATGGTATATGTTACCAGTGTTGTCAGTGGCGAATGGCATAGTCATGAATAATGAATCAGTTTGTGAATGGTATGTTATTCTGTGGGCTCTGCTCCTACCTTCCATCAGGTTGTAGAGGTTGCAGTAGTTGGTGCTGTGATCAATGAGGGTGTACCAAGCCTCAGAGACTGATAGAGCCTGTTTGAGGATGACAAGAAAGGTACAAATAAGCGAAACCTACACTTACAGAACTCTGTTTTCCTTTTAGAATCTACCCAGCAAGCCGAGAGTATACCACTCCCTCACCCATCCATACTGCGCGTCTGATTGGATATTGCTGGCATTGTAAAAAAAAGGAAAAATCTTGTTTTGCTTTAAAGATGTGAAAAATGTATACCATTGCAGTAGATACGTTTTATTCAAGTGGTGTTTTAAATAAACTTTATTGATCACAGAGCAATTAGTCATAGATAATACACCACTGGTGATGTGTGTGATTTGCGTTTATGTATCAAAATGGAGGCATAGTGCAAGGATTTTTTTTGTTTTTTTTTTTTTGAGTCAGGTTCGAGCCTTACTCTTTCTCAGAAGGTCTGCAGAACCATGTTGCTGGGTGGGATTGGGTCTTACCGCCACGTGGCATTGGGTGAAGAGCGCGTACGGGACCAGGTTGAAGCGGAGGTGGTCCACAAATCCTGTCACCGGAGAGGTGTGCTTAGCTGAGATGTAGTACCGGTTGGCTCCGGTCAACTGGAGCAAAGACAGAGCAAGAGTGTGTGTGAAGTGGTGGGGGCACATACACACGCGCACACACACACACACATTCAATACTAAAATTACCTGCTTTACGAAAGCTTCCCATGTGCATGCAGAGTTTACCAACACATTTACAGAGAGGAACCTGTTTATTTGATGAAATAATAAGCCATACCAATAGACAGGCCTATTTTAAACTGGGCATGTATTAGGAGTTTTATGGTAAATTCAATACTTTTTTTTTAAATTAAGGGGTGCTGGGTTTGGCCCTTACCTGATACAGGCACTTCTGACCCCCGTTGGTGCATCCAGCCAGTGACCTCCACTTTTTTATCTGCTGAACCAGGGCCACGAAAACATCGCGGCAAGAAACCCCCAACTCCCTAAAGATCAAGCAGAATTATTATTATTATTATTATTATTATTATTGTTAATATTATTATTATTATGACTTATGGTACTTTGCACACATGGTCTAGGACAGTTCACAGCAATTGATAGAAAGTCTTAAAGCACATTAAATATCAGCTAAACTAAAATTCTACCAAACTAAATCCGTCACGATAAATTAGTAAACCATTATTACATAATCCATGTAATAAAATGTTCACAAAACACTTTCCCTGTGTCTGTGTTGGTGTCACCCATTAAAAGGCAGTATTGTGAAAAGGTTATGGCTCCGTTCTGCTCACGCGCCACCGTGTCAGACAGCGCTGTGGCCGTTAAGGTTGGTCACGGAGCAGAGCCAGTGTGAATAATTTCAGTTTGAGCTCTGGTCAGACCGTGAGATCACATGCTCCTATTCTGTGTGGAGGAGTATCGCAAACACATAAAGACAGACCGCATTGAGATCAACCTTTATGATTACTCTGTCCCCACCTCTCTGTCTCTCAAAAGCCTACCTCCTCTCCTCAAGCCAAAGTTTCCTTTCTCTCTCACACACATGCGCACACACACAGACAGAGAGAGAGAGAGACCAGTGCAAATTATCTGCAAAGTAACACTCGAAATACAGCTCAAAGCGTGTGCACAATTCACACAGACATCAGCACGTGGGTGCCCATGCTTTTAGAAGCAATTCAGCTGACTCAAAGTTTATTGAGCCGAATGTTTGTCAGCATATTCTGCACAGTTCACATACTAGACCTGTTAACTTCCTTTTTTTTTGGTAAACATTCTAAAATATACTTTGTATGTACTCAACACATATAAAGTAAACGAAACTGTGACATTATGTAGTTGCTAACTTTGTTATTTTTTCGATTCAGATCTAGTGGTCTTTAGGACTCATTATTGATTTGGAACGGTAGTAAGGCCGATTCTGTTAGAACTACAGTACTTCATATCTCTGCACAATTTCGCTGTTTGAATTAGATTAATAAAAACAAAACTGAAAAACACATCGCGCCTAAATCAGTCAGAATGCAAATGCAGCAGTTAAGTCACACTTCACACTTCGAAACGATAATCGAATGCAAATCCTACAGTAATTCTAGTTCGTGTACCCGGCGAACATACCAGTCCACTTTACACTGAGCTTGGATAGGTCCCGCGCTGGTGAAGACGCAGATCCCCACCATCAGTGAGGCGACAAAGAGCAGCGATTTCAGATGCATTCTTTCCGCTCGCGTTCCCTCAACTGAGCGGAATCTTTCTGAGCATTTCAGTTTTGGGAGTCCCGAAATGTGAAATAGATTTTAGTAATCATTTGGCATCGAGGCATAATATCACAGGACTATAATTCGCGTCATTATGAGTTAGCGTAAAAACAATTAGCACTCGGTGGTAACACGGATTGCCAAAGATGTCTTTTAAGTTGACTTGGGGACATCGGTGGTTTTCAAATTTCAGTTTCTATGTATGCAAATTTTACACGAGCAGCCATAGGTACCTTGCTCATCTGTATGAAAAAAATATACTCCTTGATTGTTCAGAAGAAAAACATGGAATTTCACAGGTCATCTACCCATATCCAAAAAGGGTATTTCATAAGGGTACTCATTATAACAAACACATTATATTTAAAACGTAATTCAGAATGTTTTTCAAGATGTGAACAAATGTACGTAGGTGAGAATGAAAATACTGTATTTGTTATTGATTCTAGCATAAGAAATATATCTTGATATGGATTTACAATGTATACCTAATATACACATAACTGTCTAATACTCGTCTTATCAGGGTTCATCGAATTCCAAAACAATGAAGATGATTTGAACATGAAGAAGAATGAATTGTCCTTTCAGAGAATGGAAAGCTAATTACAAACGTGTCACAACTCTGTGTAGAGCTGCTTGCAATGATATATATTAAAGGGACCACAAAATTTAGGCCCTAGAAAAGTCACATACAAATGGACACATCATCACTCACACAAATAATTCAGAGATACATAGATGCACTCAGACACTCATGAAGGCATGCAGACACGAAGGCGCACAAATATACACACAAGCATGCAGACGCGCGCACACACACACACACACACATGCACTAAGAAGCAGTTGTGTTATCTGGGCCACATTCCCGGAGCGACAGCTCCAAGTCTCATCCATCCGTCAGCATGCCCATGAGATGTACAGAAGCTCTGACACAAAGAGCTATGTCACATGGCCCGAAAACCCGAAAGGAGACCGAGCAATTTCACACGGAAGGTTACCAAGCCATTTACAGAAACCCACACCAGACAGCAGTGAACATACAGTCCACATGATTTAGAACCAGGAGCTCTTAGTTCACATGTTGACTCATGTGCCAATTTCCCCTCCCCTTCCTACTAATATAATCACAGTAACGGTGATTTGCATGAGAGGACTCTAGTCATAACAGATAATACATCATCGTGGTAAACCGTAAAATGGGCAGCCATACTGGCTAAGCGTGACCTCCCCCGATCTAAATATATGTATTGCAATATAATATTTGACCCTGATTCAGAATCCAGAGCACAGTTCAGATGGAACTAAAACTGGTTGGCAAAATGGAGGAGGGGAATAAAGAAGCAGAAAAATGAAAGGCAATTAAACCAGAGAAAAGAGAAATTGACACTGCAAGTCAAGAATGGGGAATATTACCAGCTCTGTGTCTTAAATATATTTTTACATTGTACATAAAGCTAAGAATTCAGTTATTTTTGCTAGTTGTTATTCAACCGGAAATATATAAAGTGTTTATATTGCTCCCAATTTTTAATTGGAAAAAAGTTAAATAACCAATACGTTATTACAGGTTAAATAACCACGTTTTTATTCCCAGCTTCAAATCAGTCAGTTGAAATTACATTAAAAACTATATGAAATGAATGAAAAAAAAAAGAAAAAAACAATACAAATCTTTTTTCATGTTTGAAACTAGAGAGAAAGTGAAATGTCACAAAAGTACAGTACTGACTTGAAGTAAGAAAAAAAAATAATTTTATATTGTGTCAATCAATGTACACTGTGTAAGTTGCTCTGAGTAAGAATGTTTCCCAAATGCCAAAACTATAAATGTACTATAATATAAATGGATTAATTTGGCTGCTTTTGTGCCAGGGGTGTTGCTAGACTTTGAGCACTACTGGAGCACTCATATCCTCACACATGCAATTTATGATAAATGGCAAAAATCGAGTTATTTTTCATGAACCTTACTGGGGCACAACAAAGTATTACTGGGCCATGTGCCCCAGTCAATAGGGTCTAGTGATGCCCCTGTTTTGTGCTTTGGTTGGGCCCCTAAGACCCTTAGCCTGGTGGCCCAGATTATCACCTGTATTAGAAGCTGCTGACTCATTCATCCCAGGCCTGACATGTATAGACACACAGCCGTGATGGACGCACACCCAAGACGGGCAAAACCAGGCCGCTCACCCCATCAAACGGTCTATTTAAAGCCCCCCCACCCCTCAAATTGCAACCTAAAAACACCCATCCCCCAACCCCCACCCCATAAAGGAGCAACACTCAATAAATCTTTGTCCCCAAACACTCTGTGGACCAGCATTCTACATGCCTGAACCTTCCTTCTCAAAACTGGACTTTATTTTGTTGGATATAGCACTGTTGATAACGGAAGGCACATTTGTTGGACTTGCATTGTATATGAAAACAGTTCAAGTAACAATTGATGACACAAAAAATAAAAAAAAAAAAACTACAGAGGTTTCCTGGTGGAACATCTTACAGTAAACATCAGTTTGCTGTAAGAGAGGATGAAAGACCATAAAAACCCAGAGAGGGGAAAAAGTGGAAAGTTTCCTCCTCTGCCCCCTAGTGGCAATCTAAGATATTGATTATATTGTTATAGATGACAAATGACTACAAAACAGTCACACACTACCACCATCATAACCATAAATTGTGACATTAGTCATAAAATATGTACTATTTTAAATTGCATTTTGGTGCGGCAAGTATTTTTGTTAAAATCAAAGAACCTTGTCAAATCTGTACACTTATCATTACATATATAGAGTATGTAAAATCATATTTGTCAGTGTCTATGGAGGCGGATGTATTTTGTTCCTCTGATTTCCTGTGTGCCTGGTGTTTAAAATAATTACATGGATGTATTGGATACCAAACATATTTTTACCGCCCATCTGGGCACATGTTGGTCCACCATGTTAACCACATTTAATCCATACCTGAAATCACTCAAATATAGCTGTGAACCAGAGACCATAGCTATCTACCATAGAAATTACTAAAACAATCTACCATAGACATTACCACAGAAATCTATTCTAGGCATTGAAGGCACTACACTTGCAAGAAGGTGCATTGAAACTAAAATACATTCACCAGGTAGTGTTCATCAGATTTAACTGTGCAATATAAGTGCTGTACATTATAATGGAAAAGAACATGTGCAACCATAATATTTTTTGAAAGTCTTCATTGCACTCATGGAAAACAGTGTTACAGAGAAATACAAATTGACCATAGTTTCCACAGGTGAAGTATTATTTTAGATACAGTACTCCAGCAGGGTGTCCGATTTGTCTGCGGCCCACAGTCCTCCAGTCCCAAACGGAGACCCTCTCAGCTCCACGTTGAACAGCCAGTCCATTCAAACTCAGATAAAACACAGGGAAGTCCAGAGGGGTCCATATCTCTTCACAACACAAGGGCTGTGCAATATCCTCCCTGCCAATTTGTTATTTTTTTGTCCCTTTAAGTTTCATTGTTGGAAAATAAAAACCCAAAACAAAAGTTTTTTTGTAAGTGTTGTGACAGAATAAGCTGTAGAGCACAGTACTTGAAACATGGTGAGAGCAAAGGTTGCAGTCCTACAGGCTACATCCAATTAGGCAGGCTGCCCCTCTGTGTGGGTGTGTCTCCTCAGCCTTCCATCCCTGTGATTGGTGCTCCAGGCTTAAGGGGCGGAGTCATGCCATGACATCACTGGGTCTTGTTGTCCTCAGGTTTCCCAGGCTCTGTGTCGAGCTCCGTGAGGCAGCAGTAGCACAGCATCTGAGTGTACCTGGTGAGGGCGGCTGGAGAGATGCCGGAGAGACAAATCAGTAAACTCCTCAGGGAGTTATTTCACATTGATAATTTCCACACCTTATCAGCTCCAAAGTTCTGTCACAAAGCTACCTACTCACTCACTCAAGCTTCCACCAAATCATTCACATCAGCAGAAGAAAGGTCTCTTTGACTTGCTTTACATCCGCTCTTCACTTTCACAAACAAAACGACCAAAAGCGGAAAAAAAACATTCCATTATTTTTATAAATCCACAAACCGCATTATTTCCAAGTTCTCTATGACCAAATCATTCACTCACTCACTCACTCACTCACTGCTGTTTTATCACTCGCTCAAACATTCACATTCATGTACGTGCACACACACACACACACACACACACAAAGGCACTATTAGTGCCGAAACATGAGTGCCATGTCACATCTTCACCAAAAGCCTGTAAAGAAGTCAAATGCACCATTTCCCTTTTCTCCTCCTAACGCCCTCTTTGTAAGTTTGTAGGCCTTGAGGCCTTCCTGTCACAGAAAGCTCCTCACACCCTCTGAAGCTGCTCAGCGCTCTCACCGTTAATCTGGCTGATGAATCTCGGCCTCCTGTCCTCAGGCAGGTAGATGCCCAGGTAGTAGACGGGAATGCCAGACAGCGCGATGGCGACCCCTATAAGAGAGTTAACGGTGTCCCCGTACAGCGGCACGATCACCAGGAACAGGCTGCACAGGCAGTATATGAACGGGAAGATGAGCGTCAGCTGTAGGAAGAATGGGGGACGAGAGTTAAACACCCAAAACAGACTGGATGGGCAATGCACCAACGGCTGGAAGTTTTAAGATGGAGAACAGTGTACAGGTATGCGTTGTTTAGAATCCATGATATGTTCTGTGAAATAAGATGTTATGTGATTTGACGTTATGAACACCATATTATCAAAGCTATATGGGATACTGTAGTGTACCTGTATTGACTAAATAGCCAAGATACTATACACATGAAGTACTGTATTTCGGCTAATGTGGCAAGGTAATATATGGGTTAAATAGGTTACGTTATGGTATGGGGCCATGGACGTATATGCAGTTGGACAATGACCGAATGGACGTTATATGTCGCATACCTGTATTCATGGTTTAGTATACCGTGTACATATAAAGTGAGTATAGCCAGTGGTGTAGATAACCCAGCAATTTGGCTTATTAGCACTAATACATATTTGGCTTTGGCCTAACAGTACACCCACCTCATCTTCATCTTACCCAAATTGACAGTACACTCACCTCATTTTAGTACAGTGCGAGTATGTATTACTGAGTATAGTGTGTGACAGTAAGTATAGTATAGTGTGTAAATATGCAAATGCAGTGTGCATACTTTGACAGGTCGGTGGCGATCGGGCTGTGTAAAGCGCAGGTAGATGAGGCCAGCCACGGATAGGCCGACGTACAGCCAGTAGCTGAAGCTGAAATAGTTGATGAGCAGAAAGACGTCCTCCACGCATAGGAAGATCAATCCCATCACCCCCTGCAGAGGCACGAGAGCATTCAGCACGTCTCACATACAACAAAACACACACCTCCCATCTCTTTACTTCTATAGCATGTGAATACCCCCTCACAACTGAAAAACAATATCACAGGAAGCCTAGAATCACAGTTTTCTTGCTAAGTTAAAAGGGAATATTTATGGATGTTTAAAAAAGTGGCAATAATAATTATTATTAATATCTGAAACAAATAACATCCAAGGATATTCTGGAGCTAGACTTAATGATTTTAACCTTCTACATCCCTACACTGTAAACTGTGAAGAATTACAAGAAAAAAAAACAAGGATCTGTGTCCACATCAACAACCTCAACATCATTCCTCAGACAACATTAACACATTACAGCCTCTGCAGCTATTCAGACGTGACACAGCAAGTGAAAAACACTGTCATATTGGAGACTGAACAGCCAAGACGACACCAAGCAGTGAGAGCCACAACCAATTATAGTTGTTATCACCTCAACCTACATAATATCCTCAACTGCTGTTAATAGGTGCCACTGGAAAACATAGTCACATTAATTTGAAGGTATGGTGAGGTAGATGAGAAGATGAGTGTTGCGGCAGAAGGTAGTGAGAAATTCTGCGGTCCTTATGGTCCTTATAGCTCTATTTTTTTTTTTTTTTTGGGGGGGTAAAGAGAGGAGACACTTACGTTAAAAATGAGGGCTGGGACAGGAGTGTAGCGCTCAGCGTGGATCAGACTGAGGCTGTTTGGTAGGTGGCCCTCTCTCGCCCCCACGAAAAACAGCCTGTGAAGCAGAGAAGCTGTCAGGACTCTGTTAAAACATTCTGCCTTTCTGCTCAGTGTTTAGAGTCCATCCGGCACTGTGTAAAGACTATTGGGTGGACTCAACTCAACAATTTTCTTCATTATTTTGCTTCTACTGTCCTGGTGTCCGTTTTCTATCATTAATAAGTCCCTGCTTGAAAAAACAGGATGACAAATGGATTTCCAAATTTACCTGTAAGTAATTTGCTGACATCCTTCTCCTTACTCAGCTAGCAGCCCAGGACTCCTATGTACAGTGTCTGAGAGTAGCAGCACTGACCTCAGATCAGCTAAACCTCTTTAAAGGGAAACCCAATACATTCTTTAAAACATTCTGTGATCCTTAATTAATCAGTCCTGGCCTAGGATCAGTTTAGCCTCTGACCTCATAACACATGAGGTTTGGATATGGACTGGATAAAACTGATCCTGGATCAGCAGTCCTACCTTGAGGCGGCGATGATGGAGGCGTTCAGGCCGCCGTAGCAGGACATCGCCACGGAGATGGGAATGATCCAACTCATCGGTCCCAGGACCGCATTCCCAAATGTCTGTGTTAACCAATGGGGGAGAAATGCATTACAAATACAGGCAAATGCCCTCCAGGACCTGAGTTTGACACTGCTGCTTTAGCACATTACAGTACAACAAGTTAATTAAACAAGAAGAAGTAACACAGAAACACAAGCTGTGTGACATCAGCTGAAAAATCTACAGGCAAACAGTGTCTGTATCAGCTGCAGGGCATGAGCTTCTTGATCATTTTTGTCAATGAAACAATAGGATGCGGTTACACGGCAACCTCACCACGGCGACAGCGTCACTGGCCAGCAGGGACGGCATGTCTAGCACCACATAGTACGCCACGTTGGTCAGCAGGTAGATGATGGTCACTATCGGCATGGAGATGGCAATGGCCAGAGGCAGGTTACTAGAGAGGAGAAAACAAAGGCAAGAGGTTCAGGTAGGAAGGTCTAGATATGGGACACTTCACACAACTTTCATCTTCACACATATGCAGGTGCTGCATTTTAGTTCTGGTTAGCATAGCTGACCTGCACTAGTACTAACATAACATGTGTACTCTCTGGATTCCGGAAATGAACAAACGAATGCATAAAGTCACAAAATGATGAATCCTGTCATTTTTTTGGGCATTTGTCATTGAGCCAGCAGAACAGCATTTAGTCTGGATTTTGGTCAACTCTATAGTGATATTATGGTCTGTCCCGTTACCGTTCGGGGTTCTGTATTTCCTCGGTGACGAAGTTGAGGGTGTCCCAGCCGGAGTAGGAGAAGAGGGCGGAGTAAAGAGCCAGGGCGATGTTCCCCGCCTCCATGGACGAACCCTCGAACGGGCTCTCAAAATTCTGCGTCTCACCTAGACAGGAGGAGAGAACAAGAGAGAGAGAGAGAGAGACAGAGAGAGGTAAACACGTCTACTGCCACTCATTGCCATTATGATGTCATCTAAATGGGACGACCTAGTTACCAAAAAGGCATGGCCATCTGGGTTAGGCCTAGATAAGTCATCACTGCCTGGTTCCACAGAAAAGCATTCATTTACCACATGCTTATTCACCATTCAAAAGCACATTAAACAGCTATGGAACATTTTCCATTAATGAAATACAGCAAGATTCAAAGGATGAGGAGTGATTATTTTATACTGTTTTTTTTTTCTTTAACTACATTTATAAAATCTACCCCACTGTATGCTAAGCTTATTGGCACTTGCTGAACTCCAACTCCCAGAATCCCCCACTGCCTCACCTTGTGCTATTTTCAAGAGTCCCACAATGATGATGAGAATGAGGGACATGAGTTTGGCGTAAGTGAAGATGTCTTGGACCATTGTGCCCCACTTCACATAGGCGCAGTTAATGAAGATCAACATACCTGTTTGAGAAGAGGAAGACAAAGAAAGAAGTAATTAAAGCAAGCCATAATGCCCTGAACCCAGAAGCCTCTCATATCAAAATAAGCTCAGCAGGAGTCACTAATGTTAGCTGTTGGATGTGAGTCCTTCTGGGGAAACTAAATTGCTGTTGGCCAGCCAGTAGGGGGCAGTGTGTTGCTGAAGAGTCCACTTCCCTGTGAGGACTTGCTGTTAAACAAAGGCAGTATTCTACAAAGTAGGATTAAGAGGTTAACCAGGTAACTTCAGTAAATATTTAAATTTTATGGCATGTGATTGGATAAGAGCCATGGTTACGTCAAAACATTTACAAGAGTTTGCTGGCTCACTCCTGAATCCTGCTTCTTGGAACGTCCTCCGAGGCCCAGCCTCACTGTGGTCATTTAAGACCTCAGTGCTTTTTGAGGGAACAGGTGTCCTGGTCAAATTCCCAGAAAAACTGGCTCTCTACTTCAGCCCCCTCAGTCAACCATGAATGGTTACACAACCCAACGCAATCCCTACCCCCTTTTCATTCCCCAGGTCGTCACCGCGTATGAGAACTTGGGCTCTCACCTGACCTGCCAACAAAGGTAAAATAAAAATAAACCATAACTGCATCTGTCAGGCTGCAGAAATTATCTGGAACAAACCCCCAAAAAGTAACCAACAAAGAAGGAGTGACAGGAATCAAAATAGCTAAAAAAAAAAAAAACAACACAAAAGGTACCCATCAAGGCCTGAAGTGGCATTAACTCACACACTGGCCTGGCTCGATGACAGACAGGACGTCAGTTTTGGCAAGGTGCCCGATAGCATGCATCCGAGGCGTGACACCCAGAATAACCCCCTGACTTTGGAGACAGAAATGCAACTGGGTCACCGAGCAGCTGAGCCTGAACCCGTTTTGTCTTGTCTGAGCGGTGTTTTACGATTCTCGTCTCTTCTGTGCGAGACGGTGGGGCATGCTGAGGTGAAGAGTACCCCCTTCTGTTCCCTGCATTGCTGGGAGTTAAACAGCATTCCCTTCAACCCCCCCAGCCCTTTCTCACCAGTGTCCTGATGACAGATGGAGAACAGTGCTTGGTAAGAGTGCACACTGGCCCCTTTACCCTTCCTTCCTGTACCAGCTGCATTCCCACCCCCATTGTCCCCTGCCCGACTAACCTCCCCCAACCTCCTACTTCCTCCGAGCTGGAGCCCCCCCCTCCCCAATGCTGCCGCAGTGACGGGGCCTCTCGGTATCCGGACGGCAGAAGTATACACACTACTAAGCTGGCTGTTCTTCCTCTCCTGGAACGCGCACAGTCCCCCCCGCAAGCTCATGGCGGAACACTCTGTGCTCCAAGACGGTAGTAAACATGGACCCAAGGACCAGCCCCTGGGGGAGGGGCGGGGAAACAGCCTGTTTCCCCATCTCCCCTTTTGCCTGTTTCCTATTAGAATGGGAGATAAATGCAAGCACATGCATGTGGGTGAGTGTTGGTGCGCGCGCGCATGCACGCGTGTGTGTGTGTGCGTGTGTCTGTGGAGAGGAAAAACATGTTTTTGCAAAGCAGAGAACTTAAAGGCAACAGCCTAAATTCATTAAATCCATTTTAAATCCGATGTTTAAGCCACAAGCTCAGCGTCTGTAAAGACCCCAACGTGTAATTTGTGTAGATACGATGAGCTGGTTCGAGAAAGGACAGCTGCCGTTTTGTGTTCATGTATGAGTGTGTGCATTGAGTTTGCACACAGTGTCTCTGTGAAAGTTACAAGTGTGTCGCAGCATGTCTGAGCATGAAAACAACAGCCCATAATAAACAACAACTGTTTATTTCCCAAAAAAAAAAAAACAATAATACCCTGCATCACTGTGCCCTATTACTCATCAGACAATGTGGTGGAGTTTCACAACAGACCGGCCCCCAAACAGGCCACAGACTGTCAGTGTCCCATTATGCACTCAGCACAGATGACTGATCTGACCCAGAAAAACCGGCCTCCTACATCTCTCAGAATCATTTTCAGAATAAGCTTCACCTCTATTAAAAAGTGTGTTTGGACATTCCAGATTGATTCAGAACTCTTTTAGTTTGTGCACTGACAGTTATAGCAGTGCACTGTGTATTAATAGCTGTGTTCTGCAATCGTAGACGCTGTATTTAAGTGAACGTAATAAAATTAACTTATTTTATACAGGGGCTCAAAAAGGAGAACAACAATATTTTTTTTTATGATGAGATCAGTATGTAGTACAAGGTGGAATGAATGGAAACTAGCTCTGAAAGAGAAGGTTCTGGAGCTGATATTAGGAAGCAATATTTTACACAAAGAATCATTGTCAATACCTTGAACGGTTTGTCAGGTTATGTATTTGACGAGTGTTGTGTTCAGGTACACACTTAATGTAGTACTGGATACCCTTTAGTTTAAATGGTGAGCTTAGCTTGGCTGAATCATGTGCTCTTATACTTCCTAATGGAATGCTTGAATAATCTTTCTGGCTGCAGTCTGATTGGGCAGCAGAATTGTAAGACTGAATTTGACTGGCTGGGACAATTTGTCATGACAATCTATCATAATACTGATGACTAATCAGAAGTAGTTAACCAATGTATTAGCAAAGTGCAAAGCTTTACTAGCAAAGTGCAACCCTGTAAGGTGAGTTACACCTCATCAGAGTGAGGAACTAGTCAGTCTCACAGTTATGATGTCATAGGTGTGAGCCGGACAAGTGAGGCTAACGAGAAACAAACGCATGCATCGGCAGGGGTGGCACTCACAGAGACAGGCCGCTGCGATGAGCCTGATGGAGTCGTACGGCGGCAGACAGGTGGGGTAGAGTCCCTCCACCAGGTAGTTGGCGAAGGTCAGCGATATGACGGCCTGGCTGGCCGGCTCGATGAGGAGGATGGAGGTCCACAGGCGGATGAAGGCCAGGAACCCGCCGAAGGACTCCAGGATGTAGGCGTAGCTGGCGCCGGACTTGGTGATGGTGGTGCCCAGCTCGGCGTAGCACAGCGCCCCGAACACGGAGAATATGCCGCCCAGGGCCCAGATTACCAGTGACAGCCCATAGGAGGCGCTGTACCGCAGCACGCCCTTGGGGGAGACGAAGATGCCCGAGCCGATCATGTTGCCCACGATCAGGCAGATGCCGTTCATCAGGGAGATCTCCTTCTTCATCTGCATCTTCTCTGCAGGGACCGCCGCCGGGGCCTTCAGGTCGGGCTCCGACTCGGCCCGGGACCCCGCACACAGCCCTGGGGGGCAGCCCGACGCGGCACAAACCTTCTGCTTCATCCTTGCATGGAGGGAACTGCAGACCAGGCACACATGGGGATGAGTTAGCTGTGCTACTGCAAAGTGTGTAACATGCCAGTAATCCTGCAAGGCCATTAGCATATGTAGCAGGATATGAAATGCCCACTTACTGCTGGGGGCCCCAGGTATAAACCTTGCTGACATCTGAGCGTGTTGGTAGTGTGAATAATCAAAGCAACATACAGAAGGAAAACTACACAATTAATACTATGAAACTGGAGACCCCAAAAACTTGGAAAACTTGTTGCTATGAGAGGTCGTGTGATCCCTATCAGACTCTTACAAACTAATGAGAAAAATTGGTTGTTTACTGTGTTCGGAATTGCAGTGGCTGTCCAGCGAATGTGAAGCGCGAGTTGTAATTCTTTGATGCGACTCCGGAGTTCCACTCAAGGACCGTTGGTATATTTCGTGATTCTAAAGCAGTTTGTTTTTCTTTCAACTTGATCTCTTCTGCTCTGCCTGTGCTTTCATACGCCCCTTACCTCACTAGCATTGGATAATGTTAAAGTTCCTTCAATGTCAAAAGATTTTTACTTCAAACTACTCAAAACACCGTTAATTCTAAGCAATAAAATATACATCTACGTTGCTATGTTTATATAATTTACAAAACAGCACTCAAACAACAAAAAATGCCACTTGTTTTGTTCAATCGGAAATAAAACTATACAACTTTATTTAATCGTTTAAAATAAATAACGACAACAAAATAACAATACAGACATCCTGAAACTGAACTTTTTATTCATCGAGTTCCCACACTTCGGTGCTCTGTTAGGGATCTCTTCTTGACAAAAACAAAGAGCTCCATCCGTTCAACCAAAACAGAGCTTCGAGCTCTATTGTCATTATATTGACAAAGCCACAAAAACAAATGTTGCTTACCGCGGTGGGATCTGCGGATATGGGATTCACAGCGGAGGACGGGGTTGAGCGATATCTTTAATTCCCTGTTTACGGGTTGGCCATTCTCTCTCAGTTTGCGAACGCTACCTAAACGCACCGTGGAGTTGCTGCTGGCTAAGCGGTGTTGCAATCGCTCCGCAGACGTGTTTTGTTCCAGCAGAAGCGGTTTCATATTTCTCTCTATTTTTGGACCTGGGTACTCGGAGACGGTCTGTTTTCTTTTTTCAGGAAAGGCAGAGTTGAGTTGATGGACATGAGTTTGTTTACCACACGGCGGAGTCAAACCCTATCGAAATCAATGCGCATCCTCGTAGTTTCGGTTAGCTTTAGGCAACTGTGCGCCAGCAAAGTTGGTGCAAAGTCAATACCTTCACAGAAACAACTGATAACACAACAGGAAGCATGTTTTATTTAAACAAGTGGTATTACTGTTTTATTTATGAATACTTTTAGTTAGTATGTTCCCTAGATCGTAGTTATGTTTAGACATTAAACGAAAGATAGTTTAATAGGCGAGTTATCATTGCTCTGCACTTTTTATGCACACAGTAGTATTATGAGACCTGTTATTTTGTGATACAGTATATCACATAGGAATATATATATATATATATATTTGCTTGTTCTGCTTGTTGCTTGTTCTGTTTCTGTATATCTTTATTTGGAAGAAATAAGCTATAGTCACAAGATACTACATACTGAAATGTATCTTTTACCTCACACACATTCACACATTGGTGTATGAAGGTATACATGTATACTGTACACAAAGCAAAAATGTTCCATTGCCATGACTACAGCATGAACGGGAAGCCCTGCCAGCAGTATAGTGTAATGGCTTGGGAGCATGGCTTCCAGCTAATACATGGTGGATTGTTTGACTACCATTTGCAATCTAAGGCACAGGCCATAACTAACAACAACTATAAGGCCTGGGAATGTACTAAGACAAGTACAGTAGTGCAAAGAGCACATGCAATGGACGAGTTTAGCGGAGGGGAAATGTGATACCAGATGAATCAGCAATCGCCATGGTCTGAACTACCAGGCAAATGCACTTGGGATTCCCACAGGTCTTAGCGTGTTTCACATAAGCTGGCACATTCTATAGCATGGTGCATACAAGCTGCTCCGAAGTTAAGTGGCCCCAGTCACTTCATATTGGTGCTTCCACTCATTTGTCCTCTTCCTGTGTATTCATAGTGCATGGTTTGTGAAATACATAGCTGGATAAATGTGTTCTATGATGTTTTTTTTTTCTGAATTTTCAATTAAAAAAAAAAACTGGATGAAAAGTAATGTTTGGGCTACCTGTTGGATAGGAGCTAAGGCCAAAAACAGTTTGGCAGCTTTTTGTTAACATTTAAAATGAATAAACAAGCAATAACACTTTACTGAATAAATAGCTTATATATAATTGTAATCTCATAATCATTTTAGAAATTAAAAACAACAATAGCTGGCAAGAGTGCTAATGTGTTGTTGTGCAGCCAGTTTCCCTAATTGCTGTTCTTGGATATGACTCATAGTTTATGGTACGTTAGGATCTGCTGTTTCTGAGAATCCATGTGAATCAGCTGTTTGTTATAAAGGGGAAAAAATCCTGTCTAGACTCGTCCTCATTTCTCACGCACATGTGTCCTCAAAAACCTACAAGCTCCCCATATTGATTTATATTGAATATACCCATTGAGCAGATGCCCTGAGTCAGAATGCATGTTTACTTGCTGTCTTTTTCTACAGCAGCATACTTACTGAAATAATGTACTAACATGAGAAGAAATAATGGAGAGATTGGCCTTGCGTATTACATAAGCCTGGCATTATGTGCGTACAGATATAATCAATAACACACAGAATTACACAGACTATTGACTTTTTATTTCAGAATAATACACATATGAGTCTCCCTCTCACACACACACAGACACACAAGCTGAGAGGAGAATAACACACATATGTCTCCCTCTCACACACACACAAGCTGAGAGGAGAATAACACACATATGAAATCTCTCACTCACACAAACCGGGAGGAGAATAACACACACATGAAAATACACACACACACAGAAGACAATGGCACACATGAAATCACACACACACACACACACACACACACACACACACACACACACACACACACACACACACACACACACACACACACACACACACACACACACACACGTTGTGCATGAAAATCCCAGGAGATCAGCAGTTACAGAAGTACGCAGACCAGCCCATCCGGCACCAACAACCATGCCACGGTCGACCTCACTGAGATCACATGTTTTCCCCATTATCTGAACATTGAACATTACCATAAGCTGCTGGCCCGTACCTGCATGATTTTAAGCACTGCACCGCTGCCACACGATTGGCTGATTAGATAATTGCATGAATAAGTAGGTGCACAGGTGCTCCTAATAGAGTCCTCAGTGAGTGTGTTGGCCTTGAACCCAGCACCTCCTAGACCAGGGGGAATATGTTTGTTCTGCATGCCTCATACAGCAGCTTCACACCATAGAGAGAGATAATGAAGGCTAGGCATCTTTTCTCCCTCTCCGTCTCTGCCTTTAACACTTACTGAAACATCAGATAGTGAAATATACATGTAAATAGTAAGAAAAAGAATGGTATGAGATACAGCAAAGATAAACCTGTGTTTTAACAGTGATTAATTTACATTTACTCATAATTAAGAACTGCACAGGTTGCAGTTCCTCTCCCCAGAGGTTAGAGAGAAATACAAAGAAAGAGATTGAAAGAGAAATGTTCATTTCAATTATATTTGCAAAACAACTACTATTAAAAAGGAGTTCAGTGGAGATGATGATAATGAAGAATTTTGATGGGGATGATGATAATGGCTAGATTGTGCCAAAGTGCGGATAAAAGTAATCCAACAGCACACCCTTCTGTTGTAAAGTATGCTTTGCAGCTAATGCTTACTTTCATTTTATTATAAGAAAATCAATTACATGTGAACCGAATTTTAATACAGTACGACCATTTAGTCTTTTTCTTGTCACATTATTTACCCACCCCTGATTGATGTGAAAAAAACCTTATGGTCGATCAATATCTTTAAACAGAACAAGTAGGGTATGTTGCATTTTGACAGCTGGCAAGTCACAGCGCTGACATCTGGTGGTGAAATTAGGTTACTACCGCAGCAGAGGGGAGAGACGGAAGCTGAGTTGGAAAAGTTAGTAAAGAGAGGCTCCTTCTGATGTTCTCATGCTCTACATATTTCAAGGAAATGGATGAATATTCCTTAACATTCACATTCCAGGAGAGTCATGAGATTTCCAGTACATTTAGACCATAAAACACTGGAGATTCAGGTATGGCAGCTGCACAGTTCTCAGGCAGTCAGAGACTACATATCCCTAAAAAGCATAAACTGATCGGAACTGAACTATCATGAACCAGAGGTCTTTGTGTTACCTATCTGACAGTTACAGGCTTGCTGCAACAAAACATTTTAAATGTAATATTTAAAAAAAAATATTTTATTTTACAGCCCATTTCTCACTGTGAGATGGCAGGGGGTTTTATCGGTACGGTGTAAGTGAGGAAATGAAGAAATAACTAATAGTCACAGCCATTTCCAGGCATTAATGTGGATGTACAGTGTACTCATGTATTTAGTAAACTTTTGTGAAGACACTTTACCCTATGCATACATACTGCATTCCAGTATAGGGAATTGGCCAACACAGAGAGAAGACGATGGTTCTTCCACAGAATGTTCTTTCTCTCAAGACCTGTTCTCTCCCCAAGACTAATGTGCTGCACAGGGAGATTTGGCAGAAGGCAGAGGATGGGTATGAGTGTGTGTGTGTGTGTGTGATGTGTGTGTGTGTGTGTGTGTGTGTGTGTGTGTGTAGTGTGTGTGTGTTTGTGTGTGTGTGTGTGCGAGTGTGTGTGTGTGTGTGTGTTTATGTTTGTGTGTGTGTGTGTGTGTGTGTGAGAGTGTGAGTGTGTGTGTGTGTGTGTGTGTGTGTGAGTGTGTGTGTGTGTGTATGTGTCTGTGTGTGTTTATGTTTGTGTGTGTGTATGTGTGTATGTGTCTGTGTGTGTGTGTTTATGTTTGTGTGTGTGTGTGTGTGTGTGTGTGTTTATGTTTGTGTGTGTGGGTGTGTGTGTGTTTATGTTTGTGTGTGGTGTGTGTGTGTGTGTGTGTGTCTGTGTGTGTTTATGTTTGTGTGTGTGTATGTGTCTGTGTGTTTATGTTTGTGTGTGTGTGTCTGTGTGTGTGTGTTTATGTTTGTGTGTGTGTGGGTGTGTGTGTGTTTATGTTTGTGTGTGTGTGTGTGTTTGTGTGTGTGGGGAGGATGGGAAAAAGGGAGATTAATCTGACGCTGAATTTAGATAAATAATTACGTATTCTGTCGCTACGTGGTCAGCTTAGCCATTCCACTCCTGTACCACAGTAACAATGCTGGAGACACTGAACATTATCCATCAGCTGGTGCAGTCAAAAAGTGCTGCCTCTCAGCTTTCATGTTTTATTTGTGCAATAATTAGTCCACAAATCATAGTGACTACAGGAAATAATAAAAAAAAAACAGGTTACCATGGATACGTTTTTTATTACTGTTATTTTACCATCACAGAGAGACACAGACAGATGAAGCTAAATCAAGGCTAATGCTGTTCTCCATTTTGTGCGGTAGTTGTTGTGACATAAACAGTAACTGCGTTCCTGTAGGTACTCAGCATTACTCTGATTTATCTCTACTGCCGGGTTTAGACGAACGCTCGGAGCGAGGGAACAGAACTGCCGTCAGCTCGTCGGGAGTTTGCGCTTCTTTCTCCGTGGCACGATAAATATCCCCATCGTCTGTCGCCTCGGGGGCCAGCTTTGATAAATGGACTTCATTCGCGAGTTAGTGTGGTGAGGGTAACCGCATTAGGCCTCGACATTTGCATATCAAATTTAATATTTCATAATTGACTCCGCTGAGATTCAGATTAAAACTTAAACTTACTGTGGATATGGACAGAGCTGTTCCACCCAAAAGACCAGTGCAGCAATGAGAGTGAAGTAATTCACGGGTGTATTTATATTAATGCACACACACACACACACACACACACACACACACACACACACACACACACACACACACACACACACACACACACACACACACACAGTGCAGTGTGTCAGTGAAGCCACCTGATTGGTCTGCCAGCTTGCCTGACTCCGCACCGTCTCATTCATCTTGCATTTGTGAGCGCAGAAATCTTTCCCTCCTGCGGTTGCCCCCAGGCCGCAGCACAGAGCACCATCAAACGCGTGTCGGAGGACGGACATTTTTCTGGATAATGCTGCCTCCCGGCCTACGAGTTTTTATGAATACTGACATTTATATTGCTGCCCCGTCCTCTGTACACTCTCCAATCTAATAAAGGGGATAGATGTTTAGCTACACATCAAATTAAATCAATCAGCTTTTATTTGGTGCTGCGCGCATCGGGTCGCCCCTTCGCTAGAGAAGCGCAGAGCTTCTGCTCTGTTCTAAATAACATTACCGATGGCAGATTTGATCACCACGTTCTTTTCTTTTCTTTTTTTCCCGTTTTAACTTGACCGGATCAGTTTGTTGAATTAGATGTAAATTACTCTGTACTACCGACTTCTTTTCCTATCACATTGAAATGGTTTGAGGATATCCATCACTACTGGGAAAAAACAATAAGATCATGGTGTTTATAACTGGTAGTCTGCTGTCTAGAGCGGTACATAGGACAGGCTCTTTGAATTGGCTGACTGACTCAATTGAATCACTGAATCACAGCTCCTTGGTTTTTCAGGGAGAATAAGAGTCTGCCATGAGGTCTGATTTTGATGCCAATATTGTACTTTCTACAGTGAGAAATCGAAACACATTATAAACTATATATTTATACTTTAACACAATATCAATGTTGCATTTTTACAGTACATACCATGTACTAAAGCAGACCCAGTGATGATTTTACAGCCTACAGGCAACACGCAGCACGACAGGAGAGGCAGTGATTATTTTACACCTGATGTGAGCGTGGTTGTTTGGTTCTGGGTAGGTGTGTGTATATAAATTCTAGTGCTGTAAATTGTTACTCATAACAGATTTTTTTTTCAATTGTTGTTTCCATACTGCTAAGATCTCAACTTCATCTTTAGCAGGAAGGCATTACCTTTGAATGCCATGCCGTCACTGTGTTGAATTAGCAATGCTAATGCTAAATGTTAAAATAAACTGCCAAACAAACAAAAAGAAATCATCCCCCCTCACAACGCACACCCGTACCACACAAACATGCACACACACACACACACACAAACAGGTGCCCACACACACACACACACACACACACACACACACACAAAGCTAACCCATCCATGCCCTATTGTAATCACAAAGTTTCCAGCTCAGGTGCAGCTGGTATCTCGCTGCCATGTTTTCTAGGGGCTCCTGGGCGAAATTTGTGCGGAAAGTGCCGGGATCTTTTTGTCCCGGTCTGTACCAGTGACACAGATTCTAAATGGACCAAAGGCAGGGGGACCGTGGGAGGGGCACAGCTGGTACCAACAGCCTGTGGATGAGCAAGCCTGGCTCCTAGCCGTGCTTATTAAGATTTCATTAAGATTGGAAAAGCGTTACATATCGCCTGTAAAATGGAACAGAGCGTATTTGGATTTTGGGTTTTTTTTTTTTTTTGTAAAAATTTCTTTTATTTCATTATTATTTTATGTATGTATGTATTTATTTATTTATTTTGGGAGCTTGCTGTTTCGGTTTTGCATGGGTCTCTGGTGTTTTTCACTTAAGTTAGCATTATGTTCTATGGTCATTGTGAGTGCTGACTGGTGGGTTAGCATTAGCATTACGTGACTTCTAGTTTGGCATTATGTTCAGTGTGAGTGGTGACTGGTGGGTTAGCATTAGCATTTTGGTTAACGTGACTGAGAATCAGTACAGTTTGTTAGCATTATGTTCTATGGTCAGTGTGAGTGGTGACTGGTGGGTTAGCATTAGCATTTTGGTTAACGTGACTGAGAATCAGTACAGTTTGTGTGCATTATGGTCAATGCTGCTGGGAAATGGTGGTTTAGCATTGTCTTACACCAGCATTGTGGTCAGTACTGGCCAGCCATTCTACACATGTTCTAGAAAGATTGTGGCTTATGTGGAAGATTGTGCTCACTCTTCTGTGTGTGTGTGTGTGTGTGTGTGTGTGTGCATGCATAGGTGTTGCATGTCTGTGTGCACATGCATGTGTGTATTTGTATGATTTGTGCAATTGTATCTTCATGTCAGTGTGAGCATGTGCATACATATGTGTTTGTGTGTCCATTTATGTGTGAGCAAGTATGTACTTGTGTGTGTGAGTGTGTGTACACATGTGTTATATGTCCGTGTGTGCATGCGTGTGTGCATTTGTATGATTTGTGTGAGTGTATCTGTATGTCAGTGTGTGTGTGTGTGTGCAGTGTGTGTGTGTGTGTGTGTGTGTGTGTGTGCAGTGTGTGTGTGTGTGTGCAGTGTGTGTGTGTGTGTGTGTGTGTTGTGTGTGTGTTTGTGTGAGTGTGTGTGTGTATCTGTAGTGTGTGTCAGTGTGTGTGTGTGTGTGAGTGTGTGTGTGTGTGTGTGTGCAGTGTGTGTGTGTGTGTGTGTGTGTGTGTGTGTGTGTGCAGTGTGTGTGTGTGTGTGAGTGTGTGTGTGTGTGTGTGTGTGCAGTGTGTGTGTGTGTGTGAGTGTGTGTGTGTGAGTGTGTGTGTGTGTGTGTGTGTGTGTGTGTGTGTGTGTGTGCAGTGTGTGTGTGTGTGTGTGTGTGTGTGTGTGTGTGTGTGAGTGTGTGTGTGTGTGTGTGTGTGTGTGAGTGTGTGTGTGTGAGTGTGTAGTGTGTGTGTGTGTGTGTGTGTGTGTGTGTGCAGTGAGTGTGTGTGTGTGTGTGTGTGTGAGTGTGTGTGTGTGTGCACTTTTCCATCATTGCCATTTGAAGCTGCAGGCAGTGTGAGCTGAACTCCCCCACACACTGCTCCTCTCTCTCAGCTCTTATCCTGGGCGTGGGGCAGAGGCAGAGGGCAGCTCGGGTTTGAGAGACCCCCGGGGGGTCCTGGGGAGGGGGGGCGATATTTAAAGACAGCCGACAGAAGGTCTCAGCGGTCGGGGCAGCGGGGTCAGCCCACGTTTCGGCTCACCTCTGTGAGATCACCTGCACCCCCGCCGCTGCCAGGCCTGCCGGAGACAGCCGGGATGCGGGGTACGGCCGCATGCTCACCCAGGAACGGGCAGCACTTCAAGTACCTTTGACACGCAGTCGCATGCATGTAATTCATGTGTGCAGTACTGTGCAGCGCTTTCCTCCTGCCCGATCCTATGCATGTTAGCATATTTTCCACATTGTAATCACTCAGATGAATGACCTAATATCAGACAGAATGGATCCTGATTCAACAAATAAGATGTGCTTTTGGTAGTATTTATGTATTGTGAAATAATGCCATTGTCTGTATTAAGAGTTAGGACCCTCAGCCAAACCCTAGGTATAATGGACCCTGAATGACCAGATAAGACACCATATTGATTTCCTGTATGTTTAGTCAAGCTATGCAACTTTCTTCTATAAGCAAGGTCATTTCGTGTAGCATGTATGAAAAAAAAATATTATTAATGCATGATCCATATGTTTGTCCCAGCTAGATACTAACCTTCACGGTTTCCCGTTGTTTTACAGTTTAAAGAGACATTCACATGGTGAGTGTGCTGTATTTTGTTACATAACACACTCATTTTATTTCTTATCCATCCATGACTAACATGCATAAATTACTGAATGAAGAGGAGCATAAGTATTTCCGACGTATGAAATGGCACCAAACATCGAGCACCATTCAACCTTCAATAGCCTATATTGGTGTGGAAAGAACCTGCGGTACATACGTTGGTTTCACAAAATAAATGCGAGTGCAAAAGGACTCTAGCCCGAGGAGACTGTGTTCTTGCCTGTACTCCTCTCTGTAGTTTTGGCAAACATCCAGAAGTTTTTATTTTATTTTATTTTATTTATTTATTTTTTTGCAGCCTAAGAGCATTGCACTTTCTGTTGTCAGGGTGACAGCATGACTCTGTGGGAAGGATGCTTGGGGGTTGCAGGTTCATGCTCCGATACGGCGCTCCTGGGGTATGCTTGAGCAGCGCAGTACACGTGAACCACTTTAGTAAAGTCCTGATTGACAACATGGTGGAAATAAGCTCTGTATCTGTCACCTGCATATGGGGAAATAAACGGGCATATTTGTTGTGTAAATGAGTATTTCAGAAACAGGCTGTAAAACTGTCTCGCCTACCTCTCTTTCATTTATAACACTCATCATTTTCATTTTATTAAAATATACATCATTTTAAATTTATGATCAAAACCATTTGCTAGATTGCATGGGAACAATGTCAGTATCAAACCATACAGTATCCAAACAGATATGGTGATAATGCAACTCTATGACAAGATATGACCAATAAAACCTGTTCTCTGTGGTTCTGGATCCTGTAGTAATATGTAAAAGTGATGCTCATCACAAAAATTTAATTATGCCTGTTTCCAATACACAAGACATAGTTGTGAAAGAAAAAAACATATTATATTCCATTTTATATTAGATAAGATACTGTGCAGTATATTACACTCCATCATACTAAGTAATCATACATGATTATGTATTTACCATATATATTATGGCCTTTTTTACCATAAAAAAGATACCAGTTCTGTTTTATGTTTTCTACCAAACATAGTAAACATAGTCTGTGGTTTATGTGCTGTCTTATATTTTTCATATTTTATACATCTTTTGCAAATAATACAATATACAGCATAGTTTGTTAGCATTGATTTTTACCGTGGGTAAGGGATGGACTGAGATCCAGAGAGTGCAGATTTTACAAGTTTTACAAGGACCTTTGACCTTTGACCTTCGAACCAGCTGACGATCAGATCCCAGCAGGTCTGTTCTGGCTCCAGTCCACCAAGTTCAGTTAAAGTACAGCACCGTGCAGAGAAAATAATAATCATAATAATAATAGTAATAATAAAATACTGGAAAAACATTTTTCATTTTGCTGAGTGTTGCTCAACTGCCATTTTATATTGTAGGCCTGCAGAGAGAGTGAGCGCGAGATTTTTTAAATGTATTTGTTCAGATCGGGGCTGGGGAGGGATGGGAGAGCTGTGAAGCTGGACTATTGCTGTGAATGTAAAGTGTCAATGTATCTCAGTGCATTAAGAACAAAAAGTCACTTATCATGCTAATAAACTAGCAATGAATTCAAATTTGAGAGAGACTGAGCAGGAGAGAGAGAGAGGGAGGGAGGGAGAGAAAGAGAGAGAGAAATGAGAGGGAGGGAGGAACAAATAAACATCTCTGGGTGTGAGAGATAGACGGACAGGCTAAAAGAGAAAGAGGGAGAGAGAGAGAAAGCAGGAGAGAAAGAGAGAGAGAAACAAAATGTGACGGTGTAAAAGAGAAGGTGAAGTACATGTTGGCATGTCAAAATCCAACATATTGCCTGCTGTCTTTTTTTTTTTTTGAAAAAATATAACCACCATTTTTATTTGAACATATAGAGATTGCTTTGCTGTGGAAAGGGCTAGCGGTAGCGCTAGCGGCCCGCGATGTGTTGGAGATGGTGATAAAGCACTCCATCTACACCTAGTCTCACCCCCTGGCCCCACGGGCTCCATCCATCAAACTGAAGGCTGGAGGTAATAATGTAAGGGAGAAATATGATGGGGGGGGTATCTGCAAGGGAGGGGGAAGACTCGCTGTTTAATTTGTAACATATACGCAGGAATCATGTGGCTTTCCCACCTCACCAAGGACCCGAGAGGCAGCCGAGTTAGAGATAGGGTATCCCCTTTAACTTTTGCTGGTCTATGAGAACTAAGCCACTGCTGGAGGTGTGCCAGTAGGGGGTGCACCTCCCTTTAGACTTCATGGACATATGGAAGGGTCACTCTAATGTGTAAAGTGATTGCCCAGAAGCCATGCCACCATGAAACAGCAAACTGATGTGGCTAAGCAGGTGTGGGTTTGGTTAATACTCAGAATGGATACTAACCTCCTGGAAAAGATGTTGGTGGACCACTAGGGGGTGCTCTTCCCTTTAGATCAAATAGACATATGGAATATTCAGTCTAATGTGTAAAGTCAATGGTCAGTAGCCATGTCACCCTGAAAATCATATCAAACTGCTAAAGCTAATCATTTGTTAGCAGGGTTAGTACTTGAATAGCAGAATGTGCTTGCTGGAAAAGGTGTTGGTAGCCCAGCAGGGGGCTCTCTTCCCTCTGGACTGCAGCAGAAAATCTAATGCCCTAGCAAAGCGTTGGGGACGCTGTGCTGTCCTTCAGATGAGGTGCTAGCAGAGTTCCTGACTCATTAAAGATCCCATGGCCCTTTTTACAAGAGTAGAGATGTTTACCCTGCTGTCTTTGACAAATACTCACACAACCAGCTCTGCATTTGGCCGCTTGGTTAGCACAAATACTCACACAACCAGCTCTGCATTTGGCCGCTTGGTTAGCACAAATACTCACACAACCAGCTCTGCATTTGGCCGCTTGGTTAGCACAAATACTCACACAACCAGCTCTGCATTTGGCCGCTTGGTTAGCACAAATACTCACACAACCAGCTCTGCATTTGGCCGCTTGGTTTGCACAAATACTCACACAACCAGCTCTGCATTTGGCCGCTTGGTTAGCACAAATACTCACACAACCAGCTCTGCATTTGGCCACCTGTTTAGCACAAATACTCCAGTATATTATGCAATGGACTCATGCTGAGCAAATTTTAGTGTTGTGATGCAATCTGTTGTGATGTAACAATGAAGTGATCTCTAGACAGAGGATGAAGAAGTTACTATAGCATCTCTCTCTCTCTCTCTCTCTCTCTCTCTCTCTCTCTCTCTCTCTGTCTTTATCCTCTTCTCTTGCTTCCCACTCCTATTAATGTAAATCATTTGTACATATGGCCTCTTGCCTTTGACTGGCAGAAATCAAACTTCAGTTTAAAGTGACATGATGACAGTCAGCCTGAGATGAGACCGCATGAGATGACGAGGCTGCAGTCCCGCCTGCTACCACAAGGGGCAGCAGAGTGCACAGCAGTGAGCACAAAATGTTACGGTCAGATAGGTGTGGATCCAGTCTGTCCCACTCTGCTCCCACTGCAGGAGAAGGACATCAGCTCCGCGCGCTCTTCTCAAAGAAGAGAGGAGGAAGTGCAAACGCGCTCAGCTGACCCCCTGCAGAAAGGGCAGTTACATAAGATACCAGGAAATGCAAACACAAACAGTCTGTCTCACAGAGAGACGCATTCTAATTCTGCAGACCTGGAAGAAACTCTTCTGTTTTTTTATTTTTAAATTGTGCAATATGCAGCATGCCAACACCCGGAGCACAAATGCACTTCTCTCTGCTTTTTCCTAGAAGAATTATTTAATATTCATGGGATTATTATACAACATAGCATTACTGTATGTTTATTAATCTTATATAATGAATATTTATGTTTAATATTGTAATCAAACTACTATATTATATACTATAAATATATAATAATTATTAGAATATATGATAATTATATATCATATATGATAATTATTGGTGACAGGGACATTGCCCTGTTATTTTTGCTCCGGACTGGAGATCCATCTGTCATATAGGTTTTCTCTGAGGGGAGGGGGAGGGGAGAACAACAGCTTTTGATTGGTCGAGACCACTGACTGAGTAATTGTGGTCAGGACAGTCAGACTGTCAGTTATCTTCAGAAGCAGACTGAAATATCTTCTCCTCAGACTGTATCCTGTTTCCTGTTTCTACCCATTACAAATTCCATCTAGTGTACAAACTATTGCGGTATTCTGCAAAACATAAGTACTGGTGCAACTGAATAAATTAATAATGACATATGCTAGCTCCAACCATTTTGTTGCCACAAAGCCTCATTCTCTCTTTGCAGTTTATAACTGGTTTCCAACTAATATGCTTCTAACCACAAATATTTATCATGTGGAAATAACTTCTGCCAGGATATGCAAACAAAACCAAAGTAGCCTGTGCATAAATAAACTGCACAAATCAAGCAGTAGACACAATGGGTGTGTGCGACGGTTTGAGGAGACAAGATTCCAATTAAAATAAGGCTTTTCAGCGCAATGAAAAAACAGTCTTGAAAGCAATTCTTAAGGCAATCTCATTAATTGAATTTCATTTGTGTGGATGTCCTTGGACAGCTAGGGCATGAATAGCTAAACATTTCTTATTTATTAATCATATGGTCATTTTACAATTTGCCATTTGTATACAAATAGCCAAGGGCTTACAAAATTAATAACACATTTTTTTATGACAAGATATGGCCAAACGCTTCACACTGTCTGTGTTAACATTGTTTATTTCTATGCTTATAGTGCAGCTCTAAATGTGTGCAAATGAAGGCCATCTCCCAAATTTCTGTTAATGTCAGGTACCAATCACTGACATGCTTCAGCCAATCAAAAGGTTCTGCTCTGTCCAACATAACGCATTGATTGGTTGAAATCACTCAGTTCCTACTAACATGTTGATAGCTCCACCCATTTTTGGTGGCATGGAACTTCATTCTCACACTACTACCACCTAACAGTGTGGGTTCCCTCTTAAAGCACTCAGAGCTGTCTTTATCTGCCATTTGTGGGGTTCTCTCCAGCACTTGTGTAATGGTGCATAATGTGTCATAACTGCTGACATGACCTTGTTAGGCAGCTGTATAAATGGGTTCTTGGCACTCCAGAACAGAGCATCTCCCAAAATCACTACATGTAAAATGTGCAAATATGTTACATAATATTACTCAACATGGGAATTAAAAGGTGTGGAGGCTTATTTGAAATGCTTAGGTATGACTGCGCAACAGGATTGACTGCTCTTTGTTCCACAGAGCTCAGTGTTCAGATTCACTCTTGGTAATTACTCAGGAATAAACCAATAGTGTAGCAAATTGGTTAAGGAACCAGGAACTGGTTTTGATCCCCTGGTTTGGCATTGCCGTTGTACCCGTCAGCAAAGCACTGCTTCAGTAAATACCCTGCTGTTTAAACATGTCGGTATATAAAAATGTAAGTAGTGAACGTCTCTCTGGGTTAATGCATCTGATTAATGCCTCACATTTAACATAATGTAATGGAACTGGGTTTGGAGCTCAGAGGTTGCAGGTTTGATTCCCGGACGAGACACTGCCGCTGTACCCTTGAGCGAGGCCCTCCACGTGAATTGCCTCAGTAAAATATCTGAGCTGTATAAATGCATAGCGTGTGAGTTTCTCTGGGTAAGAGCGCCTGCCAAATGCATAAAATCTAATACACTCAGAGAGATGGATGCCTCAGCGGCTCTCCGCTGCCACGCCCAACATCAAACCTCCTGGCTAGACGCCCCGCTTGTGGCTGTGCCCCGAGGTACAGTAAACACATTTATGGTCCCGCATAAATCTAAAACCCTGTGTTAAACAGCGGGAGCTGACAGAGCTCATGCACAGGGAGCAACTGTGCTGATCAGAGACACACAACGCGCAGAGCAGACTAGGCCAGTGCTGTGGTAGCTAATGTCATTAGTATTACTATCATTACTACGCTGCTGCTACTACATCTACAACTAATTCTGCAGCTAAAACAACAGCAACAATTACTACTACCATCACCAATAATAGAGTGAATTTATATGGTGCTTTATCTGATTATAGCTCTGCTTTACTGTCAGTGAGGGAGGAAACGACCAGTGCTTGGTATGGCATTTACCTTATGATATTTTAGATTTATCTTACATTTACCTTTAGATTTACCTTACATTTTGGCAAAAGCTTTTTATTCAGACTAAGTCACACTGTATACTGTTTACACTATCCATTTCTGAGGCTGGATATTTTAATGAAGCAATGTAGGTGAAGCTCCTTGGTGAAGAGTGCAGTTGCAGTGGCTGGGAATTGAGCCTACAGCCTCTGAGTTACAGACACTGTGCCCCCCCGCAGTCAGGCTTCACAAACATGCATATGAAGTCTCTTCCTCCAACTCATGTCCCTGCTAGCTCCACCTGTGAGCTGAGGTATGAGAGGACGAGGCAGCCGACATCACAACATGGAGGACATCCTGTGCTGATTGGAGAGGTTCCAACAACAACGAGGGCTGTGTGTGATTTTTCAACTTACAGTACGAGCAAAAACAAAACAACAACAACTTGCTGGAAAAAGAATGAGTACCCAAAAGAAGAGAGAAGACGAAACAAACAGAGACAACATACCAGCATACGTAGCATGGACAGAGACAAGCATACTCATGTTCAAAGACATCTTCAGTTACCACAGCGATAACCGTATTTCATCCTCAGCAGAGCTCCAGAGTCCTCTGTTCTGCTCTCTGAGACCATGCATCCAGGCCATTGGTCATTCTATATGGATGTTTTCCCAAAAAACATGAGTGCCCCCTGCTGACAGGGCAGTGGGAATGACAATGAACATGCCTGGACATTCTAAACTAGGAGAAAAAGAGGACAGAAATAAAAAGAAAAACAGCGTCCCTTGTTGGACACAAGAAGAGAACAATTTTTTTGTTTCAGATTTCTCTGCGCAGATTCTCTGTCCTAATGGCATACTATCTCTAGAGAGATATTATTTATGACTAAAACCCTTCTATTCTTATGATCATTATTTGACATGTTTATGCCTTTCATATGGAGAAAGAATGCCTGGCTGGTACAATCAACACAATCCATCAAAGCCCTGCCAGGGAACTGAACCTGCAGTCTAATCTGTCATGAGCCCCATTCCTTACCCACTACACACATTACCGGTGATAAGGTTTGTACTCATGACCATTTTCATAACTAATGCACATTCATTAATTTACTCTGAGGGCTGGAAACCGCAGTGTAAGTTATGGAGGAGGTTAATGAATGGAGCCGGCAGTTGTATTATTCTACAGTAAATGCCACGGCTATAGACTTTAAGTCACCGTTCATTAAATTCCCCGGTCCGTGTGCTTTCAGCGGAGCTACAGGCGTGTTTTACTAACGCACGTGTTTTACTAACGCGCGTGCTTTACTAACACGCGTGCTTTACGGCGTCTGCAGGCCATGACAGGTGACAGCTGACACTGTTCGCTCGTTGCCTGTTGACAGCCACCTTAGATTGGGGGGGTTGGGGGTGAAGTGCAAATGTGACACCTGCTTTTGGGGCCCAGAGCCTCGAATTTGGGCCCCTAAATGACTTGTGGTTGTGGGGTGTGGGGGCGAGGCAGAGGGGACGGGGGTGGGGAGGTTTAAAGCAAACAGGTGTCTGTCTCAGGTCAGAATGACAATATGGCCCTCTTCAGGGGTATGACTGTGTGGAGGGGCGGGGGACTGAGTGCACTGCGCACCCGCATGCAGAAGCGTCCCTAAAAAACACACACGTGCACAATGTGATAGAAACTCACAAAGCAGGATCTTAACACACACACACACACACACACATACACACGCATGTACATGTAATGGCCTGTTCTCATCATAATATGTTCTCATGTTCTCATGTTCTTAAACTACCTAAATGAAGGGTTACACTGTGCCTTATCAACAAAGACAGTCCATCCATGCCGACATAAGAGTGTCTGATGTTTGATGAATTTCTGAGGACTTCAGTCCCTTAACTTTGGCATAAGTTTGGCATCCTCGCTCATGAACGCATGCGTTCCTCGCTTTCACTGTTATTGTTATTGCTATTGTCGGCCTTGTTCTTGTCATTGCTCTTGTTGTTTTCAGATTTGGCAAACTTTTCAATGGCACTCTTGTTTCCATTGCATTCTGTACAAAGAGGTTTATGCACAAGACGTGGATGGCCCAGTTATAAACTGGAGCTCCGTGTGGCGCCCGGGGAAAATAAAAATAAACGTGTTGCTTGCTCTCCGAGAGCCTCTGACGAACATCGGCTCCTCCTTATAAGGAACGTTGGATGGAAAGCGATCGGCGACAGGGGGGATGGGGGGGGGGGGTACAGCATCCTTCTGCTGCTAGCTGTGAGTCAACGCCGCGCTCGATATGGCGATCCGTGTCAGATGAGCGAGGAACTTCTGTGGAACACGTCAAGAGCCATTCGGTGAGGCGCTTCAGCCGCCAGCAGACCAGCCCTGGACATCTGACCACTCCAAATCACACAGGATGAATGAGAAACATGAATGGCATCCAAAACTATTCATTTTTTATTTCTCATTGTTTGAATGACTTTTCAAAGAAAAAACAACTTTTTTTTCTTGCATGAAGTGGAATGACTGATTTCATGCAAGAGCTAAAGTATCGATCTTAAATGCATTTATGCAGAAAGTGCATGGTATGGCTGCAAGCATTCCACAAAGTGTGATGTCATAATGTAACAGGCACATTCACAACTTTACTGGTACCCTCATTGGTGCAGAATACACTTGTGGTTATACAGTGTAATACAGCCCTGTAAATACTCTCTGGTTTATGTGGTCAAATCTGCCATTTTTAAGCAGTCTCTATGTTCACTGATATAAAGCAATGCATATGAGTAATGGATTAAATATGCATTACTAGTCAACGCATTCAATACTCTGTACGTAACAGATTGTTCCAAAAGGTACATTTCTACAGCCATATATTTTCGTCTCTTCCTTCTTGCTCTTGCATGAAGGAATTGATTATTACTTCATCCAAACTGAAACTGAACTGAAGTTCCCTTATTGCTTTTGGATGAATGGATTCATACCGATACCCGATGGACGATACCCAATAGCACCCAATAACTTCTTAATCTCTCCAAACAAATGAGGTCATTCCTCCAGAAACGACAGCGAGAAAGTTTCCACAAAGCACTCAAAGTCAAGCTCAACAGACGTCATGCCTCCCACTGTTCGCGTTGAGTGCCTCGTATCGTCTTCCGTGTTACGGCCACACATTAACGCTGTAAGGAGATAACAATAATATGTCTCTGCTTGAAAAAAAAAAGTGTGTCGTTCCTCCATGCCGTGCCGCATATTTATTTATGAACTCGGTAGTTATATAATCCTTTCTCGCTCTGCTGGAAAATGTTGGCAGACTCTCCCCTTTCTGCTAAATCCCACTGTGCCTGAAAGTGAACACAGACTGTTTTCTCCAGGGAAAAGGCATTCTGTGGGAATACCATAACCTTCTCCCAGCGTCTGCATGGGTCAGCACGGTGGGGGACCTTTCACTCTGAACAAGTAAATTACCACCCATTAAACCCTGAAGCTGTTCGTTATCCTGAAAATATAAGGAGAAATATTCATTTTCATTTCATCTACCACCTGCTGTGTCATTTTGGGCACATTTTGAAATACCTTAACATTGAGTTTGAGAGTTTAGGGGTTTGACGGTCCGGGAATAATGAATTTTGAAGCCTTGTGGCTCACGCTGATGATTTTACGCAGCCTGAGAGTTGAGGCTTAGAGAGATTAAAAGTCAGTGTTTGAAAGTGGGATGGAACTAATACAAGTCCTGACTGATGCACCTCACTTTATTTTGGGGTGTCTTCTGTCCCAGACTGAATCTAACGTGAGCCAGGACGGCCATGGAACAATGGCTGTTCAATCGCTGCATTACCCCAGTTGATGGGGTATGATTCAACAGCACCCCCTGGGTGGCCAACTGGGTAACTGCAGCCTGTCTATATCAGCTACATCAACCACACCAGAGAATTGTGGGTAGCCCTGTTCTGCAGCTATGGTGGCTTGAATGGTAGATTTTAGAGACAGGCCACATCTCCAGTGTCAGACAAGGACAACGTAGTGATATAATTTGTACAGAGTCACGATTTGGCTGCACAGTGGTCAGGGAGAGAAACAAAGAACAGTGAGTAAAACCTCATAATTTACATTTTGCATAATTTACACGTCCCATAATTTACATTTTGAAAAATAACCGTAATATATATTATGAGTTAAACATCGCAGTGTGAGGTCTGGAAGAGGACACATTGGTTCTTTGCCTGTGAATTATGATTTTTCTAAAATAATAATGAGAGGTAGAATAGTGGAAGCCTGAGGCCTGTAATTTTAAATTTAACTGTAAAACTGTGTCACTATGGTAACATCTGTAGAGTATGTGCACATGAGGTTTGCTTGAGCTTTCCTACATTCTTTCTTTGCGCAGTGATGGGAAAGACCTGAATTTTCATTACCTAAATTAAGCCACAACTCTCAGCGCTAGTTACATGTAGTCATAATGATTTTTAGACAAACTGCATAATAAAGTATAAAAATAAAGTATAAAATAATCATCTAACTTTTATGATCACCCAGCCGTTGTACATCATGGTGAACATGTCATGGGTGTCCAAGCAAGGAGAAATAAGAACTGCTCGGCATAATTCAGTCTGCTTCATTCAAAATGCATCAAAGCCCCACACCAGGAATAAAATTAATACAAAAATTGAAAAAGAAAATTGTGTTTTACAGTTCCAAGTTTGCTGTCATTAACCATCATGATAATTATATTTAATTGGCCGGTTTATGTTTCTGCCAAAAAACGTCGTTATTTTCTGAGCCTGGGAGAGAGTGATACTAATGCGCACTCAGGCAGTCGATATTAATTACTGCTATGTTAATTTTTTAAAAGCCATTTAGTGTTTCGGTCTTTCGGCTCATGAGGTGCTGCATTTTTGTTTGGTTGTGTTTTTGTCTGAACTTGAAAATATGTTATTATAACCTGTCTGGCTTTGCCTGCCACTATCAAAACATTTTATTTTATTTGTATGAAAAGCTGAAAACGTTAAGTTTTTGCCATGCATGACAATGTTATGTTCGCACAGTGTTCCTGTGGGATCTTGGCTCTTCGATGCTGTGACACTTTGTCCATTGTCACTGATCTGGGACCAGTTAATCCCCAACCGCTCCCTAACTAACCATCATCATCTAGCGATAACAGACACTGATCTAGGGTTGGTGTTTAGGATCAGTACCTTTCTTTGCCATCAGGATGTATGATACAGGAAGTGAAATGAACCAGGGAGCCAATCCAAGCACAGATGGGCAATTACTTTGACCAATGGCAGCCATGAGGTCACACCTCACATGGGTGATCAAGTGGACAAAAACAGGAAGTGGAAGTGGCAAAGGTCATGTTGGGGTCATTGAGAGTGACAGGAAATGAGGAAAGAAGAGGCGGGGCTTTGCCTTTTCCCTCGGCAAATGATTGAGTGACACTAATCATGACATAAAGATGAGATCAGTATCCAGACCGAGGGTCATTCATCATTACAGCATCTTGTTTGCATGAAATTAATTAAAACTGGCCACAGCGAACCGACAAGCTGTTACACCTGTGCCAAATTCTGTCATAATCTCACAGCCACAAGGTGTCATGGTCTATTTTCATAGCGGTTGCTAAATATTTTTACATTTCCTTTTTTGAACTATGCTTAAAAGGTACAGAGGACAGGTTCAGGGCCAACTGAGACAGTCTGATTTTCAACTTCGACTAGGACAATGAAAGAAAAATGGCAGAAAAAAACAATCTACTACATATACTGAACTACTCCTGTTGAGAAAAATCGTTATTATTAATAATAATAACAATAATAATAACAGTAAGCAAAGATCTGAACCAGCAAAGCCACATTTTAAAGGATTGTTCTCAGAGAAGAAGCCCAGAATGGCCTCAGTAATGTTGTTAGTTCACATGTAGACGTTTTCACATTTGAGCCGCACCGACGCGACAAAGCCAGAGTCAGAAATGAAAAACTATATTCATGAAAGTTCTATACATGAGTTACTGAAAAAAAAACGGGTTTAATGAATGCAGAGACTTTAATTAAACTATTTTTTAAATTGAAGTATTCGGAATACTGAGCTCAACAACAACATATGTGCAGTCCAAGGGCAACCCCAAAGCACACAGCATTCTGGGAAAACAAATTTCGTGTTTAATTATAAAATCCAGTCCATCAAAAAAAAAAAAAAAAAACAAACAACAAAAAAAAAAAACTGCTCACTCCAATATAATCAACTCGCACTATCACTTCCAATTTTAATCTCGGCGAGCCTCTGGAAACACAATGTTAATCAATTACTGCAGAGTCCCATCAAGGTCAGAGGAAAAGAGGAGGAGGGAGGGGGGATGGATCTCAGAAATAAAATTGTGTTCTACAAGAAGTCAAAGCTCACTCTTAGGCCAAGACATGGCGAGAGAGTTAATTTGACTGTTTCTCTTCCCTCTCTTTTTTTTTTCATAATGGTGGACAGAAAAGCTATGAGATGCACACACTGTTGATGCTCAGTAGATAATTGATTCACTTGACCTTTGACCCTTGAATGTTACACAAAATAAATGATACATATTTAAAAAATTGTGCTTTAACCTTGTTTAAACTTCTAAAATAAATTAAACTTTATGTATTACACTTTGCCAGTGCTTCACTTAAACATGCATTTTTTTCTGTCATAAATTAACTTAGGTGACAGATGAACTTCTTCACTGCTTAATTAACATTCCTTTAGATGTCCAATTATCTTTTTTATTATTGTGTGACTATTAATCAGTCTCAAAGGACGGTTGCCTGTCTGATTTGTTATATGAATTAAATAAATAAAAGAAGACAGTACAATACTTGAAGTAAATGTATTGCTTTCTGCTTTTACCATTTTGGTTGGAGGCAGCAGAGTCCAGGTTCCAGATAGCGTTTAATCAGCTGAAGAGGTAGACAGCTGAGGAAGAACAATTTCTGCTTACTTCCTGCAGTCTGAGCGACATCTCTGCCAGGGCTGTGGAGAGACAGGATGCGTATGCCAGATTTTAAACTGAAATCTGAAACAACATTTCTGACACACGCGCACGCACACACACACACACACACTCACACACACGCACAAAACACACACACACACACTCACACACACGCACACACACACATATATACATGCACCTACACACACACACACTCACAAACACACACAAACACACACACACACACACACTCACACACACACACACACACACACACACACACATATACATGCACCTACACACACACACACACACTCACAAACACACACAAACACACACACACACATACATACATGCACCCACACACACACACACTCACAAACACACACAAACACACACACACACATACATACATGCACCCCACACACACACACACACACACACACACACACACACACTTACATACACGCACCCTATAGTCATTTTACTGTGTTTCTATGACAATAAACTTGCACTTGAACCTGAGCAAACACATTATAAAATCAAATTAATTAACAGATGAGAATTTTGGTATGTGTAAATATGGATATTGGTGTCTGCTACACAAACAGATTATGGAGTAATTAATATTGAACTTTGCAAGGCAGTTCGTGCTGATATTTTTCTGAAAACTGTTCCCAGTGAGTTACATCTTCTTTTTTATTAATCAGATAATAATTAAAATGCTGGAGGAAGAGGTGTGGACCAATGATATCAGGGCATGTCATGTTCATGAACCCAAAAGTGGGCGGGGCTACAATGAGCAGTCTGTCATTAACTCGTCCCAATCAAAAGCAGTTCACTGATAAACTCCACTGAAGGCTCAGATCTGCGTGTGGGTCCGATTGCCCGTGCTGTTTGACACCACGCTACTGAAATGGGAGGATGATAGAGCCCTCAGAAGAGGCCAAGTCACAGGAAAACGCTATCTTGCAGCACTCCGCCACATGCCCTCAATACCCACAAACCTCCAGAGCGTGGCTTGACCCCAGCCCACAGCCAAAAGAAAAAAGTCCCAGAAAAAAAAAAAAAAAAGCTGATTCTTTCAAATTCCACCCTAATCCCTCAAAATATTCTAACGGACCTTAAAATCCCTGAATATGTTTTTTTTATATATGTATATGAAATATCATTTATTTTCCTTTAAAGCCTTTTTGACCCATTTTCATCTGTGGGGGTGGGAATTGGGGGCAGGGGGGGAGGGCGGTAGGGATGGGGGGTGTGGGGCAGTAATTTCTTATAGAACTATTTTCAGAGTCTTACATAAAAGCCAATTGAGGAGGTTAAAAACATGATGTCAGCACAACTGGATTTATCTCTGTGTGCCATGGTGTATTTCAGTCAAAGAGGGGCAAAGGAACCATTAAACAAGTGTGTGTGTGTGTGTGTGTGTGTGTGTCGTGGTGGGGGCGGTAGGAAAAGGGGGTGTCAGGGCTTGCAGTTTGGCGAGCTCACCTGGAAATAAAAAATAAACCAGCAGGTTGTTTCTTTTTAAGCTCACAGCTGCTTCAGGGTTTGTCTGAAACTTTTAAACATAATATTTTTTCTACTTTCTCTGAGACTGTAAGATTGTGACCTACAGCTGTGTACCAGTGCCCAGACACAGTATAAAGTAAAACATTCAATAAACGGCAGTAGGGTTTAAATAACACTGAACGCAAGAGGACTTTACCTTGATCTGTGTGTGTGTGTGTCTCTCTCTCTCTCTCTCTCTGTATATATATATATTTCTCAGGTGCATCCGGTACAGTTCAGCTATTTAACTAATGCATCAACCAAGGCAATTTACAGGTGATTAGACTAAGCAGGGCCCAGTCACTTGGGGAGCAGTGTGTGGTTAAGGACCTTGCCCAGGGGTCAAATAGCTGCATTGATCTTACTGTGTCTAGACTGGGGCTTAAACCACCAATCAGGTTCCCAATTAAACACCTTAGCTGGGCTACCAAAAGTCTTGGCCCTGACTTATACATCTATATGCTGTGCAGTAGATCTGTGCTCTGGTCTCTTCTCTTATCTGTAGGGCAGTGTCCCTATCGGTGTGTCTATGCTCTTGGCTGTAGGTATACACCCTGTACTGTTTGTAGTGATGTGAATGGCACAAAGCCACAGGTAAATCACCAAGGTGGAAATCAAGGAAACGGACCTCGCACTTTGTTTGTTTCGCTGATTACTAAACTCAAACCAGACGATGAATGGAAAAGGATGAAAAATTCCCGCATCAAGCACGCATGCTAAGTGCTAGTTGCTAGGTGTGAGGTGCGAGGAGGTTTGGATCCCCTTATCCCAAACCAGAACTTGAGCTCGCCTCTGTCCCTGGTCCACGCGAAACACCCCGACCGCACCCCTCCAGCTGGCGGACGGTCGCGGTTTTAATCAAATCAACCTGACGGGGGTAGGAGTGCTAATCCTCGCTCCCTCCTCTCAGACAGCACCCGTAAATATTGATTACGGGTTAAAGGCAATTAAAATAATGGAGAGAGGGGAGGCGGCCGCGCGCGGGCGCTGCCAAAGTGTTCTTGGCACGGCGGACACTTTGCCTCCAAGACTCGGCCGCGGGCGAACAAAGCCACTGATTTAATGAGCGGCCCGGCCTTACAGGAAAACGCATTTAATGCGCCACTCTCAAATAATATGGATTCCACGGCGAGGGAAGGGGGCCGCCACGAGCCGCGCACCAGAGGCTCATGGGACGGGAGCTTTAATGGAGGGGGGGGGGTGTGGGTGGAAGCAAAGTGAATCTTTAAGACAAACCCTCCCTGGACATTTAAAGTCAGAGGCCTGTTATAAATGAGCGGAGCGTAGCATTTTAATTCACAGCTTATTCATTTTGATTACCCCTTTGCTGTTTCGATATAAAAGAAAAAAAAAAGGAGTAATTGGTAGATGGTATCTGGGAGGGCAGTCTAGCATACACATGTTGACTTGTAAGGGATTCTTTAATATGTCTTTTATGGCCGATATGTCGGTATAACGTTGTGAGATGGGGTCGGAGTGAAGCGGGTAGGAAGGGCGTAAATGAATATTGCTGTGTAAGAGGCCTAGTGGTAGAAGTCCTATTTGTTCTTTCTTCCCAAACTCAGTTTGTCAAGTTCCACAAACACTGAAATAAATTTTTCAAATGGTGTTTGTGATGAAAGAAGAAACTCTTGCCTTTTGTTCATATTTAAGGACACTTGCTGATTGAATACCGTCTTCATTGTCAAATGCAATTTGAGCGTTCGTTTTATTCTTCACTGGCACAGTTTGGCAAGGACAAGCAGTCATGACAGTGAACTTGCCAAACTGCTCTTGCAGAGGAAAAGCTTAGCACTCCTATTCAGTGATAAATATGTTATGGACAAATGTTGATTGAATACCAACCTAAGCGCGGTTGATTGGGCCTTGCATAGTCAATGGAATTCAGCATTGACCAATCAGCAAGCAGAACTAGAGCCATCAGTTTCATACATAACATCATACATTGGAGGGGCATGCCGGGGGGTGGCTGTTGGTGTTGGAGCAGGAGGAGAGTGAAGAGATAAAGCTGGGGGGCGATGGTAGGAAGCACACGAGCACCAACCACCCCCCCGGGCACACACCCCTGAGGGCCAGCGTAACGATCGACCCCCATCAGCCATCAGCGTCTCCGTGTGCCCTCGCTGACTGTGGCTCTGCCCGGGCTGCGCCAATCGTTTACTCATGTCTGAGGCCAGGCACTGAGAGGGAGAGAGAGAGAGAGGGAGGGAAAGAGGGGAGGAGGGAGGGAAAGAGGGAGAGAATGAGTGGGAGAGGGAGGGAAAGAGGGGAGGAGGGAGGGAGAGAATGAGGGAGGGAGGGAGGGAGAGAATGAGTGGGAGAGGGAGGGAAAGAGGGGGAGGGAGAGGATGAGTGGGAGAGGGAGGGGAAGAGGGAAGGAGGGAGGGAGAGAACGAGGGGGAGGGAGAGAGGGAGAAAAAGAGGGAATGAGGGAGAGAGGGAGGGAAGGAGGGAAGGAGAGATAGAGAAAGACAGAGTCAGCAAGACGCAGAGAGAGATGGAGAGAGAGCAATGGGAGGTTAAAAGTGAAAAGTGAAAAGTCTCTCCTTTTGTTACACTTTATCAGATTCAGATACGCCTTATTGGCATAACGATTCATTATGTCATATAGCCCAGGCAAATAATCTGTCAAAAATGGAAGAGATTGCAAAAACAATGGCACAGCCAAGTGAGACAGTAATGGAGAGACAGAGATGGAAAGATGGAATGAGATAAGCAGGCTAAAGAAAAGAAAAGTGAAAAGAGAGAGAGGAGAGAGAGAGAGAGAGATACATTACAGAGCAGCAATGGAAGACCAGACTGAGTGTGTTGTTATCCAGTTCTGTAGCACTGCTGCTGCACATCAGTGTGGATTCATAACTAATGTGTTTTCATAATGTGGATGTAATACGACACTATGCGACTGATGGGTCAGGAGTGGGCGGAGCATTATATACCCATTCTGTCACTCAAAGATCTGAGCCAATCACTGTGCTCTGCTGCGGGGCTCCAGAGGGTCTCCTGCAGTGGTCTAGGCAGCCTTCAGTCTGCAGTGTTCCGCTGGATCGGGGGAAATCAGTCAAACAGAGACTGCCATGGACATAATTGGCTCCGTTGTATAATGTGAAAGGAACCCGGGCCTGTACGTCTGAAGCTGCACCCTAGAGTGAGGTACTTAAACAACCTGAGCTGCCTCAGTAAGATATCCAGCTGTATAAATGAACTGCATGTTGAAAAAAAAAAAAGAAGACAGAAGGCAATGTGAGCTGATCGAGGTAAGAGTGGCTGAAACACAGATAAATTTGTACATTTAGATAAGACGAAATGAATCACAGCAGCTGACAATGAAGGAGTCAGCGCTGAGGTCCAGAGTAACAGCTGAATACAGACTGCTTCCACACAAACCCATCTTCAGGGCAAAATCTGGCTAAAACAGCTCAGATTTAATTCCAGATGTAAGCAACATCTTGAGAAAAGAGAGCTTCTTTATATAACGAAAATACAAAGGTACAGATTTGGGATGAGATTTTCAATGTCACCTCAACATATTGAGACACATAAACCACAAGCCCTTTGATCATTTTATCAGAATAAGGAAATAAGGAAATAAGGAAAGGAGGTAGAATGGAAATGAGGGAAGAAGGGATGAGTCAGATGAGTAAATAAATGAATAAACGGAAGCATTGATTAAAACGTGGTTTAACATAAGACTGTTTGTACGTGTCGATGACACTCCATGTTCACTTAGTGTCAGTTCACCCTCTGATGCATGCACACACACACACACACACACACACACACACACACACACACACACACACACACACACACACACACACACACACACCCAAGAACACTGGGCGTTTTTCAGATGCAGACAGGGGAAAAAAATGTCTCACAACATTCATTAAGCATTCAGGATGAGATTGTGGGAGTAGCTGTCATGCTCATTACTTGCGATGCAGAATTTGCACAATATGTGCGTATGCATTTCTTCATAATGCATTAACCGCATGCTTTAAATGTTCAGGGGAATCTTGCAGAGTTGTAGGTTTAAACTGCCGCCAATTGCCAAGATCGCATTTTAATTTGTATCCAGACGTTTTAATGTGGTCATTTCACCCACCAGTGACCATCCTGTAATACAGAGCATGCTGATGGGACATTTCCCATGATGCTTTTCAGCACAGCCCTGCCTCACGTACACACGCTCACAACCATATACATACACACACTTACACTTACGCAAATACTTACACACTAACACTCAATCACACATGCAATCACACACACACACACACTTACACTCATGCACATATACTCACATTTACACTCACATTCATACAGACACACGCACACACTCCCACACACATAGATACACTCACTCACTTACACTCGTACACATACACAGTTACAGCCACATTTACCTTCAAACACACAAGCACACTTACAATCATGCACATACACACACATTTATGCTAACACTTATACACTCACATGCATACACACACATTTGCACTCATACATACATGCACACACATAGACTCATGCACGCACACACACACACACACATACACACATAAGTGCAGACACATACGTAAATAACTGTGTGTGCACATGTGTTAGACCCGGGGCACAGAGATATCTGAAATATTTTAACCCTTATGACAATTAGGGTGTGTCTGTGCCTGGATTAAACCAGGATATTACACCTCACATTCCTGCAGAAGACAGAGAAACGCCTAAAATTCCTGAGGGTCGCTCAGTCCATTTTAAAGAAAACATCTTTTTTTTCCACCAACATTCAGAACAAAATTCCCCTTTCATATTACTGTATGTGTTGGACAATGCTGGTATTTTTTTTTTTATTAGCGCTTTCGATTTTTACTGGCAGATAAAGAGTTAGTATTTCACATATATATTTCATTCCAGATTGTGTGTGTATGCGTGTGCTGGGGGGGCTGGAGGTCTTGAACAAACACCAGAGGAAATTGTATCAGTTAGGATTTCCGACAAGACGTCTGAATGCCAACATAAACTATTAGAGGCAAAAGGATGGAAGTTTCAATGGATTCCACATGGCTCTACCCTGAGAGAACAACAGCGGGAAATGCCATTCAGTGAACACCATTCTTGTCCGTCTAAAACTTTGCTCTGGTTGTTATGTCTGAGGACTTTAACCTGAAACACCTGTAGGAGAGAAGCCCTGTAGAGCGATGGCGGCGCAGAGGCAGGTGTGGCCTCTGAGCCGTGTGGGGAGCGAAAGGTAAAATGTAACAAAAGCATTTGCTTTTACATGCTACAATCAAAATAATCAATTCCAAAGGGCATGTTTGGGTCTCTCCAGTTAAACATAACATATTCAAAGGAACTCTTGTTGTGATGTAAATGTCTGTTTTATTTGGATTGCACCTACCCCTCAAGAGACCAAGTCTTTAGCACACGTTTAAAATTTGCGCACGTTTATTTTCAGTGACATGATCTGTGATTGTCTGTGAAACTGCCTCAACCAATCACATGCTCTCTTTGTCTTCTTGCGCCAGAAGAATATGTTTTGCGCATGCAAAAGTCTTTTGTAAATTAGGCCCTAAGTGTGTTTGATTGAATTTCGCCCAATACCGTTATTCTACTGGAAAGGAGAGCCAAAGCATGAAGTCTTTTCCAGCTTCCAACAGGCTCCATGTGTGTTCATGCATTTCCTTTCCTTAATCATTTGTGATGACAGAAGAATGAAGGACTCCGTGGAGAAAGGATTCACACTGAGGCAGGGGGGCTGTTTGTGCTCCCATAACGGCAGACGCTGGGTCCAGATCCGGGGATCGTTTTTGACCACAGTCTGATCTCCTACACTTGGTTCAGGGGTAATGTCCTGGGCCAAGCCATTGCTTTCACAGGCACGTCCCAATTTACTCTGGCTGATTCAGCAGGATTTATTTACAGACAACATTGAATGTGTTTGGAAGGAGGTTATTGTGATGTGGCGAGTTGTATATCTGTACAGACATTTGATCTTGGCCTTGGAGTCCAAGGGGGCAGCGTCATGCCTCACTATTCTGAGTGAGGTAAACCCCCACTGGACCACTGGAAGTGAAGGAAAAACACAGAAGAAAGGGAAGTAGACATGAAGGCGGAGATGGGGAGGGGGAGGGATGCTGGAAGCAGAGAGGGTGATGGGAGAGAAGGTATGTGGCAATTTAATACCTGCGTAGAAGACCGGACTGGACGGATAGAGGTATTTGAGTGACCTGCACAAAGACAAACTGTGACTGAATAGTGGAGCATAAACGCAGTTCCAGTCTCATGTCAGTGGCGTCTGACTGGTTCATGATTGCATGGTATCACATCGACAAGAACAAGAAAATAACACAGTATCAGGCCTCGATAAAAAAAAGAAACTTAATATGTCGCAAATAAAACGGAAGGGACCGCATGCCTTTACAAGGCCGGGATCCTTCATGGATCTGCATCAGGCATATTGGGTTGTAAAATCCTGGCCTTTTCCAAATGCTCCATTTTTCAAAGGCAATTTTCCGATGCTGCATGTCCTTTTTTGAGCGTGTTTTTTGGGCTTACACCAGTAGCAACAGATGGCTGCACTGAATACCTTGTGATGGTGACGATAGTGTCTTTAAGTGGGAGGAAAGAGAGGGCGTGTTTTTTTTTTCTCTCTCTCTTTTTGGCAGATGTATGCTCTTGACTTTCTGCTCAGCTCTCGGTAAATGCCAGTGAAGCAGGCTAGCAGCATGGTAATGGTTTAGGGCGTCAAAGTTCCCCTGGTACAGAGTCACAGCCTGTTGGGCTCAGCGTGTGGCCGACCTTCAAAAATGCGCCACGGCGGAGTCCAGAGATGTCATCGAACGTGTACATGCTTCAGAAGGTGACATCACTTGGGTCGCCAAGTTTGCTGTTGCCTGAAAACGCACGACGGCAGAATCTGTGCTGTTGAGCGAATGGATGGAGTGCATTTGAAGGATATGTGTGTGTGTGTGTGTGTGTGTGCTGATAATAGTTATTGGGTGGGAGAGTTATCATATCATTTAATGCAGTTTTGGGAGTACAGTTTTAATGAGATTGTTGGAGTGCAAATCAAATTTGTAGGTTTTTCACCAAAGCACAGAAATAGAGGAGAAATAGAGGCTGTTACATTCAGGACATACCTGTCATGAGTTTCTGGATATGGAGGATGTTAAAAAAAAGCATACAAAAATACACGAGAAGCCTTTATCACATATGGAAGCCTGTAGTCTAGCGGCTAAAGTACATGACTGGGACCCCTAAGGTTAGTGGTTTAAGCCCCAGTCTAGTCACAGCAAGAACAGCCTAAGCAATGCCACATTGGGGGGGATTCACCCCGGCCTAGTGTCAGCAACTGTAAGTCAGTTTGGATGAAAGTAATGTGACATACGAAATGCATGCGTGGGAATGCTCATTTCGGACACATGTAGTTGAAATCCCGTTCATCATGTTGGTTTGAGATGACCGGCAGTCTCGTGGTGGCAGTGCGTGTCACTGTGTGAGAACAGATTGCAGAGGGATGTGGAGAGGACTGATGTCATTGCTCCCACTGGAAGTTGGATGCTGGTTCGGACAGATCATGCTGGCACAGAGGAGTGGGTCTCAGTGATGACTGGGAATTTTTTCCACTAAATTAAACCAGCGCTAATAAATTTCTAAGGGCTTTTGCCGAACATGGTTTTTCAGTTTCATGTCTTAACTGCCTACATGTTTGGGAGTGTGTGTGCGTAGGTGTGTGTGTGTGTGTGTGTGTGAGGATGTTTGGCTGTATATGTGCCTTTGAGTGAGTGTGTGCGTGTGTGTGCCCATGTGTGTATCTGTGCATGTGAATGTGTGCATGTGGGTATGTATGCTATGTGTATGTGTTTGTGTGCGTGTGTGTATGTGAATGTGTGCCTGTATGTGCATGCGTGCGTGCGTGCGAGTGTGTGTGTGCGTGCGTGCGAGTGTGTGTGTGTGTGTGTGCGTGCGTGTGAGTGTGTGTGTGTGTGTGCGTGCGTGCGTGCGAGTGTGTGTGTGTGTGTGTGTGTGTGTGTGTGTGTGAAAGCATACATACATAATCAAGTGTGGGAACATAATGTGATTGCGTGCAGCTGTGTATCTGTTGTGCATGTTGTGTTGTGTTGTGTTGTGTGAGAGACTGTATGCGCAAGCCTGAGCTGTGTGTGTGTGAGAGAGAGAGAGAGTGCGTGTATGAGTGTGTGAGCATGTGTGAGAACCTCTCCAGCAGAGCTTCTGGATTACCTCATTATCCTTTCCCGCCAGAGCTCCCTGCAATCTGATTGGTGCAGGCAGATTTCTGATAATGGGTTTGGCCGGCCCGTGCGGGTTTTATCATCGCAGGCACAAACGCCATTGCGGGATCCGTCAGAAGAACAAACCGACCGTTTGGCTCACAATCAAAGCGCCTCCTCAGAAGCTGGGCAGAGTTACACCGCAGTGACCGCGGAGGGAGACACTAGCTAGGCTCGCTGCTGCGAGGCTGGGGAGCGAAGGCTAGCCCATCTATAACCGCGCTCTGGTGCTGAGCCGTGAAAGCATGCCCATGGACAGCCAGCTTAGCTTAGCGCCGCTCTCAGCTTCCCCTGCGGCCGCAGCCCCTGGAAACGTTTAAAAATCCCATAATCCTGTTACCCGGCGAGGATTCCCTTCGGGGCGTTTGAGGAAAAATCAAGCGAAACGTTCCTTACCTGGGGGGCGGGGGGGAGGGGGCTGAATCAATGCAGCCCCCAGGTGTACAGCATCGTGTCCTTACCTGCCCCCCTCATAGTCGGCATGACTACGGGGACAAAAGGGCCTCCTCCGCTGTGCTTTCACGGGTATGGATCCTGTTTTACATTATATCACATTACAGCCATTTAGCGGATGCTCTTATCCAGAGAGACCTACAGTGTGAGAGACCGTAAGTGCTCTCACCTCATCTACTATGAGCTATACAGCCAGGCCTGGATAACGACGTTCCCAAACCAGCCAGTAAAAATGCTCATGCAATATCACTAAAACAGCATTATGCTAAAGCATGCTAATATGAGACAATGTAACATCATAAAGCATAATTATAAGTGCCATAACCGAAATCATATTATACCATGACCTTGGTTTGCACCTAGATGGAGTGTGAATCAGCAGATGGCCAAAGGTTACGCTGTACTGACCCCAGCAGGATGTTCATTCCATCACTTGGGGGACAAAAACAGACAGGCAGAACCATGTGGACAAAACATCACGGGCCCATTTTACTATAGCATTTAGTACGTGCAAGAATGTGCTGCTGGTGCAAAAAGACTTGTGATATGTGATAGGTCAACATAGTCTGTTTGCTCCAATCAAAAGTCATGTTACTGAATTGCATCTGTGAAAGGCTCCAATAAATCTGGCCCTTATGTCACCATTCTACACACTACTTATCCTTTGTCTTTTCAAGCTTAATACATTATATTATATCACATTATAGGCATTTAGCAGATGCTCTTATCCAGAGTGCGGCCAGTGTTGCTGGCCTCTACAGGGTTAACATATCCCAGGTATTTATTTGGACCAGGTCTGATTATCATGCACATCTTGTAAACCACTGCTTGATTTCACCAACCTGCACAGCCTTAATAAAAATTATACTTGCTAATCTTGTCTAACGCTCTTTTTTTGTTTCTGGATTGTTTATTCTGGGGCTGTTATGGGGCACATCGATTTGTGTGTTACTTAATTATTCAGTTTCCTTGACAGGTCCATCATCATTACCCAGGTGAATCTTAGGTTTTCACGGCTCCGTCCTCTCTGGGACTATTCTTACACCCTCTGAGGATTTAAATCTACAGCCTCAATCTATCCACTTGATTTGGAATTATCAGCTACTGTGGATAAGAGCCTCTGCTAAATGGCTGTAATGTAATGTAATGTTGTGCAATGCAATGTAATACAATTTAACATTGTGCAACCTAATTTAATGTACTGTAATCTGATGCCTTTGTGTCATATTTATGTTTTCGGTGCTGATGCTGTCAGAAGTGCACAGCGTAAGCCCTTACACTCAGTTCACACAATTGCAGTTGCCTGGCCGGCCACTAATGGCCCCTAGAGAGCAATGATGACTGAAATGATTTAACTCTTATCTTTCTCCTGCAAAACCGCACCAATTGTTGCCTCACAATTGTGGATATCCCGTCATAGCTGGTAGTGCTGGAACTGGATCTTGACCACCCAGTCGTACCAACACCATGAAAATGTGTGTCAACTGAATGCGCCACCTGGTGGCAAGCAAAGAGTGAGGCAACGAAAAGCAGGTATGGGAGACACAGACATGGGCGAAGCAGTTTGGCTGCTAAAATCAGGTCGGGATAATTTATGATTTTATTAGGTAATATCACATAACACGAACTGTGGTGCGTTTCGTCCGGGGGTCGGGTATTTTGGGTCCCTCCGCTAACACATTTCTGTTCTCGCCCCCTTTTTTCCACACCCCTTTCTCAGGTATATATTTTAGCTTCTTCCTGGAATGTAATTCCGGCAAAAATGACAGTTCTGGGAAGAGGAAGATGGAGGCACCGAAGGTGAAGGCAGCTGACTGCCTGTCCCAGCTGGCAACTTTTCCCCATTTTAGGTGCATTTCTCTGGCGTGGCTTTCAGAGTACAGTCATACCCTCACAAGGCAAGGCTGATGTTAGTCATCGCTTAGCCGTGCTATCATCATCACCACGTGGTGTAGCCTCCATTTACTGTAGAGGTGGCTTCCTGTTAAGATGCAGATATGGCACTGTCTGGATACTCTCATAGCCTCAGAGGGCAAAGTCGATCAGTTCAGTCAGCCACAGCTTAACACCAATGAGTGATCACCTTCAACCCTGTGCTGTAGGCTCACTGTACTGAACAGGCGAATGACTAATGACCGAGACGATCACTGCCCTCACCCCGGTGCTGCACCCAGTCTTTTAAAGATTCTACCACTCCATTGGGGAAATGCAGTAGCCTTAACTGAAGGTGTGATAGATTGTTGATGTTGTATGATTTAAAACATGAAAAAAAAGTATGCAGGATTGGATTTTATCAAAATCCATGACAATTTGTTTCCTGGGTAGGAATTAATATTTTCCTTGGCAGAGAGAGATACAGTTCCAGGGAATTCTGGGACAGGTGGCAACCCTCCCCTCTCCTGAAGAACATGATGGTCCACAGGCGGTTTGGTCACCTTTTTCCATCACGTATTTTTAACTCTCCCCCTGAATGGGAATCCCAGTGCCTACTGGGGAAGGAAGTAGCTGGTGGTGGGGTTTTGCTGCATGTTTGGCTGGAGGAGGGTGGGGAGTAGGATGTGACATGCAAGGCAGACTTCCCCCCCACCCCGCTAACGCCCCACCCCCCACCCTCACACCCCCTTCCCCCAAGTCTCCACGGCTCCGAAATCCAACGGTTGATCTCTCAAAGTGTAGCCTGTTCCTCACAGCCAAGGCCCTGAGCACATTCATCACAGAGAATACGATTAAGCTAAAACGCTGTCCAGACCTGTGACTGTGTCTGTGCTTTCCTCCTCATCTCCTCTGTATGTTTCAGAAGTTTTTGAATGCTAATCTTTTTTCCAGAGCCAAAATGAGCATTCTGTTTGTCAGGGAAGATAATCTGCGTTAACCAGCCCACACACACACACACACACACACACACACATAGATATATGCACACATACACGTTTAATTCTTTGTCCCACGCATACACACATGCAGACAACCCATATGCTCTCTCTTTCTGTCACACACACGCATTCGCACATGAACATACATAAAATCTCAACAAGTATTATCCTTTCATTGTGCAACGACGGTGTGGAACAATATCTCACAGGTAAAAACAAACCTCCAGAACATCTGTTCATGCAAAAAAGACTAGGTCTGCACTGCATCGCCACAGTCCACATGTGGTGCCAACGCATGTTAGAACAAAATCATAAATCATAAATCATAAATCCTAACCTTCCCCACTCAGCCACTTATGCACGGCATTCTCAAGGCTTGGAAATAACTGCCAAATGCAGGCAGAAATCACAGGAGTCTGGTGATTTAGTCAGGCTTAACACCACCACATCAATGGAGGTGGTGATGGTGGTGGTGGGGGGGGGGAGTTTGGGGCTCACATTCAAAATGAATGTTTTAGTTTTTTTTTTTTTTTTTAGCCTGCTATGGTTTCCATTTCAGCAGTGACATGATACAGTTTTTTCTTTACCTTTTTTTTTTCACAAAAAGTATGCCAAATCTGCTCAAACTGACAATAAGGTAGAGGATTTTCTATCAAATGAAAAGAATTTGCGCAATATGCAGTTCGGTTTTCTGTTTTGTTGCGGGGGGCGTCTGTGCTCCTGCAGGTAGACAGCGATTTTCTTTATCCAGCGGCCACTAAGGCAGGCTCTTATAAAGATTATTTACAGCCCTGTGGATCAGTATGAAGTCTTAGAAGTTAAAGCAGTTCTGTCTTCCGTACTACCTGTACAGATTTCCTAACATTATGCCTCCCTTCTCGTGTTTCCCGCCTTCCAACTACACCTTTAAATCCTCTCTAATATCTCTTAGATTCTCTTAAATCTGTAATCCCCGTTTCCTGTTTTTTTTTACGTAGGGCTCTATGTCCTCGTAACTTGCAAGAGTCCTTATCGGTCTAAAATAGAGTCCATCTGGGCGACGGGAACAGGTTGCGGGTGATCTGTGTCGGGATGAAGTGCAGGATGGAGCGTTTGCTTGGCAGCGGAGGGAGGGAGGGAGGGAGGGAGGGACAGAAAGTCAGTTCCTTCAGGAGCAGATTGATGTGGGAGTAAACTTTCACATTTTCACAGTGAGTAACACGGAGGCCGGCTGCCATCGCGAGCGGAGTGAAAAAGAGAAAAAAAAAACCAAGAGGATTCGGATTCAGACAGGTTTTACATTCTAGGCTTTTAGTAGAAGCTGTTATCCAGGGGGACTTACAAAGTTTACACCTCAAATTTTACACACTGTCCATTTAGACAGCTGGGAATTTTTTTAATGTAAGCAATTTGGATTAAGTACCTTGTTCAAGGGTACAATCCCTACAGTATACCTGCACTGCTACCTTACAGTAAACCTGCACTGCTACCTTACAGTATACCTGCACTGCTACCCTACAGTATACCTGCACTGCTACCTTACAGTAAACCTGCACTGCTACCTTACAGTATACCTGCACTGCTACCTTACAGTATACCTGCACTGCTACCCTACAGTAAACCTGCACTGCTACCTTACAGTATACCTGCACTGCTACCCTACAGTATACCTGCACTGTATACCTGCACTGCTACCTTACAGTAAACCTGCACTGCTACCTTACAGTATACCTGCACTGCTACCTTACAGTATACCTGCACTGCTACCCTACAGTAAACCTGCACTGCTACCTTACAGTAAACCTGCACTGCTACCTTACAGTATACCTGCACTGCTACCTTACAGTAAACCTGCACTACAACCATACAGTATACCTGCACTGCTACCCTACAGTATACCTGCACTGCTACCTTACAGTATACCTGCACTGCTACCCTACAGTAAACCTGCACTGCTACCCTACAGTATACCTGCACCGCTACCTTACAGTATACCTGCACTGCTACCCTACAGTAAACCTGCACTGCAACCCTACAGTATACCTGCACTGCTACCCTACAGTAAACCTGCACTGCTACCCTACAGTATACCTGCACTGCTTCCTTACAGTAAACCTGCACTGCTACCCTACAGTAAACCTGCACTGCTACCTTACAGTATACCTGCACTGCTACCTTACAGTAAACCTGCACTGCTACCTTACAGTATACCTGCACTGCTTCCTTACAGTAAACCTGCACTGCTACCCTACAGTAAACCTGCACTGCTACCCTACAGTATACCTGCACTGCTTCCTTACAGTAAACCTGCACTGCTACCCTACAGTAAACCTGCACTACAACCATACAGTATACCTGCACTGCTACCTTACAGTAAACCTGCACTGCTACCCTACAGTAAACTTGCACTGCTACCCTACAGTATACCTGCACTGCTACCCTACTGTAAACCTGCACTGCTACCTTACAGTATACCTGCACTACTATCCTATAGTCTACCTGCACTGCTGTCCACAGTAAACCACACACAATGCAGAATTTTAACAGGGCAAAAAAATCCCCCAAACGTGAAGAGATCTCTAGGTCTGCATATAAAATATCCAGACTGTACATGCTCCAAATATGTGTCATATTAATTTTATTTATGATGTCTGCTTAGCTCTGGAAGGGGAGTGTTTCTCTGACTGCCAGATAGTGCAGTGCTACCTCATGTGTACCACTGCATCTGGACATAACTACAAACATGCTCCAGAGACGGTTGGCATTTTTTTGCTAAGAAAAATAAACTATGCCAGGATAACCTTTGATACTGGGCATGGAAACAGCAGCCAACAATTGCACAAATCTGTAGTTTTCTCAAACCTTAGAGATTTAATTTGGCTTTAAGATAAATGAATGAAGAACCTATAGTATGCAAACAAAACATTGAGAACCAAGACAGGAAAATGATGCCTTGGCTAAAATCTTTGAATCTCTCTGTTATTATTTACCAGCAATAGCACATATTTTTCTAGCATATACAAAATTGTCTGCATACTCCTCCTTTACCTTAAGGCCTTAAAAAAAGTGAGAATGGATTAAGAAGCTGAAAGCAGATCCAGCAGGAGGAAGCGATAGGATCCAGGAAAGGGAAACTCATGTGTTAACCACAGTTTTATTAAAAAAAAATGCCCCTCATTTCAGAATCTTGATACACAGGTTGGATTCCATGGAATGTTTTTTTTTCCGTTTCCTTGGTCACTCAGTGGCGATGACAAGGTGTTTATGTTAATAACTTTGTGTGAGGGTGCTCCACCTGGGATCTGGGTCTGCAACCTCTTACTTTGCCAGTTAGAAACAAAGGTTTGAGATTGACTCATACATTTTCTTGTTTATGGCTGAACTACAAAACACACAGCTTTATGACTGAATCTAAGCTTTCCTCGAGCCATAACAATTTTCATCGTGTTCACCTCATTTCAGTTCAAGCACTACCACTATTTATGCCAAGACTACTCTGTGAAAGTGTTAAAATTACTAGCACCTATTACTGTTCTGTAAAAGGGCACCTGTGACAATATTCATGAAATACATATCCAATTTCAACAACACTCAGTAATTCTCTGAGTCAGTAATTATAACTCAGCGCCGTTCTGTAATTCTCTGACTAGCATGCATAAAAGAAACACTTATTATTTCTCACATTTCAGCTTACATAATTATGACTTTAAAATGAAATTTTCGGTCAGGTGGAACCAGCATGTGCAATATCACAGAGGAAAATATCAGAACTGCATTAATATTTTATATTCGGTTTAGGTAGGTACAAGGCCCTTGGAGCTTATTAATCAAAGATTCAGAGATTGCAATACCTAATGGATCCACGCTAAATAACATATAATATGAAATAATCCCAGAATTTAGTCTAATTGCACTGCAGACTTTGGCGTAGCTGTGTGAAACCATTTTTAGGTCTATCTCTGTCCTGCCACTAAATCCCACGTAATCACACAACCTGCCAGGCCTTATATAAGATCATTTATGAAAAAAACCTTCCAGAAAAAAAAAAATCCCCTCTTACTGACTTGTAACTAAGCAACCTAACCCCGAGTTTCCTGTGGGATGGCTTTCAGAGAATCAATCTGCGAGGCATTGTCTCAGTGCATTGTTTACATAAAATATATCCACTGTATATAGAATGTAGGATGCTACATTATTATTATTATTATTATTATTATTATTATTACGATTATTATTATTCTTATTATTATCCTCAGATGTATTCCCTCAGAGCTTGTAATGCTATTGTTTACTTTTCTCTTGGTTGCTGTGCGTTACATCACAAAGGGTGCAAAGGTAGACTTCATTAGACTTTAGCGCCTCAGAATCTCACCCTGACACCAAGTGTGCAGGTGACCATAACCTGCTGCTGACAGACAGCCGCATTTTCTGAGCCTTGACTCGGGTGGTTGACGTGTTTCCTGGAAACCGTCTGGGAGAGTGAGAAACATGATTCTTTTTGAACAGTGAACAGGCTGCATTACTGAGTACGTGTGGGTTTGCACACCCCCCCTTCCCCCTTTAATGTTTTACCACAAGTTGTGGGAGTGCAACCTTTGAAAACTTGAGATGACATTTACATGTATAACCATGTATCCACACACACCACACACACCACACACAAACACACACACACACACACACCACACACAAACACACACACACACACACACACACACACACCACGCACAAACACACACACACACACACCACACACAAACACACACATACACACACACAACGCATACAGACACACCACACACAAACACACACACACACACACACCACGCACAAACACACACACACACATGCACACACACACCACACACAAACACACACATACACACACACCACGCATACAAACACACCACGCACAAACACACACACACACAAACATCTCCCACAGATCAGATTCCCAGGGATTTTCTTCACATCCTGCCGGTTTCCTCTCACCCCGCTGTTGGTTGAAGGGGATCACCGCAAGGTGAGGACCAAGCTAGCCATGTCATGATGACTCACCCCACCCATCCGGTCTCCGGTTCAAGCGGTCTCCTCTCACCCTTATCTGGGACGGACCTTGTCGTCTCTCGTTACCGTAACGGCACCCCCCCAGCCCCCCATGTGCGAGTGCCCCGCCCACCTCCCGACCTCGCCAACACAGATGGCGCATGCACCCCTTCTACAAACCCTTGCTGAGTTCTTGGAGAGACGGCGGGCCGCAAATCCCTGCCCGACAGATAAGCTCATGAAATAAAACCTCAATCTGTTCACCGCGTAGAATGCGTGGGCTTGTTATGATCTGTCTATTTTTAGCCCATGTGCTTCGGTGTCTATTTATGGCAACATCGAGCACCCCAAAGGTAAACTGTTTACCTCCTTAAAATGAACATACCGTGCCCCTTAACTTTGTTGGTTCATGTTAAGTTGCACCGATATCTATATAGTTATATCATATGTACTTTGTAAGAGCAAGATGTTACTGAGCAATTACAATATGCGTGATGCTCAGCAACAGTCAGGGGTGTTATAACATACAAGGCTAGCCTTGTTACATGCATATAACATGTAATAAGGTTTGCCTTGTTACATGTCTTTAACATGTGATAAGGCTGGCTTTGTTTCATATGTATCATAAGGCTTTGCACATTACCTAAACTGCAGCAAAATAGCCTGTTGTAAACAAATCTGTCACCTGCACAGGTAGAGGTGCAAATGTCACCATTTTTCTGTTAATACCACATTTCAACATGTATTTTCTTGGCCAGATGTATACCTAAACATATTTGCAAACCAGTCTAATCACTGCAATGAATATTCAAAAGACCATAGAAAAGCTCTCTCTCTCTCTTCTCTCTCTCTCTCTCTCTCTCTCTCTCTCTCTTTCTCTCTCTCTCTCTCTCTCTCCCTCTCTCTCTTCCCAAATGTCAGCCATAGCTTATTGTGATTCTGCAGTCAATGGGCCTAAGGCATTCCCTTCCAGTGTGTTTTGTGTTTAAAAGACTGAGATGGCTAGCAGCCCCTTCACCTTATAGCATTTTATTAAAAATGACAAAAAAAGTCAGTTAATGCCCATGACTGTGTTAACCAAGTTATTAAGAATGAAACAATTAAAAGAGCTGAAAGTCACTAAATCCAGATGCACACCGTTCCACTGTAAGCATGAGTAATGAGTAGCATCACAGTTAGCATGGTGATTCTCAGTAGCCTGTGAGAATCACAGTGGTGTTTCTGAGGGCCATCCTGTCGGACCCTCTCTGCAGGTGTGCAGGTGTTCTTGGTATTTGCTGCCAGCAATATCCCTGGCCCATACACTAGTGCCATGCCAGTTCACTCATTTACTTCAGACCGCTATTCAGTTTTCAGTATTCACTTGTTTTGGGGTGCTGTCCTGTGCCCTCATATAGGACAATATAACATTTCATAAATGGACTCAAGAACATTCTTCAGCTGTCTTTCATGAGCTGGTTGAGATATTTATCAAAAACATCAGATCGGATGATTGGGGTGATTAAATATTTAAGAGGATGAAATATAGAAACAAATGGACCCATTCTTGCCCTCCACTGCTCTATAAAGATGTGCACAAAGCATTCTGGGTAATTCTCTCCCACCAGTGAGAGTGAACCTTGGTATTCCCATCAGGCTGGCCTGTTAAATCCCTGTGAATGAGCGGAATTCCTGACCAACTGCGGCACGGAAGGGTGTGTCCCCTTTTGGACCCCTGTCGATCTGCTCATGGGACAGACCTGAAGAAGATGGTGAGGCTGTTTTTGTGAGGGTGGGTGAATCAGATTGCCTCCACTGCTGGGCCAAGGAGAGGTTGAGACGGAGTCTTTATTTAAACCAGAACATTCTTGCCGATCCTCCAAAACCTGCAAAATCTATAGGAACAGTCCAAACGAAGGCCCTGCGGGATTGAAGGGGCGCTATTGAGCGTGAGGGGTTTTTAAAAGGGGAGCAGATGCAGGGATGGCTCGGACAGTGACGGTGCTTAGAATGGAGGGCCCTGGTGCTCAGGAGAGCTGGATGCAAAAAGGAAGGGGGCGATGCAGAAAAGCAAGCCCTCCTCTCCAAAATTCACACTCCAAAAAAGGAAATCATTAGGTGGCTGAGAGGGAGGAAGAAGGGGGAGGAGTGGGGGTTAGCATGAGCGTTCAGCGCTGAGCGCCCGGAATGGGACAGATGGCCTGGCAAAGAATAAAGCGACGTACGACGAGAAACCAAAAAAAAAAAAAAAACCAAAAATGAAAAATGATTTTCGGGAGCTCTGGTTTGAGCCAGGTTTTGCAGATAGGAAGAGAGAGAAAGAGGAAAGAGGGCGCTGCACCTGTCCTTCCTGTCCCCAAATGGAAAAGGACAATGAAATGTTTCTGGATCTGTCCGTCTCTGTGTGGATCTGGGGGACGTGGGCTGTCAGAGGCATAGAGGTGGTGCAGTGCATGGTTTCTGCTGATGATGATTCTGCAGGTTTTTTTCTTTTCTTCCACAGTGGATGCAGTTGGGGAGCAGCAACAGGGGAGAGCACATGTGAGGATCAGAATTTGGTTATGAAAAGTGAAAAGCAAAAATTCCACATCCACGTTTTTTGTAGGGGTAGGGTGTGTCCTTTGCATTATCTGCAGGTTTAACTCTAGTCCTGGAGGGCCGCAGTGTTTAACTCCAGTCCTGGAGGGCTGCATTATCTGCAGGTTTAACTCCAGTCCTGGAGGGCTGCAGTCTCTGCAGGTTTAACTCCAGTCCTGGAGGGCTGCAGTGTCTGCAGGTTTAACTCCGGTCCTGGAGAGCCGCAGTCTCTGCAGGTTTAACTCCAGTCCTGGAGGGCTGCAGTCTCTGCAGGTTTAACTCCGGTCCTGGAGGGCTGCAGTGTCTGCAGGTTTAACTCCAGTCCTGGAGGGCTGCAGTCTCTGCAGGTTTAACTCCAGTCCTGGAGGGCTGCAGTCTCTGCAGGTTTAACTCCGGTCCTGGAGAGCCGCAGTGTCTGCAGGTTTAACTCCAGTCCTGGAGGGCTGCAGTCTCTGCAGGTTTAACTCCAGTCCTGGAGGGCCGCAGTGTCTGCAGGTTTAACTCCAGTCCTGGAGGGCTGCAGTGTCTGCAGGTTTTTTTGGGTTTCTTTTCAAGAGGCAGCCAATTTAGACCAATAAAACAATGACCATGGTTCCCTAGCCAATCAGTGGCTTGAAATGAGCACCGAAGTGTTGAAATACACCAGAGACCAGAACATACACTGGCCCTTCAAGACTCCCTGGTTTATGAGAAAGAAATTTCAGTCTCACATACACAATTCTCTCAGTTTGCAATACGTCACAGAAGACAAGCGACCAGACTTGCAACTTGCAGTATTTGAGTTCACCTCAAAATTCACTTCACAGTTCAATTTTCTACTCCCATTTCTGTTACGGTTACTATCACAGCACCACAGAATGAGTCATACAGCACACTAAGCCTTTTTCTACCTTTCATTCAGGGATGGCAACTTCATTATTAAATATCTATTTTTTGTATGCCTTCAGAACTTGGTAAATGTTTATGTTTTATTTTTTTATGGCTTATTTTACTTTGTGTTGAACTCTTAGTTTAGGAGAAGCGAGAACAGTTCAGATTATCCTATTATAGATACAGCAATACGAGCAGCTTTCTGTTATGGACATAAAATCAATACTCCTCCATTACATTCACTTACAGACTTGTCAAGAATGGGATTCCAGGTTGTTCATAGGGTCTTTAAGGACAGCGTCCTGGAAAGTTGTAGAGACCGATTTGCAGAGGGGAAATTGATTTTCTTTAAATGTTTTGCAGACTTTTGTATCTTCATTGGTGATGGGAGAATGAGGCAATCTGACATTAAAATATGTTTTATCAAACCAATCATTTTGTGTAATTGTGAGGAGAAACATTAACTGGTTATAACAAATTTGTGATTGCAACTAATTGTATACTCAAAGAATAAAAGATTATAAAATAACACCAGATAGTGGTGTTTGCTCGTATTGAAGCAGGGAACCTGTTCAAAGGGTGCTGCATGAAACTATTACTGAATTCAACAACTGGTTGTGCACCACAGAGCAGTTAATGGCTCAATAGTAACACTGCTTTGTTAATGGTTCAATGAGAGTCCTTCTAGAGCCTTTTTTCCTACATCTCCCCCCCTCTTCTGCTGTCATGGCACCTTATTTTCCCAGCACTACACGTTTTCTGTGAAACGCAACAAATTGTGTCTGAATGAAAATCATCGTAATCTTCTTTCAGACAGAATCATACACAATCAGACACAAATGGTTTCACTCGTTAACGGGGGCTGCCATCTGTCTCCACTTAGCTGAGCGCTCCCCAGCAGGTTCAATTTCATCATCATTTTACCAGGATTGTCTCTGAGATCTAAGACCTCTTTTCCGAGTGGCCAAAGCGTGTGATAGTGCACTGTGTAACCACAGAGAGGATAAGGGCCAGCCAGTCAATCACTTCCTGTACAGGTCTGGATTCACTCAATCGGGTCATATATGTATAGGTCATGTATAGGTATACACATGTAATGTTTAGTGCTGAAACACTTTTTCACACTCCAGTTGTTCATAAATAAATAAATAAATAAATTAGAGACTGAGAATCTCTGACAATATGTTCTTCAGTTTTCCTTGGACCTTGTTTCTTCATTTTGGTTTCTGACATTGTCTCTATGATCTAGGCCCACAGGCTATATGCACCCTTGGTTTTTATTTTTCTTGAGTGTGCAGCGCCTCTCTTCAGCTCAGATAAATGCATGTGACTGGAAGTAGGGGTTTTAGACCTCTCTGTGAGCCCAGACCACAACAAAGCAAGCCATCCCCTCCAACCAAAAAAAAGATTGTTCTCCTTGATATATCTGAGAAGTCTCGTCACTGCTGCCAGGGCCCCTGTGGATCAGAAAATAAATAAATAAAATAAAGAAAAACCTCAGAAGGGATGAGAAGCGGCATCATTTATTCCCGGCAGAACCGTCTCGGCTCGCGCAGCTGAAGCTCGCAGAAAAGACAACACTCCCTCTGTGTCCTCTGGGCTGTAGCCTCTCTCAACCTTTTCCTTTTTTTTTGTAATTCTGGTCACTGAGAGAAAGAAAAACGGGAGATTCTCAGAATTGTGTGGTCTTTTTTTTTTTTTATAAATCAAGCTCATTTGGAACAAATCAGCTCAAGCCGGCTGGGCCCTCATCCTGAATTTAGCGTGTCTCTGTTTAAAGAACATAACTACCTTTCAGCAAGCACATAATAGACTCTCATGTGTCCTTGGATCAGTGTGCAAAGATGGTCTGAGATGGCCACTGATTCTTTGCAGGGATTCCAGTTACTAGTGTGATATACTCCTGCCACATATCTTTTTATTTATTTAAGTTATTTATTTTTATATTTGATAAGAACAGATTCATATAAATGTTGACAATTGATAATTAAAAACAATAATCCAAGTCAATGTATAACACCATCTAAAACAAATGTTAAATAGAGTGTCCATTTACAATGCTTGCCCCAGAGGGTAAACAAGATGGTATAACAGCATAAATGGGTCTCCCTAAAACATGTTTTGTGTGTGAAGGTATGTCTTATTGTTCAAGTGGCTAAAAGGGGGCATGGTAGTGGGAGTGGCATGGTTGCAACGATTGCGAATTCATGCTTGTCTTAGGTCTGAAATGGGGTGCTTATTCCAAGGTGAAACCCTTAAACTGACACCAGTGATGTCAAACTAAAGTGCCTGGAACCCTTACACTTACACCAGTGATGTCAAACTAAAGTGCCAGGAAACCCTTACACTTACACCAGTGATGTCAAACTAAAGTGCCAGGAAACCCTTACACTTACACCAGTGATGTCAAACTAAAGTGCCAGGAAACCCTTACACTTACACCGGTGATGTCAAACTAAAGTGCCAGGAAACCCTTACACTTACAACAGTGATGTCAAACTAAAGTGCCAGGAAACCCTAAGACTTACACCAGTGATATCAAACTAAAGTGCTTGGAAATCCTTACACTTACACCTGTGATGTCAAACTAAAGCGCCAGGAAACCCTTACACTTACAACAGTGATGTCAAACTAAAGTGCCAGGAAACCCTAAGACTTACACCAGTGATATCAAACTAAAGTGCTTGGAAACCCTTACACTTACAACAGTGATGTCAAACTAAAGTGCCAGGAAACCCTAAGACTTACACCAGTGATATCAAACTAAAGTGCTTGGAAACCCTTACACTTACACCAGTGATGTCAAACTAAAGCACCTGGAAACCCTAACACTTACAACAGTGATGTCAAACTAAAGTGCCAGGAAACCCTGACACTTACAACAGTGATGTCAAACTAAAGCGCCTGGAAACCCTTACACTTACACCAGTGATGTCAAACTAAAGTGCCTGGAAACCCTAAGACTTACACCAGTGATGTCAAAATAAAGTGCCATGGAGGGCCCATTTGTATGCCGGTTTTCATTCCAGCCTCCAATAACGGGCTCCAGTATTTACTGAAGTAGCAGCTGATCTGCACATAATGTGTATTGCTCAAATACGTAATTAGTGTTACCTAAATAACAACTGCGGCTTATATTCTGTGCTTTAACTCATATAAATGATTGGGGTAATTAAATAGTTATGAGCAGAGCTTGTTTGACATACAGACACAGATGCCCGAAGAGGACTTCATTACCACTGAGACAGGAGATAACATCTAAAAAATGCTGTCTGACTACTGTGACAGTATTAGTCCATAACAGGAATGACCAGGAAGTTTTATGAGCCCCGGCACATGATTGCTACTGGGAAATGGCAAAATTTTCACCTTCATTCAGTTAGCTGACAGCACCCCGAGGAGCGAATCAGGAAAAGCGGCGACATTGCCACACTGATGATAACCATAATGTTTTTAGCTGTCAGTGTTTCATTATAACTGTTGAAAATGATATCTCTCAACCACCCCCCCCCCCACCCCTTCCTCCTCCTTACAAAAAAACATGCTCCATTATTTATGACAAACTCACTACAGAGGTCAGACATCTTGAGGAAGCAAACTATGAAAGAAAGTAGTTACTGCCTCCACAGGGTGGGACACACTGTTTGTATAAACACTATTTCACAATGTTTGTGTGTGTGTGTGAGACCAACCTCTGCCCTGCCGATAATCTTTTTGGGGCAAATTAATCACGCTGACGGATTAGGCTGTTTCCTTTGTAAAATTACATTCTGGACTGCTTAATTTTCATCATTTAATGTCCTCCCTTGTTCCTTTCCACTTCGGTCACTTCTAACAACCTCTGAATTTTTCTTGACTTCTGTCTGATTGCACGTTTATTTTTACTCAGTCAAAGCAACGCTGTTTTCCTACAGGGCTTCAGGAACCAAGATTGAAAAAGTTCAGTGCCATATATCTTTTTTTTTTCTCTTTTTATTTATTTTTACTTTAAACAACTGGAGCAGGATAAAAAAGAGGCCTGGATTAATTTATAGTGATGTTGGGAAGAGGGTGAAATTGAGTCTGCCCGCACGCCGAATGCCACCAAATGGCATGGAGCCATGAAAATGGAGCCCTCATCGCTGCGGCTAACGTTCTCTTTATCTGCTCCTTCTGATTCCAGTTTCTTTACAATTATTCCAAGTAGTAAATCAATGGTCTGTTTAAATTTATCTTCCCCCCACCCCCTCCCAATTACACCCCCCCCTCCTTTTCCTCCTTCAGCCCTTACCCACCCACCCCTTCCCCACTCCCCTTCTGAACTGCTAAGACTAAGATGAATAAATTCGCTGTCTGTAGTTTCCAAGGGCAGTAACCCACATTAGAATATGAAATCTTTCAGGGGAATGTATTCCATGAAAGTGATTTTAAATAATAGGAATTGCATATCTCCGGTAATATATCAAGTAATGTACCACATCCACAGTCATTGTATGAGCACATTTGCACATCGTTGGACATTTACGTAAATCACACATGTGACCTTTTCTTGAAAATATATATTTTCGCACTGTACGTGCACAAGTGAAAGTGTCACAGAACCGCTCGGTCACATGAAACGACATACGGTTAACGCTGATCACATCGATAATAAACCTGAAGTCACACAGACCGTTGGGACGTGACACAAGGAAAACAGACACAGCATCAAAGCTGGTGTGGATTTCCAAATGCCTCGGCAGATTAGCCCTGTCCTCAGAGTCAGCTGCAGCTAGCTTAGCCTTTGCCTGGCTTTGCATTAGAGGTGCTTGTTTTGCTTCATTAGCATGCTATTCAGAAGATTACATTACATTACATGACATGACAGGCACTTAGCGGATGTGCTTATCCAGAGCGACTTACAATGTAAAGACAAGTGCAGAGAGTAGGGTCCACATGCAACAATACACTAGAGCATTGATATGTAATCCAAGAGAGAACAGACATGTGAAAATGGAAGATTCAGCTGGTAGCTATATTAAACAATCAGAGAAGTAGGATCATTGAATAAAAAACAATTTGGGATGCAGACTGTGGGGTCCATCAACACACTGAAACAGAGCCTTAACAGGATGCAGACTGTGGGGCCCATCCACACACTGGAACAGTGCCTTAACAGGATGCAGACCGTGGGGCCCATCCACACACTGGAACAGTACCTTAACAGGATGCAGACTGTGGGGTCCATCCACACACTTAAGCCTAACAGGATGCAGACTGTGGCTAGCAGTGTAAAATGACTGGGCTTCTAAATTCAATATTCTGTTTTTCCCTGAGGTTGGTGGTTCAGTAATGGGAGTCTTATATCCAGTCCAGCCATTTTTAAAACTGATGTGAGATCACATTTCAAGAACAGCCTGGTGGCTAAGGTAAATTGGGCTGAGGTTGTTCCAGGCAAGAACACCATTGCTGTTGGGCCCCTGAGCAAGGCCCTTAACCCCACATTGTTCCAAGGGGGGATTGGCCCTTGGTTAGTCTAATCAACTGTAAGTCACTTTGGATAAAAGCATCAGCTAAATGACAGTAATGTAATTGCACTCAGTTTTGTATCACCTGCACATACATTCTTACCCAGAACCAAGTGAATGGGAAACCCATCACCCTGAAAGCAGAGAAATAGCACCATGAGCACCTGCATTAGATTAGGTTTACATTAGAAGACCTTATATCCATGAGCAATAAATAAGTACAGTATTGTGTGACAAGTAAGGTGCATTATCATTCATTATCTTGTGCAAAACTGGAAGCACAGCAATACATGGCTCTTTCAGGACACTGGATTCGCAGCCCTGTTTAACATAACATAACATAAAATATCATAAAAGCAATATGATACGCCGAGAGATGCCTGAATTTTCGCTTTTCCATTTGTTGTATTCGTCACGCTAAATATGTTCTCCATGGACTGCAACTAAAAATTGTGTGCAATTCTTTATCATTTGGGAAGGTTTACTGTCAGTGCCCTCTAGTGGGAAAAGCTTGTAAGATCATTTTAGAGCGTGCTTCAGAGCACTACAGTCAGGGCCTCGTGCTGTCAGGTCGTTCGTGGTGTTTTCTGGTACCACACGTTTAAAAAACCCTTAACACCACACAGACCCGAGGAAAAAAATGTTTTCTGGTTCCAGTCTAAGTCCATATGTGTACCCTGAGAACCAACTTTAAATAATTCGTTACTAGTCAAACACTTTTAATGGACATAATCATGCAACTAGTTTCAGTCAGTTAAAAAATAATTAGTCACTATATAGTATTGCATTGAAGAAAATATGACAGTAAAAATATGATTAACATAATTTATGCTATAACAGCGATACTGCTTCTCTTGCAGCATAAGAGGAGGAAAGTGACACTGCAAGCATTGTCTCTCGCATGCCCTCAGTGCAAGTATTGTTCCGTGCATGATTATTGTGTTTTCGGAAGCAGAAATTGGGTCAACAGATAGAGTACAGTATTTCGTATTCCGCCTTCACTGGATCGGTGTACAGTAGCTTGGCACGCGAGCCAAGATTTCATGACGTGGTTCCGTGCGCAGTCCAGAAGGGGAGTGTTTTACATGCTGCGCTGTTGGGGGTTCGGAAGCGCACAGCGCAGGCGCTGTAAGGGGAGGTATGATTGAAAACCAGCTATGCCGCGGAGTACTGGAACCAGTACAGTTAGCTGCCAAATGTGACTGAGCAGAACATCGAACCTGCAAGTCGCCGAAACAGAACCGACTGCGGACACAGTGAAGAAGGAGAGGACCGAAATATAGCTACGCGGCGCGATGTATCCTCGGGATATCTCTTTTCTACCCCGCCTCTCTCCATCTGTGTGAAACTCGACTGGGCAGCGCTACGTGCTCCTGACAAATGTTTTTCTACTGCTGAGACCCTGGGATTAATTCCATTTCAGTTTTGTTTCATTGACTTTTTGTAAATAAAACAACATCCGCAACAACAACATTAAGGGGTCATTATGATTTTGTTAACATTCCGTAGTAGAAGACATTTAAATTGCTTTTATCCGGGGGTGTTGTTCTTGCATTTTTGCTGTGGATTTTATGTGCCGTGTATGGCGAGGAGCAGCCGTTCAGCGTGGAGGTAAGACGGGGGGATGATGCTCTCTTATCGGCCATCGCTGCACACATGAATTAAACTCTTTTAATCTGTGTGTTTTGCCTGTGGATACTTTCCTTCTTTCCTGCATGCAAACGGTACTGTATTCCTATCCAGGTGTCCTGATGTGAAACCAAAATTACCCCCCCCTTCCACTTTTGAATTCTGCATCAGAAGCTGTGTATTAGCCTACTTTGTCTAATTCAAACGCAAAACCAGAGGCACATTAGATGAATTTCGCCTATACTTAACACTTACACGTAGTATAGATAGGTCAGAGATTTGCGAATTGTTGCAACATGTCAGATGTATGTGTTTTGAACGAAACGTTGAAATAATAGTGTTCTGATGTTAAACTTCAAAATTTGTCTTGCTGCCAAATCTTATCACAACTCTGTTTGATTTGCACCTCGTTTCATGTTCTGCTCGCTCTCATAGGACCCCACACTTCCATCTCTGTCTGTGAAGTCTTCATTGTTATCTCCCTTACTGTACATTTAGTTTCAGGTGGTATTTCTCTGTCATCTGAGACTGCCAGGTTTGGGTTACTTGTGTTAGGTTTGTATACTGTGTGTCTTTCAATATATTATTCAACATATAAACATGACATAACAATGTTCAGATGGTGCACTTTTCTGCATGGCGGTACAGTATGACGAATACAATCTTTCACTATGTCGTTAACAAACGATATAGTGTTCAGACTATGTCCATCTCGTCGTCCTCAGTTTTTAAAGCCAAAGCACGAAAACAATGTTTAGGGCACTTAACTCCGCAACGTGATGGTGAAATAGACTCTTGGATCGTTCACCACACTTTAAAGCCTGCGCGTGGGTAATCAACCTTCAGTTGCACACAACGGAAATTGCTCAAACCCTGCTCCACAGCAGCTGAACTAATACAAAGACGCAAACACAACTGGCAGCAGAAGTACGTAGCCAACAGCTGTGTCAACCATTCAGTGAAGACATTCTCTAGCATAATTGAACAATTACCGATATTGCCTTTTACTTGTTCGGTGGAGTCTTTGTAAGGACAGTATTTCATGGTGCACTGATTGAGTTACAACACACAGCTAGACGATCTGCTCCCTCTGCCCCGGAGTTAACTTGATTTTCAGTCTTTGTTGGAGGCCACAGAAATGCGTTTCTACGTTGACAGACGGTGGTCTGGTCTGGTTCCCGTTTAAAATGTTCGGGGTGACATAAAATGGACTCTGTGCCATTGCCTAAGGCCTGTCAGGAGTTGCACATCTTGGTACCGATGTGAAACTACTGTGGAATGAGGGAACACACGCACAGACAATTGTATGGCGAGTCCACGGGTCGATGCAGTCGAGACGGTTTTATGCACATTGTTCCACACTCAGTACCAGCACTGAAACTTGACCCAGGTGAAACCCGATAGCGTTGACGCAAGCCCAGTGGCTGATCTCTTATTAATGACTTTCTTTTGTTGTCTATTTTTGACTAAGCGCACGCAGGAGAATGGCCTCGACCGTGATGCTCAAGCCAGAGCCTGCCTCAGCAAGCTCGTACCTACGGACGAAATATCTCGCTCCAGCGTGGCACAACTCAGGGTTGTGTTTAGGTTAATAGTCTAACTGTCAGTTACAACTTCTTACTCATGCCACAAGAGAATGAGCATATAAAATGTCCAGCAACCCCAAATCAAAGCCACCATCAGGACTCTGTGCAAATCACCTTGCTGGTAGTCAATGTGGTCCAAAGCCAATGGTGTCATTTTAGCACGTAGTAAAGTATGATAAAAGGATGTCACCTAAAATGAATAGATGTCACTGATTTTGTGATTGTGTACAATATACTCGGACCTATGTGGGTTGGGAGGGGGGGGGGCGTTACTTAAGAAAGAGTTAATTTTTGGCTTATGGCAACAATGCAATGTCTGTAACATACTGGAATGCACGTAAGAACATTCCAAAATGTGATTGTTAAGAGGAGGTATGGCATCCACTTTTATCCAGAACCTGCAAGAGACAGGCACTGGTCCTATAGCCATGCAGAGGGGATGGGGTGCCTGGGGGCTGGTGGCAGCAGGCAGGGACGCTGGGGGGTCAGTCATGTGCCAAATGTCACCATCCATCCCTGTCGCTCTCACGTGTCGCGGCCTGCGGGGTGCTCGAGTTACCTGGGATATCGGGTTGACAGACGGCGACGCGAAAACAAACGCCACCCTCTCCTCTCGCACTCCCGACTCCCCCCTTTTCTTTGCTGTCATCTAATTACTGCCGTTCTGGTTGCGTCAGCGCCCCGTGCCGTGGAGCTTGGGTCGAGTGCTTAGTGCTCACTGCTCTGCATCGGTAGGTTGTGGGGTGGAGATCCAAGTACGGCCATCTCTGTTGCTACCGAGAACGGACGGATCCTTTTTTTTAACCCCTTTTGAACTAGTGAACCCCATGACATAAGACCGGTAATGGGAGCAGTATGCTATAAGTGTCATGTGGGGGGGTTTGTTGACCTTCCATGTAAAGCCAGATTCCCTACTTTCCCCTTACTATGTCTGCAAATAAAAAATGTAATCATACCTTTTTATCTCAATTTTTTTTTTTTTAGCCAAGTTGCCTTTATTTCTGTGTATACAAGGTTTGTTTTAGTTTTGTTTTTGCCAATAAAAATATTACTCATAACCAAACGGTACAGTATAGATTCGTGACACAGATGGTGGTGGGGAAGAAAAAAAAAACGCATCGCCATATGACAACATTTTTTTCAGCCTATGGCCATGTTTATTCACCCATATGGCCTGGTGTTATTTATTTATTTATTTATTTATTTATTTTTGGAACTTGGTTCTGTATCACTCTGTAAAGGTGATTTAAGGTATGGAATGCATAGGTGCGTCTTATTTAAATTCTATAAATCACATGTTTGATGCTCCTTCCCTGCTGCTACTGCTGACACGTAGGCTTTTACTCGCCCTGAGCCAGAGTGGTTTATTTAGTTTGTTTGTCCGCTACATTGTACATTAAACCCTGCCGAGTCTGATTGTTCAGCCGACACTTAATCTTCTGGCTAGAATAAAAAATAAAATAAATAAACACACTCGCTTGGGTCTCACAGCATAGATGTCACATCACGACAGCATGGAAAGTGTTGTTTTAATGCTAGAGGAATCAGAAAGCCAGGTCTCAACCTTTCCCTTTGTGTCTCCTAGCTCTTTCTCGGTAGCATCTGAAAAAGCTCTCACCACTCTCTCAGTGTCACTGTTGTATCCTCAGTGGCATGAAATGTATTGCCGCAACGTTGAGGGAACATTTTCAGGACGTTGCATCCCTGCCTTTTCTGTGTCTAAGTAGAGGGACGTGACAGGGAGGAGACAGGCCGAGAACGAGGGGGAAGGGGGTAGGATTTTTGAACCCCCCCAAGCTCAGCGGAGGGCAGGGATTTAGCTCCGTGTCTCTGTGGTCCTCTGTGATGATATAGAGGGCAGTGCCAGCTGGTTACCACAGCGACAGCTGCAGCCAGCGTGGCCTCTCTGTGGCTGGGCCAGCACCGGCCCGTGATTGGCTGAGTCAGGCGATGACCCCTGGGTGAAACCGGCCGGGAGTGGACAAGCCGGTCACAGTGGCCCACCCGCCTTGTGAAAGGGAGCAGGACAGCGGTACACCTCCTCTCAGACCTGAAGGGAGGGGGGAGAAAACCAGCCCGTGATTGGTGGAGCAGAAGAGGTCATGACCTCACTGGAAGACTTCAGGCCTCCTTGTTTATTTTTAAACCCACACTTGGGTGTGTTTATTTTTGCTGTGTTTGTGTTCTTACAATATACCATCAGTGATCTTGCAATCTCTTGTAGGAGTAGCTGTGAGAATCTCTTAACGCTGTAATTACGGAGGCAATTTTTGGGATGTGTGAGAGAGAATGCTTCTCATTTAGGGAAAGAGGAAAAACAACCGTGTTGGCAGACAGCAGTTATATTGATGACACCCTGATCCTCACTGCCTCGCCCAGCCAGTTGAGCTAACAAAAATTAATCAACAATTCACTTGATCAATTAAATACAAAGGGTAGCTGATGGCATGTATTGAGCTTCTGTTGCAGTTTATATGCAATCTGTTTTGTAATTAATTTACAGGTCAGTTCCCCCATGTTCTTTTATACAGTCATAAGACTTGAGACTCAGTGTTAACAGGAAATTGATATGGCAAACCAGCAAAATGCACAATATGAAGATTTATTATTATTAATGTTATTATTGATATGTCATGTTTACTGGTACGATCTGGACATAGCTTTAATTACATTGACATCAGCATCCTTGTTGCTTTTTTAAAGCTGCAGCTACTGTCACACACACACACACACACACACACACACTCTCACAAGCTAACTGTGATTGTTAGAGCTGACATCTTCAGGGGCTGCTGTCACTGTTGGTTTTCCAGTCGAGGGGAACAGGGGATCACATTGGTCCAAATGTGAAGCATGTCTATCAGAAGGTTTAGTGCTTCGGTCAGACTCTTAGCTGTAACAGAAACATCAGAAAATCAAGGGATACAGCAAATTCAATCAGAGATACTCCCTTTGCATGCCTTTGTGAAGAAATAGTGCCTTGCACATTCTAAAACCAGTTATTTGTCTTCTGAATGGGAAGTGATGGGTGTAGTGAATTTGAGTGCACAGCCTTTGTTTTAATGCAAAATTGTGTGTGTGTGTGTGTGTGTATGAGTGTGTTTGAATGAATTGTGAAAACAATTGTCTTAATTTTCCCCATTGTCAAATGGGAGTCATACACAATTGTGTCCTTGTCCTTATGGAACCAACAAACCTTACATTTTTCACAATATACAGCGCAAGGTCTCGTCACACGTGTACGTTCACATCGGAGTAGACGGGGGGGGTGATGGTTGTTGGGTGCGCACGTGTGAAACTCCACAGGCCCCCACCAATCACAGAAGAAGGTTCAGCCCAGGACACAAATGCAACAGAACGAACCCCTCGCGCCTCCTCAGTACACGGCTGAGAATTCAGGCACTGTCCTGGTCTGAAAAGAAGCAAGGCCGACTGCCCTTTAGATGCATGGATGTAATGACAGAGCTTAGGATGGGTGTGTGAGTGTGCGTATATGTGTGTGTGTGTGTGTGCATGTGTGTGTGTGTGTGTGTCCAGCCTTAGCGGGACTAGTACAGCTGTTGTGTTACCTTTTTGCTCACCGCTACCGTGGTGACAGTCCGGTTCTCTGAATGGTGTTCAGTCACAGTCTGTGCATCTGGACCCCAGGCTGAATAACTGAATCCAGGTTCTGGTGTTCCGGTCCTCCTCGCTGTCTCTGCGTGAGCCTGGCATGCGTTAGCCTCTCTCATAATTACTGTTAAATGAACGGGGCCTGTGTTTATTTATCCTACCCCCCCCGCCGGATTACAGGGCTAACGTTACACTGAGACTAAAACAGCATTGTGTGACATAAAGGGGTGGTGGGGGGGTTTGTTGGGTAGAATCCCAGTCTAAAAAAAAAGTTTGAGCTCTAAACTCTGAAATACCATTCTGACTTTTACTTCCTTGAAAACTTTTGAAGACTTTCAAAATTGTATGATCTTTAGTGCTATCTCAAAGTGATCATCTATATCTTTTGGGCCCTAGGGGAGATCAGAGTGTTTATGTCTGTTGCATTACTGCCAGTAGATAAGCATTTTACTGCCAATGTGCATGTGAGTAAGATTGCACATTCAGATCCATAGGGCTTCTGCGATGCAGCCATGCCATGGACAGGAGGCTTTCTGCACTGGCAGATGAAGGTTTGATTTGGCGATTTGATGCCGATAATCTTTACTCCATGTTTGTTTTGTGGGCGTCTCTTCCCCCTGGGCACAGGTTAAATAATAAGTTACATTATCTGGGAGTTCTTGGAAGAAAAAGGTCGAGTTTATAGGCAGAGAGTGGGCGGCGGACGCGCTGTTGTTTCTGCAAGCAGAGAGAAGCCGCGAGGAAAGTCAGCACAAGCTCAGGAATGAACTGAAACTAAACAATAATTAAAGCCTCACGGTTATTATTGCTCTGTTTTGTTCCAATCATGGATTGGTCATCGGGTTATTTCATTATAGTTACTATAGGAAATGTTCTTTAGGTAAAGAGTCCACCTACAGAGTACTTTGGTGTCGAGGGGAAGACACCACGTTTTCACAAATAAACGCTGCGATAAGCAGCGGGGTTCGCTCCGGCTGAAATAACGGCCGCCCAGTGCTTAAACCTTCTACAGAGAGGCGTAGGGAGAGGGGCGAGGCGAGCCGTTGCCAAGGCGACGCTGGCAGTGCATCCGGGCTAAATTAGTCAAATCTACTGGCGGTGCTTCGGAAGGTCCGTGAGCTGAGAGAGAGATAGAGAGAGAGAAAGAGAGAGCGCACGGGTAACATTAGCTTACCTGGAGCCAATCAATCAGGGAGGGGTCTCTACTGGCTATGGGGAAGGTGTGGGAGAAGTTTCTGTCAAAACAAACGCACACACACACACATATGTGCACACACTCACACATACACACACATATAGACACATTGGTGCATTGAAAGATATACACAAACACACACATGCACACGTACAAATACAGCACACACACACATACAGAAACAGCAAGCACACACACACTTACTAATACAGCATGCTGAAGGACACAGGAACACTTCCCATGTGACAGAGCTGTTTTCTACGGCTACCGTAAATGTTTGATTCTCCCTCTCAGCGGAATGTCACCGTGCTATTACAGCGCACCTGAGGTCACCTAGCGACTACGCCCACTCAGAGCGCTCATTCTCTAACAAACCCTCGTCCAGCTGGAGGACTCTCTCTCCCTCTCTCTATCCCACAATGCCGCTCTTTTGTCGCTCCGGAGTGTTTCGGTGCTTAAGCCCTGGTATTCAGTGGTGACCCCAGGGGCCAGCGAAGGCTGGCAGCCAGCTGTTGTCTTTGGAGTGCCTGGGCTGTCACAGCTGATAATGAGCCCTTCCGCGTTGCCATGGATATGGCTCTGACCGAGGTCCTTAGAGATAATAAAGTATTCACAGCAGGGGTTTGTGGGGTGGAGCGTGGTGGTGGTGGTGGGGGAGGAGGGCGCTGTTGCGTCACCTTAATTTTTCCTCAAGGCCAATTAAGCCATTTCACTTTTTGACCTCTGACCCCTCCCCTGATTGGGACACGGTCGTTACCATCACGGTTCATCAGTGCGCCAGGCCGTTTGGCCGTTTTTGCGAGACTCAAGGACACCGATACCCATCCTGTTATGGCCGAGTGCCATGGGGTCAAAAAGCCGCTAAATTACATCCACCAGAGACTTCTTGTGTTAAATGGTTCTGAGTGGAAGTAAAGTGGAGTGGTGGGGGGGGGGGGTCATTTCTGGCCACAGTCAGTTGCCGTAATGTTGTTTCTTTACAGTTAAGGGGCATTTGAAAGGAGAGAGTGAGAGAGAGTCTGTCTCTTTTTTTTCCCCCTCTCTTATCAGTCAGATTTGCTTTGTTGGCATGATGGAACTCCTTTACCGAAAGTATAAAAGCAAAAGCAAGGTATACCAGAGAGACCGAGTCTCTTTCCCGCCCTCACCTCTGCCGCTGAAAGAAGAAATGAGAATAGACAGCAAAATGTGTAAGGTAAACGTGTGTGGTGTGTCACTGACCAAAGGAGTTTAAGGAATGTAATGTCCTGAAAAGCAGGAGGTCAGAATTGTCGTTTTTTTGGGGGGTGGGAGGTGGTGCTATGTCACCATTGGGATTGGTCATACCGAACCGCGGCAACTCATCATCAAAAAATCTGCTGGTGCCAGTAGGTTTGCAGGAAGTGCTGACCTGAAAACGCTCACCAGGTTATGCAGTCGGTCTATTATAGGTAGAGAGGCTGGAGCAGAGATCAAGGGCGGCCAGTTAGATCATTTGGTGGCCAGACGGAGAAAACTGGATTAGGAGTTCAGCCAGAATAGCAAGGTTACTGTCCCACCTCTTCTGAGAAACACTGCGAGGTCTTTGAGAACCACATGAAGTCAAAGTTCTGGTTCAAACAATCGCTTGCCCACGGTCCTGTGTTAGGGCACTGGATTTACCCAAACCAGAGCTAAGAGCGCTTTCTCCTAGCTTTTCAAAATCCACTTTGGCACTAATCCCATCTGCTTACCCATACTAGTGCTATCCCAGGCTAGCCTCATTCAACTTGTCTCATTCTGAGCATTACAGCTGCAGCATGTTATCAATGCCTTCCTATCTGTGGTTAGCACAACTCACAGATAGCTGAATGTCCGATAAGTAATTGTCCTGTTAGAGACCCCAGATCCCTTTTTGAAGATCTGTTTGCCATCTATGATTGTTTTTTTTTTTTCTTCACTTTTGGGCTGTGTTCCAAATGAATAATATGTTCCCTGCAAAGAGAACTTTGAAGGTTGGAAGTTGGTAACTGCTACTTTAAAGTGCATTCCATTTCAAAGTGAACACAAGATAGCCCCTTCAAAGGTTTCCTTCAAACAATCTTTCTGAAGTGAACAACAAATGTTGGCTTTCCAGGAAGTGGTTTAAGCTGAAGTCCCAGAGGGCATTGTGAAAATGACAACAAACCTGGTGGAACCATTTTGAGAATTCTAAAACAAAGTTTGATGGTTGATATTATTTATTTATTTTTGTATGTATGTATGTATGTATGTATGTATGTTTATGTTACTTGTGGCAGATTCAACACAAGGGTGCGCTCCTTAAATGATTCCCCATCCTCACAAGTGACACGATGTAAGGTTCCTGCTTCTTACTAAAGACGCTGCTGAGGCACGTTAGTGAATGGGAGCACAAAGGCTGGCTTTGGAATGGCTGTGAGAGGGGTTTCGTTTTTTCGGCGGTGCAGAAAGGAGCAGGTAAGCAATGAGGCAGGTTCTGAAGCCAAGGAAGCGTAGCCAGAGTAGTGAAGGAGATGGGGAACGGTACAGCTAAAGAAGTCCGCCGCATTTCAGGAGCACACACCACCCAGGGAACAAACCCATCCATTCCCCAGCACGGGTCACTTACCCTTCACCCACTTCACCCATCGCTATGTGATATCATTTTATGACCTCTTGGTCATCTACATTAATTTTAATTTCATTGCCACCCATGCCCTTGATCCTAAAGACCAGTGGCAGCCCTTCTCTCGGTGCTGTGATTGGTTAATTGCATTGCATGTTTTTTTTTTTTTTTTTGTGCCCAGTCGTGGGCGTTTGTTAATCTGGGCACTAACGTGATGCGAGTGAGCAATGTCTCTCCAATCCCATTGGCTCTCGTTGAGGGGGCCTTGAGAAGTAGGATAAAAGGTTTGTTTGTGCTTAAGTGGGGGAATGTGAATGGCACTACTTGAAGGACTATAGGGCTTTGAGTGGCCTATCTTGTGTGAATGTACATTATTGTGGGGGGTTGTAGAGTGTGTGTGTGTGTGTGTGTAAAAGAGGTCATTGCTATGGCAAATGTTTTGGACTGAAAAGATCGTGAGGTTCTGTTTCTTTAGCACCTAAGGGAACGACTTAACCCCCATTCTGCCTGTGATCTCTCTGACGTTGCCCACAATTCCACAGAACAAAGCGTTCATTTGTGCATCAGAAAAAAAAATCCAGCAAACTATCTGTTTTAGTAATATAACTCTGGTTAGTCACAGCAGTGTTGCCATGTTACATGCTATGTAATGGTAACACTATTAGATAGAGCTAACCAAAGCCTCTACCTCACCAATTCTGGTGCTTCTACGACCGTGCTGTTGCATCTGTATGTCCTTTGCATTCTGAAACAGTTGAGTCAGCCTTCCGCAGGCCGTTATAGAGGTGATGTGCGAAGCTTTAGTGTGGTTTGTTAGGCCGCGCTTCCATTTTGGGGGCTTTTTACAATGCCTTTTGTGCTGAATCCGAGGGATATTAATTTTTAACGGCGTGTCAGATTTAGATTTATGCCCGCGCTGAATGTTTTGAAAGAGCTGTAATAGATGCAATAGCGGTCTTGTTCCATGGGAATTGTGTTAGCTTTTTTTTTTTTTTTTTTTTTTTTTTTTTTTTTTTTTTTTGTTATTCTCCTGCTGTATTTGGATTCAGGTTCTGAATTTTAAGAGGAACCACGAGTTGTTCATTCATAAGGTTAAACCCTGAGTAGGTATGTGTCTGTCTTTACCTTGTATCATGCTTTTGAGAAATGGCCTTGTTGTACCCATAAACTGGGGAGGATAGTGAATTCCACCCCCTTTCCAGGGAGGGTTTAGGGGCTGTGGCCCTGTGTTCCTCAACTTAATGTGAAGCTGTAAGTTCTTACTGTAATGTTTATTTAGTAATCATTTGTAGTTTTTTGATATTGGGTGGATGCTTAGATAAGACAGGGGTGAACAGGGAACAGGCAATGGCGAAAAGAAGTATCATGCATTCAGGTTGTACCTTCACTTACACATCTTTCAGAAAATTATGTATTCACGTGTGACTCAATGTTTGTATGGTGCAATATCCTGTACTCTAGGCATGTCTCTGTGTGTGCAAAGTCTAACCCCCCACCCCTCCATCTTGCTCTCCCCCCCAGGCCTGGCTGCAGAGGTACGGCTACCTGCCCCCTACAGACCCCCGCATGTCCGTCCTGCGCTCAGCCCAGACCATGCAGAATGCCATCGCTGCCATGCAGCGTCTGTACGGCCTCAACGTCACCGGCAGGCTGGACAAGACCACCATAGAGTGAGTACCCTGCCGCCTTCTCCCAAGGCATTGTGGGAACTGTAGTACCTTGGGTGATTTCTTCATGTGCTGGAGTGAAAATGGTCTCACTATACAGCTGTGTCACATCATGCAACCATAAGTGGTGCTTTTGTTAGAGAATCATACACTACTAACTTCTCTCACAGTCTGAATTTCTTTTGCTCACAGTCTAAAGCCCATATCCACAGTCCAAAGTCTATCTGAAACATTATTTTCTCTATTTTTTGTGTTTTGTTTTGCTTTTTTAATGAAGGACATGCCATTTATTTTATATGTGGATGAGTTACTGGTGGTCATTTAACCCATATACACAGTGTGCACAAGTAAATCAATCATTTTGGCACAGACATTCTGAACAGACATAAACTAAATCTTTTCCTTCATTTGAGTCACTGTGTATGGGTATAAATCAAAACAGTCACTAAAACGTATATAGTCTTTCTTTTCCTGTGTCTAATGTTTAATTTCCTCAACAATCTAACACTGTCTCTTTGTAAGATTTTAATCATTGCCATTTTTTCCTTTTTTTTTGCTTCTTTGTATTGATGTAGTGATATCACTCTGAGGTGAGACTCTGTCTTTTATTATGTGTGTTCTTTGTTGTTAGAAAAAATCAGGCTGTGTGCAGAAGCCGGTGGGAATTAACTACCCTGATGGAACTTTGACCTCATTTACAAAATCCAGCTGTGGCCTTGTGCTCACTGGGCTTTGAGAGAACAGACCACCGAGTAGTATAAGTAGTGTTTGTTATCCTAACAGTATGTGGTACTATAGCGGCAGTACTGCCAGTGTTTGAGGCAGTGGTCGTAAATAGCAACCATGGTGACATCTGTAGTTGATTTCATGGTGCTCGTATAGTGACAGCTACTCATGTTCCACAGACAGTTGTACATACATGCATTGTATCTGTGGTCCTCAAAACATGTGCTTACAACGTGTACAATTTTGCGTACAGGAGTGAGTTAGGAAACACTGACCGTGTCGTTTTGAGCAAAAGAAAGATGAAAAACTGACATCAAACGAATAAAATCTACCGCTGAGCAATTTAAGCACGTTCCTATAGGAAGGCTTTTCAAGTACTCCTGCTGGTTTGCTAGTGCTGTGTAATGTCAAGTCTTGTTAAGGCTACACGAGATCCCTGCTGTACTGTCATGAACTCTCTTAAAGCTCCACGCACAGAACAACGGTCAACAAACCCAAACATTCTAAAGTTGGCAGTTGTTGGTTGATGGTTCGAATTTTTGAAAAAAATCCAACTGTCAACTGTACACTGTCCAAGCAACACCCAGAAAGACTCCACTGTTGGCTTTTCTTTTTATGGCAATGAAGAAAATGGAACATAACCTCTTTGCTATGTTCAAGGTAATACTTTTCTATATGTATTAAAATCAGAGCAAACTGATCATCAAACTTCAACAATTTCCAGTGGAACTCAGATTTGGCATTGATCAACAGAAGTCAACAAAGACAAGTGCTGGGATACTTTCCCAAAACTTGTGTCTTGCTGGTGTTTGTTATTATTTGTTGTTTCTTGTGCGGGCGTTGTGCAACGAGCTTTAGAGTTAAATTAACTGTAGCTTCGAGACTAAACGCGCAGTCTATGAGAAACCCTTATAAAACAAAAAAAGTGTTTTTTGTTTTGGCATATGCTGCTTGCAGTCTTACCGGTGCCTTCAGATTTCCGAGAGTGGATTTAGTTGTTCCAGAAAAGTCTGCTTATATCTATATTATTTGCTGAAGAGAAGAATTTGAAGAAAATTTTCTGGCTCTGGATAGCTGCTTCAAATTTGAGTCCCACCTACACAGAATTGTAATGAGTCAGAAGTATTAGCTGACCATTGGTTTTTATTAATAACATATTTCAAATTGGGTGACACTGTGCCACAAAGGAAATAGTAATTGTTCAGGCTAAACTGGCGCTTAATATTTGTGTGCAGTGTGCCATTGTGAACTGTGAAACTGCCTCCCTGCCTCTTGTTTGCCCACCTGCTCTGTCCCATGCTGTGGCAAATCAGGGTTGCCAGATAGGTCTGTCTTGGATGCGTTTGCAGTGGTGGGACAATGTCACAGATTCTATAGAATAACCAGATGGCCAGATTTAGCTTCAGCTTCAGTTGCGGGGAGACAGAATGTTCAGCAAGAAAAATGTGGAGCTGAACATCTGGTCGATCTATTGCAGGGGTGTCAGTCTCCAAGCCTGGTGTCTCTTTACAGGTAAGCGTGGCCTCTTTTCAGTCAGCAATTGGTTTAGGCCTCGAAAATAAGGTTTATGGCCACTTTGGCTGTCAAGTAGTGCCCTACATATTGCAAAAGTACTGAAAGAAACCTGTGAAGTGGTAATGGATCTCCTGGTTTGGAGTCTGGCGGCCCTGGTGTATTAGAATCTGTGACAATGTGACGTGGCTGTGGGAAGTGATGTCATCTGGAAGCGCAGAGTGATGTCATCAGGAGGCGCCAGAGCTGGGGGAGGGGGCTGCAGGCCTGACGATGTGTTTGTGTGTGTTTCTGCCTTTGTTTCGCAGCTGGATGAAGAAACCCAGGTGTGGCGTCCCAGATCAGCAGGGGGGCGGCTCCAAACTGAATGTGCGGAAACGACGCTACGCCCTCACGGGACAGAAGTGGCAGCACAAACATATAACATACAGGTGTGTGTGTGTGGGGGGGGGGGCTAAGATCAGAGGCAGGGCTTTAAAGCTCAGGCTTAAAGGAGTAGAAGCATTGCATGTATTAAAAATGGGTGAAATTTCCCATAATTTTTAAATAAGTTACTGATTTGTATAAATGGCTTTTTTATCTTTATTGTAAAGAGAAAAATAATTTGATTAGTTGAAGCAAGTCAGTTTTACGGGGTTCAGCACCCCTGGTGGAGAGCCAATCCAGCCCCTGTTCCATACAGTGTTTTGCGCAAGAATGTCTGCAAAAATTATTTTGATGACGAGGGGTTCTGATCCCCCACACAGTAAAATATTCAGTGTTTAATCGCCTCTGTGAGATTCCATTTTTACTGTGACAGAGTGCACTTGGTCCCTATTAGACTCATGCAAACTCTTGGTAGCGCTGAACTGACAGTAAAAAAAACGTTGACACTCTTCAAATGCAGACACTGTAGGTGAGGTTAGATATGGTATATCAGGCTTTAAAACGAAGGTGGCTGTATTTTTGGATCTTTTTACCTATTTTTAGGGAATTGTTCTGGGACTGTGTGGAAGTACAGGTGTGTACGTGAGTCTCCGGCTTTTTTTTTTTTTTTTTCAGCTCTTGCCAAAATTAAGAGCTCAAACGTTCTGCCCCTCAGGCTGAGATTGCGTTATGTAAAGGGTGATGTCATTAGACGCGTGGTAGGTCTGGGGCAGCGGTTCTCAGGATGGATAGAGATCGTCTCTTTTCCCCGGTGCCATCATGTCTCACCCTCAAAGTTAACAAACGCCCTGGCAGGTCTAATTAAGCCCTGCATTCCTGTATTTTCATCTGACTTTGATGATTCCCATCCAGCAAGCACACACTGCCACAATTGCAATAGTTTTTTCTTTTCTTAAAAAAACCCTTCCAGTGTCCTTCGAGTTTTCTTTAATTCTGGCGTTTTATCTTTTGTTTGTCGTCATATTTCATTGTATTCCGAGGCCGCTTGGTAGCTATAATAATCAATGTTGAAACAAGCCTGTACACTGTCTGAATGTAATAGTTATCTGGCTGGCAGAAAACAGTAATTAAAGAGGCAATCAAAGAAAGATGGTCATTACCTACTCATGGGTAAAAAAAAATATGATGATGGTGAATTCTATGTATTCAATAGGCAATGTTAAGAAGGTGTGTGAGAAAAAGTGCTTTCAGTTGAGGATTGATAAGCCCAATTTACCAGTCCAGTTTGATACCTAAATAAACGACCTATCAACGGCTGTACTCGTGTTATTTTCCAGGTTTGGTTGGGTGGTGATGCAATCTTTCACCAGCTCCATCTTCCAAGATCATGGTATGATTCAGTAATGCGTAAACGCGCAGCGATGCATCTTCCCCTAGGTTAGCCTATGCTCCCCCACATGTGGTCCATATCATTATCATCTTCTGAACAAACAAACAAACAAACAAATAGGAGGGGGAAATACCAGGGTTACGCTCTCTGTTATGAAATGGAATTGAGTTTTTTTTTTTTCACCGAGGTAGAGCATGAGCACATGGAGATACAGATGTTGCCAGTTCCTCCAGCGTTCCAGTTTTTTCCGTTGTGGGTGTTAGATTCTCACTCGCATCTGGGTCATGCGGCCCCTTCTCACGCCAGCTCTTACGTTTGTGTATTGCAGGTACAGATCACGTTGTGTTCACTCTCATCCTATTTTAAAGTGTGAAGTCTGAAAATACACGTCACTATTTTCACCATGGACTGCACTCAAGGGAAACATCGATATAGGCATTTTATGCTTTTTACCTTTATAAGCTGATATTAAAACCGGAGGATGCTTTTTTTCCCCGCAATCTTTGGGATGATCAATCTCATAGCGTGAAGTCGTAAAGCCTCATTCATCCTTGCCAGTTCCACTCAGTCGAACCAAAGCAAAACAACGCCTACAAAAATGAGCGTGCATAACTTCCCGATTTTCTTTTTTCCTGTGCAAATGCGCGATTGATGAGCAGAATTGATGGATGCGGTCTTATAGCAAGTGATTAATTCCCCCTGGTATAATAAAAATGAAAGATCACGCCTTGTTTAAATTAAAGCCCCCTTCTTTAAAACGCCCAGCATGTAAAAGCTATTCCTCTCAGTTAACTCTGCTCTTCCGTGACAGTTAAGTTTACCCAACATCCTGTACTGTCCGTCTCTCTGGATCTTGTCAACGCTTCCACGTGCATGAGACATCCTCCTGCCTGAGCTGTCAAGTAAGATGTATGTGATGAAATATATCACAGTGGACAGGGTCCCACAATCATTTCGGTCTGGCAAGAGGCACGAGCAAATGCACAAAAATATCTAGATCTTTTTTTACACTGAAATAATACATAAACTACAGGTGTCAGATGTAAGTGAGATATAATAGGGGACTGCTGAGTGATGGTTCTTGGAGGATTGCTGTTCTGTGATCTTTCTGCTGTGTGTGTGTGTGTGTGTGTGCAAATGTCTGCAGAACAGAAAGCATCGGCAAAGCCACATTTCCATGAAATAAGCAAGCTCCCATTTTCTTGCATGCTCTCTCATATGGCTGCATCAAGTAGCCTTCAGGGAGGACTGTGTGTACAACCAGAAGGTCTCAGGTTAAAACATCAAGTGAGACCTTACAGTTGTACCTTGGAGTGAGGCACATTTGCCCTACAGTGATGAGTGTGTGTGAAATGATCCTATCCCATGTTGCCTTTCTGCATGGACACCCAAACAGCAAATGAAGATATTTACCAGACAGCTCAGATGATACTGATTGGTTATCTCTTCTGTTACAATTTGAGCGAAAGCAAAAAATTTGCATTTTTTTCAACACCAAAACTGTTTTGAGAGAAGGAGAGTTGAAGAGGTATGAGAGGCAGGTGGGTTTTTTTTTGGGGGGGGGTTTAAGAGGGGGCATAATCCTCGTTTTTTGTCCCCTATTTAACTTTGATGGATGACCACAGAAGTAGATGATAAGGATTTTTTTTTTCTTTTTCAAAGACATTATTCAAATGTAGCCCCGCTTTTAATTTGATCATAACGCTGGGCTCTCTGGATTGAAATGTAAAACAGTGGAAGTCCGACGGTTATGTGATGGATTGGCGACCGAGACGGGCGGTGGTAGCGGCAGCAGCGGCTGCTAGCGCCAATCTGCTTCAGAGCGATAAAGAACCTGAATGCTAAAGTTCAGCTCTGGCTGCTGGGATCGGCACTTTTTAAAAGTAAACTTTGAACGTTTCATTCTCTTCTTCTTTCTCCTTCTTCTTTTTTATTTGATCAGTGACTACAACTGTTGATTTCTGTGCCCAGGGAATTCAGAATATATGAAAAAATGGGGAAAGGAAGAAATGAAACGCTGTTTCTGGAATATGTTGTTTTTCATCTTAAAAAGGAATATTCAAGCTCTTGCTCACTCTCTTTCTCTCCCTCCCCCCCCCTCTCTCTCTTTCTCTCCTTCCTTCCCTCTCTCTCTCTTTCTCTCCCTCCCTCTCTCTCTTTGCTGCCTTCCATCCCTCCATCTTTCTCTCATTCTGCTGCTTGAAAAGATGAGTTTTAAAGTTATGTTTTAAAAGTCCTCATGCTTGACTGAGCTACACTGAGAGAATGATTTGTTGATCCTCATAAATATTCTTGACACAGCCCCGCAAAAACAGATTAATTTAATTCTCTGTGTGTATTTTTTTTTTTTTTTTTTTGAGCAGCGGATGGTTTTAACTCCTTGGGGAGAACAGAAACTACTCTAAGGCCGTGTTCATTTTAAACTCACATGACATTATTTTTACATTTTTCTCTTTTTCAGTTTGAATGTAAAAAAAAACAAAAGACAAAAAAATCCCGCTGGTTCATGTCAGAACACTGCCTTGCACTCTATTGACAGCGTTAAATGTTATTGAGTTGTTGAGGTGTACTCACCGCGGCAGTTTTTACATAAATTTATGCCCTGATAGAAAGAGCAGACTCAGTATATCTCAGATACAGAACACGGGCGCTTGAGAGAATATGCTGATGCTCCACATTCGCAAGCAGCAACATTGTGCAAATGTCACAGTAAACGCAAGAGATAAAACGGCCCCCATGATTGAAGATAAGAAATGAGAACGGCTCTGTTGCCATGGAAAATAATTGTGTGTGAATGTAATTGTGGTGGTTTTTGGAGGGGGGTGGGGGCGGGGCTCACTGATTGGCTGTTTAGGGTGGTTCCTTTGGGCTGGTTCCCTGGTCTGATTTGGTAGCGCTTACCTTGTCGGTTGGTTCCATGCTCCTCGGTTAACCTGGACACCAGAGCTTTTGATACAGCTCTCTGTACCAATGGGACCTGGATACTTTGGGTTTCTATCACGCTCTCTTTCTCTCTTATGGGACCCATTTTTACACAGAGATCAGGAAGTGAAACCTAATTGGATGGCTGATAAAAAAAAAAAAAACATTCATGTGAGATGAGATCTTCAGGAATTTGTCCAGTGAGACTCCAGTCCAGGGTTCTAGGAGAGGGCATAGTAGGAGTGATTGCTCAATTCAAAATGGGGTGACCCAGTCAAAGCAAGTCATTCCCCTAATAGCAGGTATTCAAACTGTTTGGTGCAAAGACTATGGCTGTCACCAGGCAACATTTCTGCCCAGATTCTGAGGATATTCTGATGTGGGAATGAGCTCAGTGTTACTGATGGTGAACAGGAATGGGTCAGTGTGTTTATGAGTTTCTGTCCTCCGCACATCACCGCCATGTCCCTAACGCCCCTTTCTCCTGTGCTCTCGTTCCCGCAGCATAAAGAACGTCACCCCCAAAGTGGGCGTGTCCGAGACCCACGACGCCATCCGGCGGGCCTTCGACGTGTGGCAGAACGTGACGCCGCTCCGCTTTGAGGCCGTCCCCTACAGCGCACTGGAGAACGGCAGGCGGGACGTCGACATCACCATCATCTTCGCCTCGGGTTTCCACGGCGACAGCTCGCCCTTTGACGGGGAGGGGGGCTTCCTGGCACACGCCTACTTCCCTGGGCCGGGGATTGGAGGGGACACACACTTCGATTCGGATGAACCATGGACCCTGGGGAACCCCAACCACGATGGTGAGTGCGTGTATGTGTGTGTATGTGTGTGTGTATGGTCAAATGCTACATTTGAGAAGATCCAGAGATGTTAGAGTGACACCAGACCATTAGAGACAGGGGTGTTAATCTCACACCCAAACATCAGAGAAACAGGGTAGATTAGCAAGGATGTTAGAAAGACATATTCAATTAACATGAAGGTAAGGGACATGAGGCTAGAGTGGCAGGATGAATTAGAGAGAATCAGTGAAAGAGAGAAAGATAGATAGACAGGAAAATACAGGGAGAGAGACTGATGCAAACAACTATGCAGAGATAGAGAGAGATAGAGAGAGGACGAGTTGTAGAGAAATACAGAGAGAGAGACAGACAAGGAGAGAGGAAGAGACAGGCACAGAACGAAAGACAAACGCAAAGAGAGACAGAGTGAGAGAAGGATACAGAGGATACAGATACAGAGAGAGCAAGAAACAGGGAACTTGAACAAACTTTACCTTTAAACCTCTCATTACTTTCAACCTGTTCCCATTTATCCACCTTGATTAATGATAAAACAAACTGTTCATGGAGTAATCAACACCAGTTGATGTAAATAGAGTAAATGTTTACAAATTTCATTTTGTAATAGAATTTGCTGTTCTATTCAAGCCAGCGTTATGTTTGTTATATCGTATTTAATCTGTCAACAACTGTAAAACATAAATTAGCCTACAATACTATGTAGGTATAACAAATACTACTAGTAAAGAAAAATATTAGGTAACCTATTACAAAATTAAACCAGAAACCATTTAGTCTATTAACATCAATTGGTGTAGATTACTCTGTGAATTAATTGTTTTAGTGTTAATCACAGAAGATAAATGGGAACAGGTTGGACATAATGATAGGGATAAAGGTAAAGTTTGTTCCCCCCCTGTTTTGAGTTCACCAGCCGCCACTGAAACTGAAAGAGACAGAGAGATAGAGAGTTAGAGAGCTGAGAGGAGCAGCTGAAGGCAGGGGTGAGTCCATGTGGCTGGGGGCAAGTCGAGGACACCCTGTGAATCACTCCGTAGGTGCAGGAGGGAGCAGGGGGAGGGGCACATTCCACGGTAGTGTCTGAAGCTGTGGTCGTTCCAGTCTAGAGCACTGCTCCCGTCAGCCCCCACTCTCTCCACCATGGGGAGAGTGTACGGAACCAGCAAACACACACAACCTGCTTCATTAGAGAAACTTAAATAAGGCCTGAGGCTGCACTGATACTGACGCACACACACACACGCACCGGTCGCCGCACGTAACCGGGGCGTGGGGTCGCTCAGGCCTCTCTGTCCCAGGGGATGCCGCCGTGGAAACAGCGCAGTCGGGAGGCTGAATGCGATGTAAATAATGACCCCCCCCTTGTGGTCTCTTAAACATGGTGCGGTTTCAGCGGGTGGCCGCGGACTACCCAGACTTCAAAGCGAAAGATTCCCCTGGTTCATATTCCGTCAGGCGTTGAGAATCTCTGTAGGCGGCACGGTGGGAGGTTTTAACAGCTGGGAGTATGTGGGGGAGGCGGAACCTGAAATATAGGGCTGGGCGATTTCTTATCGAATTTTCTTTTCAATTACGAATTCGGTTTCCAACGATTAAATAAAACAAGATAATCGAGTTAAAACGATTATTGTGCCACATTCTGTTTCACGATGATGCTCTCGTTTTCTGTTGTGCTGTAAATCCAGCTCGCCCCTTTCCTTTACATCAATGCACTTTCACCCTCTCCCTAGAAGCCCAAGCTCACTCTCAGCCCGGCTGTGCCGTGTTTAGCTCAATAAATGTGTGATGTTTACAAAGTCAATGATTAATCAAGTTAAATAATCGTGATCTCAGTATTGACCAGAAATAATCGTGCTTATGATTTTTGCCGTCATCGGGCAGCCCTCTTGAAATAGCTCTGCCCGAACACAACAACAGCTTATGAGCTGACTGTGCAGAATGACCTGGAAGGGTGAGATTTTGAACGTGCATTTAAAAAAAAAAAAAAACAGCAACAACAACATTTCGTGATAGTGCTACATTACACTAAAAAAAGTAGGAACGGGAAGGTCGGCAGTGTTCAGCTAATGTTGCACTTTAATTCTGATGTTTAGAACTTAAGATGTTTTTGGCGTGCTCTCCAAGGCGCCTTTTCATGATGAAATGATATTCATTAGGGAACATTGTCAGTAATTTTGTACAGTACATTTTCCCGTTGCTTTGACAGACCTCGTCTGGAGGAATAAGTACGTCCAGAGAAAGTCTTGGAAATATTCGTATCAAAACGGCAACCCACCACAAAATGACAGCCTAACCTTTCCTCTTAGCTGTAATGGTGCTCTGCCTGGAAGCCCAGCTTCAGCTTAGACAAATACTTCACCTCGCTCATTGCTGTCAAGGTGATGGACAAAACAACACTGTAAAATATTGACTTTTTTCTCCCAGAGGGGTCTAAAATTGAAAGGATGTATATAGTGCTGTTGCTTTCAGAATAAATATAGCGTAAACGATGTATGTGGGAATGTGGACGTAACGGATCGATTCGCTGAGTAGGCGAGAAAAAGACCTTAGTGGGTCAGAGAAAGTTGTGGACGTCATAAAGGCATCTCGACTCAAACATTTACGGGCTACCACACAGCGGCAGCGATAACCTTGATCAATACTGTACTGAGTCATCATTCTGGCATACGAGATCTGACGTGCTTGTGAAGAAATCTCCTCTTTATTTTGATGATGTGCACCTGAATGATCCTCCCAGCTCAGCCATTAACACGTGAACAAGAAGGACGTTGAGATAGCATTTTCAAACAGAAACACTTTGAGATGCATTCACTCTGATAATTTAATAAAATATTAACACGGTCAATTTTCTAGTAGTTTGCTGATTAGAGCAAACACTCATTTCAGTATCCAGTTAAATTATGTATTCAAAGTCTAAATTAAAGATGATGAAGCATTTGATTTGGCTTTCTTGTTCGTCGAGTAGCGTGGATTCTCTCACCCAAGAATCAGTTTGGTTACTCCTCTTGCAGCTATGTCGGTTTGTGTGTAAATATGTCTGGAGTTGGATTTGCATTATTAACAGAAACAGTGAGATGGTTTAGTTTCTCTAATTGAAAGGGTGTGAAAATCCACTGCCTTAGTGTTTGTAGGTTTTTTTATGGTTTTCTTTTAACCTGTAGTCAGATTAGGCTGTGTCATATTTGACCACACTCCTCTCAAAACAAATCTCTCTCTCTCTCTCTCTCTATTTGCCCCTGCCCAATTATGTTCCATTCTGTACTCCATACTGCCCCATTCAGCTCTACACTGTTCTATTCATCTCCTCTCTGCATCGGCTTCTGCAGTTTTTCATGCAACCGCCACATTCCACTGGAAGCCCCTGGGATAACACATCAAATATAATGGATGCAGGTCAATACGGCCTATCAGTATTACCTATTTCAATGCCACTGTTAGGATGATAATACAAGCCAGCTCTTTAACTTTTATTCCTTTTGAGTCTCCCTCAGTGCCATTACCCTATTCCAGTCACACAGAAAGAAAAAAAATCCCGATACACTCGGACTCATTTGCAAATCCGTTTCCAAACCTGGAGGAGAATAGAAAGCATGATTTGCGATGACTCAGATAGCCAGCCTACTCTGATTGGATTTCACTGACTGCCATATCTGCTGCTCTGGCAGTGTGGGCATCAGGTGTTGTCTTGACGACGGTTGCCATAGATAGGGATACACCCTGGGTTTCTGAGCAGACCGGTATCTTTTTTTTTTTCTGGGTTTCACTCTTACTCAACCTCTAATGCTGCTGTGGATGTAAGTTTCAGTTTGGGCTGCTCATCTGTAGTAATCTGATTTGGTGTTAGTAAGTCTTACCCAGCATTATGTCACGGGTAAGAGGGTAGAATCGCAGGCCCCAATTACAGCCTCACCTACACACCCACTCCACTTCCTCTGGTGAGTCATTAGAGGAAGTGGCTTTCCCATAAAGCACATCTCTGAAGGCAGGGTGGACTTATCGGACGGACATGTGGCGGTCAGTCATTGTCCAAAGCAGCTTGGGGCACATCGCAGCCTCATGCTACATGATGGCATAGAGACAGCTCTTTTTAAAATGGCCTGTAGAACAGTACAGATGGTGGCAATGCCAGATGTCAAGGAGGATGCTCTTTGGAGCTTCAAAGGGTAGCCGGGAAAAACGGAGGAAAACAGCTTCCTTTTTATTTCTTCACTCACTTCAGAAAAGGACGTGCAAAAGTATCGTTCTTAATGTGCATACGCAACTTCTGTGCAAAGGTTCGATCAAAAATATGTTCATAAAAAATGGTTTTTTTTTTGTTGGGAATGACATTAGGGAAGGGGACAGAGTAGAGGTCACAGATGGGCCCAGTTGTAGCTTCAGTCTCAGATCTCAAAGGCATAATTCAAAGGCCTTTAAGTACACAGTACATCATAAATACATAAATGACTGGCTGAAAAAAATCCTTAAGTCTCCCTGCAGCCTGGTCCTTTTTCCGTCTTTTCCATCCATCCTTGGCTTGGATTCAGACGCTGTCACCCCAGGGTGTGACAGAAGGAGGAGAGATTAATCGCCCTGGAGTCGGGCAGTCACAGAGGGGATCCATACGGATGCTGGCTCCATGGACCTTGCCCAGAGGTATAGCCGCACCGAGTCGAGCTTTCACCAGCTGAACACTCTTCCTCCAGGACCTTCATTTTTTTCCGGACCCCCTTGCTGACTGTTTGATCTGGTCTCACCCAGCAATGCTTTTTTTTTTGTTTTTTATTTTTTTAAATTGCAGCCATTTAGGAGATACCTCTTATCTAGAGCGACTTAAACATGTTTTTTTTTTTTTATAAATACGCTATCCATACATTTAGTTTGATGTTTCCTGAAACAATTTAGGCTTAGCGCCTTACTGTAGGGCACAGTGACAGGCCCCTACCAGGGATTCAAACCCGTAACCTCTGAGTTATAAGTCCAATGCCCTAACCAGCAGACAACATTATATTGACACCCCTCTTCCCCACCTCTGCTCTGCTCTGTGGGTTTTCCTGGCCTGGGTCCCGCTCAAGCTATTTTTAACACCTCTTCCCAGAGCTTGATTGGGAGGGGGTTGCCACGGTTACTGTCGGTGTGGGGGGTTATACGATTACATATCTTCTCTATGCTTCCTGCACTCTGATTGGTGCCAGCAAATTTATGATGGTGGATTTTATTGGCTAGGAGTGGTTGGCTATTTCAAACCTTCATTCTTTTGTGGGATTCACCAGATATAGTATGTGACTATGTGACCGATATGTGAAACAGTGTCAGTGACTTTGCTTGTTTTAAGTGGTTACCTCCTTTTGTATGTCCTGGTGTCAGGTGCGTATGTTTTATTTTTTTATTTGTGTTTTTTTATTCTCCTTGCCACCTGCTCTGCTCATTATAGTGAGGTGCTAATAAGCTCTCAGCTGACTTACCTGATGAATTGGGCAAGGTAGAAAATAAGGAGTGAATGTGAAATAACAAATAATTAGGGAAGCTGATAAGCAGATGGATCTGAGTGTACATAGCTGGATAAAAAAAATAAACAGTGATTCATTAATCATTTATTAACCCTGAAATGAACAGATCACAAGATGACACCGTGAGGTGGCTTGTGTGAATATATGTGACAGCAAACCTGGGTCACATGATCATTTGAAATACTTTAACCCTCTAGATACTGGTAAGTGTCCTTTAGATTACTGATGTCTGTCAAAAATAATAGTCTTGTTAGCTGTAATTGTAATAACAGCCTCAAACACACACACATGCACACACACACACGCGCACACACACACACGCGCACACACACACACACACACAGACACACACAGCCTTCAGGAGTTATCTTTCTCTCTTGAGCTCACGTTCCATGCACTAATAAATTATGGCTCAGCATGGGTGGGTGGGGGAACATAGCCACCCACTCTCCCCAACCCCCTCTCAGTCACGTGTAGCTCCTGCACAGACATTACTACCCTCCAGGGGGCACTGTCCTTACCGCCCCCCATCCTCTACCCCAGTGCCTGCACATTCCCAGTGTCATCTGAGGAAACGGTGAGGACTTTCCTTCGCCTGTGGTTTTCTCCCTGGCTGCCCTCTTTCCTTTGCATGCCATACTTTAGGGATTTCATTAACAGGCTCTGAGGGTCTGCTGGTAGTCTCCTCTCCTCTCCCCTCTCTGCTGTCAAGTCATCTCCAGGGGAAATGGGTACAGTCATAGTGTCTCTAAACTGCTCGATTCATGTAGGAATGTCCTGCCCCTGTTTCCCTTTTTCTCTGAGTATTTTTTTTCTTGACCTTATTTTGCGGCACTGTTCATGTAAGTCCCATCACATTATCGACTTTTTACTACGTCCATAATATGGGTTATCCCATAATTTTCTCTGTGCTGATGTCATTCTGGTACAACCTTGATATAAGGCTTTGTAAAAGCCATGCTTAATTTTAAGAATCCTCCACCTTATTAAGTATTGAAACAGTTATTGGCATGTTATTAGCATGTTATTAACCCCATTTGGTGATGATTCACATACTAGGTTCATCCACAGCCATAAAACACAGTGTAACTGCATTGCCACTGTTGGAAAATATTTCCGTACCAGTGTATCAGCAGTGCGTGCCACAGCCCTTATTAAGCGTGTTATATGCTGCAATATATCATAAATATAGGAATATGAAATGGTAAATAAATACATATACTGGAGGTGTAATGGTGGTGAATCAAATCTTCAAAAATCCAGAAGTGGAACTGTAATAATTGCAGTACCTGCATTAGCAAAGTCTGCTTACGTTGTGTAAATTGCACTATAAACGCGATAATATTCTTAAAAATGTTCCAGTTCACTTTTCATGATGGTGTAAAAACATGGCTGATTGTACATTTGTGGCACCAGGAAGGGGAACATTGTGTGGCATTCTGTTTGTAGAGCCTTATGATTGGGCTGTGGAGATCCCCTGCTCTTTTACTGTGGTACAACAGCATGGTCTTTCAGAGACCCAATCTGGAACCAAAGAGCATATGGACTGTCTCATTGCCAACCATAAGGCTTTTATTATTTTTTTTTCCCCCGCCCTAGTCCTGGGTCAGTGGGTCAGCAGTGATAAAACCGTGGCCTTAATTACAAAGAGAGCAGACAAGCATGCTTAAGACCAGGGGGTCCATCCAGCTGACCTCTGGTGAGATAAGCCTGGTCTCTGGTGACCACATTCAGTTACCGCCTCAGAAAACTGTAATCTGATCTAAATGGAGGCAGCCGTCTGCAAATCTACTGATATGATGCCACATGGAAACTGGGACTTCCATTGGAATAGAGTGGATCATTTTGGCTTTTATGGGTCTTAGGACTATGATTGGGCTAGGGAGTGATTGAGAGCTCAGAAGGACACCAGCTTGTTTGAGAATTCAGTGTAGCTCATGGGAAAAGGAAAAAAAAAGTCACTACAGTGCTAAACCTAGACATTAAGCTATCTGTTGCCATTGTTCACTCTGTTGCTATGTGATGAGTCAGACTGTTAATGTATATTTTACACATTAATTTGATTCCTACTGCCAGTAGTGGCCATGACAGCAGCATGTGGGTCTCACCTGTTCTGTGTATGTCCCTGTGTTCTCACAGGTAACGACCTCTTCCTGGTGGCGGTGCACGAGCTGGGCCACGCCCTTGGCCTGGAACATTCCAACGACCCCACAGCCATCATGGCGCCCTTCTACCAGTACATGGACACGGAGAACTTCAAACTGCCGTACGACGACCTGCAGGGGATACAGAAGATCTACGGTACGGGCAGGGGTCACAGGAATGGACAGTGGGAGAAGGGTTTTGGGACAGGACTGTGGCACAGGTTTGGGAGGGGCATTGCCTGGGGCCATTGACCAGAGCTGTGGGGACTTAGACAAGAGGGCGGGGCTAGTGGGCTGGACTGTGGGAGGAGCTCTGGGATTGGAATGTGGGCAGAGATTGGGACACCAGTGTGCTATGACTGATAGTGGAGCTGGTATTGTAATTCAGTGGTTATATATACTTACTTAAAAATATTGTCAAGATCTGAATATATTTCAGAATGCTTTAAAATATATATGGGCAAATATGCAAATCATTACAGTTTTCAGATATTTAAATGTTTTTTCTTGACATTCTTGACATGCTGTGTTGTGTTATATACATATTATTACATATATTTGTAATTTTTTATCCTGAAACTCCATATATTACCATTCTATTTGAATGTGCCCAATTTCCACAGCAGATGTTAGCTGCTAATGGTGAGCTCAAATCCTCAGAACTAGCTCACTGTTAGCTACTAATGGTGAGCTCAAACCTTCAGAACAAGCTCACTTTCAGCTGCTAATGGTGAGCTCAAACCTTCAGAATGAGCTCACTGTTAGCTGCTAATGGTGAGCTCAAACCTTCAGAACTAGCTCCCTGTTAGCTGCTAATGGTGAGCTCAAACCTTCAGAACGAGCTCACTGTTAGCTGCTAATGGTGAGCTCAAACCTTCAGAACTAGCTCACTTTTAGCTGCTAATGGTGAGCTCAAACCTTCAGAACAAGCTCACTGTTAGCTGCTAATGGTGAGCTCAAACCTTCAGAACGAGCTCAGTTAGCTGCTAATGGTGAGCTCAAACCTTCAGAACGAGCTCTGTTAGCTGCTAATGGTGAGCTCATGCTTCCCGCTCCTTTCACACGGTGGTTTATAAACACCAGAAGCAAAAGAAAACAAATGAAAGGGTTTCTCATGAAAGAGAGGCCCTCGCGGTCCCCCAGGGGCCCTTTGCTTACTCTACGCTCAGATTACGGCCCCTCCATCTGCAGCTGTGATTTAGCCAGTGTCACACGCACAGTCATCCCCTCTCCTCCACCTATTCCACCTCCTCTCCGTCACCATACTTCACTCCTCCTGCACCCAGAGGTTGTAGAAGTACCACACATATTTTTATTATTTTTTTCAGCTTAGCTCCTTACTCAGGTAGCAAGGCTAATTTGTGAAATCAGCTGTTTTAGTGCATGGGTAGAATAAATTCATTGTGGTGTGTACGTGCATTCTGAAACCCAGGTTTTTCTGCCCCTGCCTTCACCGTCTTCACCTCCCCCCCTCTCCTTTACAATCTCAACCCTCAACCTCCTCTCCTTCTAACACTGCATACTCCCACTCCCCCCTCCTTCACCTCTGCAAGGGCAGTGCAGTGGCCCGGTGACGCGTGTTTGAGGAGATAAGGCCAAAGATCAGATATGACCTACACACAAAAAAAAAAAAAGGACATGACCTCTGAGGATAGAGGGAGGGGGTGGGGTGAGGGAGAGAGAGGGGTAGAGAGAGAGAGGAAGGAGGGTGGGGGGGAGTAGGGAGGGGGGGGTGGGAGAAAGGAGAGGGGGAAGTGAGGGAGATAGGGCACAAAAGAGGGGTTGAGAAAAAGAGGAAGGGGGTAGGGACAGAGAAAAAAAGAGAGAAGGGGACAGGAATGTAGAAAAAAGACAGACCAGCGAGAGAGAGCTCAGACAAGATGTTGAGAGAGTGAGGCAGAGATTGAGTGGAAGAGATAAAGAGAGAAGAGTTGGAGAGAGATAAAGAGAGTGATAGAAAGAGATAGAGAGGATGAACAGAGAAGAATGGGGAATGAGACAGAAAAAGTGGCAGGAGACAGAGAGGATAAGATGGAGGGCGGGGCAGGTTGATGACCTGTCGCCGGATCATTCTGTGCGCCTGTGAGCGCGCTCAGCCTTAGGTTACACTCCTGATTGGTCAAATTTCCCCCCTGCAATGACAGCTCAAGTAAGCTTCCAAACTCCCTAGGACATTCAGCCTCAATGTTCCTTCCCACTGCCAGCTTACAGTTCCCTGCACACTTTCGCCAGCGCATATATTTGTGATTTTAAGTGGCGGTAAGACATTTACATTCATTATGTGCTCTTATCTGGAGAGACCTGGACTGGTTTTATTAATATTTAAAAAACCAAATATTTAAAAATCCACTTATTCAGCTGGGTGTACATGGAAGTAACTCCCGTACCTTACTCAAGGGTACCACAACAGTGCCCTATCTGGGAATTGAACTCGCAGCCATTGAATTGCAAATACAACTCCCGTGTATGGTGTTGTGTAATGGAAGACTGCTGTGTTCTAAGGGATTTAATTCAGTCAATGAACACAACCCCCCCACCACCACCTCTTTTGCGGCTGATCGTTTTGGTGATGGGGAAACACGCGAGGAAGAACAATCGCAGTGTAATCCTCAGATTTGATATCAGCGGTTTACGCAGGGGGGATTACTCTCCCGTTCATTCATCACCGTCATCCTCTGAGCCCCTCCAGAACATCACCACAGTGATTGGCTGTGTCAATCCGCTCTCTGATTGGTAGTAATCCCTGGCAATTGATTGGCTGGGTGTTGATACATCAGCCATGACTACAGTACCTTAGCAACCAAAGCTGCTAATATGGGGGAAACATATTTAAAGAATAGGAACTTGACGGAATATATATAAATCTTTTTTTTCCCAAATGACATCATCCTTGCCAGGTGTAATATGATCACCTTATTTGCTTTCTCGGATGGTTTTGTGGAATGACTGGAAGACTAGAGAATATAACAATGTGACAGGTCTAAAGCAGGGGAGAATGTGGCGACGTATCTCATACAGCTGTAGGTAAATACATAAATCATTGTGCCGGTTTTGCAGGAGCAATTAACGGCCTTCTGTACACAGTTAATGACTTTTCTAAGTGAATATATTTTTTTCCCGCCATAATTATGTTTCTTCTGAGATAGCTCTTAAGCATGTGGATTATTGTAAGAAAAATGAAAATGAAAAAAATATATTTTTCTTGCAGCTGTCTGTATGGTAAAGAAAGCCTTTCAAAGCCCTGATGGTGCATTTAAAAGACATTTTTTTCTCACCATACTTATCTTCCTGAGAACAGACAGTTTGAATTTGTAAGAAACTCCTGCAGTTTTGCAGAGCTGCTTGGAATCCGATAACTTTCAGAATCACTCGGGCCTTTATTTCCTTAGTAATGAGGGATTTTTTACTTATCAGTTTATTGATTTTATAATTTTTTTCAGCATTTTATTATTATTTTCATTTTTCATTATTGTCATATTGGCTTCAGTTCCGTACCTCCTCTTGCGGAGAGTCAAAGACACAAAGTCCCTGTCCCTACAGAGGATGGTTATTTCTGACAAAAATGATTTACTCCTTCCCTGTTTTTGTGCTCAGCTTCACAGGGGGCAACCCAGTCTCAAGCTCTTCCTTCTCTCAGGACTAATTAAATAGGAATAAGACAGTTGTTGTATATAAAATGGAGAGAAAATGCCCACCATTCACAGAGTACAGTGGTAACTAGCAATAGACTAAAAATTGAGAGTGATTGGTGGAGAAATCCTTCTATATTTCTTTATGGCGCATACACAGAATTATTATTGCCAGAAAGTATCCACCAATCACTCTTGCTGTTGTTCTGTTGGTTTTTACCAACGTGCTCCGGGATTGGTTGAGCTCTGTTTTCCTCACAAGGTGATGGTAAAACTGACTTATCTATATTTTATTATTCCTGGCTATTATCCTGGTTGCACAAAAAATTGGGCCTTGAGCTGTTGTCTTGGAAACTGACTGTGTAGGGACATTTTTCTTTGCGTGTGAGTGGCTGTCACCAAGCAGAGCACGTAATCCAGGCTGGAGTTAACCATCTTGCGTAGTCAAAGGACCCTGAGATTCTCAGCTACTGTTAACTAAACCTTTCGGGCCTCCAGGCCGTTCTCACGCAGTTAGAAGAAAAGAAGATGCCCTGTCCTTATTTTGTCTTCATCATCAGACCGGGCGGTGATGTGGGAAATATCCGCCTTGCCTTTGAGTGTAAATAAACTCAACCACTGCGGTCACATGATGCGATGACATCACTGTGGATTAGCACGGTTTTCACAAGCTCGGTCCTCAGCCATTATGGTTAATGCTTTAGGGCTGAACACAAAGCAAAAGCCAGCTGTGAGCCAAACCCTCTGTTGCATTAAAAGAATATTTATATTCTTTTATAATAAATAATATGTGAAGTATGCCTCAGATTGTATGAACAAGGTCATATGAAATATGACCAAGTTTGTCAAACATCTAAATTAGTAACCATAGGTGGAAATTAGTTTGAGTTTTAATTCTGCATTTATATCTGGAAGGATTGTTGTCATGCAGAGTCTTCAGTGAGAGGAACAGTTTGCCAGGTCATGTAGTGGGGGCAGAGACCCTTGAATTGTTGAAGTGCAGTGACGGATAGTCTCTTGACTATGGGTAAATGAGCTGACTGGCCTGTTCTTGTCATTATGAATTCTTATGTATTTAATTCATTCTTACTCATGCTTGTTCATAACAAGGGCTTGGCCCATTGAACGTTGCAGTTCCAGCCATCTATTGATTTTAATTATATATTTATTTATCCATTATTTCTCATATTTGCCCTTTGTTTATCCAGGTAATTTGTATTGAGACAGAAATATCAGTCTCAATGGAGCCCTGGTCAAGCGGATGCAGTGTGAACAATCACACAGCACAAAGTACAATGCAGCTCAGTGCAGTACTGAAAGGGCGAGCATGGAACCGAAGGGAGGTAATGATTTCGCACACCGTGAGTCTTCATTATGTTCTGTCATTTTCAGGGCCCCCGGATAAGGCCCCCCAGCCGACCCGCCCGCTGCCCACGGCCCCGCCCCCTCGCTCGCCCCCGTCGGACCCCCGCAAACACGACCGGCAGACCCGCCCGCCTCGCCTCCCCATGGACAAGCCCTCCCTCCCCAATGCCAAGCCCAACATCTGCGACGGCGGCTTCAACACGCTGGCCATTCTACGCAGGGAGATGTTTGTCTTCAAGGTACGCGGCCGCCTCATAGCCCAAGAAGGAATACCAATGTCAACCTTGAGCAATGACGATTTATTGTATTGTTTTTTTTTTTCAACTGCAACCACAGGAGTGTGTCTTGAGCCTGTGAAGGTACCACAGTTTAGTCTGCGCTGATCGATTTGTCTCAGATCGCACACCGCCAGATCCCAAAATTGTCTTGCCTTAGCACCAAGGAACAAGACTTCATGTAGCGGCTGTCAGCCATTCCAGGGATGCTGATATCTTTGACCCTGACTTAGAACACCCTGACATTCTGAGTTCGCAAATGGGCGGAGCTACCTAATGCTACCAGTGCCCGATTAAGCTGAACGAATCATTGTTTTTGGTCCATGGAGACCAAAGCCCTTTGATTGCATTATCTGAACCATGATTGGTTGGGAAAATATTGCCTTACTTCCTGAGAGCTGGCAGGTTGTTATGATGGAACTGCAGGCTAAGGGCAGAGAGGTATTAGCCTGGCACATGAAGATAGAGGTGGAGAGATGGATGCGTAGCTCAGACCAGGGAAGCCTAGAAACTTGCTCAAGGGGAGGAATTTAAAAAAAAAATCTCAGTTCACCCCTGAGGCCGGTATCTCCATGGAAACACCTACCTCATCATTGCTCATGCTGATGCCTCCCACGGCAACCCTGTCGCCCAGAACGGAGAGAAGGAGAGAGGGGGATGGAGAGAGAGAGATAAGGAGGAAGGAGAAAGAGAGGCAGAGAAGGAGGGAGAGAGATGGGGTGAGGGAGACTGGTGAGAGAGAGAGAGAAAGAGTGAAAAAAAAAAACTTTAAAGCCTGGTTTTAGCCCGTATTGGCTGAAGCATGGCTGCAGTTTGGGAGTTTCCGGGAGGTTCTCCAGGGTTCGTGGGCCGGAGCTGCAGTGCGTAGGGAGAGGCGATCGTTCTCGTCACCGTTTGGGGGAAGGACTCCCACGGCGTCATCGCAGCAGCAGGGCATCATGGTCCCGGCTCGCCCCCATGCCTCCGGACCATCACAAGCCCTGCTGGGCGTAAAAACTTCACACCACAGCCCATTTCGATCGCGCACGCTTAGCCCCGCATCACAGAGCGGGGGCCGTTGGATATTCATATTGAAAAACAGGCCGATTCCCACAACCAGCACGGCGTACCAGAAATCCACATACGGTGAAACCCCGATTTCACGCACCACAATTTTTCGCAGATTCAGTTATAACATGATGAGTCGTTGAACAGAGTACAGGGTGAGAGACAAAGAGAGCAGCAGAGACAGAGAGAAAGATAATTGTGATTGTAGGGGTTCGGTTCATGTCGGGGTCACTTGAGGACCAGAGAAATGAAATGAGGGTGGAGACTTTACGGGCCTTTAATTATGGCTTTTGTGCTGCGGTGTCACACAGATGAGCAACTGAATCTGGCTTTTCACTTCAGATTATGTGTGTGTGTGTGTGTGTGTGTGTGTGTGTGTGTGTGTGTGTGTGTGTGTGTGTGTGTGCACACGCGTGTGTGTGAGTGTGTGTGTGTGTGTGTGTGTGTGTGTGTGTTCCCTTTTGCTCTTCCATTTAATTGGGGCTGCACAGTAATGCAAAGCGAAAGGATTAGGAAAAAGGAGGAAAAAGTCTCAAGCTTAATTAAAAAAAAATTTGTCTTTTTTTTGTCTTCCTCCTCCCTTCTATCCATTTCTGATCCAGTCCTTTTTTTCTGAGGTTTAATTGAGAGCGAGAGAGTTTCAGGGCTTAGTGTGCAGCGGGGACAGACTGCCATGGTCCCGGTGTGCTCTGACCCCTCGTAGGAGAGGAGAGGTTCAGCAGATAAAACCATCACGGGTTCAAGGCTTTAGTCCCCAGCAATATGAAGCTACTAAGCCTCCTCCTCTCACAGTTTCTCCCTCTCTCCCTACCTACCTCCCCCTCACTGTTTCTTCTTCATTTTTCTCTCTTTCCCGCTCTACCATCTCTCGTTTTCAGTTTCTGTCCTTTACTCTCTTTTTCCTCTCTACTCTTCCTCTTTTGTCTCTGTCTCAGACCCTCCGCCTTTTTCTCCGTCTCGGTTTCTCTGTCTTTGCCTGTCTCCCCCCCTTCCTTCCTTCCCTCACTCCGTCTCAGTGCTAATCTTTGTCACTGTTTATTCTCTATATATATTTCTCTCTCTCTCTCTCTCTGTATTTCTCTCTCTCTGTCTGTCAGTAGGATGGGTAGCTCATGTGGCCTCGGGTCCCGCTGCAGCCCCGTTCTATTTTGGGGCCTGTCTTGGCCCCCGGCCGTGCAAAGCAGGCACCCCTGTGGGCACCCCTACCCCAGCACACACCTGCCACCCCCATGCCCGCTAAGCCGCTGAAGCAGACGGGCAGGCGATGCCATCCCGTGCCAGTCTGTGACAGACAGCTGAGCCACCCCTACAGTGTCGCCAAACACTGAGAGTACAAAAAAAGAACTCCTTATATCTCCGACAGAAGAGCTTTTCATGAAATTGGAAGCTAATTCTTTTTTTTTTTTTGCATTGCATTTTAATCACATGATGTTTTGAATAAACTTTATTAGTCACAGAGCCTTGAAACGCTGATAGTAATTGATGATGCAAGCTTTCTGTTTTTGTCTGTAGATACAGATACAGGGCAAATGTCTTGTATTTCTTCCTAGCAGACTTCATTGTAGCCTTAATCCTCCATTTAACAACAGTGCACTAGCACTGTCCACTCAACCACAAGTCCTAAAACTCTTTCAGTCACTTCACCCCAGTGTTTAATTTTCACCTGTGTAGAGACTGTCAACACTTTAGCTCAGCTGGCATGTGTGTGTGTGTGTGTGTGTGTGTGTGATGTAGCTATGTGCTGTTTTGTTCTGAAAACCCTGAGCAGCACGATAATGACTGTTATCTCAGGAATCTTGTCCTCATCAGTATGTCTGTATAATTTGACATTGATTATCAATATAAAACCTTCTTGAGTTACAAAAAAAAAAAATGAAAACGAATCCCAAGATAAATAGAAAAATGGTCTGACAAAAGAATCACCTTAGCTGGGCACAATTATGGCTTCTGACAACATCCAGCCAAAGCATCCTTGGAGAGTTCATTCTTAATTGGACTGTACCCTCAGCCAATCACATCCCAGCATCCCAAACTGGGGCCTATCAGGGCACAGTTCTGATGCATCGCCATGGTGCAATGTAATGGTCTTCCATTAAGAGGTGTGCTCCCCCTTCGCCACTCGTAATGGTGTCTCGGTGGGAAGATGTTTGGCCATATGAAGGGGAACGCACTCACTATGACGTGTCGGGTGTAGACAGCGGAAAAAAATGGAAGAACCCCAGCTGAGCCTCAGAAGGACAGGAGCAATTACCTCAAGGAGACCTTGCAGTGCACGTTTCACAATTAAGAGCCGGCCTCAACACTTAACGAGGTAAAAATAGACAAACCGCTGGCAGGGGGGGGGGGAGGGTGGGGTTGGTAGCATAGCCCGATCTCCTCAGGGGAGCTTCCTGTCACAGGTATGTCCACACCGGCTAATTAATTGGGGAGGCTGGGTGTTTCCTGTCAGAGCACACGTGTCTGAATATGTGTTTTAGCATATGCGTGTCTGTCTTTTTTCTTATGTGTATATGTGTCATTTTCAGTTTGTGTGTGTGTGTGTGTGTATATGAAAATAAGCAAATAAGTACAAAAGAGATTCAGAAAGATGTGAATGAGTTCAATAACATTTGAAAGAAATACACACAGCTCAGTAATCCTTAGTCGATAAAGGTATCTTTAGTCAATCCTACCATTTTTCCTATCACAGCCAATAGGTTGAGCTTGAAGCAGATTTTTTTTTACAAAGTATTGCATAATGGAGTACCTTGGGTAGTGTTTACCCAGAGTTTCTTCCATTTGGTTTAGTTTTTGTATATGACTGCCACAGGCAGTGGTAGCGCTGGGTGGCTTTTATGTGTCCCTGGAGTTTGAAACCGAAGGCTATTGGGATTCGGTGCCATCTTGCACAACGTTATTGGCACTTTTTAAGCGCATTGCTCCAAGAAAAAAAAAAGCTTGCTGTGCAGTTTGGCAACAGATCCGTTAACATGTGAAACATTAACCATTGTAAGCCCTCTATTGCAAATAAGCAATTAATTCTGGAATAGTAATGTGAATTAAGATAAGGTGGGGGTGGGGGCTCCATCTCCAAAACAGTGTTGCTCTTCGTTGCTTTCCCACTTCAAAATAATTAGGCACATAGCTTTTTTGGGATGTGAGCAATGTTCCTCCATGTTGTATACCATCTGGCCAAACTGACAGCCTTATCATATGTATCAACACCTACCAAATTTCACTGACACAGTTCTTGCCAAAAAGTTCAAAATGCTAAGGGCTAAGCTAACTCTTGTGCAAAGCATCATGGGTAAACTTGTACTGTCGAATTTGGTTAGCTTGACAGCTATCGTCTTCAACTGTCAAGCACTTGTAGATTCTAATTTCTATTTTGTTTTAAAGTAAACACAATAGGTAACACAGTATATCTTGACTGGTGTGCCATGAGTTTGGACCATTTAAACAGAGCACAATGTTTGTTTTCAGCAAGCAACTTTCTCTAACTCCGTATGCGCCTTTGACTTTAAGGACCCTCTCCGCCTCTTCACAGGACCAGTGGTTCTGGCGTGTCCGTGACAACGCGGTGATGCCGGGGTACCCCATGCAGATCGCCTACTTCTGGAGGGGGCTGCCCCCCAAGATTGACGCCGTGTACGAGAACAGCGAGGGCAAGTTCGTCTTCTTCAAAGGTGAGAGGCTCTCAGGTGTAACCTTTTCTTTAACGCTGTGCAAACTCCGGTATACAAATTCATGTTTTTGGTGGGTATTCTTGTGAGGATACTAAACTTGCGGATAGGCTTATCCCCAGTTTGTGTCTAGTACTTGGAAAGCCACTTGATAGTGACATAGTCATTAGTGACCAGGCCAGTGATGCAGAGTCTGTATTCACAGAATTTCTAAAAGTGCTGATCTTGGATCAGTATTGCAAAGATCAGTAATGTGTTGCAATACTGAAGCACTTCACAGATTGAGAGCAAACATGCAAACAGCCATGGTTTTCACATACTGAAATATTTAACCAGTGCAAATAGGGAATTAATCCTCCACATACACTCATGAGTTAATCCTCCACACACACACACACACACACAAACACACAGACACACACCAACAACCCATAATTTAGTGAATAAGCAGGTCCTTGTGCAGATTCCTAAAGGGTGTGTGTTTGAGAGAGGGGGAAGCAGACAGTGTTTGGCCCATGGAATTTCTTGCTATTGCATCTTTTTATCAAAAAGTATTTCATGTGCTTTAACTACATGTTGAACATACATACGTACCTCAGGCTAGTTGTATGCTTTTCTGAAATAGTAGGTTGTTGACACAAGAGAGCTTATTTTTTCATTAAATTTTAATCTTGTAAAATATTCAAGTGCAAATAAGTGCACTCTCAGGATATTTTTACTGTATATTTTGACTGGGCTACTGTTGTTGAGTGTATTTCCTGGAAAAAAAAAAACAGGACTAATGACACAGTGAGGTAGTAAAAAAAAAAGGCCTCGCCTTATGCCCCAGGTTGTCCCCCGTGGCCAGGCCTGATGTTGCCTGGGAGTCAGATATCAGAGACTGCGCCCGATAAGAGGCCGCCAGAAGCTCATCTTGGGCTGGCCGCTGGCGGTTACTGCGGCCGGTGTTAGAATGATTGCTTTTCTGGCCTGTTTGCCGGGCTCCCTGCCCCCAACCCCCTATGGGACACGCGTTATTCTCTGCAGATAGTGACACTGAAATGTGAAGATCTCACCAGAGCCTTGTCCTGTACATGTTTTTTCTTTAACTTCCTCCTTACAAGTGTTATTTGGGCATCTTATTAAAAGCTGGGATGGAAGCTGTGGCATACAGTTCAAGACATTTAGAAATTTAGCGGACACCCTTAGCTAGTGTGAGTGACACATTTCAAATCTCCACACTCTATTACCTCAGCCCTTCTTGCTGTAAGCCCATAGTGCAAACCGCAGAAAACACTGTGTCACCCCATGTTACAAAAAATGAAATGAAGCATATGTTAAAAAAAACATGATATAGGAAATACAATTCATTTATACTGAAAAGGGAAAAAAAGAATTTCTTGATCAAGTCCTAAATATTATCTTTTTATTGCCTTCAGAAAGAACCAGGTGTAAACTTCTGTGTGAATTCTCCATAAATAAGACTACTACATTGCTTTTGGCAGGCTAATGGCTGAGAGTTATAAGCCTGGCACATGAGACCAGATTCCTCTCGTTTTGTTAATGTTTTGGATGTGTTTTTATAAGGCTTATTGTAAACGTGGCATACATGACTTAATCATAATTTCCCGAACCGCAATCAGCCCGAATGTCGGTTCCATCCTGGAAAGTGAGCTGGTCTATGGATCTGAACTTAAGCCTGGCACACAAGACTCAATAACAACAGCCACATCCCCCCCCACCCCAGTGCATGGCAATTATTATATGGTAGCCCAGCCCCTGAGACGCTGTGACATTTGGAGGCTGGATTGAACGGTGCTAGGCCTCGGAGCCAGGGAGATAGCTGCAGGTTGTTTCACGGGGATAAGACGGAAACTCAGCGAAAGCAAGTGCTGTGAAACAGGCTTTGTTGTTTTTTTTTTTTTTTTTTCTCCCCAAGAGAGATATTCATCTTGCGACATCTCAGATGAATATCACTCTTGGGGACAGTGTGACGAGAGTAAACATGCGTCGAGCTGTGGGGTGTGTAAGGTTTGCCGCTCGGAGAGGAAGGTGTCCCTGTATGGTTTGCCAGGAGCTGTATGTTTTGGCAGACATGGCAGAGGATGATGTCCTATGGTAATGATATGGAAGATCAGTAAGAGCATCAAAAAGCCTCCCTGATGTGCTAAAGAAGTACACATATATATATATGTAGGTTCCTCATATATTGTTGATGCTGAACACGCGCACACAAACCCCCGGAGAAGCTGGCTCATGGTGCGACATGTTTTTGTGTGTTGCAGTTTTGTATTTAACAGGGTATATATTTTGGGTGTTGTTTAAAGCTGATTAACTGCCCTCACCCCCCCACACACACACACACAAACACCTTGAGAGGCTGGTTCATGGTGTGACCATGGTTGCTGTGCCTGTGTGTTTTTTGCAGGTAACAGATTCTGGGTGTTTAAGGACACCACACTGCAGCCCTCCTACCCGCAGGATATCTCCCGGTTCGGCAGCGGCATGACAGCGCAGAGCATAGAGACCGCCGTATGGTGGGAGGACGTGGCCAAGACCTACTTCTTCAAAGGGGACAGGTAAGCCTTGGCAGAGCCAATCACTCTCCCCAAGGGTCTGCTGAATCCTCCCTACTCCTGTGACTGCATCAGTAGTAACACCATCACCATGGTGACATCATCATTCTGGATGTCCCATGTAAAATGACAACACTGCTGTATGTGTGCTTGCTTTAGGCTGATGTCATTGCTCTTTCTATAGTTTTGGAGCATGACCTCACACTTACATATGACATGGAGGATGACGTTCACAAAACAACATAACTTAAATGTAATATTTGAATAATGGCCATATTTCTGTTCGTGGTCAAAAAAAAAAGGACGTCAAACAGTTTTGCTCGCAGCTGAGTGTGTTGACTCCACTCTTGTTTGTGTTTGCACGCAGGTACTGGAGATACAATGAGGAGATGGGGACCATGGACCCTGGGTACCCCAAACCCATCACCGTGTGGAAGGGGGTCCCAGACTCTCCACAGGGGGCCTTTGTGGATAAAGCCAAAGGTATGAAAGCCCATCCACAATAATTACTCCATGGAGCTCAGTACCAGAGTGTCTGGTAGCATTTACCAAGTACCAAGACAAGTATTTTCTATGCTGCTATAAAACCTCCATTCCAACTGTTAGTCTTAACTAGAGCCAAAAACAAAGGTAGAGTCTTGCACAGGTAGTGGAAAGAAACAACAATGTTCCTGTAGATAAAAAAAAAAAAAAATCTATGATAAATTGTCAATGTTATAAAGCGACTAATATAATTCACATTTAATTCCACGTGTTTTCAAAACCAGATCACGTTATGACCCTGAATTTTAACTGGATTTGTTATTGAGGTTATTTTTATTAAGTAATTGATTGTTTAAATGAAATTCACAAGGGGAACAGTGTGTGCTGGGTCAAACAGATTGGCAGGAAACAGAAACTGTGGCCCAATCTGGCGTTGCTGAGGTAGAACGAAGTGTGGGGAGTGGCCTCAGGAGGGGGCACTCTCATTGGATGGGGCGGGTCACATGGCAAGGATGTGGAGACTGGTTCTTGGAGGAGGACAGGGTGGGGGAAGGTGGGTGTTTGACGTAGTCCTGGGTTTCCAGACAGACAGGTGGAGAGACTTTAGCTCGGTGTACTGTTCTCCCTGTGTGTGCCAGATCCATAGCAGCTTTGGCTATCCAAGCATGAAGGATGGCACAGCATCAAAGGACATAGTTTAGCCAGCCACTTCTGTTACTGGGCTTTATTTCTGCCTTTATTTAAGCAGGTGGGTCAGCTGGCCAGTTCTCTTTTGAAGTGGTGACCTGGGGAATCAAAGTGGGCAGGGACTTCAAGAGATTGTGTTGCCAGTCAGATGTCAGAGAAGATTATGTGTTCGTCAGAAGATTAGGGGAGACAATTTTATGGGAATTTGATCAGGACACTTGGGTTAACACCCTTAGTCTTTCAAAAAATGTCTTGGGATCTTGTAATGAAGCAGTGATGGTAGCTAAGCGTCTCCCTGCTTTATGTCCCAAAACTGCAGGTTTCACCTACTTTTACAAGGGGAAGGAGTACTGGAAGTTCAACAACCAGAAGCTTCGGGTCGAGCCAGGATACCCCCGGTCCATCCTAAAGGACTTCATGGGCTGCGACGGTCTGATTGATCCCGACCGAGAATGGCGCCCCCCGGAGGAAGACGTGGACATCGTCATCAAGCTGGACAACACGGCCGGGACAGTGAAGGCCGTCGCCATAGTGATCCCCTGCATCCTGGCCCTGTGTCTACTGGTGTTGGTCTACACCATCTTCCAGTTCAAGAGGATGGGCACGTCCAGGCACATACTGTACTGCAAGAGGTCCATGCAAGAGTGGGTGTGAGCGCAGACCCGTCCCCCGCCCGTCACCCCCTAAACCGCGCCCCACCCCCTTGATGAGGCGTGGCGTCTTTCGGTCTTTCGTGTTGACCTCACGGACTGCGGGTGTGTCCTCTTCACCTCGCCCCTCCACCCTACTCCACCGCCCCTTTTTTGGTAGTTGGTGTTGGGGTTTTGTTCCTTCCCCAAACCCCCCTTCCCCAAACAGGAGAGAGGCTACTTTCTCCCGGTTTCCTATGTCTGGGAACTCTGCCAGAGCAGAGCAAGGGAGCAAGATTCAGCTTGGACTCTTCCCACAATGCACTGTGTCGACCATTGTGACATCACTGACTTTCTGTTGCCTGAGAGAGGCTTTAAAGTACCTTGGTCTGTTCCTCCACCTCCACACGGTCAAAAAACCACGCTGGCTAACATTGTTAGCGAACAAGTGATTGGCAAATCTTTTTCAGTCATTTTTTATATTTGTTTCACTTCTTTTTTTTTTTTCTAAAAGATCCCCTAAACATCTTTCTAACATGATCCACAAACCCTAACCAAAAAAAAATTCTCTCCAAAGAATATTTTTTTGTTTTTTATTTAGAGTCACTGATTACCATTTATCCTTTATTCTTATATTCTTTTATTTCTCTCTTTCCACACTTGATCCTTTGACAAGGATTCTGACTGTTCTGGCAGTCTGTCTCAAAACAGGGGCCAAAATTCTCTGCAATATTTTTAACCGCCTTAATTACAGATTGTTGTTTTTATCTTATTTTTATTTCTTTTTCTGGTATACCGCTTTGTGTGTTTGTTTGTTGAGCGAGTCAATGTGGTGGGATGTCTGCTTATAGAAGCCCTGCCCCTTTCTGTCACCGCTGATTTACAGACTTCAGACGGAGATGTTTGCCAAGGGCCACGGCTTCACTCATCTAAGCTACAGGGGGGAGGACAATGTGGAGCGAGGCCGTACACGAAGCGACGCTTAACAGGCAAAGGACCAGAAAAGTGTGTCCTGTGTCTGGAAGACCCACAAAGACTAAGAGCGTCAGGTTATGACAGATTACCTTTAGCCGATGGACTCTGTGAGCAAAGCAAGGTCGCAAAGGACGAGAGGACGTTAATGTAAAACTGTCTGTGATTGGATGATCGAGTGTCCCCCCACGATAACACAAAGCTTGTTCGTGGTCCGATTGTCCTTTCAAAAAAACCCACATTTTAATATGACATCACAAGACTCGTGCCATTCCACATCATTAAAGGATACCTTCTTTTTTTTTTCTTCGGTATTTATTTGAGTTGCTTGATCTGGACACATCTTGTATCATGCAGTCTGTTTTGACCTGGGAGCCGGGTCGACCAACTCTGCGCTATGGCGTTTGCAGGACTCCTGTTCCACTCTTGATGTGCTCTTGCTCTGATCGACTGTATCATTTTAAAAAAGGGTAACCATAAAGGAGGTGGCCTTCACAGCAACTTGTACTGTAGGCGGGCCTTTGTTTCCGGAATCTTCTCCATCTCTTCCTCGCCTTTTCCCCTCTTCTTTTCTCTTTTTATTTTTCATGGTATCTTTTTTCAAGAGTCTCAGTGAAAACCTCATCATCCAAGTGGAACATTGGATTATATCTTAACAGGGCGGAATGTCTGGTGTGGAGGGAGAGGGGCCATCCTCAGAGAACTTTTGTTGCCCGGGATGACAAGGAACTTTATATAGTGCTGTCCGTCAGGGCCTGGTTGAAGAGCCGCTTCCCTATTGGCTGCCTAAGACTTTGAACCACCACTGGGTAGTGTGTGAGATTCAGAACAGGCAGAGGGGGGTGGCCACTGATCGTCGGGAAATGAACCGACACTGTCAGCACATGACTAAAAACAATGCCTTGAACCTCGTTTTATTTTTTGCGTATTGTATCGTATGTATGTACTGTAGCAGTTGTGAACAGTTAAAGGAATCTTATCAGTCACATTTAACGTTATCCTTGAATATGTACAAGCAGTCTGTCCTGTGGGGGCTCTCTGACCTTTTGCACTGTGAGCGGCGTCACTTCTAGGAAAAACTTTGGCGAAAGCATCACTTTCTAGGAAAAAAAAAGAATAAGAAAATGCGAAGATGAATTAACCCATCTTGTTGCCAGGCAACAGGAAAAAGGTTTACTGTGCTCACTTCAATGCAGAGTTTTTTATATGTTTTTTTTTGTTTGTTTGTTGTTTATTTTTTTCTGTTACATAAAAGAATGTTGTTTTTTTCAGTAGTCGATCAGCCTGTAGAAATGTATATATAAAATATCATACACTATGTTAATGAAAATCATACCATAATTTTATTCAATGTGTCCTAAGCAAAAGATCAGGGAATTTTAGTGTCATTTCTTGTCCAATCAGCTACAGGAAGATGTTGGGTTTGTAATGCAAATTAAAGGCCAGAGAGCTACCAAGGTCTGTATTTGTAAAGCCTCTCGGAGTTTGAGCACTGATCTGGGATCAGTTTTGTCTTTTGGATCATAAGTGAAAGGGTGAGGATATGGAAAGGGGGAAAGCTGATCCTAGATCAGTACTCTTACTCTGAGATGCTCTATGAATGCAGGCCCAGATCACAGTCCCACAGGATGGGAGTGCAGGATGGATGGTTGTAACAGTAAGACATTTAAAAAAAAAAAAAAAAAAAAGAAGAGTTTTAATGTTTACAATTTGCAATTGCTGACAAACCTTGGGAATGCAGTGGACTGTCTGTTTCTATGACATAGCATCACAGTCTCGAATTTCTCTCCCTGACCCCCCTTACGAAAAACTCATATCAAGTAGAGAGTGAAGGACTGTGAAGCATGTTCCTTGCTTCATATATATATATTTTTTTGTTATCGTTTTGGAGTTAGGGAATTGATCCCCCCTCCTCCTCATTGTTTTTAATGTCTTAATTTTTTGTGATTTGTTCCTTTGGGGGCCTACACAGAGCTTTTATACCGTTTATTTTTTTTTTCATTTCATGTGCCCAGCGTTACCATCTCGTTGCGTTGTATTTGAAGAACAGCCATCTCGTCGACCAATAAATGGATCTGAACATGTTAAAGAGAGGCTTGGTCCCCATGTTCATTCAGTCAGCAGGCAGCGCGAATGCGCATGTGATGCGTGTGGCTCTCTGGAAGTGTGACACTGATATATGTGTGTGTGTGTGTGTGTGTGTGTGTGTGTGTGTGTGTGTGTGTGTGTGTGTGTGTGTGAGCACATGTGTGCGTGTGTGTGAGAGAGAGAGTGTGTGTGTGTGTGTGTGTGTGTGTGTGTGTGTGTGTGTGTTAGCATGCTCACCCCGCACATGCTAGGCTAACACTCTTGGGGCCCTTCTGGCTGTAGCAAAACAATGGGTGGAGATACGAGGAGCTGTCAGTCACAGTGTTCTGTAAGCCAATCAAAAATTTTGCCCTTCACACAGAAGCTCAATGATTGGTTCAACTCAGTGAACTAGCCCAGATACTGGTAGAATATGCCCATTTATGAAAATGTGTGTAATTGATCTCACAAACAAAAAGAGCAAAGGAAGCATTCGCAACTGAGCCCGTATGCTTTTCAGTGGAGATAACGGGGCAGAAGTAGACGAGCATTATATATGGCCATGTGAACATTTTATTCTATTTTATCCACACATTATTTTCCCCAACCCAAACTCTGATTCACGTGACGGCTACGCTCACGTCTTTCCACACTGCAGACACACCACAAATATGCGTATGACTTACACGTGAAAATGAACTCTTGAGTGGAGACGCGTATAAACCCCCATTTTTGGCTGAAGCATTTCTTTACGGTTGCTCTTTACATCAGAGCGCATCGCCCAGCCGCACCGTAATTTCATGCCCCGCGTGTCTCTCCAGAAATAGACTTTATCCTGCCGCGTTCCGCACTCCGGCTTCACCTCCTCTCTCACCTCCTCTAATTCGCTCTGTCACGCTGTTAGTTAACGCAAATTTTTGAGTGCCGTCAATGAGACTTTAATGGGAGTGCGATTAACGCAGCAGCTACGGTGTTGACAAACAAAAGGGAAGTTTAGCGGAAAGAGGAGGAGTGAATGAAGGCCATGGATGAGACAAGACGGCGGGATAAATTGAGGCTCTGCCGCCATATGCCCCTCCTTATGCGGGAACATCTGCAAACAACAGCATTCAACGCTGTTTCACCCCGTTCATGACAAAATCAAACTTCAAACTGTATAAACATCACAACATAATAACACCCACACGATGAGCCCGACAAAAAAGTATAACTATTGTAAAGAATGATTTGTTTGCTTGATGGTTTAATTATAATTAAAAACTATTTAAAAAAGATTATTAAAAAGGGAGCAGAAGAGTGAATCACAGCCTCTGTATTGCACCAATCGTAGATGATAGATAAGCAGAGATAGATATATACAGACTTGATTAGAGGGCTAAATTCATGAATGGGTTTTGTTAAACTGAATAACACCCTCTGTTTAACAATTGAAATTTGCCAACAGTAATGTATGAAAGAAGCTTTTTCCCATTTTGTTGGAAAGGGGTGGGATGTTTTAAATCAGCTCAGTCCTTGAAGGCTGGTATATATTCCAGGTTTTGAGGTTTCAGCAGCCGGTCTCAGCCTCTAAAATAAAAAGTGTGGAATCTTTGAGCCAACCAGTGACTTAATTGTATAAATTAAGTGCTGAAATATACCGAGACAAACATTTGACGCTCCTCTGTTGTGAGGGATGACTAACCAGAAAGATCACAAAGGGGTCAATAATTATATATATAATTGGAGTATACTGTAACTCCAAAGCCCACATATATTAACAATATTGTACTAATAATTGACATCCCAAGATGTTTAAGTGGATATATTCTGTATAAATCTACACAAACCAGGGGCCAGGAAGGACAAGTGAGCTTAAATTGAACAAAAAGGATGTCCAAACTGCTCTCTAAAATATGTTCTGGCTCGATTTTAAAACATACAGGCACTGAGTACAAAGGACTCTGTTCTTCTAGTTATTAGTTGGGGACATGAAAGGGGGAAGGCTATTCCAGACAGACGGATAGAGGGAGTGATGAAGAGGTCGTGTGGGGGAGGGGAAGAGTGACGGAGAGAGAGTGGGAGAGATGTTGAGGGAGAGGAGAGGAGCGATTTTGAAGGAGGAGGAGGAGGAGGATGATGAGTGAGAGAGCGAACGAGAGACAGAGAGAGAGAGGGAGGGAGGGAGGGGAGAGGCTGGAAGCGTAGGGAGAGAGAGAGAGAGATGGAGGGATTGAGAGCAGGAGGGAGGGGTGACGCGTGGGGGAGACTCATTCTTTGTTCCCGGGGAGTTAACTTTCTGATCGCCTGCGAGAGAGAGAGAGAGAGAGAGCGGCCTTGAGCTCAAAAAAGCCTGATCAATGAGCAAACTTTTTGAGTGAACTCTGAGTACAGCTGAGATCTGGGCTAGGCCAGCTGTAAACAAGCCTCGATCAGAAAGAGCGCTCCACCCGCCCGCCCAAAACACCCCCAAACCCCGCCTCCCCCCATCTCTGTGGCCTCATGGGTCAGGCCCTGTACCTCTCCACTATAGGCAGGGCTTAAGCCTAACACTTCATCCTACTTACAGAGGGCACATGCCCACATCATATTTACACCATGTCTCATGTCTCAGTCAGCAGCACGGATGTAAAATACGTTATTTCAACCCAGATTTTTTGACTGAGGGTTTTCATCACCTGCGTGATCTTTCATAAACTTTTATTCCATTTATGATGTTTTATGATAGTTAAGCCTTTCTTCAGGTGCATTATACAATATGTCTTAATCAACAGCTATAGTTCTGCTGTATTGTATGATGTTTTCGGTTAGTGCTTCTGCTGCACATCACTTTTTCTTGATTCGAATTGGTGCTCGCAGCTAAAACGCTGTCTCTTAAACACACCAAACAGTCTCACACACACTGAAGAAACTCACCAAACTGTCTCACACACACTGAAGAAACACACCAAACAATCTCACACACACTGAAGAAACTCACCAAACCGTCTCACACACACTGAAGAAACTCAACAAACACACACACTGAAGAAACACACCAAACCATCTCACACACACTGAAGAAACACACCAAACCGTCTCACACACACTGAAGAAACTGAAGAAACACAACAAACCGTCCAAACCATCTCACTGAAGAAACACAACAAACCGTCTCACACACACTGAAGAAACACACCAAACCGTGTCACACCTGAAGAAAACAACAAACCGTCTCACACACACTGAAGAAACTCACCAAACACACACACTCAGTCTCACACACACTGAAGAAACACACCAAACAGTCTCACACACACTGAAGAAACTCACCAAACAGTCTCACACACACTGAAGAAACACAACAAACCGTCTCACACACACTGAAGAAACTCACCAAACAGTCTCACACACACTGAAGAAACACAACAAACCGTCTCACACACACTGAAGAAACACAACAAACCGTCTCACACACACTGAAGACCAACAACATTTGCAGTTTCTGATTGCTTTTATTGCTGAGAGCACGTTGTGACACTCAGAGAGGAACATGTGAGGCTTCACCTCCAGACTCTTCAGCTGTGATCTTCATTACAGCAGGGTCTTCTGCTCACATGGCGAAGAGCAGGAAGCCAGGGCTGAAGGGTCTTCTGTACTGTAATTAATAGGGTCTTCTTCACATGAGGGAGATTGAAGATCTGTGATTATTGGTGTTATAGACCTGGAACCCTGATGGAAGGAGCATGTAGACCTGATCCCCACCTCCAGCTGCAGCACAGCAGCATTAGATCCAACATCATAAGGGTCTGAAGAAGATTGCCAGTCAAACATAGACACGATGAACTGTCCATTCTTATACAGATATGAACCAAAGTCGATGCTGTACCCTACACCATGGGAGCTGAATCTGACATAATAAACTCCTCTCACTGGTACTGTGAAGATCCCTGTATCAGAGGAAAAGCAGAGAGAGATAAACACACACTGTCTCATGTCACACACACACACACACACACACAGGAGAGAGCTGCCAGTGAAACTGCTAAAATGAGCTAATGACACCTCTGTTTCCTGTGTGTTTATACAGATATACATGTAGATGGGTGTGTGCTGTACCTGTAGCTGGGTTGTAGTGGTTGCCGATGTTGGTGAAGACTTTAGTGTAGATCAGGGTGATGTCTGTGTTGAAGGGTCCAAATTGTCCTGCATCAGTTAATCCAGCTGAGAACGCCACCTTTGGTCTCTCTGGAAAACACAACATTTTTAAATGAAAAGATCATCATAGATATTATTTGATTCTCAGAATTTAAAAATCTGATACTGACAAAAGTGAGTTTTAAATAAAACTACCCCCATCTCTATATTACCTGCAATGTGTCCCTTCAGTTCCTCCTCTGTGGATTTCAGCTCCTCCATCATAGTTTTGTGTTCCTGCAGCTGGAGCTCAGTGGAGTTTGACCTGTCCTCATGGCACTCAGATCCACCGCTTGTGCTGCAGTCACATAAATGTACAACATCACAATATGCTTGTCTCCATCCTGACAAAGCTAGATAAACAAATGTATTTGTATTCATCCAAAACATACAATACGTTGCATCACCTTCATTCTCTCTCTTCAGCTCAGCCACCTGACTCTCACTGGTTTGCAGTCTGACTTCCAACAGATTCAGTTCAACTGTCTGTGCTGAAATGACAGCATATCAATAAAAAAGAGAGCATATCATCACCATTATGACAAAAATTAAGATTATTTTATATTACCTATTATTTTAAACATTACCTTCATTGACCCTTTGCAGCTCAGCCACCTGACTCTCACTGGTTTGGTTTGCTCAGTCTGGTCTCTCAGAACTAAATGACACAAGCAATCCCAGTTCTGACTTTGTTCCTCTCCAGTTCTGACTTTGGTGAGTCTGCCAGTTCTGCTGCCAACTCCTAGTTCTCTTTGTGACTGCCAGCTCAACTCTCCATCACCATGTCTCTCAGCTCCTTCAGCTCGGCCCAGATGTCGGATTGAGTCGTTGATTGGCTGATCTCTCTTTCTTCATTCTGAAGCTGCGCCCCAGTCAGACAGCAGCCCAGTAACACCAGCAGAACTACAGTGGTCCTCATTCTTCAGCTCAGTAGATTCTGAGACTCTGTCCCCCTCTTTATACACACAAGTCCCTGTTAAACATTACACTACTGGATCACTGACAGGAGGAGTGGGGGGAGAAAAGTGCCCCAGCACACTGTGATAAAGAGGAGAACACTGTATCATTGGATTATTTTATATTAATCATTTCACCTTTTACATAACAATGTTCTAATGAGGACATGGGAGAATATACACCTGTATTACTGTTTAAAATTGTATTTTTAAAAACATATAATAAATACTGAATCATTTTGTTATTGGAGCTTCCAAAATAAAGCACAGGTCTGGTTTACCTAAGAACAATTCAGTCACACATTTTATAATGTTCTTCTTTATAGTTTTCAGGTATCACTTGCTGCAGCTACATATTAATTTATTATATTCACCTTGATTGACATCACATAACTGTATCATATTCACTTTGATTGATTGATATCATATGAGGTTCTTGATAGTGTTTGTTAAATAGAGGAAACATGTATGTTATCCTTTAGGTAAGGTAATATAGGTGGCTTGCTTTTAAGTCATTTTTGTTACTTTAAGGTGGTTTAAGATGGTCAATGAAACTGTTAAGCTGTTAAGTATCAGATATTCATAATTCTTCTGCTGAGAAGGCCTTCAGCTTATGCTTCCAGCACAACACATTTATATTATTCAAATATTTTTTCAGAAGGCATTAAAAAAGTTTTACTCCAAACATTAAGGAGAAAATTCATCTGAAGCTATGTAAATAAATCCCCCAAAATAAATTCAATAAGGAGATGAATGAATATATTTTTTACTTGTTTTACTTGTTTATGGTTTTATATGTCCACATATAATTTATATGTCATTCTGTGTTTCAGAATGAAGTACAGAAATACAATACAGCACAGGCCTGGTTTACTTTAAAAGTCCTCAGGTTTATTTTATGATGCTCTGCTTTAAAGCTTTACAAACACAATGACAAGTAGATTTCAAGATCATACTGAAACAGAACACACACACACACACACACACACACACACACACCAATATGCATATTCATATTCAAAGTTCTTCATTGCAAAAAATTAGCCGTGAAAAGGAGCATATGGTTATTATTATTATTATTATATTATTAATAATAATAATAATAATAAATAATCATAATCATAATTTTACATCTTTATCTGTCACTCTCCCCATGCCTGAAAAATTAAACATAACTTTTCCAAGTTAAACAGACCCGCTACAAACGTGTAACGTCTGTGGTGTGCGTTTATACAGAAACACGTTGTGAGACTCAGTCCACCTGTTTCAATGAGCATGTCCCTGTTAAACATTACACTATTGGGTCACTGAGAGCAGCACTGGAGAAACTGTGATAAAGAAGGGAACACAACATCATTAGATTATTTCACATTAAGCAATTTTACTTTTACATAAACAAGTTCTGATGAGGACATGGGAGAATACACATCTGTTGTTCTTGTTAACATCAGGCTGGACCCTGACAACACTGGGGTCACAGACATACAGCACAACACAGGCCTGATCTACCTCAACAAGCCTTTATTCACACATTTATTTAAAGCAATCGATTCAAAACCTGGCACTACAGGTACATTTCCTATATCTCAGCTTTGATTGATATCATGTCATTGAAATGTGTGTTTCTTTGATTAGTGATTTGATTTGTCTGAAGTTGAGTTTTGCCCCCCTTAAAGAATAAAGGTTGAAATACTGATGACATTGCAGCATGCAGAAATACAACACAGGTATAGCATACATAAAAATGTTTTGCCATATATATTTTATAATGTTCTCCTTTATGATTTTACTAACTTGCCAGACATAGATTTGACATCTGCCACCACAAATGAAATCCCTGCATGCAGCTTTGATTGATGTTGGAAATCTGTATTTTGAGCATTAGGAGATGTGAGTTTCTTGCTTTAAGAAAGGTGTGCAGGGTGACTTTAGGGTGATATAGAAACTGCCTGGACACATCAGACTTTTATAATTCTGCTGTTTGAGGGCCTGCAGCTCTCAGGATTCTGCTCAGACTCTCCATCATAACACTTTTTCTTGATTCAAATCTGTGCTTATAGCTAAAACACGTGTCTCTTACACCAAAACTAAAACACAGCTGTAACGCATATGAGGAAAAACTGCTAGAATGCATTTCACACACATTGAAGAGTAAAGACATAAAACAACATTTCTGATAGAAAATCCCACAAAATTGTTAATTTCTTAATGCGTTTATTGCATAAGAGAGTGCATTTGTGATTGAGAGGAACTTGCACTGTGATCTTCATTACAACAGGGTCTTCTTCACATGGGGAAGAGCAGGAAGCTGCTGAAGGTGCTGCAGGGTCTTCTGCTCACATGGGGAAGAGCAGGAAGCCGCTGAAGGTGCTGCAGGGTCTTCTGCTCACATGGGGAAGAGCAGGAAGCCGCTGAAGGTGCTGCAGGGTCTTCTGCTCACATGGGGAAGAGCAGGAAGCCGCTGAAGGTGCTGCAGGGTCTTCTGCTCACATGGGGAAGAGCAGGAAGCCGCTGAAGGTGCTGCAGGGTCTTCTGCTCACACGGGGAAGAGCAGGAAGCCGCTGAAGGTGCTGCAGGGTCTTCTGCTCACATGGGGAAGAGCAGGAAGCCGCTGAAGGTGCTGCAGGGTCTTCTGCTCACATGGGGAAGAGCAGGAAGCCGCTGAAAGTGCTGTAATTTGTACCCTCATCATAGACATGGAACCCAGATGGGAGGCGCATGTAGACCTGATCCCCCACCTCCAGCTGCAGCACGGCCGCATTGCTGGAGTAATCTTCATCATCTCCGGAGGATTTCCAGTCTATCACAGACACGATGCGCTGTCCGTTCTTAAACAGAAATGAACCAAAGTGGCTCTTGGCCCCATAACCTAAGGTAGTGAATCTGAAGTAGTAGACTCCCCTCACTGGGGCTGTGAAGATCCCTGTATCAGAGGAAAAGCAGAGAGACATTAACACACACTGTCTCATCTCTCTCTAATCTCTCTCTCTCTCTCTCTCTCTCTCTCTCTCTCTCTCTCTCTCTCTCTCTCTCTCTCTCTGTCTCTCTCTCTCTCTCTCTCTCTCTCTCCTGCAATTAAATATAATTCAATGATCTTTATTCGAGTGAGAAATTTTAAATTTGTTCTTTAAATTTGTTGTACACATGTTCGGTAAAATAATAACATAACATCAGAAACAAAACACATGCGCACAGACAGACAGACAGACACACACACACACACACACACACACACACACTCACAGGAGAGAGCTGCCAGTGAAACTGCTAAAATGAGCTAATGACACCTCTGTTACCTGTGTGTTTATACAGATATACATGTAGATGGGTGTGTACTGTACCTGTAACTATGTTGTAGTGGTTGCCGATGTTGGTGAACACTTTAGTGTAGATCAGGGTGGTTTCTGTGTTGAAGGGTCCTACATATCCTGCATCAGTTAATGCAGCTGAGAACGCCACCTTTGGACTCTCTGTGAACACAACATATTAAGATTATCAGTTATAACATACATATTCTATTTATCAGTTATAGGCATTATGCGATTCTCAGAATAAAAAAAAAATAATACTGACAGCAATGAGTTTTAAACAAAGCCACTCCCATCCCTGTATGACCTGCAATGTGTCCCTTCAGTTCCTCCACTGTGGATTTCAGCTCCTCCATCACAGTTTTGTGTTCCTGCAGCTGGAGCTCAGTGGAGTTTGACCTGTCCTCCATGGCACTCAGATCCACCGCTTGTGCTGCAGTCACACAAATGTACAATATCACAATATGTTCGACCCCATACTGACAAAATTTTGTTAATTTAAATCCAAACTTTATAGTACATCACCTTCATTCTCTCTCTTCAGCTCAGCCACCTGACTCTCACTGGTTTGCAGTCTGGCTCCAAGTTCTGACTTTGTGACTGCCAGCTCAACTTTCTGCTCAATCACCAGGTTTTTCAGAACTAAAAGCCAAATAGGGATGAAAACCAAAAGCTATCACTTTCCAAACTGACCAAATGACAAAATTTTTCATATTTTCCATTGTAAAGGGACATTACATTACCTTCATTCTCTCCCTGCAGTTCAGCCACCTGACTCTCACTGATCTGCAGTCTGGTTTCCACAGCTCCCAGCTCTGTCATTGTGACTCCTAAATGTGTCTTTGTTGCTACCAGTTCTGACTTTGTTGCTACCAGTTCTGACTTAGTGACTGCCAGCTCAACTCTCTGCTCCATCACCATGTCTCCCAGCTTTTTCAGCTCGGCCCAGATGTCGGGTTGAGTCGTTGATTGGCTGATCTCTCTTTCTTCATTCTGAAGCTGTGCCCCAGTCAGACAGCAGCCCAGTAACACCAGCAGAACTACAGCGGTCCTCATTCTTCAGCTCAGTAGATTCTGAGACTCTGTCCCCCTCTTTATACACACAAGTCCCTGTTAAACATTATACTGCTGGATCACTGACAGGAGGAGTGGGGGAGAAAAGTGCCCCAGCACTCTGTGATAAAGAGGAGAACACTGTATATCAGGTTTTATTTATAAAATAAATGTACTTTTATATAATATGTTTTGACGTGGTTATGAGAAATATACACCTGCTTTTCTTTTTTAATGTATTTTTCCACACATTTTGGAATAAAGGCTGAATCATGATACATTGGGGCCTAAAGAAATACAAACAAACACAGGTCTGGTTTCATTTAAAAAGTACCCAGATCTCACATTCTATAATGCTTTGCTTTTCAGTTTGAAAAACATACCAAATGCAAATTTCCATCTTGCCGCTCCAAATTCCCTTTTTTGTACACAAAGTACATTTATATCTCCTATTATTTTCATGCTATTTTTATAATTGACAAAATGTATGTTTCTTTTATTATAAAGATATGTAAGTGTCTTTAAGGGAGTCCCCTGCTTTAAAAAATGTATTTAAGCTTGTTTTAAGAGGGTAAAAGTCAGTAAATCTGTCAGTAAATGAGTCAGTCATAATTCTGCTGTGTAATCCTGTTAGGAGCACAAACAACTTCATCTGAAGTTTGTAGGCACATACATGGGCACACACTCACAGTTACAGGAACACAGTAAAATACTGTTAAACTGGAAAGAAAGTAAATTTCTCTCGGTAACCCTTTGGCACAATTTAATGACAGAACATTATACATTGTTAAAACCTCCCTGCTATTAACATACAATCCACACTCCTAAAAATGTAGATATCCTTAAAATCAAAAATATACAAAAATATATCTTTTATTTTCCTCAGTGAAAACTCACCTCCATGGTTGTTGTTTAATTAATTTAATTTATCTCTTACTGTCCCTACTGTTTTTAAATCTCTTACTTTAATTTTGCTTAATAATTTCTATTATGTTTTGCCTACAAATACCATATTATGTTTTTATTTGCTACAATATGCAATATCATTTTGTGTATATGAAGGTACCACTCTCTACATGCTATACACACACTCGCACTCACACACACACACACACACACATACACACACACCCTCTTTCTCTCTCTTTCTCTCTCTCACACACACACACCCTTTTTCTCTGTCTCTCTCTCTCTCTCTCTCTCTCACACACACACACGCACATACTGCTAGAGTACAGATACATGTACACTAATACAGAAAAATGTTGTGAGAATCAATCCACCTGTTTTAATGTGCGTGTCCCTGTTAAACATTACACTATTGGGTCACTGAGAGCAGCACTGGAGAAACTGTGATAAAGAAGGGAACACAACATCATTGGATTATTTCACATTAAGCAACTTTACTTTTACATAAACAAGTTCTGATGAGGACATGGGAGAATATACATCTGTTGCTCTTGTTTACAGTTGTATTTTTCCACATATCTTAGAAGAAATGCTGAATTCTGCTAGACAACAGAAATATAATGTAACACGGGCCTGGTGTAAGGTAGTTTTGGGAGAACTTTCTATGTTTGGGAAAGTATGTAAGATGATTTTAAGAAAATCTTTCTTTTACTGGATGTACCTGTCATTTATAAAGCTACAGTAGAAAAGGCCTTTTTTCAGATGTTACCATCCTGTTTCAAAAGAAGCTTATTTTAATCTAACAAAATACATTTTCACATCAATCTGCAGAAAAATTTCCCAGTAAAGTTAATTATGTAATGTTAATTAAATTAGCAGTTATGAATGAAAATGGTGTGTCTCTATAATTTTGCTCTTCTCCTCCCTCTCATCAGAATTTTAAACTGTGGCTGAGAGTGTGACTGATTTCAGGAGTACTCCTCTGATTCACATTTACAGTCCCATACACATACACAAACACACACACACACACACACACACACACACACACTCTCTCTCTCTCTCCTCTGATTCACATTCACAGTCCCATACTGTGTACATGCTATACACACACACACACACACACACACACACACACACACACACACACACACACACACACACACATACACACACACTCTCTCTCTCTCTCTCCTCTGATTCACATGCACAGTCCCATACTGTGTACATGCTATATACACACACACACACACACACTCTCTCTCTCTCTCTGATTCACATGCACAGTCCCATACTGTGTACATGCTAATATACACACACACACACATACACAGTCATACACACACACACACATGCACATGCACTCACACACACATACACACATACACAGGCACACACAAACACTCACACACACACATTTTTGTGATTGCGGTTCCGTGATTGAAGGTTTAGGTACAAGAGATGTTCCATTTGTCTGCTGAAAGGAGCATGGTGACAGAGGGGTTTATTTGCATTCAGAGAGGAGGTATGGCTGCAGGGTGGAGCTGGTCGGAGCTCTTGTGTGAACATAAAACTACAACCTTATTTATGGTTGTGGTTTTTTATTTCCACACTGTAGGAACAGCAGAAAATATTACATATTTACAGCAGTTTGTCAGTTTGTCTATTTACAGCAGTAATTACAGCAGTGTGTGTAAATTCTCTGTACTTAGCAGTGTGTCAGCAGTTGGAAACTCTCTGTACTTACAGCAGTGTGTCTATGAGGTGCAGTGTGGAAACTCTCTGTACTTACAGCAGTGTGTCTATGAGGTGCAGTGTGGAAACTCTCTGTACTTACTTACTACTTATAGCAGTTCTGTTATTTACAGAACAGAAGGTTTAAACAAAAAATATCCATATTTTATTGATCTGAAAATAGTTTTGTTTTGTTTTGCTGAGTTGTCAGCGGAAGTGGCTGGCTTATTGAATAATTTTCATTGCCTGAATCAATGACATGGTAGACAGCAAGCTGATTAGTGAGCGAGAGTGGATTTTCCCCGTCGATGCTAATTGATGCTGAGGATTGAGACGGCACTGAGCTTATGTACCTTTTAATGGGATTTTTCTCCAGACTCCTGCTTGTATATCGCTGCTGCCTTCCTCCCGTGACTCAGGGGTAATCAAATAGCATCTGCTTAATTAAACCTGCTTAAGACCTGACGCGGGCTCTGTCTGCACGGACCAACGCCGACAGGCAGACGCACAACTCGCAACGCGACCGTGACAGCTCACTGCAGAGCCCGGACCTCTGCATTTGAACATCAAAAATCCACAGAAAACATTTTCTGAAAACTCATGAAATTCAGATAATGAGATCAAACGATAACATGTTCTGTGCTGACTAAATGTTTTTTTTTTTTAATCTCATGTGATTTCATCTGTGCTCTGCCTTTATATCAATGTGCAGTCAGCCAACTTTATAATGTATTACTGTCTACAGTATGTCTACATTGGAGTTTGATGCTGTCTCATTACATGCTGTACAGTCATTGGTTCCTGTTACATTATTATTATTATTATTATTATTATTATTATTATTATTATTATTATTTACTTTTGTAACTGCTATTAGGATCAGTATTATTACAATACTACAATTCTTAATTACAATAATCGTGGATGCTATAAACAACTTAAATTTCTTTGGATGGCATATTTAAAGCCAAAAAAAAAAAAAAACAGCTGAGTAAGATAACAGTGAAGCCCTAATGACATTGTGGCCATGACAGGGTTGTGGAATTAAATGGGTAATACCTAATACCGTACAATGGGCCAACTGATCATAATGATCGTGTATGTGCCAATCAATGGCACTGGTTTATAAAATGGGGAGTCTACCCACACATTCCAGCATCCCCCACCCCATCCCCACCCTCCCCTCCTTTCTTTGACCCCTCCCCTACTTTTTTGCAGATCAACCGTCCGGGCCGAAACGCTGTTTTGAAGGTGGCGACTGCACTTCATAAAGAGCCATTATCTCGCAGCGGGCATTACAAGAGCACCAATCGCATCGCAATATCTCCCTGTGTAATAAAGAGCTCAAACCTAATCTCTGGCAGCTTCCCGCGCTCTCTAATCGCCGGCAATTACAGGAACCCGGTCGAGTCAGCGCTTCCTCCCCGCTTCTCCTGAAGGTTAATTAGACCAGCTACTGCTTTTGAAAGAAGGACGTGAAAAATGTCGACCTCAGAACATGCCGAGGCGACAGACCGCCGCCTGTCTTAACCCCATTGTATCTTATTGAACACCACCGTCCTCAGTAAAAATGGCGCAGGCAGGAATTGTCCACTTTTCCACGTAAAAAGGTAAAGTAAATATCGGACCTCTTATTATGGTTACACATTCCCCTTGACCTCCACTTGAGGACTGATATGAATTACCATGAATTGATGTACAGCATTCTCTGAATTACTACCTTCCAATAGAATGCTTTCCTTCTCCATCATTGTGATTGTGACATCATCAGTGACATCACAACAAAAAAAAGCCAAAATATGGATGAAACAGGAGTGAAGTCAGGAGTGTAACAATGGAGTGTAACAATGGCGGCACTTGGTAGCGGGTGCCTTCTGGGTACACTGCCAGTTGGCATTCAGCCATGGAATGGTACCAGCTAAATAAAGTTGAGACCGTCCCTTGCGACAGACCTTGGGCAGATTCGCTGCACTGGTTTGATCACTGAAGGTCATCTTACATGTATCCTGGCAACAGAGGCCCCTTGGCAGCCCCACAGGTTATATACAATAAGCAGATGGCCGGCTCCAGTGTCGCTTCCATCCTTCCAGCATCGCCACTACAGGAGGTTCCGGTTGGCAAGTGGAGTTTTGCGTGCAACGGTACAGTACAGGACATCCATAGCATTGGATGTACATGGCAAAGGCATCGCATTTTGGTCGCACTCCATTCACAAATATTTAGAGGCTGCATCAAATTGGTACAGTATGAGAGAAAACGGAACCTCCAGTGTCAAGAATACACAGTTAAACATTTGTCAGGACAACAAAATAATGTGGTACTAACCTTCCGCAGGGGGCACACAGAACACGGTTAAGAGAGAGAGAGAGAGCTGGGGAAAATAGATAAAGAAAGAAAGACAGCATATATAAGAGACATAAAAAATGCAGGGGGAAAAAAAGGTGAATACTAAAGACTGTGACTAACAGCATACAGGACCTGGGATGGGCCTTATGAGTGCACTGGTTTCTCTTGCGGTTGGCAGCCAATGCAATTCTAGCTGGTATCTTCACTGGAGGGGCCCAGAGTCTCAGCTCAATTAGCAGTGGGCTGCAGCCACGTCCCGCAATCATTTTATTTGAATAATTCAGTAATTCCTGGAGTTCGGGCTCCATCACACCGGGAATCGAGATGGCTTTACAGGGAGCTTTATCACATTATGTTAGGGTTACGTAACCGTGGCCAGGCGGTGTGTGTGTGTGTGTGTGTGTGTGTGTGTGTGTGTGTGTGTGTGTGTGTGTGTGTGTGTGTGTGTGTGTGTGTGTGTGTGTGTGACAGATGGGGGTGGGGTGGGGTGTGGGGTGCGATGAACCAGATTCTCTGAATGTGACTCTCCGTTCTGTCTCTCTTCAGGATTAGCGGCTTGGGCCGAACGACGAGAATTTGTGCCGTGTGAGAAAATGAAAAGGACACGATCGGCGTGTAAATTGATGTAAACTGTGACACTGCGTCCAACGCAGCATTGAGCTTTCACTGTACTCGGAAAAGAACCAGGCTCGTTTTCCGACTACGAGCCACGATTTTCGAGACTCGCATCATACCTCCAGATGGCAGAAGACATGGAGCGAGCTCCTAAATCCTGTGTTTATCCCCAACCTTTCAGACCCTGGCGTGTTTACTTTCCTTTTTTTAATGCTTTCACATGTTCTCTCCGATATCGCGCAAGCGGAATCAACCGTGCAGGAGCAAACAAGGGTCAAGCAAACAAATGTGTTTCGCAATATCTCCTCCGGATGCATCCTTTCGATCCGCAGCAGGTGAACTGCGCGCTCTTGTGTTTTTGAAACTGTGACTTTGTACCACATCAAGCTACCAGGAGAAAACCAGGAGCAAACAGCCTTCACCAGCTACCAGCTCTTTGCCCATGTTTAACGCATATTCCTATATAAAACTGCTAATAATCAACGGACATGTTTTATTGGATTTATTATTTTTTTAATTGTATATTCTTATATTGTATATCATTTTTTTGTCAACTGGATTTTTATCACCTATTTTTTGGAATGCTGTAACACTTAAATTTCCCTCTGGGATCAATAAAGTTCTCCCTCTATCTATCTGTTTGTCTATCTATTTATCTATACTGTACACCATTTCTGAATCCCGATAAAAGAGTCTGTGAGTGTCATTGCTGCCCAGTCATGTGGCCAGTCTTCCTTCATGCTGGCCTTGCCTCAGATCCACACATAAAGCCAGAGGCTGGAAGGCAGTGTCAGATTCTGAAACCATCTCATTCACAGCTTACCAACAGGCTTGAAAATGGAGATTAATAAGATGCATACTGCAAGCTCGAAAACTCAACTCAATAAGCCATATGCCCTACCTCTCTCATCTTTGATATGAATATGTCATACCTAATTCAAGTCTTCCCCGTTGAGTCATTTCTCTTTGAAAAGTGATACATTCGGAAAGACAGGTCACAAGAACAGGTTAGCCAGCTAATGCATCCCACCAGCCTTTGCGCTGCTCAAGCTGACATGATGTGAGTGAAACTAATGTTTATAGCTAAGTCAAATCTACCCTTCATCCCCTTTGTTCAAAAGGTGGAAGAGAGTAAAACTGCCTCTTTACCAGCTCTGGTGCACAGCTGTCCACAAGGAAGGTTGGCAGTAAATACCTATGTGAAAAACCTAGCTGTATGGCCGTCTCTTGTTATCTGTGTGTATGTGTGTGTATGTGTGTGTGTGTGTGTGTGTGTGTGTGTGTGTGTGTGTGTGTGTGTGTGTGGTGTGTGTGTGTGTGTGTGTGATTTTGGGGAATTTAATCTGTTGTTAAATTCCTGATGTGTTTCCAGGTTTATATTTCAGTCAATTCGACCCAGCCTGGCTCAGTTAGCTTATTAGCTAATTATCATTAGCCTATTGTAAGCCTCTGTATTTACATATTTCTGAAGCATTGTCTGATCATTTGCTTGAGGGCAGCTCAAGACTGAACAGCTAAAAATTTGACTGTTCTTTTGTTTGAGAGCAGACATTGGCCAAATTTGATTCAAAGCAAGCAGCAGATAACCAGGTATCTAGTAGCAAATCCATTAGGGAAAAAATACATTCAAAACGTGAGTCATGTGGCTCTTGGAAGAAAGAAAGCTTCATCTGAGCTTCATTATGTTTCCTATCAATTATCTTTCACTTCATTATCACCATCTATGTCTTGCCTCCCTTGATTTAGGCAGGGGGCTGGATTTTTAAAAATCATTTCGGAAACTGAAAAGCGTTTGTCACTGATGGAATGAGGGCAAATTTTAGGCGCCGCTAGCAAAAACCCCCAAGGGTTTCTGGAAGAGGCAAATGCAAGTCAATAAAACTCAATAAAATGATCCTCCGACTGATAAACCTCAGCGTGCTTAAAGTCCCGGCTCCATGCTACCTGGAGGTTTCATAGCAACAGGGCCCGTTCTCCACATTTCATGCTAAATAACTGTTGGAGGCCAGTTTTATAATTTAAACAGCTGAATGGACATTGATTTATTTTAATGTTAAGGTGCTATTACTTTGATGTTTTGACTTGTGTGGTGAGCGCTGCTTTAAACCCAGGCATTTAACCAGCTGAAGTCCTCAGGTCGAGACACCGTGAGAAATTATCCCAATTCTCTATCTTCCTTCTTTCCTTGAAATATCATGAAAAGTAACAGATGTACAAGGTAGTTTTGTTTTGTGCAGAAGTTCAAGTTGGGTGGTGTACCGTCCCCTACTATCCAGCCAACACCATCCCCCCCAGTCAAACACACACTCACACACACGCACACATGCACACATGCACACATACACACGCATACTCACATACATGCACACATGCACACATACACACATACACACGCATACTCACATACATGCACATGCTCACACACGTACAACACACACGCACACACACACAGTTTTAGCACTCCCACTAGCCATGCTAACATCTGAGTTAGCGTACTGTGCGCCCCACAGGGAAACAGTCGCACAGAATATCTCCACTCAGCGAATAATTAAAGCCAGCCATGTTTACACTGCAAACATGGTGAGAGAGGATAGGTTGTACGAAACACAAGGGGGTTTTTACAGAGTGCAGCAGGATCGTCACATCTCTGCATTTATTCTGTTACTTCAGGGAATATTTTTTTATGGCTCCATTGTTTGCACAGTGAATTTTGTTCTTCCCTGGAGATCACAGTGGCACGAAGAAAAAAAAACCTTCTGAAGTGTAACAGCTGTAAGCTGAATAAATAAAGCAAACACACACAGATGGAAAATTATTAGTTTTCAATGTAATCACTACTGAGGTTTTTTTTTAAGTTATCGTAATAATAATGAAAGTGGAGGAAATACTTCAAGGTAATAAAAGTGTTTTATTATTCAAGTGGACATGAGGCTGGTGAAAAAAAAATGTCACATGTTGTTTGTTTGACCAATATGTAATTTTCCTCTGATTATCAGTTATTTATATTTCCTCGAAGGTGCTGACATTCAGCCATAATGAGAAAGGGCAATGAAACTGCTGTTGTGCCTGGAGGTGAGTATGGCATAACTGTTATTGATTGATCTCTGGCAGGTGGAATTCATAATCTAATCACAATATTCGTGTTGGAGAGGGAGAAGGTTGGAATGAGGACAAACGACCTGAGAACGTCCCAATAGCTCATGCTCAGGTGATTGTATTTCCTAGTATTCATTTCCCATGACCACCCTGTGCCACCCTCCAGGCCTGAAAGTGACCCCCAAAAAAAAACAAAAAAAAACTATCACCATGAGCTCCTATATACCACATCAGGTGATTCTATCATGTTTTATTCTATCATGATTATTATTATTATTATTATTATTATTATTATTATTATTATTATTATTATTATTATTATTATTATTATTCTGATGCTGGGTTTTAGAATGTTATTTATATTTGTATATTATTTGGGGGTAGGGTTTCTGCAAGTTGATCTCTTTGCTGGTGTTGTTGAGGGTCTAATCCATACACTATGAGAGTCCGCTGAACTATGAGAGTCCGCTGAGTAACTTCAGCTTACAGTAAATTTCCGGTGTTTTTTTTGTCTTCTTGTGATTATTTCTTTTTTTTGTTTTGTAAAAGCACAACCATAGCTATAAATATACAGCAGCATCCAGCAATGGATGTGAGTTCCCGTGAATCCAACAGAGAGGCCGTAAAGCGCCAGCTAGTGACGAAGTCGAAAAGGCTTTTATGATGTTGCTTGGTCCCGGCTAACGCTGCTCTGCCTCCCACAGGAAGTCATTTCAGGAAGTCACTTAGATGCGTCATCCGCCATCGCAGAGCATATTGCCACATAACTCTGACTCGCTTCTCATTCATTGTGTTATTATTAGTTTTTTTTAACATGAATATGTGTCCGTCCATAAAACGATCACACACCACGCCGCGCCACCCCACCCCACACCCCCCGACAAAGACATTGCAGCGGTATAGACTCATGAAGAGATGGTTCAAACAGTCAGTATAGAGGGGTATGTGGGCTCGGCATGGTTTTTGATATGCTACCCTGAGGTCTGAGGTGCATTTCAAGGTTCAGTTTGGGACTCTACCTGTCCGGGGGGGTGATTTTAAACCCACGTTTAGACATGCAAGAGATACCATTATACAGAGCACCATAAACAGCTTATATGTCTACACACTATTCATTTACACAGCTGCACATTCACTGCAGTACTTCAGTGCAGATGTGCTGTCGCTCAGGGGCCACAACAGTAGTCACTCTACGCTGCAGCCTCTGGGCTTTAGACCCAGCTTCCTGTCCTCTCTGCAACACTGTGGCCCTGATATCGTCTGCAGGACGTGGCCCCCTCCAGCCGTTTCCTCCCAAAATCGCTGCTGCACGGCCTGTGGCGTCACCATGGAGACCGCTCCGCGCAGTCACAAACCGGGGTGCGCCCCGCGCCGGGGTCTCCGAGCGGAGTTTAATTAACAAAGTGGAGATATCTCGGTTAAGCACTTCAAATGTCACAGCTTTAAGTGGAAAGACCATACAGATGTAGTACTTAGTGGAGCAGAAACCAGGCTGGGGCTTCCAGTTCTATTTATTTGCAATTTAAATGACGGGGGCCGTCTCCAAACTCAAACCAGATAACAGAATTTATATGCCACGGCGCATTCCTGAGGTGATAATCCAAGATTTTATGCAAAACTGTGGCAGGGTTTTCCTGGGTCCAGAATAGGGTCATCAGTTCTGCTTTAGCTGGGACACCCTGTATTTCAGCCAGAAACACTGAGCATACTGTGGACTCCTTTCCTTTGTGATACGTCAGATAACACAAAACATGCCTGGAATGTTCAGTACGATTTAAGTCAGCTTCTCACCGGGGCCAGACCCTAATTTTATAATGTGGACATTCCTCAAACATTCTTAGAGCATTGTATCGTTCCGAACGAGGTGCTGTTGAAGCCAACAGAAAGCATTTCAGGTAGATAACCTTAAAGACACATCAAAGAAGCCAGACAGTTTTCACCCCAGGAGCATTTATCTGAATGTTCTGGGAATGTTTGGACAACAAATAATGTTTAGTTGGGATGTTGTACGGAATGATATGTGAACATTGGGCTTCATTCATTAATTAATTGGATTCTCTGATCAGAACAATTTAAGCAACATATCGGCATTCATCAATATTTTGTATCCATTCCCATTGTCCCATATTTTATATTGTGATGACATCACCTCATTATGTTAGTATATAAGCAAATGTCATTTGTTTATTCATAATTAAAAATGCATCAAATAGAATTAACTCATAACACCTACATAAGCTCCGCCTACCCACAGTCAACATTATTAAATCCAGTGCACATCACCACGTTGTGTGACGTATCCAGGCAACACTGTCGGCAACCATAGACTGGGTTAAGTTTATAGTCTTGAAACCCAATCAAAACAATCAGTTCTTCTGAACCCTGTGTGGAAATTATTTATGTGTCCCTTGGGGATTTATGTTCCCTGGACTACATAGTGTGTGAGTGGAGCGGTGCCGTAATAGGATGCAGACCGTGGGGCCCATCCACTCTCTGGAATAGTGCCTTAACAGAAGAATCCCCCACCAGCAACCCTCTACTGTGGCTTTCTGATTGCATTAAAATCTTTCATTCACTCATATTATTTTGCTCATGCTTCATTTTTCCGTAAAAAAAAGAGAATAAATTTTGTCCCTCTGGGTGAATGGATGAGGGGAGGAGGCTGTTGAAGTATATCAAATCCCTTTTCACAGTGTTAATTTGACATGCCCGTTTCCACACATTCCTCTGCACAGACACAATTACCTTAAAGTACCCGTCATTGGAATTAAAATGTCCCGTTTATGTTTTTGATATGTATAATGTATTCATGAGACTGCTGCTGCATAAATATAGACTGTTCATCCCGACACAGATTGGAAATGTTTTAATATGCATAATTCATATTCAAAAATAATTGTTGATGAACCATACTGTTACACATGCCAGTTTACACACACACATGCACACACACACACACACACACACACACACACACACACACACACATACACACACACACACACACACACACAGATCACAAGAGACGGCCATACGGCTAGGTTTTTCACATAGGTATTTACAGCCAACCTTCCAAAGCAATTGTCCCATTTCTCAACAACACCCCCAAGAGACCACTTTGTGTAAAGCTATACAACTAACCAAAATATTCTCTCTTCAGCCACCTCCCTCAAAAATAAAACACTGAAATCAAAGTTTGCCTGCCTCTCATCGGCATGGTAATCTAGTCTTATTTACCTGACTGTGTCCAGTTGGTTCCCTCCACCAGGCCGTTTTATTTGGCAGTATCCCACAGTTCCCTTGGTCTGGCTTTTAAACGTCAGTTTTACTTTGTAACCGTTTGCACGTGCTGATGGAAGAAGGTGGACTCTGCGTTCTCCACGCAGCGGCGAAAAGTCCAGTCATAAAAATCTCCAAACAATGTGTAAAAGTTTACGATGTCCCTCGTGGCGCGAGGCCTCCCTACAGCGGAGTTTCGTATTATTTCCTGCATAATAGATACATCACCATGGGTCACCTTCCACATGCTGCAACCTTCTTCATATTCATAAAGCTGCATATTCAGCGCTTCACGGCTCCATCTCTCCGTGTTTCAGCGCGGGCAGTTCATTATGCCGAGGTATAATGGGTACAAGATCACAGACAATCTGCTGGCAAGCAGTGCAAATCTAAGGAATAAAATGAAACGATTAAGTGATACTGTTTATTTATTTCTTCTCATTTATTCAGCTGATTACTTACATATTTATGTAATATGTTACACATTGATATTTGAGTGAGGGTATGTATGCTCTGTACTACAAAATTGTTTTGCTGAGGATTATCAAATAAATAAATAAATAAATACTTTTTTCCAGAGCCAGATATACAGAGCGATACAATTCAAGGGTAATGGAAAGATAAAGCATTTATTTATTTAGTTGTATATCTGTTTGATGTTACTTACGTATGTATTTACTATATTATTATGAATCAGTTATTATTTTATATGTCTTTGTTTGTTTGTTTGTTTGTTTGTTTGTTTAGTGATGCTTTTATGTAATGTACAATATACTTGTAGCTGAGTGTGAGCGTATGTCTTTGCTGTAGTATAAAACTGCTTACCTGTGGAATAACAGGTAAATTGATAAAGTCGTGCTGTTCTCCAGAACCCTAGACATACAGTTTGTGGGTTAAGTGCAGCTTCACCAGCCCTATGTCTCTGCTTACTTCAGTCTCCCCCTTTCAGTTCAGACTTCTTAAAATATACCCAGACTCTCCCTTCTCTTCATGCACACTTTTAGTATTTGTTCCAGACGCTTGCTTTATGTCTGGATCTCCCACATGGCGTCGGTCCTTCCTGACCTCCTCCCACCTCCCGCGCACCTCCTCCTATCCTCCCAGCTCCTCCCCCTGTCTGCAGTACTTGAACGAACAGAAAATGATGCAATGATACAGAGTCTCCCTCATGCACACTAAGAAATCGAGATACAGGAATGGATCTAAAAGGGTATAAATGCTTTGTCGCTCCAGCTGTACCCCAGCAGGGTACGAGCACTGTACCTTTAAACATGGGTACGTCTGATTGTACCTTTAATATTAAACAAAGGTCTGCTGTCATCACCTTAAGGACCATTTCCCTACCTTATAGGGTACTTTTCTGACAAATGTACCTTTGGGTACAGAAATGATACCCCATTTCTCTGTGTGTATATTGGGGGTGGGGAGAGTGCGGGGTGGGTGGGGGGCGTGGTGGTTCTGCTCTTCTCAGTCCTGAGGCATGAAATATAGATTCTGGTGGTGAGACACTTCAGGCTACAGTCAATCAAAATTCACTTTGAAGGCGAACTAAATTCAATCAAATCCAAGTTTACATAATTTCAACATGATTTTCTCGGAGCATGCTATATTTTATTGGAGAAGAGCAAACAAATATCCTTTGGAATGTGTTCTTTTCACTGTAAAATGGAATAGCATAAGAAATTAAGTGTGTATCCCTGAAACCAGTCCACCTTTTATGCTTTTCCCACATTTGTGCAAGATGTAACCATATTGAGGCATGAACGGTGTGTTAACAGGATGCAGACTGTGGGGCTCGTCCACACGTGGCCTTAACGAGACCAAGCACCACCTGTGTGATCCTGTGTCTGTCTTTGGCTGAGGCCTTGGAGAGATATAGAACAGCCGGCCAATAAGCTGCTCACGCTGCATCTCCTTCTCCATTACACAGTTATTACAAATGCCAAGCCGTCAGCTGAAACGTGTGCGTTCTTCTTCTCCCCCCTCTTCCTCTTTAGTGTACAGGCACTGATTAGCGTTATGCAATCAATAAATCTTTTCTTGACCTGACATTCCATAGTTTATCTGGGCGGAGTTCTGCCTCTGGTGGGAGGGCTCTCTGTGTCTTATGAGCTGACTCCAGCGTTTTGAGACAGGCCTTGTTTGATCCATGACTGATCTGAGATCAGGGCAGTATGTGCAGTCCTTTCCACTGGTGTGGATCATGTTCTGCACCTTTTTGGACCGTTGGTGATGACAGCTGCCTTCCCTTCCTGTGGTGGAGTCTACTTCTCCCTGATGCTCAGATGGCACTCAAGACGCCACCTCCTGCTCCCTGATTGGCTCAGGCTGGTTGTCGAGGCCTCACCGATATTCTGCTTGTAGAAACAGGGAAATGGAAAAGGGTGAGGCCTGGCTCTCACAACCCAACCAGCTACCCAATGGTCTGCCCAGTCTGGACTGTGAGAGTGTGATAGGGAGAACACACCAAGACTGAGGGCAGCCATGTACAGGATCGGCATGGCAAATCCACAGTCCTGGAAATAGCATTACAATTATGAATGTATTGGGATTGTTGGAATCAGATTTAGAATGTAATGAAAACTTGAAACTTGCCTTACAATTAAGAATGTAATGTAATGACCTAGTCCTGGAGTCAGTATTAGAATTAAGAATGTGATGGCCTAGTTCTAGAATCAGGTTTAGATTTAAGAATGTAATATAATGGCCTACTTCTAGAATCAGCATTAGAGTTAAGAATGTGATGGCCTAGTTCTAGAATCAGGTTTAGAATTAAGAATAAATGTGACAGTACTGGAATCAGAATTAAAATTAAGACTGAGATGGGACAGTAGGACATAGGACAGTGAGGATTGCAGCGTATGTTTTCTGGAGTAGAGATTAGGAAAGTTTTGTGATAGCTTTGTAAAGAGGATTAGAATTGGAGTCGCAAATGATAAGTTATGGAAAGATTATTTGAATTAAAAATGAGATAAGAAAACATCTGGGAAGAAGATTGAAAGCTGTGATTGGAATCCTGCTTTGGAGGGGACAGCGAGAATGATCAGGCTTAACGCTGCAAACTGTGATGCCAGTGAAAGAAAAATCAAAACCCCGTCACCTCAGCCAACCCCACAGAAGCACATCTGATCTGCCCGGTCTCAGGCCACATAATTAATATTTCAACCTGGACCCCTGTTCTACATTTATGGATTCTTTATGTGTTTTTGAAATTGATATAATTTAAAGAAAAAAGTCATGGAGATTTGAAAGGATTTATGGACTAATTAAAGTGCCCCCTTAAGTAAAGGGGTGTTGTTTTATACACCGAGAGGCAAATTAATGTAAAATTAATGACTTCTTACATTTTACATTTAGTGATTGAATACCCCCCAACCCCCTCCCATTCTGAGCCCACATCTAAAATTACGTATCAGGTTCAGTTACACACTCGCCCACCGTCTCCAGAGAAGCACCTGATATTCCCCCAGCCTCCCGCGCTGGATCGCAGCCCCGCGGCCGCTGTCTGACTTCGTTACCGCCGTGGAAGGGGAGACAAAGGCCTGCTCCAAAAACAGAGAAGGCCAGAGAGCAGCTCTCAGACACACCCATACTGGCCTCTGCACGGCCCTCCGCTCCCATTCCCAAGCATTACAGCTGAGATGGCCCAGCCTTCAATCCGCCAACGGCGGCGCAAGACGGATAGCGCTTTACAAACTTGAAAATGATCCGGTCCACAGACAACGCAAGACGGATAACGCTTTACAAACTTGAAAATGATCCGGTCCACACACAAAACTGCAGACTGCGTAAATGCATGTATACACGTGTTTAATATATTGATACTTTAGCAGCAGGGAACAAAAAGAGATGTAGACAGATGCAGTCTGTAAAAGGGCCTGTTCAGAGCCTGGACAATGATCAGAGTCTGAGAAATTACCTTTTCAGTGTATGAGATTTTTTTGGCTGACATTTGCAAGTTTCTTACTTGCTCTATAAAAAATTTCCAACATGCCGTGATTTAGTTCTTTTCTATATTACAAATTTGATATAGCTGTCTACATGCAACCTTCTATACCACTATGACCATGTTTTGGGGGATTTATAAAGGTACCAAGAAGTCAAATTGACCGGAGGGGCGGAAATTCACAAATTACACTGAAATACACTGCAATGAAATATGTTTAAAGCAGAATAGATGTCACAAAACTTTCACAACGTTTATGATTTTTTCAAATGTTCAAATACCTGTGGTTTTCCAGATGTTTCGATATATTTCAATATAAAAAATGTCAAGTCACTGAAGAATTGAAAATCTGTAAATAATAGTGGTTTTAGAATTGCTTTCAAAGCCACAGACAAGTTAGGAAATACCTCTATTTCCACTGTGTCGCAATCTACAAGGCTCTGTGCTGTTGTGCTACCGCTACATATTTCTATAACTCTCTGCTTTGGATGAAAAGAAAATACACAAAGGGCAAACTTGATAAATGATGTGTTTTAACGGATAGTGGGTAGGCATTTTTTACGCAAAGTTTAGACAAAGGCAAAGCAAAGCGGGTGAAAGAGAAAGAGAATTCGTAGTGGAGAGGGACCCTCGGCTGGGCATCTAGCCACGAGGCGGGATCACTGCGGGGGATTGATAGTTGGCGGCCCTGCGGACCGCTCCGCACAGTCTCGCCTCGCGCGTTCGTCTCCAGCTCGAAATCCAGAAACCTTTAAAAAATGTCAAAGCATTGGAACAACACTTTCGGCGCGAGGCGCAGACAGCCCACCATTTTGGACGCCAGCGATGTACTTCTGCAACAGCAGTTGCAGTTACACGCCGTTACAAAGGCAAAATGACATTTACAATCTCTGCCAAAGGAACTGTGGGTACTGTCAAGATTCCCTGCCAAACCGAAAGCATTTATTGGAGGGGAGCACCAGCTGGGCAACAGTAAGGAAAGTAAGTCGTTGACAAGTAGGCAAAGTTTAACTTGGGAGAATCCGAGCAGGCTGCTGAAGGAACAGAGCAAAATGCTTTGGTTAATGGCGAAGCTTTGTGTGAAATGGCGCGCCCAGGTTTGCGGAGTGATTGAACTTTGGGATTGACAGGTGTTACGCTAGACACCTGTTCCTAGTCACCGATCTTCCCAGGTGGGAAACAGGAGTGTCATTTCAGTGTGGTGTGTGGAAACGCCTCTGACTGACTTCAGTAACCAAGATTTGAATATCAATGAGGGTGCTGAACCCCAACGATTTACAGGAGACACCAACATGTCAGAGTGCTATGGTCTGTGGAGTCATGTGTGTGTGTGTGTGTGTGTTTATGCATGTATGATGTATTGTCTGTGTGTGTGTGTGTGTGTGTGTGTGTGTGTGTGTGTGTGTGTGTATGTATGTGTTTATGTATGTATGATGTATAGTGTGTGTGTGTGTGTGTGTGTGTGTGTGTGTGTGTGTTTAAGGATGTATGAAGTATAGTATGTGTGTGCGGTGTGTGTATGTGTGCGTGTGTTTAAGTATGCATGATGTATGGTGTGTCTGTGTGTGTGTGTGTGTGTGTGTGTGTGTGTGTATGCATGATGTATGGGGTGTGTGTGCATGTCTATGATTTTCTGTGTGCGGTGCGTGTATGTGTCTGAGCAATCCCACAGGAGAAGTGGTGTGAATCACACTTGTGGGGTGGCAGGGGTGTTGAAAGATGAGCTGACATGAGGCTGGTGGGGGTGGGGGTGGGGGGGGGGTGTTCAATAGAAGGTGTTTTATGTCCTCTCATCATTTTCAATAATAACTGGCCCCGAGCAACACTGGTCCGCCCCTGTCAGCTGCATACGACAGAACTAACCGGGGGACGCGCTTTTTCTCATCAGGTTAGTCCGTTTGGACCGCTCCACGGAGTTTCACAGAAGCCTACGCACATCCATAATGTCTGCAGAAGCGTGGCAACGAAGAGGGAACAATGCCAAATCAGAAGAAATACCGGCACACTGCTAACAAAAACACTACACTACAAAACCATGTCTGCACACTTGCGTTTAACTGAAAGGCAGGGTTAAGGACACATGTTGATTGAATTTAGACCAACAGATTGCTGTCCCACCCTCCTTGTGCCAAGAACCAGACCCTCCTGGATAATTTTTAAAGATAAATTATTACTTGATTTAATTACTATGTATATAAGTAATACTTTTTCCTATATTATACTTAATACTGAATTTACTCTCTTGTTTAACTCTTTGTCTGCCCTGTGCCAGAAGCAGATGGGCTTCCCCTCAGAGCTGGGTTTAGCTGAGGGTTCCTTTCTGTTAGCCTGTCAGTTCTACCTGGGAGTTTTCAGGTACCCACAGTCTGCCTGGACAAAGACGCACTTGAACTGTTTTCCTCAACTCCGGGACTGTGTTTTCAAAAGATGCTGGTGAATATTCCAAACGAAACAAACAAAAAAAGGTTGCAGGCTCATACTCCTATTAAGAATGATGCCGCTCAATTCTTTGACTTATAAAGCTGAATTTGTTCCTGGAAACTACACAAATGTGTTACTGAACAGCAAGCTAAATTTTGGCTTGTATGTAAATAACTAAATAAAGGCGTAAGGCAAAAGTAATCATGATAATTACATCAACAAATATTGTAATATCCAGCTGGGCAGTCTGTCAATGTGTCACCAGAAGGCCGATTAAAAGAAGAAACGGTCACACTGCATTCACACCAAATGAAGGTTTTGCTTCCTCCAAGTGCATCATGGGACAGCAACGGATCTCTGTCTCTAATGACTGGAGCATAGGTTTTATTTATGAAGCTGTCAGTCAAACGTAATTCTATGAAATGTGGAAATGATACTAATTTACAAAACCTTCAGCAGCCCTCTCAGGGTGCTGTAGCCGTATCCACCAGCTGACAAACACATGCAAAATTACACCTGCTGTCACCATGGTTTTATTGGATTTTTTTTTTTTTTGGGTTGGACAGATGCAGACTCGTAGCACGGTGTTAGCGAAGAGCTGAGAGCACAAAGTTATTTCCCATATGTAATTGGGTCGGCTAGCGCTTTAACCCGACTGCTGAGGGAAGGGAGGCAAATTTTATTCAAGCAGTGTCAAAGCTTTGTTATTACCTGTCTGCTCTTTGTGTGTGTGTGTGTTTGTGTGTGTGTGTGTATGGGGGATAGAGGGGTGGGGGGGGTTGGGCTTTGAATTATTTACCTGACTGTCGCTCGCTTTGGTAGGGCATGAGTCGACCGGTACCTCTGCTGAAATCGACCAAGGGCCAGCCGATCAATGCCGCTTCAAGTACACTTTCATAAGCAGAGGAACCAAGAGTTTTACTGATGAGACAAAAACAGGGAAACGTTTCACATGTAATCAATAAATCAGTCACAGTAAAAGGGGAGACGGTTTCATGACTACCAAAACGGCGGGGGTGCTTTTGTGTGATTGACTTATTTAAACAGCTTGCTCTGGAGAGGATACCTGGTCCAGACATGCCAGCTGTATGTTGGTGAAAAAGTAAACTAAAGTGTAAACTGTTCCATCGATATTCCCCCCGGCTTAAATCAAATCAAATTGAGCTTTTACGTTAGCCCTTTGTGCTAAAGACATAGGTGTGTACATTAGATTGTAGTAAAGGGTTTTAAGGTGAAGATTTCATTTCGTAAGTTCCTAAAAGATCACAGAATATTTTTATTTAAGATGTAGTCTTGCCAAAGCACTGCCAGTTGAGTTAAAAACACGTGCATCGATTTAAGGAACCTAATAAATAAATTTCATAAAAATAACTCAATAATTTAGTTTACATGCAGTCTTGCTAAAGCATTGCCTTTTGGTTTAAAAACAGAGATGTGAAGATCAAAGTAATTTAATCATTAAATTCATGAAAGATCATCCAATACTTCACCATAAAATGTGGTCCTGCTGAAGTACATTCGTCTGGATTAGTGTAAAAACCCAAAAGGATGACTGAAAAAAACCAAGGCAAGCACAGCACAGATTCTGTTTGATAACCTGTCTTTACTCAACAGAGGTCTGACTTCATTTCCAATACGTTATTTATCTGAGCTAATTGCATTACAGGGTATCTCAGCTGCATGGTTAATGCTGTCCAGCCATTACTTATGGAATTGGAAAAAAAGAAACATGGAAAAACTCCATTCGTCTTTCAGCCCACAGAAAATGTTGCGTGTAAACGACAGGAAAGAATTTGTTGTCAGTATCACAAGGGCCAGGAAAGAATTTAAAGATTGTCTGAGCTGTGAGTAGGCTCTAAGATAAGAAATCAGCTCCCTAGAACAGCTGTCTTGCTCTTCAGTTGGCTGTTATAAACTACTTAGTCTATAGCCTTGCCAGGACCATGCCTCTGTGCTATAGGCTTGGTGAAAGCTGATTTTTTCATATCAAGTAACCCCGCCCACTTTTGGAATGCAAGCAACGTTTTGTAACCAATCACATTAATTCATAGACAGCAATTCAAAGGAGACGTTTTCACACTTCAGTGAACCTTCAACATGAGAGAATGTGGCCAATGACTTCAGCAGAACTTGTTTGCAAGATTGAGGTGCTTTAGGCTTCCTTCCCGTCATGACACTGTGTCACAGCCAAATGGGAGTCTAGCTCCAATTTTCTGCAGGGATCTAGAGGCATTCTGTGTTAGCTGGGTGGCCGAAATTTTTGTATTTGTGATTGAAATAAAATAAAAGGGTCGAGCCCACAGAAGCGGTAGCTGGAAACAACACTACATTCCCGATTATGGAAGTTTTCAAACCCTTGTTTTTGTTTTGTTTTTTGGCACTTTTTTTCAGCACACTTATTATTCTGAGACCCGAATCCTTTAGTCTAAACGTCATTAGACAGTAGACATCCCCCACACACTTTGGGGGTGCGAGGGTTTGGTTCATAACAAACTGTAACTCCCCCCACCCCCCAAATTTGAGTAGCAGCAAAGTCCCGCGTCTTTCTAATGAACCTCAACTTCCCAGGTCAGCATCGCTAAAGATAACTGAGTCCTCAGCTGACCTTCCTCGTTATGTAAAGATCGATTTAAAATAAATAATTAAAGAAACCCAGATCCCTTTAGTTTGAGGTCTTTTGAGCTTTGAGTGAATGTCAGCGAGATCAAAGCCCTGTCTTTCCTCTTAAAAATCAGAGATATATTTCACAAATGCCCATAAATGTGTTGAATAACACAAGGCCTGTGTCAGACCTAATTAAATGAGCACAGGCATGTGGATTAATGAAAGCTCAAAGTACCTGGGAAAAGCGACGCTGTCCAGATTAAGGCAAAGGGGATATCAATAGGCTAAATGATACAGAAAGCAGACCAAATAACAGCCAGCAATGGAGGTATTAGCCATGGCCCATGTGCATTATTAGAGGTGATCGCTGATATGGAGGCTGAAAAATATCAAATCATGACACTAAGCAAAGTTTAACACCAGTAACCATCTGTAAGTCTGTCTGTTTTAAATTACCAGACAAAAGACCGTTGTTACCGTCCCCCAAACCCTGCCATGAAACTGCCTGAAACCTGCTGGGGAGGTCCCCCTCCTTTTTTCAGAAGGGGACTTCAGCACTTAAAAATGATGAACGTGCCGAAAGGGAAAAAACTCCCGCTCACTGACTGAACTTGCGAAAAACAGTGGGTTCATTCGATTACGTTTTGGGTCCGATGAAGGCTGGCACGACTGAGAGATCAGCCTGGTTAATGTGAAACCGATTTCAGGTTAATTAGGTGAGTGGGAGTCCTCTCAGATAATTAACATTATCACTGCAAAGTGTCAGGCTAAAAATACAGGACAACACTATGAGTCACAGTGCCTGCTTTGCTGCAGGTGAGGTGCAGGTCTGCAGCCAGCGATGGAAAAAACTGTAGGAGACTTCTTTTTCTAAAGGTGGCTACTTCTGCTGTTCTGCAAACTCAAAAGAATAATATTCTCACTTCCCTGCATGAATGACTTAATTTAACCAAAGTTATTCATGCAATAAATTGCCCTCTGACAATGTCACGACAGTACTTTCTAACATACACACAATCACGCACACACGGACCCATTTTCTAAGGTGCTGAATGTGGCTATATTCTCTTGTGTTTTCTTGTCCTTCGTGAGTGAAACATGCTTGTGAATTCAAAGCAGCGTATCATGACGAGACAAGATATGATGATTTCGATTGCTCGGTAGTCACAAAAAAGCGATCTGTCTTTCTCCTCCACTCTCCAGCTTTGTTATTTTGTAATACTGGCTCCATGGAGGCTAACTTCACGTTTCTTCATATGCTAAGCAATCTGCCTTCTCAGGGAGTTTTTGGCAAATTTTTTCTCACCGGCCAACTAAAGAGTTCAGGTATTTCAAACATGCATTTTCGCCTGGGGTCTAATTCGCTGTGGGGGGCCTTTGATTTTTCACATCCTGTCTCCATGCAGGTTCTTACTCTGCAACCTGACCCTGGTCCTGCCTGCCAGGAAACGGGGGCGCAGCGTGCATAACAAAGACAAGACAGGCGAGAGTCAGTCAATACCGTGTCCTGAAGTGACAGCTGAGCCAGAGGCTGGCGTGAGCACTGCTCCTTGATGGCCTCTGAGAGCAGGCTCTGCATACTGAATAGCAGGCAGCCAGACAGACAGACAGACAGACAGGCAGGCAGGCAGAAATACAGGCAGACAGGTGGAAGTATGGACAAACAGACAGACAGGCAGACAGAAAGACAGACAGATATACAGACAGACAGGTGGAGATATGGACAGACTGACAGACAGACAGGCAGGCAGAAATACAGACAGACAGGTGGAGATATGGACAGACAGACAGGCAGGCAGAAAAACAGACAGACAGACAGGAATAAATATAGACAGACAGGAGGAAATGTGGACAGGCAGACAGACAGACAGGGGGAGATATGGACAGACAGACAGGCAGGCAGAAATACAGGCAGACAGGTGGAGATATGGACAGACAGACAGGCAGGCAGAAAAACAGACAGACAGACAGGAATAAATATAGACAGACAGGAGGAAATGTGGACAGGCAGACAGACAGACAGGGGGAGATATGGACAAACAGACAGACAGGTAGGCAGAAATACAGACAGACAGGTGGAGATATGGACAGACAGACAGACAGGCTGGCAGAAATACAGACAGACAGGCAAAAATATAGACAGACAGGTGGAAATGTGGACAGGCAGATAGACAGTATAATAATAATAATATTAATAATAATAATAATAGTAGTAGTAGTAAACAGTCTTGCCATGTTGGGGTGGGATAAATGGGGAAAAAGAAACCAGAGGATCTCAGTTGGTTTTTCTTATACATTAAACAATTTTGAATAGCACACATACTAGCCAACTATAATTCCTTAGAATTGGTTATGCATTTTTTAAACCTGACCTTTCAGGATTTCTCTGTCCACACACTAAACCTACTATGCACAATTCCTTTTTTTACTGCACTTCCTCAGTTTTCAGGTTGTTCAGTCAAATAATCCTGCCGGAGTTAAATGAGGAGCAGTATTGCATGCTGGGAACTTGGATCCACATGGAAACCTGTCTCTGTAGCTGTGAGTGGACAGCATTTGAGTGCTAGCAGTAGCTCAGTGGGAGCAGGGCGATGAGGTAGAATTTTAAAGACGGCTGTGAATGGAAAGGAGCTAAAGGAAAGGTTTCGAGATTACGGGGTGCTGACCATTAATCAGCTCTTCTCCTCCCACTACAAGTACCTTCGGGGGCAGAAGTCTGTGTTTGGTCGCAAACAGCCATTATAAAACAGATAGTTCTGGTCAGGAATTCTGACTAGTCAGTCATGCTTTAATAATAAATAAAGAATTCAAATGTGTGTGTTACCACTGGGGGAGTACATTAACCAGCTGTCTTAGTAGATGCAGCTACCTGACCGATTCCCCTGCCACTTCCTCCAGGCCCCCCCAGAGCCAATAGCAGGAGAGTAGGAAAAGTTTGTTACATGTGATGGCCAAGGGGCAGGGGGCACACACAGGTAATAAAAACCCCAAATTAAATGAAGTTAAGGAAATGGAATGAATTTCTCTAATTGAGTTGTAGCAAGTCATGTGTCTCCCCCCCCACCCTCCCACCCCCCAATATCCAGCTCTCTCCTTCGCCCCTGTAGCAAATGACAGAAGATAAAATGGAGAAGGATAAATTGATAAATTGAAAGAAAAACTGCAGAAGGCCTGGGCCCAGGAGAGCCATCCGCGGCTCCCATGCCGAGCCGCGCGGTGAACAGAAACACATGTGGCCTTCTTCCACTCCCAGCCTCTATCCGGCGGGCCGGAGCCATGAATTACGAAAGGGGGGCTGGCTTGTGTAATATGCCGGCACATTGAGACCTGTCAAGCTCTGTCAGTTTAAGTGCGTTAATTACGAGATAATTCCGTGCCCCGGAATACGCTTCCTTCCTCAGGCACCCCTCTCCGCACACCCCCACCTCCATCCAGCTTGCCACCCTGCCCCCCCCCGGTCGTCATGGCATCAGGAAGTGGGGGGGGTGGTAAGGAGGGGTGGGGGGGTTGGGGGGGTTGGGGTGGGGTAGCTGTCTGATTGGGTGTAATTGCACTGTCATTTTCGGAAGCTTTCAGGATCTGTTTGCTTTTTCAGGAAGCCGAGATGGATGCAGCCGGAGGTTAGGGAGTTTGCGTGGTCCAAGAAAAATAAATAAATAAATAAAGAAAGAAAAAAAGGGGGAAGGAAACGGAGCGTGACAGACTTTTGGCAAAACCGTCGGATGGTGTCAGCGGTGGGCTCAGCGGGGACAGGCCGCCACTGGAAACAGCAAATTATAGTCCCAGGGGAAGCCGGCTCGGCCACTTTGAGGACAAGCTGGATTCTCAGTCCACCCATGATGATGCGTATAAGCCTACAAACGATTTATGGTCAAGACAGATGCCATAACCCTTCAAAAACATATGGGCAAATATAAAAACAACAGTGGTTTTCACATATTACTATATATTTACAATGCGATACATTGCTGTGAGTGACATCTATTCTTGTATTTGCCAAAAGATATATTTCCATATATTTACAGCATATTGGAAAGGATTGCTTTGTGTGCATATGGAATTGCTCATAAACCATCATTCTACACAAAGTGCAGATATAGTGTTGCCATTGAGACTGTACTGAATGGTCTTCAAAACACACACACACACACACACACGCACGCACACACGCGCACACACACACACTCAAATATCTACAATTTGCCAGTAAATGACAGATTAAATCAGATCATTGCTGTTACAACACCAACAGCTGCAAAACCGCAGCGAAAAAATTACAACATACAAAAAAAACCTACATATCAATCGACTGCGAGTAGACACATCTATCATGACTTATAACTTATGTATATGGTGGGATTGACCAGAAACACATTTTGAGCAGCGTATTTAATCTATGTGCTTGTATTACTTTCACTGTGACAAAGCGGAGATGGGGATGGCTTTCTGGCCCTCTCAGGGCTGCGTGGCTGAACTTTGAGCTGCATGCTGTTTAGGGAGAGAAAAGCAGGGGTGTGTATCGGGACAATAAACAGATGTGAAGAAAGAGAGGAATATTTCCTAAGGCTTGGAAAGGGACAGCCATCAAAAGGAATTATGCCACTGCCAGCTCAGCGCATGAGATATTTGTCGACCAGGAGAATTTTTAAGTAATACTGTAAATTTCTCCTCTGACTCTAATTTCATCTTTTCTCAAAAAACTCAGGGCATCTGACAAGTGACTGAAATAGAGGACAGGAAAAGGAATTCTGGGACGGGGACTGTGTGCCAAACACAGGCCTCTAGATGATAGAAATGAAGGAAAGCAAAGAGAGTGATATAAGTGAAAATATGAATATAAAAAAATTCCTGGAGGGATGGTAACTTTCCCATTTGCCATTCCAAGGAGGCACTTCTAATGTCAATTTAAAGGCAGTTTATCCTGCCAGTGTCATATTATATCAGATACAGATATACAAGTCATAAATCTATCATTAAATCTAACATTTTCACATCTGGAGACTTTGGAAATAAATCAAGAGTGAGATCAATGTGATCTTTGTTGCAAACAAGTATGCGGGCTCGGTTACTGAGAATGAATCATCTGTGTAAAACGAAAAGCAAATGGGAAGCAAGACAAATCTGCGTTGTGTGTTAGAGCGAAGTTTAATGGAAGAATTGTGGAGGAACTCTAACCCGTGTTCTCAGCAGCTGATCAACAGCAGGGGAGACTGGCCATAACAAGCGTATACGCAGGGTCCCCTGGGACTGAGTTTGAGGACCTCTGGGCCTGGAAACGGAGCTCTTTCTGCTTCCATGTGGTTCAATGCCTTTATATCCTTTAGCATGGTACTTAACCCGACCCACTACAGCTAATATAAAGCTGTATAAGCAAATACATTATGGATCAGCAGAGGGTCTGCAGAGCAAGACAATTAATAGTAAATATACATTTACAAAAGATGGAAGCTGCAGTCTTCCAGGTGACACCGACTGTGCGGACCGGGCCTTGTAACTCAGAGGTTTCGGGTTAAAACCCCAATTGAGACACAGCCGTACCCTTGAGGATGGTACTCAATCTCTTCCTTATCCTGTTGAATAAACACAAGCGGATAGTATATGTGTTATTTTTACCTTTATTTAACCAAGCAAGTCAACTGAGATATCACTTTGCTTTTGCAGTGACAGCCTGGGGAAACGAAGCGGGGTTTGAGGGATTTTGTGGCCAATCAGATGTAGGAGATGACTTGGTAGTTTGAGCGAGAGAGTATTATTGACAGGGTTCTACCAGGACAATACTTATTGTTTCAGTTCAGCTGTTCGATGTAAAATAAGAATAACTAATTGTTACATAAATGCTCTTTATTAGCAAAATTTGATCTTAGGCTTTAATTGAATTGTATTAATTGATTAATTGAATGTAATTTAAAATAGTATAGATTAGAAAACATGCGGTAAATAACACATGTATGAAAGGAATAAATGTTTTCGGCATTTAACATGTTTCTTCCTGCCGTGTGGGTAGCGCAGACACAGAAATATACTGGACTAATTTTAGACGTAGAAAAACGCTGCCACAGACAAACGGCAGCGCGGAGAGCCATGAAACTGTCAGATTATCTATCAGAAACCTATATTTACTGCTCGGCACTGAATATTTCTGAGTCTGTAACACAGAGGGGCTAAAATAAACGTCGGTTCCCCCTTCCTCTTCCTGCTCTGTTCATGGGCCTCATGCTCTAATGGAAGTAACAAGCCCCAAATCAAGGCTAAATTACAATCATAGAAATGATGCTTATTTTAACATCTTTTTTTCATGGTTTTGAGTTTGTTTTTAAAGATTTTGAGAGCCATGGTAGTTGGAGTCTTAATCAAACGTCTTGGATGATAAATTAAATAAACAGTTAACTGTTTATTAACACGACAAAAATGTTATGATAACACAACAAAACCAACAGAGTATTACAAAAGACAGACAGGCTTTTGTCCAATATAGGCTCCCAAATGAAAGTCTGCTGAACATTATTTTTTCTCTCTTCCCTTAAAAGCCTGCAGGGAGAGTCATATCCCTGGCCCTGTAGAACAAATGCTTGACAGACAGACAGACAGACAGACAGATAGATAGATAGATAGATAGATAGATAGATAGATAGATAGATAGATAGATAGATAGATAGATAGATAGATAGATAGATAGATAGATAGACTAAAGTAATAAGTCTGAATAATAGAAAAAGAAGAGATACAAAAAAGGCAGATCTTGCCTGATGACTACATTGTGTAACCTACTGTACATTGAGTAGGACCCACAATGATTGGTGATTGGTTTGCTGCTCAGTCCAGCTGGCGGTCCGAAGGCACGGTTGTCCACTGGGAGAAGTAGGGGAGGGTAGAGAGGGATGGCAGTGTGCATCACAGGGAGTCTGAATGGTGGGAAACTGACACAAACACAACACACACAAACACAGGAAGGTACAGCAGTCACATTCATTTCAGCGCTCAGCGTGTGACAAACCAAATTCCCCCCATACGCTTTCCAGAGTTCGCCAGTTTATAATTACGTCAGCTGGTGAGAGGAGAGCAGAGGAAGGACTGTGTGTGTGTGTGTGTGTGTGTGTGTGTGTGTGTGTGTGTGTGTGTGTGTGGTGGGGGAGATGGTGTCTCTGGCTTTGTGTGTGTATGTGTGTATGTATGTGTATGTTTGTATAGTGCTTGAAGTAGACCTGTTGGACTTATTGTGTATGCATAGCGCAGACAATGTTGTGTTTGTGTATGCGCACACACGTTTGTGCATCTCCATACTCAACAACACAACCTTGATCCAATTAAACTGTGTGCTTAGCAAAGGCTCACAGATGACAGTGACTGCAAACAACCAGACCCACAGCTGCGGTGCATCATTGGTGACAGCTGTTTTCCTGCTCTTCCCGGGCATCGTTTGGGTCGCGTTTGTGGCACGCTGGGTCCAGCACCAGCCAGGCATTTCTCCTGGTTAGAGGCATCGCCTGGCGCCCTCACTCAGCCACGCAGCCAGGGGAGAGGGGCTCAACGCTCCACCTGTCCCCTCACTGCTAATCTCGCTCTCACAGAACCTTCCCCTGGCTCCAGGTGGCATTTACCTGCTGCTCTGCCTGTGAGAGCCCAACAGAGCAGCGCTGTAGAGTACACTCTTAGAAAACAAGAGCGAATTCACAATAGCTGTGACCAGGCCACTCCCACTGCCGTGGCCCCTTTTAGCCAATTGGCATGAACAGAAACATACACCTACACACACACATACACCTACACAACACACACACACACACACACACTTGACCTCCATGCTAAATTTAAGCCCCCTTGGGCAAAAACTGTGGCCCCCAAATGGTGGGGAAATTTTTGTGGACCAACTGACCGACCGACCGACAGAACGACCTATAGAGCTGCTGGTCACAGCTAAAAGAAAGGGTTCCTTTGGTTCCTGGCCCTGGAGAGCTGAAGTGAACACTGGTCTTTCTTTTCACCTAAAATCCCACAGCAAGTTCAGATCAAGAAATCAGGTGAGGCGGGTTAGCAGTGTCATCAATCGTTTTAATTGGTCAATGAATGCTGAGTAACAAAAAAAAACCAGCATGCACCGCGGCTCCCAGGACAAGGAGTGGGGACCACTGCTTTTAGGGTCCTTGGTTTGTCCCCCTGGAGGAACCCTTAATCTTTCTTCTTAGATACCGACATCTTTAAAGGGTTCATTGTGGAACTTTATTCCTACAAAAGAGTCCTAAGAGTCCTACATAGAGATATAGGCATGTAAGCAAAACCTTTAACAGTTCAGCCAGGGAGGTGAACCAAGTAAATTTTTCCATTGTATAGTGAACAGGGAAACTGGCTTCTAACTTGGGGGTTGCAGGTTTGATTCCTAGGTTGAGCAATTTTAGTTTAGCTCTCAACTCACTTGGGCAAGATACTGTCCAGTTATAAATGTGAATTGCAGGCTTTATGTATCAAAGAAAAGCAGTATAAGGTGCTTTGTATAAAAAGATATGTGCTATAAGTCTGTCTTCCGAGCCCATCAATATTGGCTAGGGTGAACCAGTAAACCACGCCCCCTGCATGTCCGAACAACCTGAAGAGCGAATCACTGAAATTTATTTGTAACCATATCACGTCCATCACATTTAAGTTGAATTATTCACAAGGGGAAGTTTTGAAACATAAATCACATTATGTGATAAATAGCACTGACATGTTTTGAAAATAATCTTTGTTTATTTCATTAATTATTTCTCAATGACGATTGAAGCCAGCTTATTCCTGTATGGTTGATGTTAGGCTCGAATAAACAAAATTTTGAATTGAACAGATTGTATTATGCCTCGGGCAATGAAATTGGGTAACAGAGGTTTGGTTGAAAAATGTACCACAACACATATAACTCCACTACACAAGCTTTATTTGCTTATCATAACTAGGAATGACATTATTCAAATCTGTATTTACAGAAAATGACCTGAATCTAAACTGTGTTACTTTCCATAGAATATTTTCAAAGGGAATTTCAGTAATGAAATCAGACTGTAGTTGACTAGGAGGTTAGGTCTGTGCAATAATGCATCAAGTTAGATCAGGTGTAAAGCAGGTATTTTATGTAGAGAAAAATATAAACAACAGTTTTTCAACATACGAAGATATCCTGTGTAAAACATTTGAAACATTTAGATAAGTGATAAGTTCGGATTCGTTGATGCATTGTCAATGTAAAAACATCCCTTTATGAAACACTGTGTGTGTGTGTGTGTGTGTGTGTGTGTGTGTGTGCATGCTTATGTGTATGCGTGCATGCTTGCTTGTCTGTCACTTGTGTTTGTGTGTGTGTACATAATTGAATGCGTGTCTATGTGTGTGTGTGTATAAACGTGCATGTTTGTGAGTGTGCTCGCGTGTGTTAGCGTGTTTGAGCATGTCTGTTTTTGTATGTGCATGCTTGTGTATGTGTGTGTGTGTGTGTGTGTGTGTGTTGTGTGTGTGTGTGTGTGTGTGTGTATGCGCATGTGTGCGTGCTTGAGTTTTGAATAATAACACCGTTATGGCCCTTCAGGCGCACAGTCATATTTCATCCCTACTGTAAATGCGGGTGTGTATGTGTGTGGGGGGGTGGAGCTTCTGGTCTGTTTGAATCCAGTGACATTCCCTCACCACGGGGTGAACATGGCCGCCGTTTCCGCGGTCAGTCACTCACCCCCTGGGGCTGCATGTGCACGCGTGACTGCTACAATGCCACAGCTGACCGCTCTGTGTCTCTTTCATCCATCAGCTGGTCCTCTCCCAGTCACGCCAGGCCCAAATAACCCACTGCGCTCCGGGGTGGTAAATATAACTCTGCTCCGCTTTCTCTGTAGAAACTCACAGGCCCGCGATTTATATTGAGCTGTTTTGCTGTGTGAATCCTTCGGTTTTAGATCTTTGATCTGTTGTACACTAGAGCCAAACTTAAGAAAGAGGGGTATTTGTGAAGTACGGCCCCATTAATAAACTATTAATTCATCATTAATTCCTCTAAAAAGTCTTTACAGTATTTGTAAAGAATTAAGAATGGCTAAGGTAGTGGATGTGAAATCTGGGTGATTTTTAAATGAGTTTCCTGTTTGTTCAGATTGGCTCTTCTTTGCTTCATGTAGTATCAAAAAAAATATCACATGAATCAATGCAATGACACTACATGGTGACACAAAATGGGGAATATGCAATTACGCTTAATGGAGTGTAAGTAATGCCTTGAGACATCGCAAAGCAGCTCCTCTTGCCCTTTTTTGACAGGGGAAATTGTAGGAGTTTGCATGCTGAGACAACACGTTACAAAGGGAAGTTAAACAGGCTGATTGTCATGCTCCAAAGAAATGAGACTGTCATAGACTGTACATATTGGCCTTGTGACTGGAGTGAATGGCATGCCAGGGGAATGGCGTGGGCTAGTTTGAAACAAACTGTTAAATTCAGGTACCGGCAGCAAGGGACAGGCTGGGCTCTTGTCTTCATCAGAGTCTCCATAGAGATAGGGGTTAGACAGAGTGAGTGGAGAGGGGGGACCGTCCCAGTCCTTCTTTGAGAGAAGCGATCGGAAGTGCGGATAGCGACAGGGATCCAGCGGCGGAGCGGAGGAGTTTCCGCTGCTGTCAGACTCGCGGAGAACCTGTCGTCACTCCTTCCCACCATTCCCCGCTTGCTTTCTCTCCTGCTTTTCTTCTGCATTGTTCATGCCCAAGCTGAGCTACTGTACGTCAATCTCCCTGAAAGACTTTCGCCCACAGTGCCAGCACCAGGAAGACTCACGCACGTCATTCCTTTGACTCACTTGATGACTAGCCCTTGTTTCTTTCCACACACTGCACTGAACACCAATCACATATTTCCTATGCAAGTCAAGGATCATGAAGTCAACATATGAGCAGTTCATGTATCTTGTATGTGGCTGGTTGGCCAGGAGAGGGCACTCACGAGTGAGGAGACAGTGGGAGGTACTTTTAACCAGCTTATCTGCTGCCTTGTGGTTATTTCCTATGTTCTCAACATAAAGGGTAGCACAGAGATTTACCTCGTCAAGGTGAACTTCTGGCCATCGCTGGTAAAGGCACAAAGAGTTTGACCACAAGCAGGTTCCCTCACTTGACGAGCTGTCCATCGTCCACAGTTGTGAGACCCAATAGGCCTCAAGGTTCCAGACACAACCCCAAAATGTCAGGTGACTGAGAGAAGCTGAGGTTAAGGGAGGGAGATGAATGAGTGTATGGAAGCATCTCTCAGCTTGTTTGATTGTGTGATCACTTGTCTGTTTGCAAACAGGCCTGCCGTGGGCTTACGGTCCATTTGGCTCACCCTGCACCTACTGTGTGTTTCTGCAGATGAGAGATTTCAGCGTCGTGTCCTGGAACACCAGAGCTGTCCGCTGGCTTTCAAGTGCTCAACTTGAGGCATTGATTGGCTAACGGCTCCACTCAATTCCTTTACAAAGCGTAAACCTGCCTCTGAAAGGAGACCACAGACACCCGCAGACAGGTCAGAACTCCAGGAGTGCAGATTGAGATCAATGATACATTTGATGATTCTGCTGTACAAGAATTATAACATAACATAAATGATTTGACGGTCAAGCTCTGTAGCCCCCTATTCAGACTACAAGGTGTCCCCTATATCAGGTGAAACTGATATACTAAGTCTTACAGTCCAATTTCCAGGGTGTATTTGTCATTGTGTTCAATATCTACCATAAACTGACAAACATTAAACCCAGACGTATACTACCCAATTTTTTTAATTCCTCAGGATATAATACACGGCTTTTTGTGTATAGCCCTCAACACTCAAGGTACAGCAGCCATTTTTGGAGTTCTGACCTGGTGCATTAACCTGGTCCAGCTCCATGTATGAAATCAATGATGGACATGTCTAGAGCCCATACATGCCAGGGATGTTACTGACTCATCCCCAGCAGACAAACGTAAAGAGCAAGAAGAAATCCCTGCAAATCAGCCCTTTTCGCCAAGCGGAGAGGAATGTGGAGAGTAAGCATCGGCCTCGATGAATCTGATCGACCGCAGCAGGTGACTTTAGTCCTTGAACCTCTTTCACCAGGCTCAGATGGACGAGCTGCCCACTCATTCGCACCCGAGTCATCAGCCGCCAAGCTATGGAGGATGTCAAAATGTCAGTATAAATGTCAATGCATACGATGTTACGTAAATGTGCAAGTATGGAGGATGAGAGACACAAGGAAAACGTCTTCAATTTAAGAGGACAGAGACAGGAAGAAGATTCAGGAGGAGGGAGCCATCGACTGCACCCAGTCCAAAGTGAGCAGCCCACGAGGGCGGCATTTTCACCATTTTAACGTTTTTGCACGACTTGTCATTCCTAGGCATGTCCCAGACTGAAGTAACCAAAAATGTGTCCTGCTAAGGTACCATATTATTAACATAATATTATATTTGAAGGATCATCTCTGCTTTTGATTGGCAAAACAACATACATTGAAAAAAAAAAACCTGTTTTTGTTTGAGGGTGTGATTATGATACATATGACAAAATAAAAAAGCTGCAACCAAAAGCAAGTTTTTTGTTGTTGTCGAATAACACCGTATCTTGATCACACTGTGTTCTGTAATCAGTTACCACTGCAATCAGCGTACTCATCAACCTCAAGCCAACAGGAAGCCCTTCTTTCTACCATACTAAATGACTGTAGAGGTGAGAACCTACAACAGGTTATCATTACCGTCTGTATCATCAAGTACAACTTCGGGATGTGATTACACATCATGTAACTTGATGTTGCTTGATTAAAATATGTTGATTATTTAAAACAATGTAATAATAGTTTTTAATTGTATTTGATGGACGGTCTGTGGGTCTAAGATGGTGGAAGTAGCAGCTGACACATGTATGCCCTTCCCTCCCATCTGTTTAGTTTGTACTTCTTCAAGCGCAGACTGAAGACTCACCTCTTCAGGCTGCACCTCTCCCCTCCCCTCCCTCGCTCTTTGTAATGTGTCTATCCCAATTTGCACTTATCTGTGATTGTTTTTTTAAACTATGCTCTTAATTTGTGATTGTTTTAACTAGGCTGTTTAGTAAGTCTGTAGTCTCTAGGGGAGTCCTGATCTACTCGATCACCTTGGCACTTGGGACTTTAGCCCTCTCTAGGTTTATCTTCGCACTTTTTGTACTGTTCTTATGCACTTTGCCTTGTAAGTCGCTCTGGATAAGAGCGTCTAACAAATGCCCATAATGTAATGTGATGTGATGTAATGTAATGTGATGTAATGTGATGTGATGTAATGTAATGTAATGTAATGTGATGTAATGTAATGTAATGTGATGTAATGTGATGTGATGTGATGTAATGTAATGTAATGTGATGTAATGTAATGTGATGTGATGTGATGTAATGTAATGTGATGTGAAATGTAATGTAATGTAATGTAATGTACAGTTCCAAATGCTGGAAAATATTCCTGCAGTTCTGAACAATTAAGTGAGCAATAGCTCAATGAACCTACCTCATATGAGTCATTGTGTAAAACTCCAAATGCAAACAATAGTGATCATTATACTGATTTAAATTTAAAAATTTTTGGATTCATATTCAACAATTCAACCTATTACTTTATTTATTTTGAATAGCCATGTGATGGAGAACACACAAAAAAGTGGCTCAGCGGTCATGTGACTTTTCAACGCACGGGACGTTACAAGTTTGTGTTTCAGCATCTCCTCGTGTGCCACAGTCCAACAGCCAAGTCCGAATCCGCTCAAATCCAAGTGTACATCAAGCCAAGCATTTCGCTCAATTAAGTATTCATGACTTTTGAAAGGTGACTGGCAGCGGATGAATAATTTAAATGTACGCGCTAACACAAGCCTTCTCTGGTGTTACCAGACAAGTCTTTGAGGTGTCAGATCCCTCACTGTGAGGAAGGCCGGTGCCCACGTGTGCTGCGTGGAAGAGACAGCAGCTTCCTGTCTAATTACCAAACACAATAAAACTCAAAATCCAGCCGCGCTTTCACACCCCATTCCTTTGACGCAGTGACGGAGATTGAGAGTGCGCTTTGTTACGGGCAGGTCTTACGCATGGCTCTTTTGTCATAGTTTTTCTTTTGCTCTCTTTCTCCTTCCATCTATCCATCTATCCATCTATCCATCGTGCACAAAGTGGACCCACTCAGCAAAGATCAGTCTGGAGGTGTAGAACATTTTTTTTCCACCAAAAAAAAAAAATGCAGTCTAGCCACTGCCTTTTTTTCCTTTGAAAATCATTTTTAAAGGCAATTTTACAGTTATGTTTTATATATATATATATATATAAAAGACGGGTCACAGTTATTAGGTCTTCTTAAATTACTGTAACCCACTTATTGTTATTCCAAATATTAACACCCAGAATATGCTGACCTGTCTGGAAAAAAAATCTATTTCAGGGTTCACTGGCGTCTAATAAAATATTTGATCCAGCTCCACATGTTTGCGCTAAATGTGCATATAGACACACTCCATGCTGTGAGCATTAATGAGGTTTTAAAATCTGTATTCTGTTTCATTCTCCCTCCCAAAAAAAAAAAAAATAATAAGAAGGATGTGCTGGAGAGGCAGAAGCCATTAGCCCATGTTGGGTCTGTCTCCAGAGGAACCCTGCCTGAATATGAATCTGATCCTTACATGCTATGTGTTAGTGTTTTACACAGCCCATGTGAAAAGGCCAAAAGGCCTTATAATGTTCCATGAGGGAAAAGCATTTTAGGTTATTGACTGGGTTAACAATCTAGCTAACAATGGTTTAGTTGCCAGAATATTCTCAGAACATTAGGGCTATTGTACCCACAATGTAAACTTTGTCCTTGAACATTGTTGGAACAACACTGTAACATTCTTAGAATGTTTGATGAACAATAACATTTTAACATTATGCCAAAACCCAGTGAAAATATGACCTAAACTTTCCCAAATGTTCTGAAACATTTTCTATCTGTCGAGGAGGTACCTGTTACACGGACAATACTCGGTCAGTCCTCACATTGTTACTTTTGATATGACAGAAGATGCGATTCATAGATTTTCTAAGCCTTGATTCAGGTGATAGCATATTGACTTGTGGATGACTAATGGTGCAATAGTGCCTGTTTATGGTGAAACATTTTTTTCCTGCGGCTAGCTGTTCAAGGCCCAGCTGCTTTACTGCTAGAAATGGCTGGACATCTGAGTTAGCTAAGGCTCACTCCAAAATAAAAACAAAAAAATTGGGGTGAAGCTGGATAAACTCCTCAGTCTGGTCACTCTAAAATGGTGTCTCCATGAAACATTTAATTACTGTCATTTCTGATGAAAAAAAACCAAGGGGTCATAGCTAGATAATCAGAGTCACATGTGAGGTCACTTCCTCCTAAGCCTGTGGAAAGAGGTTGCTTTGTGGGGTTGATTGCACAGCTGAAATCAGGTGGGAAAAGAAAATATAAAGAAGTTAAACTCACGTGAGAATCATCCAATCTGAAAAGTCACCTTATGTCTTAATGTCTAATGTCTTAATGTGGGCCAGTGCGTGGACTTCCATGAGACTCCATCGTGTTATTTTTTTTTTTTCATGCCCACATGATAACCACTTGGGATGAATGCTACTTGACTGTAAGTTTTTCAGTGACTTTAATGCAACAAAATGTTCGGGGAACATTTGAGGACAACGCCATGACCTTATCTCTCAAACTGAAAGGCGCTCAAACTGAAACCACCATCCCCGGTGTCCTTGGAATGTTTCTGTGGTATCTCGTGTATGTACACTATGTGTATGAACAGAAGAAGCTGTCAATATTGTGGCATGAGTCTACAAGGAAAGAAATGTTTTTTGTTTGTATATCACAGCAATGAAAGCGCAGCAGTACTGTATCATTTTTATAGCGAGGTGTGCAGAGGTCAGTTTTATTTACATCCAATGGCTGAGAAGAATAACGAATGAGTTGCTTTGCAGTGCCAGGGTTACATTACAGTGTCCACACCTCAGTGAAGAAAGTGAAATGAAAGCCCAGTTTAACTGCACCCATGCAGCAGTGGGACAGCAGCGACTCTGGCTATCTGGAAAACAATCGTCTGCCATTTTAAGACCTGGGTGACTCTGAGATTAGCTGTCCGGGTAGAGATTTTATTTTGCGAAAGGTCTGAGTGACAAATTTAATTTAGAGTGTTTGATAAAGAGATTTAAAGGTTACCAATTGGAAAAGAAAATCTTAGGTGATTTTGTTTTTTTGTTCTTATTTTTTAGTCAAGGCAGTTTGATTTTAGACAACCGGCCAATCCACAAGCTTTTTCCGCTCTTGCTATCACAGAGAACTATTTTCTCCATCTGGATCTGAGCGTTGCCGTGCCTGACATTGCTGGAGGATAGATTAGGCTGTCATCGATTTTCCTGTTCTTGGGATCGCATCGGAGGCGGGCTATTGTGAGTCGGCAGCTTGCCGATTCAGTGACATTTTCTTAGGAGATATAAGGGCCTGCGCATCTTGGCAGAGACTAAATTACCTGTACGTGTTCCAAGAACGGCGATGAATTAAGATGTCTGACAGGCCATGGGAGGCAGCAAAAGCTACCACAGTACAGCAGAGCAACTCCAGTGTGTTATCTTCATCAACATCATATTATTATTAGTAGTAGTAGTAGTAGGAGGAGGACAACTATTACTTCTACTGTAGTAGCAGTAGTATAACTTGTAGTTGCGGTTTTTGTGATAGCATTTGTATAGTAGTTCAGTCACAAGTAGCAGGAGTAGCAGAAGTAATAGAACTTGTAGTTGTGGCTGTTGTAGGAGCAGTTGTGTTGTAGTACAGGTACAAGTAGCAGCAGCAGTAATTATAGTAGTGGTAATGGTAAAGGTAACAGTATCAGTAGTAGTAGTAGTTGTGGTCGTGATAGTAGTAATAACAGTACCAGTGGTAATTTTAGCAACAGTAACGGTAAAAAAAAAAAAACAGTGCAGTTGATGGGGACACTGTGAAGCAGAAGTTGCTGTCCAAGGCAATAACTCCAGTGACTCAGCAGGGACCAAGGTCATGACCCTCTATAGTCATTAAGATCCCCTGACAAACAAAGGAACAGAGATGTTAAACCTGGCGTCCAGGTCAAACTCTCACTTTGGCCAGCAAATAATTCCTGGTACACTCAGAAATCTGTGTGGATGTGCCTGACTGACTAAAGGCAAACCATACTGCTCACCACAGAAACCAATGCACTTCACAGTAACTGCAGTGGTCACTATCACTATGTACATTCATTAGATTCATTTAGCAGTTTTAAGGAACAACAGTGAATCCCAGATATATCACTTTTCTTTTTATTAATATCGAATATCCAAATGAAAGAAAGAAAGCCAATTTCAACCGTTTAAATACATGTATGTAATTTTGTTTTGAGATGCTTGGGTTTTTACTGGCCCTTTAAGCTTATGGATTGATTTAGGGTTGTTTTTCTTCTAGACAGCTTCCCCCGATCCCCTCACTACCCCCATCACCCCCCACTTCCTGTCACTCCCAGCCGGATAGCTCCAACACTGAGTGACGTTGATGTCTCAGATTTGGGATGCAAATGAACTGTATCACCGTGGAGATAAGTGCCTGTGCTCTTCCGCTTCATTAAGATGATAAGTCCAATTAAATTGGAGGATGGCTCGGCCTTCGCGTTAAATAAGACATCGGAGAAACCTTACTATTACTTACTCTTCCTCCCCCACCCGCTGTAATTCCACTTTCATTATTTATTTATCTTTTTTTCTTTATTCTTGATAATTTCCTGTCTTTCAGGTGGGATAATTGGTGTCAAAGTTTTACTGAAAATTCAAAAGCTAGCAATTCTTTCATTCTTTGGGGAATTTAATTTTCTGCCAAAAAAGAAAATTGCTCTGTATGTTAAAAGCATCGTCTTGTCCTGTTCGGAAAGTTTTAATGGAGGAATGCGATTTAAGTTTTCAGAAATTTTAACGTCTGTATGACTGGTGCAGTGAAAAATGAAATAGATGTGGTAAATTATCTCCAGAAGAATTTGCAAAAAAATATGAAATCAAATATTTTGCCCATATCTAAGTATACTTATTCTGTAATGTGTACACATAAAGGTGATTGATAAAGAGACAAACATCAACAGACAAACATTAATTCAAAAGTAAAATTAAGAACTCACATATCCATTTTAGTCTGGTGATTTTCGAGGTTGTTTATCTAAGGCCTTTCTATCCTTATTAAGACATCGACATCAAAAGTAAAATAAAATATAAATTGATAAAAATGTGTAGGTCATATATTTAGATATAATAAGACACATAAAACACAGCAGTTGCTGTAATTTACGTTACTTACAGTGTTATTTTTCTGTAAACGCATGGATAGTGCAATATGCTATGTGCTTCATTCACAAAATTATTCCTATGAAGCTGGCAGTTACTGACATTCTAGTTTTGAAATGTTATTCATTTCTGAAACATTTTCCCATTAAAATGTATATTTCCCATTAGAAACATACAGTAAGCCATTTCCATTTTGCACCGCTTTTAGTTCTTCTAGATTACTCATGCTGAGCTCACACAAGCCCCGAGCCTCTTGTGTTTTTTTCAGAGCAGTGAAATTTATTCTCAGAAGAAATACAATACAAAAATGCATTCCTTCATAAAATACAAATCCATTTTGAAACCTTGAACTGTTGTATGTGATTAAATATGGCATCTAGGAATAGAATTTATGGATCCCTTTGAAGACTTAAGATACCAATCAATAGACTGATATCAGTCTAAAGTCTCAAAAGGTATCCTATAGATTCATTATATACTGAAAACGCAGATTAATATAGGGTCACCTGCCTCAAAAGAGATAATACAGTTTCCTTATATGAATACAAATTTCAGTAGGACTTCCTGTCTCAAAAGAGATAATACAGTTTCCTTATATGAATACAGATTTCTATGGCATTTCCTGTCTGAAAAGAGATAATGAATACAAATTTCAATGGGACTTCCTGTCTCAAAAGAGATAATATGTTTTTCTTATATGAATACAGATTTCTATGGAACTTCCTCTCTCAAAAGAGATAATGCAGATTCCTTATATGAATACAGATTACTATGGGATTTCCTGTCTGAAAAGGGATACCTCATACAGGTGTCTTATATGAATACAGGTTTCTATATGGCTCTCTGTCTGAAAGGGATAATAACAGTTTGACTGTCTCAGACCTGGGGCTTTAAAGTTGTGTAACAGGGAGCACAGAGAAGAAGCTGGATCAGGGTTTATCTGGCAGCCATCTCTGGACATAGGGACCTTTTGGGGTCCTTATATATATATATATATATAAAATCATCAGTTTTATCTACGACTCCAGTCCAGCCTCAACACTATCTAATCTCGGCTCAAATCCTTTTTTGTAGAAAACAGCTCGGTGGAGAGATGGTAGAGTGGGGTGAGGGTGGGAGTTGGGGCTGGGGGGGCGGGTGGGGGTGGGGGGTATGGCTCCACCTTGGTCAGCCTTTGAAATGAATCTCATCGATGAAGCAGACCTGATAAGACTTATCTCTGAGGGAAGTTAAGTAAAGCCACCAAACACAGCTCTCTCTCTCTCACCCTCTCTCTCTATCTCTCTCTCTCTCACCCTCTCTCTCTCTCTCTCCCTTTCTCCCTGTCCCTCTCTGCAGGAGCAATGGGTGTGGAGTAATTTAATTCAGATTCCAAGTGCCACTTCGCTTTGAAGATAGCGGTGGAACCTTCCTGAGGTAATCAATTTCATCTGCTAGCTTAAATCACAGTGCTGATAGCTTCTGCCACCGTTCGGGCTCTGTCCTTTATTTTTTAAAGCAGGGTTTTTGTTTATTGTTGTTGTTTTTTGTATTATTGAAGTGCCTCGTGATGCCTAAAAATAAGCCTCCAAGCCTCCATGTTACATCAGCTATCTAACAGCAGATAAGATTTCACCGGTGGTTACGTTTACAGAAAGCGGTGATCCTTTCCATGTTTGTTCAGTCACTCTCCAATTATAATTATAATTATAAATTATATTTATAAAAATTATATTTATAATTATTTATATTTATAATTAAAGGGGGGGGTTAGGAAGTACCCCTGAAGGCCAATTCATCATCATAGTGAAAGAAGAACAGAACAGTTTTGTAAAATTATTTTTTTATTATTTCTGCCAAGGCAGAACTTCACACAGCTGTCTCTCCAGGGCTGAATAAGTGACCATGTGACCATGTTGTGCCAATCACACGGCAGGATAGGCTGGTGGTCAATCCTCTCCATGTGTGAGGTCATATGGAGCAGACCTGATGCACACGGATGCCGTGGCAGGAGATTTCCAGAGCAGCCAACCCATTTGGGCCTGTTAGTCTCCACTCCAGCTGCTCCACTTCAGACACAGTCTGGATAACTTCTGTGACTTTTCTGGCCAAGCAATCAATCTGATTGTTGCCAGCAAAAATCTGAGGGTGGATTTCATTGGTTCGGAAGTGCCATGTATTTGTTCCACCCATGCACTGAACTATCGGATTCCAATAAGCACAACTCTTCAGCCAGGTTGGGTCCCTAATGCTTGAACACCTGGTGAGGATTAAAACCTATCCGTAGATATACATGTGAAAGCAGATATGTTTACTGCGCTTTCGGCACTGGCACCTGATGAAAATACAGAAGAGAAGAGTGCCGAGGAGAAGTCCAGGAGATGGAAAAGAAAATTGGGGCTGTCCTACTAAAAACATTAAGGTAGGCAGGTATGACTCTTACTGGAGACTGAAAAGCTTCCAGTTGGATTGTAACTTCCTAAGCCTTATGACAGAACCTTCCTATCCCAAGACCCACTTCTTATCCCAGGACCCACTTAACGAGAAAATACACTCTCTGAGACCTACACCTTATTAAATGGTGTAAAAGAGTGTAAGAAAATTAAAATATATATATATATATATATTTTTTTTTTTTAAGAACATAGTATGTCAAAACAACTGCAGGCTCACTTTTCCACTGTGGTCATGTTCTGGTAGGAGTCTGCTGCAGCTCTGACTGCCATTTCATGAAGAATAAAGGTTTTTTTATTTCTATTTTGTGTTCAGAACACACTGTAAATACATTTTTCTCTGTAAATCAGCATTTTTCAGAAATAGATGATTATGGTGATGATGGTGATTTTTATTTATTACTACTACTATTGTTATAAAAATCTTTTTTATTATTTTACACAGCATTTTGAGACCAATTTTGGTCTTCTGTGAGAGGCAAAGAGCAAGAAAAACAACTCCAAACAAGCTTTCAAGAAGTTCTTGAGAACAGATTATTGATTCTTACCATCCATCTCCCTCTCACTGTCTGTCTCTTTCTCCTGCTCTCTCTCAAAGATATGTCAGGTTCTGAAAACAGTCTTGTACATCCTGCTCTGTATTTTAGACCCAGTGTGTTCCTGCGAGGAGACATGCCTTTTAACAGAACAAAAGCACAGAAACGGAACCTGAGGGTCACCGAGTCTGTCTTTCTGAGATATCTTTGACTATTGCAGCGTCCACAAAAGCTTTTCTCTTAGTGTGAGGACCAAGGTCAGCCATTTTAGGATCAGAGACCAGAGGGAAACCAGACAGCTCTTCAGGTCCAGCCACTGACTCTACGTCTATTGTGTGTTCCACTCCAAAGGGGCATTTTCACTGAGGCCTTTAAAACAAAATAAGGCGAAATTAAGACACATGCTTGAGGCGCGGCTAGGACTGAAGCTCATAACCGGCTACAGACAGAAGTCCACATAAAATAGGGGATAATCCATCTTAAAACATTAGTCTCTATGATCTCTGGCAACCTCTAGTGGTTGGTCAGGCACCTTGTGTTCATCCAGTTGCAATTGCTGGGGTGTTGTATAATTGGTACGTGTTAAGTGTGTGTGATCACTTCCCCCTGAGTGTGTGTGTGTGGGGGGGGGTGTTGTCTTGGGTGGGCCTAATCTAGTTTTCTTCAGGGCCTCACTCTTAAATCTCGGCCAGTTGAGGATGATCTTAAAGATCGAATTTCTTTGGTTGTGTGGTTTCATTGTAAACTGTCGGTTACAAAGCATTTGCAAATTTAAAATGAGAATGAATTTCTCATGCTCTCCATGTTCCCCTCAAGCTTGTTTGAGATGTACAGGATCAGCCGAGACTTATGACATCATCCGAATATGATACGCCTTTAATGAGCCAGCCTGCTGTACTCTGATCTTTGGTTGCCCTGACAATAGTCTCACACGAAGTGAAACTCAGGGGAATCAAGAACTGTGTGTGTGTGTGTGTGTTTGTGTATGAGACAGCTAAATCACACACACACACACATGCACACGCACAGACGCGCTCACACACACACCATAGGCACAAATACAGATATACAATAGTTACACATACTACATGCCCATACACACTGATATAATTTAACTGACATGTAAAAATATATATATAAAGCATTCACATATATACTCACCCACTCACACATATGGACACACTCATGTACAAACCCATTCAAACACAAACTGACTGACACACACACACACAAAACACATACACACGCGCTGTAGCACATGAAAAGCAAAAAAATACCTTTATAAACATTTAAATAAATGCAGTACATATTCTCCCATCCCCATGAGTTAAAACACACACACACACACACACACACACACACACACACACACACACACACACACTCACTCATGCACAAACACACACACAAACACACTCTCTCTCTTTTCCATTCACTGAAACACATTCACACAAGCCTCTTAGCTCCCCCTCTAGAGCACCCTCTGAACCAGAACAGGTATAAAACAAGGTTCTTAACCCAGATATCCCCCAGCGGAGAAACCCATCTCTGAGCTACTGGACCTTCCTTGCTCTTCCCGTAATCCCTGCGTCTGGATATTATAAATCACATCTACAGAGCAAGCCGCGCCGACACTACACTCTCCCACAACGTCTGAGCAGATTCCATTTACATTCCCATTAACCATTTTCGGATCATTTTCATAAATAGTTCATTCTCTCGTAATGTGTTATTCACAGGATTGATTAATACACATATAAAAAGGTTCCTCTCAACGGTCGCAAGGAAAAGATAGCCTTTATGTCCTCTGCACTGCTACGGTGATTGAAGGATAACCAGCTAACAAATGCAGAATGTTCCGGTTAAAGAGGATCTTTTTGGATGTTAGCTAACGTCATACATGAACACTCGCCACATGTTCACTGAACACTATAAAGCTTTAGACAAGTTCTGAAAATGGCAGAGAAAAATGTTCCAGCCATGTTGCCTACAGTCAACATGTTAGACATGAAAATGGTAATAGATACATGCTCATGTTTATTTCATTTTTTTGAAGAGTGTTGAACATATGTATTGAAATCTGAACACAAAAGCTCATTAAAAGACCATCATAGCCTTAACAATAACAACGGCTCTGACACATGCGTCTTCGGCGGATGTGAACCACAAACGCCTCGTCTTTCCCTGTCCGGTACCATCATTGTGTGTGAGCACACTCCACAGAAATCTATACGAGTAAGGCCAAGTCGTTAATGTGAAAAAGAGAAACTGCTAGCGTTACCGGGGGAAAAAGTTAATATGGCGATGTCAAGTGTGCCGCGTGTGGAAGTGGCTAAAGGTTGTTAGCGTGGAAGTCAAGCCAGATCAGTGTGGAGAGTGAAGAGTGCTATCACACTCAGCATGACCTACTCAGGGAGGCCTCTTCCACCCCAACACTTGAACTACTCCATTCGCCAAATTACCGTCTTAATTGGACTAATGCAGCAGTTGCTCTTTGCTGCCCTGAAGAGCCCGGCGAAAACCTGCTGGGCTGAAGCGCCAGTCGCAGGATCTCAGTCTAAAACCCACTCTTCCCACAAGTGATGTGACTCACTGTCCCTGTCTGACAGAGAAAAATATACTACGGACCCAACAGACTCGGAAATATATCTGGCTCAAATGAAACGGCCACCGATAGGATCTGAAGTAGGCTAAATCTGACAGTGAGGGCATCCAGAAAAAAAAAAAAAAAAAAAAAAAAAACAGATATGAAGTGAGATATCTTATCTGGAGCTTGTATAGATCATCAATTTGAATCTCTTTTCGGGTTAACGATCTAGCTTGCTTTGCTGCTAAAAAGTGGTATAGGAGATATATGGTTTTTTAAATTTATTTTTATATTTATTTATAAATTCATAAAAATACATACGAGGAACGAACAAAATCTACCACCGGTTTTTTTTTTTTTTTTTTTTTTTTTTTTTTTTTTTTGAAAATGAAAAATGAAACAGAGAATGGGAAAAAAATCAGTGAAATAATTCATTTTTCATTATTGAAAGCTGGAATCTTTGTCTGGAAAATGCACGAAATAAATTCAGAAATAAAGCCTGTAAAACATGTGAATCTGATATCCCCTTTTTATTGTTAGAATGATTTAACACACAGTAAATGTCTCAACCTCTCAACAAAAGCAAGTCGAATTCAAAGGAAAGAGTCAATAAGAGACTCAAGAAGAAGAAGAAGACGAAAAAGAAGAACTCAATTGTTTAATTGTTTTCATAGGTAAATGGCAATGAGAGGAAATGAGTTCTTATTTTTAACACATGTATACACTGCCCTCTGTTGGTCGCTAGTGGAAACACATCACACACAGCACTGATATAGAGTAGCCCAATGACATCGAATTAATTATTAGAGCACCAAAGCCGATTGGACATGGCTGGGCAGTCCAATAACACATACTCTGACTGTAACAAAAGCACTCATTGACTGAAGCGGGAAAAAAGGTGGAATGAACCAAGATAATGTTTGTCACCTTAAAGTTCAGCCTATAAAATTACAAAATAATGTATGTTCATTCGAGTGCCTGTGAAAATGTGTTTCTGAATTACATAGCAAGGTCCAGAAATCAATACACAGCTACTGATGCAGGAATATAAAGTTTGTGGCGGCTGGGGAAAAAAAATCATAAATTGTATCTAAACCGTTCTCCTTCACGAGATATTGCATTATGATCGCCAGGGGTTATCTTTGTCCCCTTGGGCGATTAACTTAGCAAGAGTCACATCGCTTAGCAAGACCTTTTCATTCTCAGCATCTCCTGCAGTGCAGGTCTGTATGCAAGCCAATTAGACCCGTGAGTCATAGGTCAGTTTTCAGCACAGGCTCCAGTTCTACAGGGCGGCGCAGCTATTTTTGCATGGAAATCTTTACTCCAGATAACAGGCCTGCGCTGAACGGATAAATCACCAGCCCTTTTGTCATCGATTGACAAACTACAAGTGCGTCATTTTGTTACAGAGGAGGGACCCAATCGGCCCACACCAGTTTCCCTCGGGTTTTATATCAGTATTGTACTTTTTTCTGCGTGTTCCTTTGTTTCTCTCCCACAGAACGTACGGGCGAGGACTGTTGTACTCAGACAAAAGAAATATCTGCCAAGAAATGCCACAAACTATAAATTGGTAGGAGGGAAAAAATAATGTGTGTATAACATTTACTATTCTTTTCAGTTTCCAATAGAATAAAAACTTGCCTAAGAGATGAAAAATTATTATTTTTCAGTCTGGTTGTCTTTCCTATTGCAATTGTGAGTTCACAGTCCATCTCAGAGTGTGTGTTTCTCCGTGCCTCTACAGATATGAAGTGGGTCACTGAAGAAAGGAATGAGTGAGTGAGGTATCATGACCTAAGACATGGGCGGGGTTACGATTGGCTGTCAGACACTGACTGGTTCAGCCAATGAAAAATGGTGACTTTTCACACAAACAGAACACAGCTATTTGTTCAAATCCGAGAGTTACAGTGACATGTGAGTAGCTACACTATGACACAATTCTCCCACCATTAGTCTACAGAACTACCACCACCATTGTGTGCTTTGGAGGGTGTTCCTGAGAAACACGAGTCATTGTTCAATAAAGGTGAGGCTTGTAAATTATTGTTTCAATATTTGTTGGAAAACGTTAGCAAATTTGCAGCCTGTTTCATCTCATTTTAGCTTCCGTGTCTGTCTGTGTTTTGCTCAATACTGCCACCTGCTGGTGAGCTACTGAGATACAGGTGAGGGTGTGAGATACTCCAGACCGATGCTGGATACCAAGTGTTGAAATGAGGATTCACAACCCCTTATTAGGGCTGAGCTACACTCATCTGTCAGTCATTGACTTGTTTGGAAAAATCAAAAACCTCTCCCACGGCCAGTGCAGTGATTGCTCCATATCAGTAAGTCACGAATAAGATACGTCAGCTCCTCCCGTTTCTGGTTCAGCAAAACGTCACTCTTCCATGAGTTGAGGGGCTCTGAGCCTGCGGACGGCAGAGATGTTGCCTGCCAAATTCAGCCGATCAAAAACTAAATGAACAATAATTTTAAAAATACACATTTTAAAATTAATCTTTCTTTTTTTGTATATTTTCCCATTACTAAAATAGTAAAACATTTTAGCAAATATGACACATGCTCATCATACATAAAATGCAAATATGAAATCATAAATGTATTCTTGCAGGTAAAACTAGGTTGATCCAGGACAGAGACAGGCAAGCCAAAAAAAAGGGACACACATTTTCAGGGGCCTCTTTTGTTCTTGTGTTCAGAATGTGCGATGGACCGAAACAGAAAAGAGGGAGAGAGAGAGAAAGAGAGAGGGAGAGACTTTGACTTTTAAAAACTCTTTGTTTTATTTTACCTTTGTTGAATGATTCATTACATAAGCTCCATTTCTACCAAAAAAATAAAGAAAAACCTTAGCTCAATCAGACAATTAAATAAAAAACAGAACAACAAAAAGCAACATACAACAGAAGAGAGATAGAAAGAGAAATAGAGAGAGATGGGATTCTGATATAGAATAAGAAGTCTAAGCTTCAGATACTCTGTCAGAGACTGATACCTGCTGATAGCGGTTTTTCATAACTGATGCCAATATCACAAAAGGGGAGAAAAGTAAACGTTTTTCTTTTTTTTTTTCAGCCTTTAACAGCAGTCTACTATTCCACAGACTGTGAGTCAGAGACATGATTTAATCTAAGGATAGCGCGACCGAGAGAAAGACTGCCCCAGGCATAAACCCAACACGGAATAAAGAAAGTTTCCAACAGGGTGTCATTTCCCTTCATTTTAGGAAGACAGAAGTCTCAATTCCAAACCCTCAGTCTCTGATTTCTTCATTACCGTTTCTCATACGGCTTCCCGTAATGTGATTGGTGGCCACAAATTTCTAGGGTAGATTGGATGGAGAATTTTACTATACTACCACATATCTACTATACTAACACATATCAGTATGTTTAGCACACACTAAAGGACTGTCATTTGTGTAGACGTTTTGAATATCCATATTTGCATATCCAAGTTTTGCATGTTTGGAGCCAAACAAAAACACAGCAGGGTCAAAGATCACACTGGCGAAGCCCAACTGCAGCGCTGCACAAAACACCAGCGCATCAACAAAGAATATCTATGACTCATCACGTACTGAGAACAAAACAACAAATAAAAACAAAACATATTGTATAATAAGCACACAGACTGATGTCATTAAACGATTGCCAGCTTTTGGTTTAAAGTGTTTTTTTGGGCTTTTGAGGGTCAGGAGTGGAGGACAGCCGACAAACATGAGCGCAAACAGAGTTGGGAGGTTCGTGAGTGTCCTTGGATTCTGCGCCATTCAGCGCGTGTGCTCAGGGTAGAGTGAGGTAGATCGACGGAAGGACATGAAAGCGTGAGTGCGTTTCTTTCTTTTTCATTTTCTCATATAGCTTTCAAAGTGTGATAGAGCAGGCAGCTACAAGGATCCTGGATTTTTTTCACTGCCTAAGCCTTCGGCATGACAAAGCTTATGACAAAGCCTTTTGCCTTGGCGTTGAGTTTTATTACACCAGCTTGTTCTGTCATGGACTAGAAGCTATCATCTTTACTGGGGGGTGGAGGCTGTGAGGCTTGAGGAGAGGTGATACTTTTAAAAAAAAAAAAAAAAAAAAAAAAATTAAAAATCCTAAGCCGGTTTTGGTGCTCAGGGATGTAGAGGTCATTCACAAGTGAAGGGTGGAGGTGTGGCCAAATAGTGGGTGTGGTTAGGGGTGTGTCTAGCAGTGGAGGGGATGTCTGTAGTGGGTGTGGTCATAAGTGTAGGGGTAAGTCTGTGGTGAGGTGAGTGGGTGTGTTTAGGAGGGGTGTATGGGTGTGGTATTTGGTGGAGGGGCAGGTCTGAGGCCAGGATGAGGTTGGAGTCATTGGTGGGTGTGATGGTTGGGTTATTGGAGGGGTGTGGGGTCATGGAGTAGTTGGCTGGTGGATGTGGTGTTGGTTAGGGGTGCAGGGACAGATCCACATTCAGGGCAGGGGTGGGGTCATTAGTTGGGTTGGCGTTGTTGCGGTACGTGGGGTCGTTGTGTGGGGGTGTGTGGTAGTTGGGGGGTGCAGTGAGGAGTTGGTTAGGGATGCAGCGGCAGATCCTCAGTCAGGGCAGGGGTGGGGTCGTTGGGGGGCCTCAGGCCCAGCATGTGGAAGTAGGACACCACCTGGGCCGGGACCTCAGCCAGAACACACAGCGCCAGGGCCTCCCTGGGAGCCTGCTCAGCGACAGAGACAGAGGAAGGACAAGAGTCACCCTGCAGATACCCCCAAAACAGTCACCCCGCTGTTACCCCCAAAACAGTCACCCCGCTGATACCCCCAAAACAGTCACCCCGCTGATACCCCCAAAACAGTCACCCCGCTGATACCCCCAAAACAGTCACCCCGCTGATACCCCCAAAACAGTCACCCCGCTGATACCCCCAAAACAGTCACCCCGCTGATACCCCCAAAAGAGTCATCCCACAGACACCCCTAAAACGATAGTCCCAAAGCAGTCACCCCAAAATCTAAACCCTCCAAAAATGAGGTCCAAAAGCAGTCATCCCACGAACACAGACAAAATCTGGACCCCCAAAACTACAGCCCTAAAATAAATACAAGTCTATAACAACAATTATCTCTCATATCCACACATAATGTGCCATTACCCAGTAGCTACAGTAGTAAAAAAAAAAAAAAAAAACCAATTATCAAGCTTTGCTAGCTTCAGAGACCAAATACATTCCAGCAAAATCCCTCCCTGCATGGTTCCATCAGTGAAAAAGATTGATAACATTAAAAAAAATCGAGGAATTTGGACGTACTTTGCTGCACAAGTAAAACCCTCATAAGTAAAGCTCCAGAGTGAGTTCACAGTTGCCGTAGTAACAGGGCAGGAAGATGAAACCAAAAACCTGCTGAGCTCTGTCTTCTATACGGCATGTTTTTTTTCCCACAGCTGATCCCCCTGCAGTCATTTCTGTAATTACTTACTTAACTACACAAATTTACACCTCAGAACTGGCAGGAGTAAACTTATCTCCTTTTTACAGGATGGAAAATGTTGAGTTCAGTTGCATGATATCTCTGCTTAATTTATGACCGTTATTATTAATGTTAACCATGAAATTTAAAAATCGGGAAATTTGTGGGATGTCCAACCAAGTAATGAAGAGCAGAAGTTGAAGAAAAAAAAATCTGGTATTAAAATGCAATTTTTAATGAAAGCAATTATTTCTATAAAACCTTTTAAGGATGTCTTAACTTTTTTGGTTTTTAATTGGGTAAATATTGACATATGTTTTCTTTTATTTCTGCCATGATTTTTGCTTTTTCATCTATTTACATATCCATGACACATATGTAACAGCATCAAGAAGGGATGATGTAGTAAGGGCAGAGGGGGTTTTTTCCCTCATATATTCTATGTGATTGTCTTTTTTAAAACTGTGTTCAAGTTAAAATAAGGATATAAACCAGAGTCATGACCCCACAGGAAGTGACATCATTAAAGAGTGGAGTACTCACGCCCAGGAAATCTCGGAAAGGCACAAACTGCACGATGTCCCGAGCGAGGGCCTCGCCCATGGGGTCCGTCAGGGGCCCGTCGTCCCCGTCCAGGAACTCCATGCCGCTGAAGTCGGCCCCGCCCACCCCGACGATGACGATGGACATGGGCAGTCGGGAGGCGTTGACGATGGCGCCGGGTGTCATCCAGGTCGGTGATCATGCCATCCGTGATGATGAGGAGGACAAAGTATTGCTGAAACGGGAGGAGGAGGAACGCGCAATGGCGCTACAAGCTTAGCGTGTTATGCTGCCTGGAACATTCCTGCAACATCATGAGAATGTATGTTTTGGCAAATACAACCAACACATATATGTTTATTCACGCTCCAGTTTCATGTCCCTTGAGCATTAACTCGTAGACTCAAGACACAATAAAAGAACAGTTTTACTGTGTTAATCAATTTTGTTCTTCCAGTCTTTTTTTATTGTATATGTCTGAACATTATCATCCCATATCTATTGCATATCCACTCTGCACTACAAGAATGGTCACTGTGTATATGAATTATTGAATATCTGTGAAGATGTTCACAGCACATCCTGATGGTCAGTGTTGATAATATTATATTGCTACATATGTGTGTGGTTTCAACTTTAATTTAACCAGAATGGTCCATTGATAATGAATTCCCTTTTGAAAGAACAGCCTCGGGTTGTGAGTAGATGCTGAGTTAACACACCAGTCTTTCTCAGGGGCATAGAGGCAGACTCTCACTGTACGGCTCCCAACCAAAAGCCCCTCAGGGATTCAAAACACAGCAGCCTCAGGTTTTTGACATTGTGTCTGGGTTACAGAATGGGATAGTTAACTGAATTGTTTCACTGGGCTGTAACAGTTTTTAAACTGGACTGATGACCAAATAAAAAATGTGTTTAGTAGCTTGGTTTTACAGTACTGATAAACATCTGTACGTTGTTTCATTCTTGGATGTATTATTGGCAGAGGTGGAACATACCAGCTTCAAGTCTACTACCATGTATTTGGTTTAGCCATGCACTAAACCAGCTGAATCTTATTAGCATACCCACTCAGTCAGGTAAAGAACCGAATATGGCAAGTTAATTCAGCTGGTTTGAATTGCATGGTAGTATTTTTACATTCGGAAGTCGGGGTTTTCCCACGGTTGATTATTTTCGTTGTATTGCAAGTTGTACATTTTGTAGAGGACTTTTATTGTGACGCTTGTAAACCGGAAGTTGAGTTTCTGCGTCGGATAGATTATGGGAGGACACGGGTTTGTTTGAGTCGGTAAGTTTTGTTGATTTGTTTGTTGAATTGAAACGTCATAGTATTTTGACAATAAACTGGGATCTGGCAGTTTAGATTGTTTGGAAATGCACAATATAAGAAACAATAGCTATTTCAATGTCATTCGCCAAATATACACGTTTACATAGCAACCATTTATTGACTAGCTGGTGCGATGTAATGTTAGCTTGCTATGAAGTTTGAATACTTACAGCTAACGTTAGATTTTGTCATATTAGGCCTATATAAATATGATGTAGCGACCAGCCAGACGTGTTTTTGCCACAGATTATTTGGTAGCTACAGATTTAAGTCATTGATTCTGTCATTCCTAGGCTACAATGCATTGCCATTTTTGCGGCTGCGAACCGGTGCGTTGCAGTGCTTGTGGAAAAAAGGTAGAGGTCCTGCAGATGCAAGGAGCATCAAACGATGAGGCACCACGACGCGACTCTGCAACCAGTTTGCTAAGTAAGTTCAATTTAAATGCTATATACCCGGATTCTGGTTCTCATTTTGGATCAGTAATGATCAGTGTAACCAACCAGTAATTTCCAATAAATCTATCTAGGTAAAGTAAGGACACCAAAAGCAGAGTTCCCAAATTCGGTCTAGGGCACCCTGATTGGGGTCAGGTTGGATCCATCATCACCTAGCATTCGCGATGTAAGCGTTAATATCCTCGGATCAAGGAGAATTCAGACAACTTCTCTTGGGATTTTTGCGACTTGTGAAATCATAAATCTTGTTTTTAATCACGTACTTGTTTGTTGGTGGAAGATATCAACACGAAATATTTACGTGTTATTATTACCTGTAAACATCTGTTTAAAGATGTCAGTTTCTTTTTTTTCTTTTTTTTTGCATAGATGAGCATGAAATGTGATTGCAACTACAGGATCTTTAGAGGGTCAATACACGTTAGTAAAACTTAATAAAGTGGATTTAGCGTTTATTTTTATTTACCCTTTATTTTACTATTCATCTCTTTTCCAAAGAGGACCTGACATTTGGACACATTAGCAAACATAATGACAAGACCACTTAATGGAAACAACAGAAATCACAAAATAATTAATGAGTAAAAATAGGTAATGGGTAAAGGTTGAATAAGTATACAGGAAAGCTGGCCTTAAAGGACATTAACCATTGGCTTGGCAGCTGGTTAGCTAAAATTGCTGACAATTTGGGGAATATATTTTTAAACCTGTTCACCAATAACAGTAGCCTACTATAGTAAGCTGTAGAATATAGCCTGCTCTTTCCTCATTATGGATGATGTATATTCTGTGTTTCTCATATTTTTGCGTATCTCTTCTAACAGGTACACTGAAGTGTCTTTTCTGTGGGGAGCGACTTGTCGTAGGTGGCCGTTTCTGTGCGTATTGTGGCCGAAAACAAGAACTGAAAGATGAAACGTCTTTTGCGGAGCCCCACAACCAAACCGCAATGTCATCCCCTGACACTACACAGGACTATCTGGTCGTCACCGTTCCCTCCCACGAGGATCTGACTGAGCCTGTCCCTTCACAAGAGGAGCTAATTGAACAATACTTCCACGCTGGCCACTCTTACAAGGACATCGTAGACTTGCTCAGCGCCGAGCATGACATTTGTGTCAGTTTACGGACGGTAAAATCCAGGTTGTCAAGCCTAGGCCTGTTCAGACGGAAATACTACTCGCGTTCTGAGGATATACGGAAAGCTGTGGTGCAGGAGCTGCAGGTACACGGGCAGCTTCTGGGATATCGAACTATGTGGCAGGTGCTAAAACACAAATACGGACTACATGCCAAGAGGTCTGATGTGATGAGACTGCTGTCAGAGACCAAAGGCCGCTCCACGCCGCAAGCGTAGCGGCTGTGTGCGTACTTTGTGCAAATCCAAAAGTACACCAATTTCAGCATCTGTAGATGAGGTGCTCATACTAGAGGTGAATGTGGCACGGGCGTTATACGGACCTAATACAGACCCTGTACAGACCTGGTGTGGACTTAGCATGGGCCTGGTGCAGCCCAAGTGAACTGAAGTATATGTGTACACTTTCATCCATCCATATTTTTTTGGTTGCTGCAGCACACAGTGAACTGTGTAATGTTGCTCTAAAATCCTGGGTTTATATGATGTGGTTTATATTGTATCATCATAACTCCGATCAATAAAAAAACAGACTTGTATGTAACTTCCTGCAGGCTACAGTAAAAACATGCATTTGCTCTCACACTTCCTGTGCCCAAATTCTCTTTAAAGTTTACAGCTAGCTTACAGCTCTTCGCTTTCTGTTAATGTGCAGTGCATAGTGGTGTATTGTTGTAGATGAAGGATGACTAACACAGACTAATGTGAGTCGTGAGTACTGACTCCCCTGCTGCTTTGTATGGGGTCTGCGTGTGGTTTGGGCCTCGGCGTGCACCTGTGGTACCACTCACCGTGGCGGTCTCCTGCTGGGCCGCCTGCACCCCGAATCGGGCCACGTGGTTGATGATCGGGGCGAAGTTCGTGGGGCCGTACAGCTGGATGTGAGGCAGACACATTCTATAGGCTTCCAGAACCCCCTCTATTCCTAAAGATGAGGGCGGGGGGGCAATCAGAGGAAAATCAGTTTTTGCCATTTAGTATTTAGGAACCAGTTTAACTCCATAAAACACCAAGAGAATCCAGCACTATATCAGGCTTGGAACTGACCACTCCAAACGTCTCTGCTTCTGCTAGAGAACTTGGCAAGTGGCTGCACACTGGGGCAGCTATGTCTAACAGAAAAAAAAATACATCTTCAAATATATTCAAACCTAATATCAGTGTCAACTATATGTGGACCTGTGCCCCCCTTTATTCTCTCAGCTGCGAGAACTCAAGACACACTTTATTGAATCCCTTTAATGAATTTCAAAAACCTCATTAATCTACCCCCTGAGATTCCATGCAGACCCATTACAGAGCCCCAGTCTGCCCTCCTCCACAGCTGCTTCACTGTCCTCATCCAGCCCCAGGCTGAGCTTTGGGACAGACGGAACGTCACGTAGGAAGAGGATCCACGATAACAGCCTGTGCTTTATGGGGAACCATTTCAACAGCGCATTTATACAGCGTTCTGAGCAACCCCACGACGGGCACTTCATTGAAATGTGCTTTTTAATCAATAGCAAGTTGATTATTGCCTGCTTCAAGCAGAGCAACTCAATAATGTATGGGATGGTGCAGGGCTATCTGATGAATGAAAATTAAATATTAATGTCAACGGATTCATATGTGTCTACATATTCTAGGAAATCGTGGAAAAAAGTAGGGTTGTTTACAGGCCAGATTCAAAAGATTCCTAGCAGAAGTCACATGACCTAGCCTCCACCCTTGTGATTTTTTTTTGTCATGCATAAAATTAAAGCTTAATAATGTGAACTTGTGCCCAGTGCACTTTAATGGTTCAGGAATAGCCAGTGCAAAGCCAGCAGTGGTTAGGGGTGATCAATGTAAACAGACATGTTTTTAGCCTGCAGTGTTGGAGATCATACCTTCACAGAATGGATAGCTGGAGTTGAAATTTAGAGGGAATTCATGAGATACCTGCAGACAGGTGGAGCACAACAAGAGTCATAATGAAGGAGAATGTCTGCATTATGAGCTCTCTGTAAGACCTCACATAAAAACCTCTCGTGCTCTCATGCTGTCAGCTCACCTCCCAAGTTGGAGGAATCTCGGCTCCAAATCCAAACGCTGGAAACAACTTGTCACTGTAGGGAAGAGAAATTTGATCACCTGACAAGGTTTTGTTCACCCACCATGCCGTCTAATGACGTAGTTTGTTTGAAAAATGATGTTTGAAAAAAAATGTGGCTGTAGCAACACACTATACCTGTCGTAGTCCTGAATGACCGTTCCCATCGACCAGATGGCTGCCAGGTACTCGTTGAACCCGTCTGGGCTGATGTAGTGTAGAGACTCTGGGTCCTGGGGGTCTCCGTTAGACGCCGTGAAGTCCACCCCCAGCTAAGTATCCCAGAGACAAGACATTTGAAAATGAACACTGTCAAGATGGAGGACTTTACATTAGATTATGTATCAGACACTCTTATTCAGAGGACTTAAAAGTTTGGGGGAACACGAGTGCATTCACCAGATTAATATGAGCTGCAGTGCCAGACCTGGCTTACATCATTCCCAGAATGCATCACCAATGAGGGATCACCAAAAGACTGGAACTTACCGTGAAGTTTATCTGACACCCACCCATGATGTAATCCAGGAAACTGTAGTCCTTCACCACCTGTGTCATTAAAGAAGCAATAACAACTGCTATTGCTTTATATTACTGCATTTATAACACGTTCATAAGCACTTTATATTATTGTAGTTACAACATGCTCATGAGCACTACATAAGAATGACATAAGAGCTATATAGCATTAGGTATCCATTGGTCATTGAGCATGTTTGAAAGCCCATATGACAGTAGCATAGTGCATCATACTGTTCATCATATTTGTGTAGGAGTCCCATTATGTTTGGGGCAAATGAAAATCTCCTCTTTATGCATTATGAAGAGAGCTTTCAGGACAACTATTATCCTATAAACATGCAAAGAGAAAGATGGTAAATGATTTCTATTTTTGCACACCATAATCATAATCAATTTAGAATCCATTTTAGTGTTGATAAAGTGTGGCTTTTATGTGTTTGGCTTCTGAATGAATGAGCACTATCTGAGGGTTTCACACTGTGCAGTGTTTGTTTCACAAGAGTGGTTGTTAAAATTCAAGGGCATCTCAGGTTTCTCAATACAAAAAAAAAAGCGATTGAAAATTAATTGAATTCTCTGCAGAAGTTATTTTGTATCTGAGAGCTGAGGTGAGGCGCAGGGGATTTTGAAGGACACTTCTAGAGTATAGCCCTTTTGTGGTCCAGAGTATGTATTCCAGTGTGTGGGAGAATCTCACGGTCTGCATCCTGTTAAGGCACGGTTCCAGTAAAAATTGTCACAGCGAGATAGTAGTTTAAGAGAAATATTTGTGTTCTTAGGATGGCTGATCCCGGCAGTAGCATCAGAGAGTCTCAAAAGGTTACCTGAGGACATACGTATTTGACTGGAACAGACCAGTCAGCCAAAAGGGATCATCATGTGCCTACCTGGACTCAGTGGCCTGTTCCCATCATTATATGCTATTGTACGTGTTCTATTTTCTTACTTAAAGCATGCATGAACCACACAGGAAATTATATACAGAAAGAACTAAACTTACTGAACGCCCCATCATCTAATCACTGCCTTTGCTTAATAGCATGGGCGTTGGTTTGTTTAGAAAAGTGCTGGGCACAACGACGGTTTATAATCTGTAATGATTCCATAGAATTAGAGTAAACGCTCAGTAGTGGCTGTTTTTTTATTAGGATGGCCCTGATTGGGCGTGGATAGGAAGAGTGGGCGTACCTGGCACAGCTTGAAGGTTACTACCCCGGAGTTTGTGTAGTTCTTCTTCTTCTCTTTTTTCTTCTCTTTCTTTGTGCTGTTCACACATTCAAACTCTGCCTGGGAAAGAGAAATAACTCTCATAGGAAAGGAAAGGGAGAGTGAGGACAGACTTGACGAAAATGTTTTTGGAGAAAGAGAATGTTTTTTTCTGTGAAATCTGTCTCTGTGTTATGGAATCGAATGACGTCAGACAAAAAAGAACACATAAAGGGCAAACTAGCATAGAAATACCAAGCTATTATCACGAAGCTTTTGAAGGCTTCATCTTTGTTTTGTCACGAGTACATTAAGATGATATTTCAGGCTTTCAAAGCCTGTATAAATGACATATACGTTTTTTTTTTTTTTTTCTCAAAGTTATGAGGCAGTTTGTGACTCTTCGTTGATATTAACGCAATGTGATGCAGTCTTTTTGTCTCTTTTTGACATGCTGATTCTTGACTGATGTGGAGTCTTGGTTTTAAAGTGAACTCACTGGTGAAGCCCATGAAGCATCCTGAAGCTGAAGCAGGGTAGTCTCAAAGGAACCAATGAGCTCGTGGGTTCCACCATTGTCGAAGTCATAGCATTCCACCTGGAACACAGGGAGATGTGTTACATCACTGTGTCTCCGCCCCTAAAATGTGTGATGGGTGTGGCCTCATTAAAGCCACACCCAGTGACTGAAGCTCACCTTCACGGGTTGCTCCACGTCGCACCCACACAAGCTCTGCAGTGGGATTCTGAACGGTCTCCACACCGGGTCTAGAGAGTTCTCTATCACCTGCAGGGGAAAAGGACACATTCACCTTCTGAGTTGTCTACTTCATTTCAGCACAGACACGATATTAAATATTTTGACACATTGTTTGAGCAGTAGGTGAACTGTGCGATGGTCAAAATGACAATATACAAACACCAGCACAAATAACACTGAGAGTGGTCAAGCATGTACACATGCTCACATACCATGTACACAGACCGCACATAACATGTTATGTTCTTCCTAACTCATGATGTTTAATCTATGAAACCACTTGTTTGGTAGAAGGTCACCAAATTTGGGGAGCTCACCTCTGTTCTGTGGGCCAGCTGCCATCCTGACTCAGTGTGTCTGTAGAACTCCAGAAATGGGTCTGATTTACCAAAGAAATCCTGGAATAATTCACATGGCTTAAGGTGTCTGCTTAGCAAGAAATATAATGTATTGAACAGGGAGGTTGAACAAAACTGGGGAAAAAATGACCAGGGGAACAGTTACCTATTGGTGAAATACCAATCATTGTGTTTTTCTGTGAGGAGTATAATCTCCTGATAGGTGGAGGTCAGTGATTGACAACTTGTATTGCTCCACCCATCAATACAAGAAATATTTCTTCATTTAAATTGTGTTTTGGTTCAGCCCTGAGCGTATGTTGTGTAGATTATCTGGGCTGCTTCACTGCGTTTTAAAACCACCTGCTTTAACCAGGACTCACTTTGTTGTCCAGTTTCCTCGCCTCCACCTCAAAGTTCACCACCCTGTTGTCTTTTATTTCCTCTGCAGTGACCTGTCAAAGACAATAAATGACATTTATCAATAGAATCAGAGCTGAAATTGCAAAGAAATACATCTCACACCCAAATCAAGAGAGTAAACATGCATATGATCCAATATATGCATTATTTAATCACCATGGAGACCCAGCTTTACACTCACAGTGATGGTGCCTTCTCCTGCCAGCCTCTTGTCCTTCAGAAGGAGTGGGCGAGTCTGCCTCCTGCTGGACACTATCTGAATTACACAACGGAATAATATTCTTTAATTTAAATGTTGTGTCAAAATGGCTATGATGGGATTTTAAATTTGAGGTGGGAATTATAGCCAATTCAACCACTGATCTATAATGCAAGGCTAAAATGCGGTGGAACAAGTCACATGTAGGAAAATCAGCAGTTATGAAACTGTAACCTTGCTTGCGTGAGACAGAACTATTCTTGCTGTTCTGATGATCCTTTCATCCTCAGAACTCAGACAAGCTCCAGTCCTGTTTACCATAAATCCCTGTGAATATACCAACACTAAAAAGTTTAATGATTACAGGAATGAAAGGAGGAATGAAAGAGACTTATTTCGTAACTTTGATTTATAAAACCACTATTGACTAAAACACAATCAATCCAATCAGTAAATACCATGGAAGGCTAAAATACTGCAGATTTCTTCACTGACTGGACCTGGACCTTCCTCATCCTGCTGAAGAGCAGGAAGTGACCTCACCTGTCCCAGAGTGCACTCCAGCTCCCCAAGGAAGTCATCATCGCTGAGCTCCGTCGTCTGGTTGTCGATGTCATAGATTCCGAACCTTAGTTTCTGCACGACCTCAAAGTAGTAGTCGATGACAAACTTCTTGGCAAACTGTGGGCTGTGGCAGTTCTGCACCTTCTCTGTGCGATCAACCTGAGATCACAGACACAGGAGTCACCTGTCTGCTGTACTTAAACTACTGCAGCGGCCATCGGTCTGTGAACCTGTATTTTTCTTTACACTTCATCATACCTGTGATGCAGTATCTGTACAGGTATAGGTGCATCTAAATGTAAAGTATAATTTAGTCAAAATACAATTTTGTCAAAATATTTGTTAGCATTTTTTCATTAAGTTACACCTATACACTTGTTGTATGTTACCTACAGTGTATTTACTCTGTAATAAGCTGTTGTTACCAGTTATGTTAGTATTTGATTACATTATGATGTAACAATAGGCATAGGGAAACTTCATGTAAAAATGAAGAATTCTAATGAGCCTTTTGTCATTAAGTGTTGTTTGAGTGATGCGGTCACTAAGAGAACTCTGTAGTGAGCCCTCCAGTCCAGGGTGGGGCAGTGTTGCTGACCTCATACCACTGGTCCCCTGGTGCACACTCTAGGAGGACACACAGAGGGTCAGATTTGGAGCCCAAGTCCCTGTCCAGCAGGTTCTCACAGGACACGGAGAGCTCCACTCTGCTCACACACCGTGACGCCATTGGGGGCTCACCTGCAGACAAATATGTGCCGTAAACATGACACCACTCAACAGTCATGACATCACAGTCTCGGGCTCTCTCCCACGCACACACTTACATGCATGTAAGCATGCAGATCTCAAGTACTTATGGACATGCATGCATACAATCAATAGTGCACTTACAGAAAAATACACACACATACATACATACAAACTCCCACAAACAACATGGAAACACATGCACACAAAAACCAATTTACATCTGGACATACACATAAATATGGAGTATTTTTTCCTTCTAATTCATGTCTTGCCCATGCCTTATATAATGCAATTGCAGATCCGATGTACTGATTCCATACTTTCTCTGTGTGTATGCTGCTGAGTTTGTTTATAATTTACCCCTAATGCTAGCCATGCACACTCCAGCAAAGCCTGACGGAAGGAGGCCGTCACATTAATCTGATCAGGATCTCAAACAGAAATCACCTGGCCGCAGCAGTAAGGATCGAGCTTTCCACCGCACAAAGTCAAACCACCAGAATAACTCTTCCCCAGGAGCTGGCAGCTAAAGGCAAAATGATCCACAACAAAAATAAAAACGCTGCTTTCAATCCACTGCAGTCCTTCACAGCTAAAGATAATCTGCTCATACAATTAGCTAATGGTATTATGTGCCTGCCAGTGCGGCTAAGTGTCTGGCTATGGAAATCATCAGGGTTTACTGTCATTTGTTCTGGTATGACTGGCAGCTTTCAAAGGCATGAATACGGCAGCTAAAAACAGCATGCATTAGACCATTACAGGGGAAAAAAGGGTTTCGGTAGCTAATGTGCTATTGTAGGTGCATGTGCGTGTACGCGCAAGGAGTATTAGTCTATTATTTCTGTATGTACCAGACAGGAAATTATAGTCAAAACGTTTTTTACAATGAATACAATTTTCAACTCAACTTCAGAGAACAATATAGAAGCTAGGAATAGATGCATTCAGTCACTGAAAATTCAATACATATATGTACTGCAAATCCATGACTCTCATCTCTGGTCCTAGATAAATGCAGGTTTTTATTTTAACCTGAAATTCCACAACCAGCTCAGACCCAGGAAACCGGGTGAGGTAACTGTATAATTAACTGGTTTATTTTGTCACTTTGCAGAGTGACAACAAAAAAACAGCACTGTGGCCCTCCATGACCAGGGGTAAGGACCACGTCCATAAATATATGCATTACATAGAAAGTGCTCACTTACCAAGTTTAAAAAGGATGAAAAAATTATAAAGATCAGTTTCTAAGTGACTATATCCATGGATACACTTCCTCTGTAGTCATTGCCTTGTCCAGCTCGAACCCTCAGCTGTGTCCTTCCACGCAATGTTTCTCTTGCTTGAGACAGCACTGAACTCACCTTAGAGATCACCTACTACACCCTAAACTCTGATTGGCCGATCTTCATTAATCCATGCTAATCCAGATGAGTGCTCAGCCAATGAGCATTCAGGGAAGTGGGGTAAAGTTCATTCCTGCCTGTGAACTGTCGTGCAGGTGCTTTAGTAACATGGGTAGTCCAAATATCATTTTGAAGATTAAACAGTGACAGTTTTAAGAGGTAAAAAATGGAGGATGTGAATGCCCATTTTCGAACTTATGTCTTATCAAATTGGGTCCTTTAAATACCATCTGCAAGTTTGAGAAATGCCCATGTCCATTCTCTATGCAGTGACTGAACGTAGTTACAGGGGGAACAGGAAATGACAGGTGGGATGCAAGAGAGGACTCTGTCCACCTCAAGCTGATGTGCGGGTGAATGGTCTGGAGCCAAAATGGCCGCCGTGCACAACACAGATGGGTGCTACCCATTGGCTGAGTTGAGTTTCCCTCTTCACTATAAAACTGCCTGGGGTTCATATATAATAATTATAAATATAAAATACTATAATTGTAATACCATTATTATCATTGTTGTTAATTTAGGTCTATCATGCATTCCTTTTTCTTACATTTCTGATTTTTAAGGTCAAAATGTCTATCAACAGATAATTTAGAAATATTGCAAAATCTCTGTATGCTCTATCCAATTATATTTTTCCAACCAAAGGTGTTGTTCACATGACAGTAATGTTTCTGAGGCTTGTGTCACTGATAGAGGATTGGTTTTGTACGATGCGCCTCGCAATCTCAAAATCAATAAAGGTTGGACTTACTTTAGGAGTCAGTTTAATAAGTACACAAATTAAATTCAAAGGCATCACAGTAAGCCATTATGCAAATGCATTTTCATAGCAGAGGCTAACTTTTAAAATGTCAGTGTTGTCAGGTGTCTTTCACAACGGACGGCGACATGGAGAACGAGAAGCAAACCATATCCTCAGATTTTCACAGCAGTGTTCAGCTCCAGACAGTGACTCAGAAACATGATTTAATCTACGGACAGCACGACTGTGGAGAAAGGCTGTCCCAGACACAGACCAAACAAAATGCTCTCTTACGGGTCTACTTCACTCCTATATGAACCAAACTGATCGAAACCAACAGGAAAACCATTAGTACTCTGAGCAAATGTGACAACGATCAGAGCTTCTGTAAGGCCTCTGTTATATCAGCTATCCTCACGCAATATGAATGATCATGTGTCATACATCCATGGTGCTGGTCTTAAATCCTGTACTGTGAAGCCTGCCAGTGTTAAGTGGCATTTATGTTGCCTTTTAATTTTGGAAACAAATTTGTGAAAATGTAAAAACATTGCTCCCCACACTGAATGACATTTCCTCCTGATGAAGGATGCCAGAGTTTGGACAGGAACCGACAGGAACACAGAGCACCGAGGGCGATTGGTGGAGACATTTTAAGTGTTACCGCTCCTTCACAGATGTGGCAGTTCTTTGGCAGTGAAACGCAGGCTTCGCAGTTTCAACAAGCGGTCTCACTGGCCAGTGTGAAGCAAAGCATCCAATTAAAATTGCTTAAAATTGAAAATCGTTCACATTAGCGGTGCAAATTAAAATCCTCCTTCTCTTACGATGTCTGCTGATTAATGCAGACATGTTTTTTTCGTTTGGTTGCACTGGGAAAAGGAGTGTCAACATAACTACTGTGCATGGATTGTGCTGGTTCAATGTCTTATTTCTGACCAATTACTGCTGCTTTAATTGGTTCTATTTCAAATTAGGACCTTACGCATGTAACACTAAACACTCTAAATCTAAGATCTACCGTTGCTATTTAGACACGACTCATTTCACTCAATATAAATAATTTAAAAACCAACAGGACTAATTTAGTAAGTAATGGAAGTGATTATTTAGTGGAGAGCAGAGTCTGGAGTCATACCCAGCATTCACACAGCCATGGAGGCTGTGTGAGATCAATGCCTTATCACATATTAGCATGCATTCTGTGTTTTTGTCAGAAAAGGGGAAGCCGGCCTATCACACAGGCACAAATACACACGTACGCATGTATGCACACACAATCAGGCCAAGGTGGGCATACACACACAGTAGCGCACACACTCATAGATGGGCTTGCAAAGACACAGACACACGAGCGCACAAGAAGAGTTCCAGAAAGTTCCGTTTTCTCCCAGTCTCTTTAATTGCACTCTTTTGATCAATCTCAGCCACAAACACCAGCATCCATTTCATCTCCTCTATTAAGGTACACTTCATTTAAGAGTCCAAAAATGTGCTATTCATTTTTTTTTTTTTTTTTTTTAATACTCTTTTCATACAGCAGGACAGTACCTGTTTAAGCGTAGGATGCAAAGAGCAAACTGCATGGCCATGACGAGGTATGGCTTCATCTGTGTCTGTCTCAAATTTGGATCTCTGAGCTCCGAAGCCTCTCAACGTCTCCCCGCGTTACAGGAACAGGAGCGAAGCTTCAGAGACGGAGTCTGCGCCCCGGCGCTTTCGCTTGCCACTCCCGCGGCTACCGATCCCTCCTGTGGGCACGTCCCTCCGCCCCCGGCCCCCAACCCCCTGCCTTTGCTCCTAGCTCCACTCGTTCACCCATGCGCAGTTGAGAGTAGGCCGAAAAGCAGAGCTGAACGTTAAAGATAAAAGGCGGTTCCCGTGTAAGCGATGCAGCCAGTCGCAAGTAACAGAGTTCCCTACCCCGTCCCCAAAATAATTCTCCCCCAAAGATGAGCCGCGATGCGTGTAACAGACGATCGCTCGGCGCCATGATCCGGATCGACGCTGGCTGATATCCTGAACTCCATAACAGGCTGTGCTCTTGCAGAAAAGCCGGCCTTGTAGCAGTGCAGGGGTTCTCCGGACAGAGTCCAGATCCAGTCCAAAACGAGCCCCATTTCATCCCCCTGCGCCCCTCCCGCCACAAAAAAAAAAAAAAAAAAAACACTAAGAGACACCTTAAAAGCTCTATAAAACTAGAGCCATTGATATAGTTAAACTATAAAATCATTCCTTCTTACACATCTTTTAAAAACCAGCCAAAAGAAAAAAAAATAACAATAATAATTATAATAATAATACTATTCATCGTAGGCTTCCTCTTTTAAAAGAGGAGAAAACGCTGAAATGTTGCATATTTATGAGGAAGAAACGAAAAAGGTAAAATTTCTAAAAGATGTTTGGAAATAAGATCTTTTTTTTTTTTTTAAATGACAAAATAGCTTATGTACATTAGTATCTAATTATCTGTGCAATTTTTCTTTTTTTTTTTTTTTTTTTTTTTAAACTTGGCTGGGTAATATTACAGAAGGGAAGCTTATTCTGGGATGGCGGCTGAATCGAGGAGCTACTCTTGGCCGAATCCTTCAGTCTCCTCGATAGCGAAGAGCAGCTTCTCCTTCAGCTGCTCGTAGCTTTTGTACGGTGGCAGGTCCAGCCTGTTGAAGCTGTGGAGAGAGACAGAGAAAACATACAGAGACTTCTGATTAAAAGTACCCTGATTTTACACGCCCCGATTTAACACGAATTCGGATATAACTTTATGAGTCATTGGGCCATTTTTATTAAAAAAGCTTTACTCAAAATTTATTTGTGTGTTAATTTCAACTGTGACAACAATTTATTCACGGAACTTTAATTTAAAAAGGTAAACAAACGTGTCAAATGGGGTGAAAATAGGGGTGTTTTAGGAAGTCAACATTGGCTCAGTTTGAAAGCTGATTTTCTTGAACCCTGATTTGCCGCAACCCCACTTTTTTCGGAATGACATTTTATGGACTTCAACAATCACGTTATAACGGGCCCACACTGTGCAGAGAACAGCAGAATAGCAGCAAAGCCAGCCCTCAGCTGAAACGTGGGAACTAGCCCTGAACAAACTGCACTGAGACCGATGGCTTTGCAAAACCAGGGATGGTAAACAGTAGAGATTTCTCAGGTGTGTGTTGGCATGGGAACGGAAGCTCACCAGGTGTGGCTGCGGGGTAGCCAGGTGTCCTTTCCCACCTTCTCGATGCAGAACTTCTGCGGCCCATTACTGCCTGCAGGGACAATCAGCCAATCAATACGATCAATCAACTAATCAATACCATCAATCAGCCAGTCAATACGATCGATCAACCAGTCAATCAAAACAATTGGTCACTAATTCCATAAATCATTTAGACTAAATTTTTTGGAGTAGGAATGGATCTTCCAAGCCAAAGCAAACTCAGTCATGACTGCTTTGATGAGAATGTGTTTTCGCCACCTAGTGGTAGAACAATGGAAGCTCTTTTATGAATAACAATGATTGAATGACTGGTGAAGAAATTTGATTTCTAGTTGTAAAATGCTTAAACTGACAGTCTTGACAATCTCAGTGGTTTGGCTGAGGATCCAACCAGTGCTGTGTGTGAGTGTGAGAGCATGTGTGGGCTTGTTTGTATGTGATCTGTGTGTAAATGTGTGTGTGTGTGTGTGTGTGTGTGTGTGTGTGTGTGTGCAGGGGTGCAGGTACCACCCATGAGCTCAGCGAAGCCCCCTAGTGGCAGCCTGCAGGTCCCTGTTACAAACTGCATCAGCCGTAGACGAACCTCATTGTCGACCTCCTTCACAAACTGCAGGGGGTGACAGAGAGGCAATGCAGTACCAGAAATACAGAATCACTCATTTGACACACTCACTAAAACTACCTAGCTCAACCAACACAACCCAACCCGATGAAACTAACTCACATTTGATCAGCTCAAACAACTTATTCCATGGCTCTCTAAATCACTCACTCAAAGCAATGTCACTCATATTGAATTGTCTGAAATCTACTGAATTTTCTTTTACATTCTGTGCTGCTGGTAACACATAACACTGTGCTTTGGAACGGAAACCAAAACAGCAGCTGTCTCTGCATCTCTTCCCTCCCGTCTGGCAGTTCTTGCATACACCAGACCGCTGTCTCACAGTGATTCACAGTAAGGGTGAACACAGCTGATGCAGACCGGGTAAGCAGTAGCGTAAGAGGCTGTACCTGCCAGAACCAGATGATCTGCTTGCTGTTCCGGGTGTAGTGGCGGTACACTGTGTTCCTCTGCCAGTCCTGCAGGTCCACCTCCAGCATCCCGCACAGCATCACCTGGAACACACGCACACAGGTGAGTCACACCTGAGATATAACTAACACACACACACACACACACACCTCAGATACAACACATACACACACACACACACACACACACACACACACACACACACCTCAGATACAACACACACACACACACACACACACACACACACACACACACACACACACACACAAGTAACACCCGGGATACAACTAACACACACGTGTACACACACACACACACACACACACACACACACACACACACACACACACACACACACACCTGGGGTACCACTAACACACACAGAAGTGATCAGGGAACCCCTTACCTCCAGCTCCTTCTCATCAAAGTATTGCAGCCACTGCAGGGGCACCACCTCATTAAAGCCGTCCAGGAAAGCTTTGGTTTGCTCCTCCACACCTCGAGAGAAACGCCACTCTGCCATCAGCCTGCCACAACAAGGGAGCCGCTTTAGTCATTACCGTCACAGCAGAGTAAATGGGGTCATTACCGTCACAGCAGAGTCAATGGGATCATTACCGTCACAGCAGAGTCAATGGGATCATTACCGTCACAGCAGAGTCAATGGGGTCATTACCGTCACAGCAGAATCAATGGGATCATTACCGTCACAGCAGAGTCAATGGGGTCATTACCGTCAAAGCAGAGTCAATGGGGTCATTACCGTCACAGCAGAGTCAATGGGATCATTACCGTCACAGCAGAGTCAATGGGGTCATTACCGTCACAGCAGAATCAATGGGGTCATTAACGTAAAATTACAGAACCTGATCAGTCATTACATTAACAGTGTAGGGACAGGTAACAAGAACCACGTCAGTTATAATAACATTGCAATACCATGTCAGTCATTACAGTAACAATGCAGAATCATGCCAGTCAGTGATGTAACATTACAGAGATCAATCCACACTAGAGCATGATGTATAATCTAATCTGTTTGCACAGTGGGTGGTGCGACCCGTGGCCCGTTTTGTGTAGATTGACGGGTGTCAGGCTTGACGGTCAGCTCGCCCTCTCACCCGATGTACTCCTCCTTGTTCTCCTCGGTCACCAGCACGTTGGCTCCATCGGCCTTCAGGTCATGTGACGTGATCTTCCCGAGGATCTCCATGTCCACGGAGAAGTACATCTCCAGGCCGCACTCCTCAATGTTGTTGTCCCTGTGGATGGAGAGAGAAAAGAGGATGAGGGGATGATGGGAGGAGAGGAAGGACTATGGGGAGGAGAGGCTCATCGTGGTATGGGATGGACATCGATCAACAGCATCCAATTACGAGCTGTCTCGCACTCAAGGCTAGCAGAACTCAGCTGCAGAACTCCAGGTCAGGGTGAGAGGGTTTTGGAGGGATTTGGGACGTTTACCTCATCCAGATCAGAGAATCGTGGAACAGGTGAGTCAGTGAGGAAGGTGCAGGACTGAGTGAGCTGGGGGGTTAGGAGCGGAGGGGCGTACCTGATCCAGATTAGAGAGTTGTAGAACTCGGGGTCGATGGACTCCAGGTCTTTGATGGTGAGCTTCTTGTTGAGCATGCGCTTGTAGAAGGGCAGGGAGAAGCCCGTGTCGATAAACTTTCCGTGGAAGAGCGCCTGAAGGGAGGGGAAGCGAGAGAGAACAAAAAGGGATGGAGGGAGAGAGGGAAGAAGAAATAACTATTAGGAGTATTACCTTTAAAGAAATAAACTAATGAGAGCAAGGTAAATCATGCCGTTTTCTCCATTTTACCAACAAAGTAGGTAAGATATCAGCCTGCTTTTACCATGAGTCTTTCTTACATTATTACACATCACTGTTTGTTCAGATTTCACTCATTATTTAAATCTTGTATATTGGCCTTCTTTATGTTTCCTAACTGGCTCTTCCTCACAAACTGCTGGTCTCTGTTTCTCTGTTTATCTCCGTTGTGTTCAGATTTCTTCACATTCACCCACTGGGAGGTTACCACTTCATGTATTCACTGGTCACGCCTGCCACCTTAAGCAGGAACTGCCAAGCTCTACCATTGTGAGGTCACACATGAGGTCACTTGCCATGGCGATGAAGCGGCCAATGAAGCAGAAGTAGGACAGGTGGTCGGGGTTGATGGTGGAGGCGGGGTTTATCTGCAGACAGTAGTTGCTCTTGCCGGCGTACTCGAACAGGCAGTACATTGGGTTCAGCACCTCGTGGGACAGCAGAAAGAACCACTCTCTGGGGAAAGGGGGCAGGGACGAGGGTGAGATCAGGGGGTATCAAACTCAGACAAACATCCCATTACATGCTGAATTCCAAACAATCTGTGCATTCATACATGTAGGAACACTACAGTACAAAAATGTGTGCCAAACTCAGTAAAATGGAGTAGGCCATGTGTATGCAGTGTATCAGCACAGAACACTCTCACACTGCTCTCTCACACTGAATAGCAGTTACTTTTTAGATTAAACTATTTTCATTCATTATTTACAGACCAAAATGAAGAATTTAGCTAAGAATGGAACTAATTATCTATCAAAGAGTGATGGCTAAAGTGAAAACCATTACACACAAATATACAAGGGACATATATGTAAGAGTAGTGTTGAGGTATAGTTACAGAGGAGTGGTTTGTAAAATACACAAGCAAAAACACCTTTTTAAAAATCAACTTCCTTCAAGCACTTGGCAAAATGCAACACTGAGCGTTCTCTCTGTTCTTTAACACTTATGGGAGCCCCATGAGTAACCCTGCGGTGCTTACTGACCTCGCCAGGCCACCGTAGTCTAGACCTTCCTCCCCTCTGAAAATGACATACAGCCTCCTCCTGAGGTCATAAGGTTTCAGAGCCATGATCTGGAGACACACAAACACACACAAAAACAGAAAATTAGCTGACTTTGTACAATGGGTACAGTACCCCAGTGTGTGTGTGTGTGTGTGTGTGTGTGTGTGTGTGTGTGTGTGTGTGTGTGTGTGTGTGTGTGTGTATGTGTATACATATGCGTGCATGCTGTGTGTAAGTGTGTGTGTAAGTGCGTCCATGTGGAACACAGGTCACAAGATGTTCTTACCTGCTGGAAAGAGTCTTCAAACAGCGTTTGTCGGGACACAGTGATCTTTACATGACTGGGCAATGCATTAGACTGGAAAACAGGAGCGGGAAAAAAAGTGTTGGAAAGGCACACATCACCACAGAAAGCACCTGAGGACAGGAGGGACCGACAGTGTGAATCTTACCTGGCACAGGTAGCGAAAATGTGCTAGCTTCCACCTGAAGCTACGCTCGTATGCTATCTGGGGCCCTTTGGTGCTGAAAGAAGGTGACAAACAGCCTGTTAGCAGAGTTAGCACAAGTGTGCTAATACTAAGTTTCTGTACTCCAGGGCAATTACATGCTAACACCCCAAATGCCACCATGACTGCTCAAAACTCAAGGACTTGAACCCTTTGTGGTTAGGACACTTCAATCGCACCTACTTTTAGGGTGGAACAAAATTTAGGAAGTCTTAATGCTTATGAATGATTTTGAATTTGAATAGTTTTAGAGAATGAAAGTTTTTCTGTTTTTACACATTCTGAACTGTAGAGGGTGCTGTTGTGCCAGGGATAACACAACAACATGTCAGTCGGCTCGAAAAACCAAAAAGGTTATTTAGCTCCACCCACTTCCCAGTTATGCCCCACCCCCCCAGGCACTCACACTGAGGACTTGCCCGTCCGCGGGTCGCTGAAGGTGGTGGTCCGGGTGTTGTGATCCACGAAGTAGCGCACGCCCTCGCGTGTGTAGCGGATCTCCCAGCCCTCCGGGAGGGGGTCCTCGTTCTGCAGCCTGGAGACAGGGACAACCATATCAGGCACTGTGGAGGGAGGGGAGGTGGGTAGTGGCTGGGCCGTGCTAAGCAACAAAATCTGACAGCAGCGATGGTCAAATTGATTGGTCAAATACTTTGGCCCTCCCTTTCTTTTTTTTTTTGTTTAAAGAAACTTGACTCCCTATTACTATCAAACAGCACTGTCAGAAAGAATGTTTGCAGACGTGCGCTCAAAAGCAGAAACAGGACACAGTAAGTTGAGGGCTGGCCTTTCCTATGTGTGCTGAAACACAGGAACATAGCAGCTTGTTTGTTTTTTTTTAAACTGACACAGTAAAACACCTGGTTAAACTCCATACTACCTAAACCTGTTAGACCGTTCATCCAGGCTACCTGCTGGACTGAGCGTTCTAAAACATCACTGGGGCCAGAACAAAGTCACACTCTCCTATCATAGTCCTGGACAGCCAAACGGTCACCTCGGTTACCCAGCACTCCAGCACTCAGTTAAAGCACTCACGTTACCTGGTTTCCTGGGTCTACATTTGTTCCATTTTTTTACATGACAAAAAAAAAAAAAAAAAAAACAGAACAGCTATCCAGGACTCCAGGACCAGAGTTGTACACTCCTGGTTTAATGGACCCTCATTCAGGATGAACACATGGCTCAGGATGTGACTTTATTCCAACTACAGAACCACTAATCCACACTCTGATAATGCCCACAGGTAGTGTACCTGTGACAGGATGGTTAGCTAAGCGGACGTGGTCTCTCAGACACAGGTAAGGTACCTGTAGCAGGATGGTTAGCTAAGCGGGCGTGGTCTCTCAGACACAGGTAAGGTACCTGTAGCAGGATGGTTAACTAAGCAGGCGTGGTCTCTCAGACACAGGTAAGGTACCTGTAGCAGGATGGTTAACTAAGCGGGCGTGGTCTCTCAGACACAGGTAAGGTACCTGTAGCAGGATGGTTAGCTAAGTGGGCGTGGTCTCTCAGACACAGGTAAGGTACCTGTAGCAGGATGGTTAGCTAAGTGGGCGTGGTCTCTCAGACACAGGTAAGGTACCTGTAGCAGGATGGTTAGCTAAGTGGGCGTGGTCTCTCAGACACAGGTATGGTACCTGTAGCAGGATGGTTAGCTAAGTGGGCGTGGTCTCTCAGACACAGGTAAGGTACCTGTAGCAGGATGGTTAACTAAGCAGGCGTGGTCTCTCAGACACAGGTAAGGTACCTGTAGCAGGATGGTTAGCTAAGTGGGCGTGGTCTCTCAGACACAGGTAAGGTACCTGTGGCTGGATGGTTAGCTAAGTGGGCGTGGTCCCAGTCTCTTACCCTTGTGTGCGAGGGTCCTCCCACTGAGTGGTCTTAGTGTTGTGGTTGACAAAGTACACTCGGTCATTAGAATCCACACGTCGTTCTGTGAAACACACACACACACAGACACACACACACACACACTTAAGAGTTCATCTAAACATCAAACTGTTTTCTGTTTCTATCTGCTTTTTTTCTAACTTTAGAAAGAATTCCACTGTGAAGCAATGTGTGACAAACCAACTGTAAATGGAGCAATGCACATATAAAGAGTGACTTATTGATTATTGACCGAGCACAGAAACCCATTTCAATTTGCCGGATCTAACCCTGTCCCAAACTAACCTTTGCAAATACAGGGGGTATGAGCCAAAGGGCTTTTTACAACCAAACACTATCCCAACTGAGACACTTACCCCAACCTGGGGGCAGGGGGCCAAGGGGGTCATTTTCGGCAGACATCATAGAGGCCTGTCCCAGGAGAAAACATTGTTTAAAAACTTCACCAACATGCTAACAGCTCAGCTACCTGAATGCCTGTACAACTCTCTCTCATGACAGGCAGACTGATCCATGAAAGGTATTTCTATTGCCAAACAAAAGGGAACTGCACCCTTATTCCAGCACTTTAGGTTAAAAACTGGTGTTCATACATTCACTGACCATGTTACTAAAATATCCGCACTCACTAATCACCATTAGCTGCAACAATCATTAGCTGCAGCCCCACTGTGATGAGAGTGGTCAGTGGAGACTACTTAAAAAATGTGTTTGGCTGAGAGGCGGTGAGGCATGCTGTTATAGTTCCATGCACTGTGAGAGGTATCTCAGTGTGATTGGTGAACTGGTGCACCGAGTAGAGGTAGTTCCATGCACTGTGATTGGTCAGTAGTCAGTACAGACTGCAGTGTGATTGGTCAACAGACACAGTGAGGCGTGCTGTTACCGAGTAGAGGTATCTCTGGCTGAACTGGTGCATAGTTCCATGCACTGTGATTGGTCAGTAGTCAGTACAGACTGCAGTGTGATTGGTCAACAGACACAGTGAGGCGTGCTGTTACCGAGTAGAGGTATCTCTGGCTGAACTGGTGCATAGTTCCATGCACTGTGATTGGTCAGTAGTCAGTACAGACTGCAGTGTGATTGGTCAACAGACACAGTGAGGCGTGCTGTTACCGAGTAGAGGTATCTCTGGTTGAACTGGTGCATAGCTCCCTGCAGCTGGCTGCGCTGGGACTGCCACTGCTCAAAGTTCCGGACCGACTCCATGGTAGGCCGCTGCCATGTGGTGGTTCTGGTGTTGTGATCCACGTAGTAGATCCGCCCCCGGTCATCCACCCGCCGCTCCCAGCTGTGTGAGAGGCAGAGACCCCTGTCAATTATGTAGGAGTGGGAGGGGCCAGAGCAAGGAACACACCCCTACCTAGCTCACAAGCAACACCACAGTTCAACATGGCATGCACACACACTCGTATATGCATGCATGAATGTCAGGGCTAGGGAAAACTACATTTCAAATCACAAAAAAATATTAAATGGAAAGTCATCACAGAACATTATGGCCATATTCCAATTTTTGGATTGAATTTAAATTCTAATAGAACAGCTAAATGTAATGTAATGCTCACAGTCATGACAGCCTCTTGTTCAGTATACTCACCCGGTCGGTAGGGGTTGGGGCCTCTCCCATGTGGTGGTTCTAGTGTTGTGATCAACGTAATATGTTCTGCCATGCAGGTCTTTTCTTTGTTCCCACCTGCAAAAAAAAAAAAAAAAAAAAAAAAAGACCCACCATGAGCCAATCAGAAACAAAACAAGATGAAGGAATGGGCATGTGCTATACTGATCCAGGTACAGTAGGTAAGTTAATATGTGTGTCACACAGAAGGAGAGGGTGTGTGTTACACTGACCCTGGGACTCACCCAGGGGGCAGGGCATCAGTGGTATTGGTGTTGCGGCTGTGTTGTCGGGGTTTGCTCCCCTCCTGCGCCCCACTGCTGCTCCCCCCGGCCCCAGAGGGCTCCGAAGCGGAGGTTGTCACGGTGACAGGGGCTGGGGCAGAGGAGGATGAGGGGGCGGGCGTGTCTGTGGCGTTGGCGGGGGAAGCCTCGCGAGGCTGGACAGGCAGCAGGCGGTCTGTGGCTGGGGCAGGGTCAGGAGCAGGAGCGGGGGCGTTGTCGGGCGTTTCGGTGCTCTCCTCGGAACCGCCTGCAGGGGGCAGCGCGTCCTCTGTGGACGTGTCACGCGTCTCCCCGTTAACTATGGAGAACATACAAACCCAGCTTTCATAACACACTCGGACAGATGGATTCTTTTAAGTAACTTTTATTTAACCAGGCACGTAAAGTGAGAACACATTTCTCTTCTGCAGTGGAGACCTCGGTAGCCAATCACATACAGGGATTGATAAGGTGGCCAAATGAAGAGAGCCGATTTCTCTCTTGCACAGCAAAACAAAAAAGAAATGTGTATGATGTCATAAACGATAAATGATGTCAGAGCACAAGTCTCACCAGTCCCGTTGCCATTGGTGGCCTGGCCTTCGGCCGGCCTCTTTGTGGGCGTGGCCTGGGGGCTGGCCGTTGTTCGGCACGTGGGGGAAGAGGAGCCGTTTCCATTGACGACAGGGGCGGAGCTGGACTCGCCGGACGAGGTGGATGGCGCCTCACTGTCAATGCCGTTCAGAGAGCTGGGTGGGGGAGGGGGAGGTTGTGGAGGGGGAGAGAGGTGTAAATAAATGAATGCTTGAGAACACACACCCAACTTGTTCCAAACCGCTGACGGCCAATGTGTTGACTAACATTCGGCAATGTTTGCAAACATATTTACATTTTTTTTTGTCTGCACTGAATATTTGCTAACGTTAACAGCCAGAAAGGGTAAACAAAATCGGTTGCCAACTGGAAAAACAAAAGAACAAGCCCTTGACTATTTTTTATGAAATAAAAAAAAAATATCAAATAACTGTTCCTGACATTCAGAGCAGGCGCTAGATGAGTAGCATCGGTTAGCCATGCTTTACGAACACAGGCCCTTGTGTGCCTCCATTTGGGGTCGTTCACGGCCCCTCCGTTACTCAGGAGCATGGCAGATCATCACATTAATGGGACAGAAGAGCTGGGATCATACAGAGAGCACGCCACTTCACTGAGGTGGAGATACTGCACTCACAGCAACGCGACAAAGAGGAGAGAGCGTGTTTCTCTATGATTGTACATTCTTTGGATGTGTGCGGGTCTATGTACGAGAACTCAGTATATGTGAATTGTTATATTGTGTGTTTGCATATGCATTACTATGTTTCCGTGTGCGTGTGTGTGTGTGTGTACGCGCAAGTCCCTATCAGGCAGTAAAATTATACGACCGCCATTTAATCATTCCGTCTGCTTTTTTACATGGTCACCCGGGTGCTGTCTCCATGGGAACAACGGGGACTGGGATGGACCAGGACCCTTTCTGACCCCTGTCTTTATTACAGTGAGATCAGTAAGGGGTGGGGGGGTGGGTGGGGGGTCTTACCGCGCTCGGGCTCTAGGGAAGGTCTCTTGCCCATTCTGGTGGATGGCCTCTCCATTCTGCTGTGCTTCTGTGGGAGAGAGGAGAAAGATTCAATAAGGCCAGACCGTGATGGCGAAATCTACAAAAGCCACTTTAGACAAAAAGTTATTTGTTTAAACCAAAGGACTGAAGATGAGATATAAAAACAGTGCTGCATAATGATTAAGGAGCTGGGCTTGTAACTCAGGGCTGCAGGTTATAACTCCTGGTTGGGCACTGCCGTTGTATCCTTGAGCCAGCAGCTCTACCTAACTTTCTTCTGTGAGTAAATGTCCAGCTGTAAAAATTATGGCATGCAGGAAAAAAAAACCTTTAAGCTAGGTGTGTCTACTAAAGGCCTGACTGTGAAAGGGAGGGATAAGAGTGAATGAGTAGAAAAGAAAGGAGGATACTGACAGGGTGGAGGGAGGGAGGAACTCACTGGTAGTGCTGGAGGAGCCGCCTCCTCCCGTCCCGTTGCTTAGCGATGCCGTCTCCACAGTCAGGCCGTCCAGGAACACGGTCAACTCCCCCGTAGTGACCGGCGCCCCGTTCTTACCGTCCACTGTCAGCTTCAGCACCTCCTTCACATTGTTGACTGTCCGGAGGAGAGGAGAAGACATGAGGAGGCCGTATTAGAGCCAAAACGCCTACAGCCAACACCCTTCCCACAGCGTCTGAAATTAAAGCTACCCATAAATCTATCCAAATCTAAATGAGCCCACGCTGTCATTTACCAAACTCGTCATCCTTCAGTTTAGTTAATCAAATTAGCTGACATTCACCCAACATTTTTCTTTGACTTTCCTTGGCTTACAGTTAGATTTAAGTGTTCCTTTTTATCTTCTCCCTTACAGTTTTGGAAAGTTCAGTCAATTAACTTGCCAAACTATTGCTGTAGAGGAAAAATCCTGAAACTCAACTGCAAGTAAAAGTTTAGAACAAATGTTCTCTCTGTAAAGGTTTTGTATTTTTTTCTATTCTTTTCCATTTCTAACCATATAAAGCAGCAGTTTCCATCTCATCTGAGAAAGGCCAGACAGAGTGCAGAGATTTTTTGTGGCCATAAAATATATAAAAAGCCCAACTAATTAATTAACTAATTATGGTCTCCAATTAAGAGCTTAATTAGTTGTTCTCATACAAGACCGGAATTGAAGGACAGCAAAGGGCATGCATGTTTAGGACACTCTGATCAGCAGAAACCCTGTGGAATTCTGGGCCTGTCCCTGCTACATTTGCATGAAGCAGGAAGTGGGGCAGGGGCTGGGTGGGGTGGGGGTCAGTGCTGCGTGGCGGGGCGAGGCGTACGTTTGCGGTCGTGCAGCTCCAGGACCTGGTTGAGGTCCAGGACGGCCCTCCCCAGCAGAGCGTCGGCCTTGAGGGTGTGGTGACTCCACACTTTGAAGTCCAGTTTGGTGTGCGGGGTCACGCTCCTAGAAAGTGAGAGAGGGCAGCGTCACCAGGGGCAGGGGGAGAGCCAGTACAGGTGAGCAGGTGAGTATTACTGAGCACAATTTAACACAGGGATTAAAGGTGAGCGAAAACTTCAAAACCCATCCAATACTGCCACATGACTGCACTGAGCTATAACAACAAGTCACAGTTTATGAAGTGGTGACTACTTTTTATTTTATATCTGGGTATTCATAAGCAAATATCTGTTTAAATGGAGAATTCTGGGCATTTTTTTGGCAAATGTCTCCATTTTCTTTCTGGCGACATCAGCACTGCCAGTATGGAGGAGAGGATGGATAAAGAGAAATGGAATAGATGAAAGAGTGGAGGAGAGGAAAGGGGGGATGGGGAATGGAGGGGAGGAGAGGAGGGATAGACAAGGAGAAAGACAGAGGGATGAAAGGAGACAAAAAGGGAGGAAAGAAATGAGAAGGGGAGGTGAAAATATAGAGAGGGCAAAGGAAAGAACAGAGAGGAAGGGGGAGAGAGAGAGAGGGAGAGGTAGAGAAACAGAAAAAAGCAATGATTTTTTTTTTTTGCCAAGACAAATCAAAACGCACAAATGAAATATTGTGCAGGCCTTTTTTCATGCCCTCCAACGTTGCGCGATGCTTACAAAATTTTTCAAATTGGATTCCACACGGCACACCCGCGGTGAGAAATCAGCCGAAAGGCGTGAGCACACACTGTGCGGCGATAGATGAATTTCAAGCGTTCTCTTGCTCTCTGTACGACCTCCAGCCTTCCTCTACATGTTGAATCTCTTCCAGTGGGATAGCACGGATAAGTGTGTGTTCAGTGCGCCTCAGAGCTCTACGGATGCTTGACTTTACCACTTCAGTTCACAACCGATCAGACCAGGGGCCCCCAGCCCTGGCCCCGGAGGGCCACAGTTTCCGCTGGTTTTCGCTGGGAGTCAGCACTTACACTTTGTCAGTTAAACCAACAATTTAATCAGTCAGCTCCACCTGGATTCTTGTTTAAGTTGTGTGAGTTTAGGATGCAAGGTGTGTGTTTTTTGGGAGTAAGGTGTGTGTGTTTGACAGGTAAGGTGAGTGTTCGGCGCAGGGGAGGAGCTTACAGCATCAGCTGCTCGTCCCATTTTGGGTTGGAGGAGCTGTGGGACTTGGCGGTCCTGTAGGCCTCGCCGTCCGCACCCAGCTCCACGTACACCGCTGTCCCAAACCAGTTCTTCTTCCTCTTCAGCTTGGCAGAGGACACTGCAGAACCCACACCAGATCAGGGTCATTTAAACAAGGACAGCAACATACAGGTACATATGCAAACAAGTACAAATACCAATACACTCTCCTCTATCACCATTCACTTCTGACTAAACATGGCAACCCCAGTCACAATCTCTATGTCCTCACAGGCCTTCAGTTTACGAACAGACATGTGACGCTAGCAGTGTGATTTTGTGGGGGGGTTGGGGCGGTTGCACTGTGTTTTGAGGATAAGCAGCGGTTTTCTGGTTGTTTTGCTGTTTCATGGAAGGGTGCTTTGGTTGCGCTTTGCTGTGTTGTTGGTGTTTTGTGGGGGTGTGTGGTTTCTTTGGGTCAGTCTCTGTGTTATGTTGGGTGTGATTTTTCTGGGTGTGGGGGGGGATGGGGGGCACTCTCACCAACAGCTTGAAGCTGGGACCTCCCTCCATGGTTGTTTCCTCCGTCGGCCGAGGCCATGTCACAGACCGCAGTGACGGCCTGAAACACACACACACACACACACACACACACACACACACACACACACACACACACACACACACACACACACACACACACACACATACACACACACACACACACACACACACACACATACACACACACACACACACACACACACAAAATATTAACGTCCTGTCATGTGTTCCTCTCCCCAACCCATGCCAGCCAAACATCAACAAAATCTTGATGTTTCTACATCCACAGGACGGCCCCTATATCTGTGACTTACTGTCCGTGACCAATCAGTGGAACTCTTTACAGACAAACCAGTTGGACTCTCTTAAACTCAAACCCCCATTACTACAGCCATCCCTAAAGACCCATAACAGCTAATGAGTTATGGAGCTCCCTCGGCTAAAACCCCTCTGATCCACTGCTGAATTATGCCACCGAAAACACCGCACCCTGGATGAGGGTCAGGAAACCTGCTTTGCACACAGAGAACCACCTTTGATCTGACACTGCCCCGCATGGGGAAGCTCCTACTCTGCTATACAGCCACAGCACTGCCCTTATCCTCCCCGCTCCGCTATTCGCCTGACGCACACTCACGCCAGCCTCCAATGAACAAACCACCACCTTTTATTTTAGTTTTGTTTGGTATACAAGCCTTTCTTTCTGGCACAGGTGTCAAACTGTACTCTTGAACAGCTGGGACTGCTTGAAGGTGATGTTTTTTGGTTTGGCATTCCACAGGTTAGTACTCTGTTAGCTAATCATCGCTGCTAGGGGTGATGTTAAGTATAACTAAAGTGGGTACCAGCACAATGCTGTCTTTCCTAACTGTGTGGCTGTATACTACAACACTTCAGTACTGCAGATTCAATACTCAGGTTTTCATGGGTTCTTTGCAATCAGCATCCAGTTCAGGCCAGAGACACCTGGTGCATGGTCTCCTACAGCCAATCAGAGGTCCAAATGAAGCAGTGAAGTGCTGAAATGCACCAGAAAAAAAAACCAGCGGACGCTGCAGTCCTCCAGGACTGGATTCTTCCTGCACTGCGTACACAACAGGCTCCTGTGCCAGGCGGTCAGCTCTCCGCTACGAGCCTGGCGCAAAGCAGAGAAGTTGGGGCGGCCATAAATCCACCCACTTTCTGGAACATAATCAGTACTTTCCGACCAATCTCTTTAAACTGAGGGAGGGTCAGGTCCAAGGAAAAGACTGGTGCTCCGTGGATAGAGGGAGCACTTTAAAAAAAAAACTTCCTCTGACCCGGCCACTGAGAATCTGACCAAAGTTTAAGCGGCCGGCTCCCTGGTAAGGCACTTGCTGCTACAGGAAGTGCTATTCCCAGATGGAGTAGAATGATCTAAGACAGTTCTGTGGCTGTACTGTGGTGTGCTGTGTTCACACTGCTTCAGCTCTCTTTAAACACAGCTCAATATAAACTTAAATGCAAACCAAGCTAATCCTTGCAGCAGGGTACAATGGGCAATGCAACACCTGAGAATTGAACCTGCAACCTCTACATCCCAAGCCCAGCTTCCTGGCCATTAATCTACACTGCGGCCCAGGTCTCAGTTCCATACAGACAGCACCGCTTTGGTGTTCCTCTCTCCCAGCGGGTCTTGTGCTTTCCCTGCTCAGTACGGCCTCTACGATCGCTGCGCTCTGCCCATCTGGTCCACGCACAATGCAGGCCTTTGTGCGGCAGTGAGACACAGATGCTGTTTCAGGAGAGCCTCTGCAGCATAAAACAATTCATATGAAAGCCTGCTCAGATCAAAAAGCCACGGCCCGACGGGACAAGTTTTAGACCGTGCTTAAAAGACATTTTGTTTTGGCGTGAGCTTCCTAATTTTGGTCTGCTAGGGGCTGCTGCTGCTGCTGCAGTCCCCAAGAGTCAACATTACATTACATTACATTAAAGGACATTTATTAGACGCTCTTATCCAGAGCGACTTACAAGGCATGTTAAATCTGGAGTCTGGAGTTTAAAGCCCCACACCAGTAAAAGCTTCTTCCTGAGTTTACTCAAATACTCACAAAATGGAGGCAGAGAGCGATGACACAGTGGTCTAGGCCATTAGCTGAAATGGTAACGCTCCCTCGTGTGTTAAGTCACTCCACAAACAGCATAGTTGCGTCACACCTCTTATATATGCAGGTATGCAGATAATGGCACATGGACAATTATTTCTGGAGGAAATCAGAACAGCTACTTTATATTCTCATGCACAGTTTTGGACTTCGGTTTAACTTGATGTTATAGAGACATTTGGCCTGGGTGGCCTGTGTAGTCTTTACTGAACACCGTTTATTTAACACGATTTGTTGTTTATTTTTGTTATGGAAATTTGTCGTTTTCTGGCCTGCAGTCACGGTTTTGACCTGAGCTAGGTGTAAAGGAGGTGCGGTTAAAGCTGGCCGTGACCGCAAGGGAGGCCACTGGATTCTGCGGCCCGTGGCGGGACAGGTTCAACGGGGGTCGCAGGAGGTCTTACTCACACTGGGCGAATTCACAAAGCCTTCGGGATCCTCAGCCCACGCCGTGGCCCATGGTTAAGCTGTGAACAGGAAACAGGAAGTCAGGCACCGAGCAGGCAAAACAGGAAACTGGCACACAGATACGGTTTGGCACACCCGCAGGTGGCCGGTCAGTGGGATGTAGCCTTATTATGAGACACACCATGGCAACAAGGCTTACAAAGGAGAAAAAGTTCACCATGTTTCCTCTTATTCGTAGAAGTACGTGCACGAGGCCAAATTCCCATCATTAATGCCACATTAAAATCTGCTGTCAATTTGATAAGGTAGCCAGGGGGCAGGGTACCCTGACTGCAAAGACAAATAGGTGTGTTCCAATACGGTGTGTTCCAATCCCTTACTGATAAAGACCTGGCCCATATGAAACTGCTGGCACCGCCGAGCTGTTGCTTAGCAGAATCACAAAAACCTGCATAACCCATGATTCTTTAGGAGCATGGACAACTGTGTGTGTGTGTGTGTGTGTGTGTGTGTGTGTGTGTGTGTGTGTGTGTGTGTGTGTGTGTGTGTGTGTGTGTGTGTGTGTGTGTGTTTCTCATCCAGACTTGCTGGGTACTGAGCCTGAACCAAAGATGACTCAAAGTGGTTTTTGGGGGGGGGATGGGCACAAACACGTTTGCTTGACTGTATTCGTGACTAGGAGGAAGAGATGATATTCCTTTCTCTGAATCGTGATGCGTCTACACCACCAGAGCAGAGCCCAGGTATCTGTGGCCTGTTGCCCAGATGGTGGAACTCTATGGAGGCAAAGCTTCGTCTGACTCATTTTAATGCTCATCCACTTTACGAAAGCCAACGGTGGAAAAGCGTGGCAGGAAATCAGTTATGGAGCAAGGACACTGTGAAGGCCAAGCACCCAGAGCACTTGAGGCAGATACAACAACATCGCGGTCATTTTCCTGACTTGCCAGTCCAGGTTTGGAGGGAAAATGGGGAGAAAAATACAGACAGGAGGTTTTATGGAAAAGGCTACATGGTATCTAGACTGCGCGTCAGGGTGAAAACGTCGCGCTGAGGACAAGGACACTCTATGCACTTCTTCAAATTTAGCCGCTGAGAATGTGAGAGGGAGGTCGTGGTGCTGGTGGAGTAACCCTGACCGGACAGACGGGAGTGAAATCAAAGTCACGAGCGTCTCGTCGCTGAACGGAAGCCGAGGCGATATGACGGAACATTTTACGTTCCCCTCAAGCGCCAAGCCCGAGTCTCTTCCAGTGCATGCTTGGCCCATACAGATACAGCATGCGACAGCAGGACTACCGATCTAAGATCAGTTTTCCCATGTCCATGAACAGACCTTATCCACTATGAGCTAGACACCTAGACTGATGCTAGATTAGGGCTTGTTTTCATAAGGCCGCTACGGGTAAAACCACTGATCTAGAATCAGTTTTCCCCTTCCTATCCTTATTATTAGCTAAAAAGATAAACTCATCCTAAATCATGGATCACAATTCTATATTATCTTGGAGTTAACATGTTGATCTTGGATCAGTTTTCCTCTGCTTATAGCCTAACCTGATTCTCTGACAATCTCAGGGGGGGAAAAAAGGGCTGATCTGGGATCAGCGTGACCTTTTCGCTCACAATAGACAAAGCATGCATATTGACGATGGAAACCTGATCCCAGATCAGTATCTCGTCCGAGACGCTTTTAAATCTCCTCTCACGTACCGCACGGCTCCACGACAGCCATGACGGGAGGAGGGAGGTCAGCCTCTCTCTAGACGGCTTATCTCCCACCTCACGTCTGAATAATTAAATAGCGGCGTTGCTTAGAGAGAACCCCTCCGACCCCTTCCCGCATTCCCCCCCCAGAACCACAACGTTTACACTTGACCTTCCCTGCATCATGATGCCTGTGACTGGAGAACGGCGCAAACAGTCACAGACGTCCCAGAGAGTGGGAAGATTTGCTGGTTTAGGATGGCGGTGGCAGGCAGGGAGGGAGGGAGGAGGGTGGAAAGCAATAAAGGTGGGCTAAGGCTGACTGAGCATGGCTGCGCATCGGCATAATGCAGCATCAGACAGGGGCCGAATGCGGAGAGAAACAGACTACGGCAGAGAATAAAGCAGGGGACTGAGGGACAGCGAGAGAGAGAGAGAGAGAGAGAGAGCCAACCATAATGTGTGAGAGAGGGTGTGGGGCCGGGCTAATGATCTGTGTTTGTATTTGCATTTATAATCTCTGAAAACAGAGAGCCCTTCTTTTGTTTGTTTAAAGAAAAACACAGTAAAAAAAAAAAAAAAAAAAAAAAACCTGAGCTGACTGGGTACCCATATTTCATGTGAGAGTGTGCAACAGACAGAGAGAGTATGCACATGTATAGTAGCGCAGACATCTGCACAAATTTGCAGCTGTCTGCACATGCATCAGTGCATGTGTATCTGTGGCTGGGGGAGTGTGTGTGTGTGTGTGTGTGTGTGCGCGCATGAGCACGTAGGTACATTCCATTGCATAATTTCCTTCCGTTCCTCCCTTTAAACGAGCAGCACCTCAGTGATATTTCGGCAAGAGAGCACTTCCTGATCAAGGGGAATTATGGGATATATCACACTGCAAAGGAATGATATTCTTCTTTGACTTTGAAGAAAGGAGGATTGTCGGGATTCTTCCTATGAATGGATCTGAATATCTGGGTAAAACAAGGAGAATGGCAAATGTTCAACCTGGGACTTCTTGAGCCATGTGAAGGGGGCGGAGTAAGACAAACACAGCGGTGCTGAAACAACAGGTCACACACCTCACAGTCAGTCATGTGAAGTAACGGCTGACACACAGACAAATGAAGCTATCCCTGAGTCCGAAATTGCATACTAATCAGTGCCTACTAAATTCAAACAAAAGCATACTGCTCTTACGTCAACGTAGTGCCTACTATTCAAGCGCAGTACAGATGTTTTCGGACATACTACCATAGATATAACAGTCGCTACTTCAGTCTAACAGCCGGAAGTTTACAAATGACATAGATCCGTCATCAAATTTCAGAGAACTCTGCCATCTTCTTCTTTGATGTCTATCCACCAAAGACCTTGTGGGATTGCGAATTTTGACAGCAGCTGTAGGCCATCCAGGTAACGCTCAAGTACTGATTAAGCCAGTTTGAGATTTTGTACACAGTCCATACTATGCGTACTGAAGTCCGTCTACCATTCAAAGAGTAGTATGCGATTTTGAACAAGACCTTTGCGTGTGTCTGTGTACAGGCACTGTCAGTATATCAGTCCTGTTCCATGGTCATACTAGGCATCGCCCTCCACTGGTGGGAGTTCAAACAGAAAAGGCAGTGCTCCACTTCATTACCCAGTTCCCCATCTTTTAGAATGCAGGGCTGTGAATCCAACAAGGGGAACACTAGAGTTAAGAAAGAGATTAGCGTTACTCCTTACAGGCCAGTAATACGCAGTGTCTAAATACACCCATACACTCATCTTGCTCTCCATCTTTTCACACAAGGTAGCGGTAGGCTGCTGATTGCCGCCGTCAATTTTTGTCACGACATGTCGTATTGTTGGTTGAACGGTTCTTATCCTCTGTATAACCCAGCATAGCCACAGCAGCCTTGATGTTTTAGTAATACTGAAGGTTATGACGACTGAAAGCTGACCAAACTGAATTGTTGACAGTGAATTTTGTAGAGCTCTGTGTCTGTCACCACTGCCAGACACTTTGTGAATGGAACAATACAAACCTCACCTCCCATTGACAAAAAACATTAACAGTATAATGTTGACCTTCTACAGCTTACTATCACAGCAGTGACTGTCAGAGAAGGTTTATCCACAGCTCAAACATAATTTGCAGGGTTGGCAATACACAAAGGGCAGACATTACACTCCAAAATGCCCAAATCACTCCAACCTGAAGATTAACGTCCACTGGCTCTGACTCATAAAAACTTGATATTTTTTCAGGGGCCTTTACAACATGGACTACAAGGTACATCAATTTTTTTTTACATCCTTTTGAAACGATGGAGAGACCTATAAGTTCCAGTCAAATTCAAGGACGGCGATTCAAAAAATCAAGACATGAAAAAGAAGCTCAACAGCTTGTGTGAGGCCATTTGAGATACAAAAAAAGCATAAAAACGTCCACCCAAAACATGACACTGTTCATATTCTGTGTGCCCTTCTAGACAGCCTAAAGCTTGACCTGTCTGTCTTGTTTCCTCGGACCAACTGAAGTTGAGCTTGCCGTTGAATTCCTGTGCTTCACCTTTGGTGACCCCTGATAACTGTAGATCCGTTCAATAAGCGCAAGGGACGCTGGGACGGGTGGAGGGGCAAGGCTAGACAGCGTTCCCGGGGGAGTTGCCTCAAACGTCACAATTTCAGCCAGAAAAAAAAAAACAAAACAAAAAAACAAAACAGAGGCACAGAAAGTAGCAGACGCGGTAAAACGCGATACTACTCAGCTTACTGTGAACCAAGTGGAAAAAGTGCCTAAAAAAGCAAAGCCGTGAAAGTCGATATAATGTCCATGAATCAATGGCATTGGAGAAAGGTCAACAGTGGGAAATCGGAGTGGATTAAATTTGTCTGATTCAAGACACACATCTGTTTACATGCTGAGAGAGGGATTACTGACGAATAAATTAGTGCAGTGTTACCTGTGGAATCATAAAATATCTATACGTGTCAAAAACGGCGCCACTGTAGAGGTGGCTTCCCAAAAATGCCGCCAGCAGCAAAACTGACAGTACCACAGACAGACCAGATGTTTTCAGTGAAATGTTCATGTCAAGCAAGCAAAATAATCGCAAACACAGAAGCCTATGCAACAATGGACCGCAAGTCACGACAGCCTCCTGCAACCGAAGTCCTCGCAGTGTGACTGCCTGACAGCAAAGTCTCTATGTCCATGGGAGGTTCAATCCAGTGGGGGAAACAAACTGACCCGCCGTTTCATTCGTAAAACAAGCAACCTAAAGCAAGACAATAGGGGGCTGTCATTTTCTGCCAAGCTTGACAAGTCCGCACAAAGCCTGGCTTCACCAATCCCACCACAAACTTCAACAAGGTCGAAATGCCCTCAATCTCACTTAGTGAGTGCGTTCATTAAATGACTGATACTGTTGCGCCAAATCCTTAAATTACAGCACTTATTCATCTGAGGAATGTCAAGGTTCAAAACTGTAACATTACCATCGCTAGCTATACATGACAAATCAAATGATCCTGAAACGATACAAAAAAAAAAGTGCGGTTAAGATACCAAATGACACTAGCTAATTGTTATAAATGTATCGTAATGGGAGCAACTAATGGTAGCTGCAACTCAGGATAACAAAATCATTCGTCTCTTATGAGTAACTTTGGAGCACTTCACGCCGGCCACTGCAGCTGGCTTACCTTATCACACACACTGTGACTACCTGATGAGAGAGATCAGCTGAGATCATAACCTCAATGGCAGCTTGCCGCTTTGATTACAAAGTGATTTCTTCAGCTAGTTTGTGCCTTTGCAGAAGCTTCCCCGCCGGCAGAAAACTTGCTGTAATTATCAACTGTAACGCGAAAAGACACTAAGTTTCACAAAGTAAAACTGGCAACAAAATGCAGTGTGACATCAGGTGTATCAAGAAGCTAAATGACTGCAAGACTCGCTTGCTGTTATTCATCTTAATTGTTTTCATTCACCCAGGGGCTACTGTTCTCTGGCAGTCTAGCCAGCTAATTTGGAGGCTAACGTAATGTTAGCTAATTACATGGTTTCAAACCAAGTTTGCTTGTTAGCTGTAGCAAGCTGTATGCCAAGTTTATATACACAGAAACATGCAGCTGGGGGTACGGCTTGTTGCTAGCTAATTAATTTACTGGCTAGATATGGTAATATCAGCTTGAGAAATGTTTGCACATTGCGCACATCGGCAGGAGGCTACCAGCAAGCTAATTTTGATAATACAGAAGACTAGAGGGCACAGAAACTTGCCATTCCGCCTCTCGTCGAGCGTTAGCTTGACAGATTGCTTCATGTTGAACAAAAACGTCCAACCACTTCGCATGCTAACGGGAACATGCTTCCTTTCCGTTTCATAACAGAGAATATCCGAAAGCCATTTTGATTGTTAACGCTGGGTACTGTTGCTAGCTCGCTAGCCTCATAACGGTTTCCTAAAAGCGGTTTCACATTGACGATTTAAAAGCCTAAAGACTGCAAGGGCCCGTAGGAGCAACTGCAGCTGGCATACGCCATCTTTATCGGGTCGTTTGCTGCCTGGCTAACCAATGCTGGCTAGCTAACGTTAGCAAGGAGAACTCAAAACAACTGAACTGTGTGGACGTGAGACGGGAGCAGAAGCGCCCGTGGACCCGATCATCAAAATGGTGATTAGCCAAAAGAAATCAATAGATGTCACAAAAATTGTAACAACAATCTGACTGCGCCTGACGTCGCACAATCAAAGCCTGCTCTGCGACTTTGTGTCTTACCATACCCGTAGCTCCACACCGGCTGCTCATCCAATGCCTCTCTCTGCGGTATTGGCCCACTGTGCTTTCCTAGTGCGCCTCTAATGCTTGGCGTCCAACGGCAATTACCATCCGTAATGGTCCAGACAGGTTTACCGCAGCAAAACACGCAGCAGCGTCGAGCGCCGCCTCGGAGACGTCACCACGCACATAACATGTTGCAGCGTTAGCAGAATTGCTGCACACTTGTTACTTATTTACTCAATTTCTGGCCAGCCGAAACGTTAGTTCTGCTGGTTCTTTCCATAATAATGCATTTATATACTGGTTAGCTAAATACACGTTTTGATAGTTAGTCCACCCCTTTGACAGGCAAACTGTAACGAGCTTGTCTTGTAAATCAGTGGTTCAGAATAGTTTTGTCTTTAAATATAGCGTAATTATAGAGTAATTTGAACCAATAATAGGTAAACACAAAATTGAAGTTTATGTAAACCACAAAAATTATTCTACCGTAAAGGCTAAAACATGTAATTTATAAAATATGGAATTGTAATTACTTTAATTAATTCGATTTTTTTATTTCATGTTTTATTTTTATTTTTACCCAATTAACACTAATTCACAGCATAAGCCTCACAAAGCCTAATGACAGTGGTGTAATAGAGGATATATGCAAGACTGTACAGGTATACCATCTATACTTCTGGGTGTGTACAGCATGCCTACTTATTATCCATATTACCATTGATGCATATGGGCTTTGGAGTTACAGTATGCCCACCTCCTCACACAGGATACTCACCTATTAGCCTTATTACCATTAACACATATGGGCTTTGGAGAGACAGTATACCCACCTCCTCAGACAGTATACTCACCTATTAGCCTTATTACCATTAACACATATGGGCTTTGGAGTTACAGTATGCCCACCTCCTCACACAGGATACTCACCTATTAGCCTTATTACCATTAATATACTTTCACCCACCTCCTAGCCTTAGCCTTATTACCATTAATACATATGGGCTTTGGAGTTACAGTATGCCCACCTCCTCAGACAGTATACCCACCTATTAGTCTTATTACCATGAATACATATGGGCTTTGGAGTTACAGTATGCCCAGCTCCTCAGACAGTATACTCACCTATAAGCCTTATTACCATTAATACATATGGGCTTTGGAGTTACAGTATGCCCACCTCCTCAGACAGTATACTCACCTATTAGCCTTATTACCATTAATACATATGGGCTTTGGAGTTACAGTATGCCCACCTCCTCAGACAGTAGACTCCCCTCCTCATTTACTGTTAAACTCTGCATTAGAGCATACATCTGACCACACGGTATAAGCATCCGAGGAGACATTACTTCCCTGATGATAAAACAGTGAATCAAAACACTATATTCTACCTTCGATCAAGGAGAGTGTCTGAGAGTTTCTGATAACATGAAAGAGGCAAAGAGGCCTTTTTGTAAATGATGGGGTTACTTGCTCTCTGTTCCTTCTCTGAGCCATTTGAGAATTTATCAAACACTGTGATTCCAGTATGAGTCATCATCTTGACATATCATTTTTATTTTTTCAATAATCTTCATATCAGGTGAGAAAACATCATGGTGTAAAGTGTGAAAGTGACAAAGTAAACAATAAATGTTTTAAAATCAAGTAAAATAAATCAGAACTGTATAACCAGGATTGTCCATCCAGAGCTTTGATGAAAACCTTTGTTTTTATTTCATTTTTCTTTAGTTCAGTTCAGTGTGGTTTATTGGCATATTAGAAAATGGGGATGTAATTGTCGATCTTTGACTTCTGTCTCTGGGCAATGCACTCTGCGATCCACACTATGTTCCTGATCTCCTGCTCCTTCAGTTTGACGTAGGCGTAGAACACCCCAAAATGGAACTGGCTCAGAAAGGCCAGTGTGTTCAGCTTCACCTGGGGGGGGGGGTCCAGTATTAATAATTTTAACACAGTTAGATATATATATATATTTGAAATACTTACATTTTTTAGATATGGTTAACTTACAATATTTCAAGGAAACATTTTGCTAACCAAGACCTATGATTACATGAAGAGAAGAATTTTATTCTTGATATCGGGGTAAACAGAAGCTTCTTTTAAAACTGTCAATGAGCTATGCAGGTGAGGTTATAATGGAATAAGTCGTTCATGATTTTGTCCATCATGTTGATGCCCCCCTTACTTCATGTTCAAAGAACTTGTCCTCCAAGGTCTTGTGGTTGGAGCCTGGCTCTGATCCTTCAAAAATCTCTTTATATTCCTGTGAGAGGGAAGACAAACAACCATAATTCAAATAACCTCTGTGTTTCCGGACTGTGACTGCTTTCTCTCAAAGTACTGAGCCTGATCCTTACTAGTGGCCCTCTCCCTGCACACTCACAGCATAGTGGTCCGCCACGGCTTTGACCTGCTGGGGGTCCTCTGCGTGGGCTAGCATACGCAGTCCCTCGGGGTGCAGCTTCCCGCAGGTGGGGTACAGCCCCCGCCTGTCCTCCCGGCTCAGGTCTGTCCCAAACGAGTTCACCGTGATGATGAAGGCCCGGCGGTCTGCCTCGAACTGCAGTGCACATGCACATACATGCACAAGCATGCATGGATACATATAAATACATAGTCACACATGTACACATGAATGCACACACACACACACACACACACAGACATGCATGTATGCACAAATTCCCACACACATTCATACACACACACAAACAAACACATATCCACAAGAATGTATATATACATACACACACGTGCACACACAGGCATACATTAACACATTTACCAAAACACAGACACCATAAACACACATAAAGGCCCACACCACACACAGAAACATACACATGACGGAGAAAGCATGACAGAAAGAACACACACTGTATCAAAATAAAGAAAGGCCGAAAAGAGGACATCTCAATACGTCCCACCGCAATACAGTTTTTAGTCAAAACAATCCCTGGCCATTGCAGACACCAGGCCCGGAGTCTGTGGGAACAGAAGTTTCCAGAGCTTTGGGGCCTTTGAGAAGAGCAGCATCAGACAGCGCGTAGCACAGCTGGGGAGGGAAAGCACAAACTCACCTCCAGAATGGGACACATGACCTCCTCTGTCGCCCCTCCCTCTGCTTTGCAGAACCTGTGGAATGACTCGATGTACGCCTGGCAACAAATACAATCACGCAGTGAGTATTAACAAAAAGTATGCAAAAGAAAAAAAAAGTGAGAACAGAAAGGATTTCAAGATAAAAACACATCTTACCTTCATCAGCTCAGCCTTTCACTCACCAGTTTTATAAACGATGTAAATAACTACGGCGACTATGAGAAGGACTGCTAATTTAACAGCAATAATCATCCTAAATATGCTTCTTTAATGTCATGAGAAGAGTTCTATCTTGGTCTAAATGAGTAAAAAAGACACACAGCTTGGTGGACAGTAGGCTGTGTGTCCAGCTCTTTTCGCCGTGGTGTGGGAGAGAACATCTGTGTTTTTATAGACATGGGGGAGCCAGCATGTCCCCTCGATCCCTCCGACCTTGTTGTGAAAACACACGCGCTTACGAAAACCTCGACAGTCGTCTTTACACAACGCGGTCTTAGAGGTCAGTGACCGTCACATCACAACCGATCTCCGCCACAACAGCTGCTGTTCCCTGAGTTGCCACATTGGAGTAAAAATCCTCTCCATCACAAAAGTACAATTTTTGTCTTTCTTTATAATTTTCTTTTTCTCAAGGTATTTTCGATCTTTTTCTTTCTTTCTTTCTTTCTGATATCAAAAAGAGTTATTTAACACAGAGAGTTGTCACAGACAGTTGCTCAGAACAGGTTGCCAGGTTGTATACCCTTTTAGTGTGTAAGTCCAGGTTTTACATAATGCTGGATTCTCGATTAGATAAATGTCACATGACACTGACCTGCTGTCATCATTACATGTCTGACCTTTCTTTCCTTCTTTCTTTTTTTCTTTTCTTTGTCTTTCTGTCTATCCTGTCGCATTGTCGAAAGGCATGATCACATTGAGGCCATTTCGGGTGAGCATATGGGCTCAGGAATCTAAACAGCTTGTTGATTCAGCTCATGACATTAGCATAGCTGCTGCATTGCTGGCGTGTTCAATTTGTTTCTGGTGTCATAACCCATTTGTCGTAAACATAGCCTCCTTATGTAAAACCATATGCAAACGTGAAATGTCACTGGGAGGCAGAGAAGCGTGGAGAAAACAATAACATCCTACATTTGAAAAGGGTATGCCGCGTTCGCATTCATGACATTGCAGCACCAAGACATATCTTACACTTTGTCGCACACACCTTGTAGAGCTTGTTTCTCATTATCTCAGCGTTCATCTCGTCCAGATTAATCTCTGACAGGGATTCCTCAAAAAACTGGGCTGGAACATCAAAAATGAACATTTAACAAACATACTGAATGAGTACAAACATACAAGCAGCTGTTTTGTTTCAACCATGTAAAATGTACAGATATTTTGACATGCTCCGATCCACTAATCTGTCACAATACCACAACAAAAACTTACAAAACAACAAAATCCCACAAAACCAAAACAACAAGTTCAACTCAGTCTGATTTTGTATGCAAACTGCAGCTCCACCCATGTGTTATGTCATGAAGTCTCATTTTCTCATACCACAATAACAACAACAACAATAAGAGAAGGAATGACATAAAAATATAATTATTTTCATGTTTTAATATTTGTCTTTCATTATTTATCAAGTTGTATGATGCTGTTGTTATTGTGTTTCGCTCCTCTTAGCAGTTTTTGTTTTCTTGTCAAATTAAAATATCAGTAAAAACAAACAGTAATAGTATTGTTGGTATTATGGTATTGTGAGCTCCCCGGCTATTCCCATCTGCCGTTACCGAGGGGCGTGTCCACCAGGATGGCGTTGTAGAGCTCGGCGGGGGTGGTGGCGATGCTGACGGCCGCCATCTGCTCAAAGGACCCCAGCGGGTGGCAGCGGGGCAGCAGTTCGGACGCGGGCCTCTGCCGCAGCGCCCCCGTGATCAAGAGCACCACGTTATCGATCATGTAGCTGTACCTGTGCGGGAGAGGGGGTACACCGAGGGGGAACCACCGGGGTTTAGCCAAAACAGTCTCCAGGGCAACACTGTACAGGTAAACCCTCCCACATCGTGGCTTTTCACATTGTAGCTTTTACGCTAATGATTAAGTTATGGGGTATCTCCCTTTTAAAATGGTGTTGTCCCTTGAAACTGATTAACTATTTGAGAACTTGACTGCGCAGAGCCCCTGCAGACTCCCTAGAGGTGCTCGCTTGGCTATGCTCGCATGCCTGCTTTGCTCGCCTAGGGGGGCCGAGGGGTGGGTTTTTTCTATGGGACAGTGTGTAACCAGTTGTAACCATGTTGTCCCAAAATGAAGATGGGGGCTGGTGAACCAGTGAAAAATTATGAACCTGACAAAATATATATTACAGTCATCACAACAAGTCAACAGACATGTCATCGGGTGAAAATTATCAATGTTGGGGGAATGACTTCCTCAGACATGCTTTTAGATATTTGCTAAATAAAAACGAGCTATTTTGTCAATATTTACCATATTGTGATAATGCGATATCAAATCCAGATTCACATTGGTGGCGATGAGGAGGGTGACACTCACGTGATGTAGTCGAGGAAGGCGGAGAGTGGCTGGAGAGAGTGGGAACGAAGGCAGCGGAATTCCGCCAGCAGCTTCTCCTTCATTTTGTCATCAATCCTCGACACGGTCAGGTCCTCGCTCTCATTGGCCAGGAAGTTCCCGTAATCAGTGCTCTGAAGGTGCAGCTTCAGGTCTACGGACCAGATCATTCAATCAGCCAATCAGAGTTCACTTAACCCTCAAAAAGCCAATCAGATATGATGGAACCGTCAATCAGCCAATCACAGCTGACTTGCTCATGCTCTTTAACGAGGTAACAGTGACAGCATAAGAAAGATGGCATCACATGAAAGTCCCCAGTCAAAGGAATGAAATGATATATGCCATAAGGGCGATCTTCCCTAATTGCTCATTCTCAAATGAAAAGATCGATTAAATTCTTGATTATGTTTTGACATTGTCATCATTCCTGGTGACATTTTTCTCGTAACAGTTTCTGCACTCATGCAACTTCTTGCCAGACTGGGATTAATATACTCTATATTGTAAATTACATCAAATCCATCAAATTCATGTCTTCTGCAGTGTCTTAAAATTGTGCTTTGTCATATATTATAAAGGGCTCTCATTCCAGACTGCCTGCTCTTGTTTTTGTTTCCGTTGCTCCCTCCAAGCAAAATCCAAAGAGAAGCCTTCTGTTTGTGTCTGATAACACTATTACAAAATATAATTTCAAGAAATTATGATTTTAATATTATTCATTTTTAAATAAAAAAAAACAATTTACCAAAAAGGCTTATAAAGACATGTGAATGTACTTAAAAATTTTAATTTATTTTTCCACCAAGTATATTTTAAGAGCCATATATTTCACACATTTTTCAATAAAAATCCACACAGTCCAACCAAGAGTACAGACACCCCACGGGCAGCTGCAGACACAAACTTTGAAGCAGTGAGTCACCACAGGAACAAAAAATCACACAGACTCACTCATGATTCAACCATCTGGGGAATTATTCCATTCCCCAACCCACAATGCACTGCTTTCCTTTCTTGTGGCTCCTCATGTACTTCTCTGGATTGGTCAGTTGCTATAGAGATTGATTCACTTGTCATGTGGTCTGTTACTCTCCTCTCACCCAGTGCACACTTTTTTTTTTTTAAGTTAGGGTTTGGATCCACTTTGTGAATTGCAGTGGATAAATGAGTTAGGCCAGATGGACATATCATAAATGAGAGATTGCTTCGCTCTCAGGTGCAATTTTTGTGTTTTTTTTTTCTTACATATAGCCCCACACACGCACACACCTGTTGAGACAACTCTCCATATCAAAATAATCAGTTATTCAGGCTTATAAAAAAGGTTTTACATTTTTCAAAATCAATCACCTTCTGCTTTAATGAGCTCCTGGTGTAATCTGATCCTGTCCTGGAACGAGATAACCCACAATGGCTTTTAGCTCAATTAGCTGCAAACATTGAGCACTTACAAGTTGGAACAGGGGTGACAGAACCCTATCGAGGGGTGTGTCCCAATACTGGAAAAATGTAACCTTTTTTCCTCCACTACCACCTTGTCTTCACCCGCTCTCCAATGCCCTGGCACCCCTGGAGAGCAGGCAATACCTGCCGGTTTTTGATGTATTTCAGTTCCAATTAAGCGCATAATTTAAGTCACACACTTTGTTTCAAATCCCACACACTGCTCTCTAGGCCTAAATCAGATGCTAAACAGGTCTGACCTGGCAAATCAGAACAAAATTTTAAAAAAATTACAGTGACAGGTGCTGGATTTAAGAGAATGCAAGGATCTTGATTCCTCTGAAAGTAACGATGAAAGATTATATAGTTTCTATGAACGTATTCAAAGGGAGACAAGAGCCCCATCTCACATCTCAGCGATGTGAGATTCGAGACCCAGTTTCATTTAAATGTTTACTTAAAACATCCCCACGCCAGCCCATCCTCTCACCCTCCAGAGTCTCGCACTGGGCCAGGTTCTGGTAGTCGGCCTGCTTCAGGATTCCGGCTTTGAACCCCCTAACCAGCCCCTCCAGATACCCGCTGTCCACGTTAAAGCTGAGCTCGGTGAACCCCGACATCCTACAGCCAGTCCGTCTCTCTGTCCGTCTCTCTCTTTCTCTCTCTCTCTCTCTCTGTGCGTTTCACCCAATCTCCAGCAGGCACACTCATTCACTCCCTTTACTTCTCTCTTTTCTTCTCTTTCGGAGTGACTGGGTCAGCTGATCTGTCTCTTTCTGTCCTTCCTCTTTGGTTCTCTCACAAGAGTCGTTTTTTCCCCCTCGTTCATCTGCTATTTTTAATCTTCATTTTTTTCTTCACGTTGCAAAAGTTATGCTTGTGCTGATAATCTCCATTTTGTCCTACATCGCTCTGTGTTTGTATGTACAGGGATGAAGCATTAGCACTGAGTAGGCAGACATTGAATACAACTTGAACACATTCATGCTTGATAATTCTTGCTTTATCAAAGTGTTTCTTAATTCAAATGTCAATCACATTTACACAACTGAATATAGTTGCAGTGAAAGTCAAATTTTGAGCCAAAGAGTTGTTTTGAGTGATAAGCTCATCTTTTTGATTCCCTGATTCTGGATTTTCATGTCCTATATTAGGGGTTCCCAACACTGGTCCTGATAAGCTGCAGAGTAAAACAAGCTGATAGCAAGAGCCAGCACAACCAATAGCTACCAACAGTGAGCCAGTCTTAAAGCCTGAGAAATTTCCACAGTTTTGTACCATTTGGAGACTATCTATTACTGTACAAGGGTGTCATCTCTGATTCAACAATGGTGGGGAAGAGTCATACACACACACACACACACACACACTCACATCTCTTGTCCGTTTACATAATTGCCTCCTTGTGGAGTGTGTTACAATATATAACCACCAGAGGGAGCCAAAATCATTGTATACTTATATGCTGTTTCTACATAATTTGTTTAATCTATATTGTTTAAATGTTGCTCTGTTTATAAAATTATATATATTCCTTAAAAACTACCTTCATTGTATGAATATACTTAATACATGCTTGAAATATAAATTAAATTATGCATCACATAATTGAAACACTTTGCCCATGTTCAGTACAGTTTTGTTTTCCCACCATGAAAACTGGAGCAATCCTATTATTTGCTGCATAACTCAAAGCAGAATACACTCATGAATCCGGCCACATTAAAATGTGTCATGTAGGTGCACAAAAACAGACTTCACCTGTCAGTTGTGATGTGATCGGTGCATCGTGTGAATGGTTAAATAAGTCATTAAGACCAGTGGTTGCCATGTGATCCACAAACAGATGCTTGACACCCCCTTTCTACTAACACGGCCTGGAAAAACACTGTCATGTAGAAATATTCAGTTGTGTTAAGTTTTCTTTCTTCTTGTTTTGCCAAAAGGTAGTTTGTTTTTCCCGCTTTTGTATCAAACCAACATGCGCATGGTTGAGCAGTCAGTGAGTATTTTGCATGTGCCCACTTACATCCTTGATGAACGGTCAATCAACAATGAACGTATAACGCCCTGTCAATCAGACAACCTTTCCAGGTGTTTTTCAAAAGAACCTACAAAAGGGTTTTTCGTTATACTTGACAGCTATACATTCAGAAATGGAAGTAGATTTGTTACTGTGAGAGTGGAATTTTTGGTACATACCATATACCAAACATGGGATAGATTGGGGTCAAAGTTCAGTAATACCCTATGTAAAGATAGGGGTCGAAGTTCAGTAATGCCCTACATAAAGATAGGGGTCAAAGTTCAGTAATGCCCTACATAAAGACAGGGGTCAAAGTTCAGTAATGCCCTACATAAAGAAAGGGGTCAAAGTTCAGTAATGCCCTACATAAAGATAGGGGTCAAAGTTCAGTAATGCCCTACATAAAGATAGGGGTCAAAGTTCAGTAATGCCCTACATAAAGAAAGGGGTCAAAGTTCAGTAATGCCCTATGTAAAGATAGGGGTCAAAGTTCAGTAATGCCCTACATAAAGATAGGGGTCAAAGTTCAGTAATGCCCTACATAAAGAAAGGGGTCAAAGTTCAGTAATGCCCTATGTAAAGATAGGGGTCAAAGTTCAGTAATGCCCTACATAAAGACAGGGATCAAAGTTCAGTAATGCCCTACATAAAGAAAGGGGTCAAAGTTCAGTAATGCCCTATGTAAAGATAGGGGTCAAAGTTCAGTAATGCCCTACATAAAGATAGGGGTCAAAGTTCAATAATGCCCTACATAAAGATGGGGGTCAAAGTTCATTAATGCCCAAGAGAAGAAAAGCACAGTTCAATCTAATACAGCGGCCAATATCACATCTCAGTCTTCAGTCAGAGAGGTCTGGTGGTGGTTAGACCGTTAGGAGAGTGTAGATGACCTTAGTGCTGGCCAGTGTGAGCTACAGGTGATGGGTCTCCAGCGAGATGGTCTTTTGGGCGAGCTCAGGTGCCTTTTATCATGGGCAGGCTCCTCCAAACTTTTTACGAAAGTGATCTACTTTTTAATGTAGAACAGAAACAACCTTACAGAGGTAAACACGGTCACACCTTGTTTCCACATATTTATAATGTTATTGCCAATTTGCTCTGAGCCATAAAATAAAAGTCATACCCAGCAGTCATACCAAAACGGTTCCAAGAAACAAAGAGCTCTACAGCCAGGATCTAATTTAAAGCACCTAAACTTTAAGTGTGAGGGAGAAAAAAACGCAACAGTCATTTCTGATAATGAGCTGAGCTTGCAGTCATATCCAAAATACCTTATCAACGTTCATTTTTATTATATTACTCACATACCGCTGAAATATGGACATTTTTGCCTTTGATGTGATGCTGAAAAATTTATGCGCGCGTTGACCCTCGCCGCAGGTTGTGAACCCACCAATGAGGTATTGAGTGGGAGCTAGGGTAAGGAGCTACATGTGAGAAATTACTCACACCTGCAGAAACCGGTACACAGCCTTCATCAGATCTGACATTTGTTTTACTCTATAGCATTTATTATTTCTGTGGAGATGTTTTGCCGGTTTGTTGTTGAAGGAACGGGCCAGGTGGTTGATGACATGTGTGTGCGTCAAGAAGCCTATAACGGAGAGGATGCGTTCGGTGTGAGGATTATTCTCTGCAGATCCTTCATTAAGTGGTGTAAGATGTCACGGAATGTCTTATTCCAAATATAGATCTTTCTTATTACAAATCGTTCTACTCACGAGACATCTCTTATAGTAAGCATTAAAAATGAGATATACATTTTTGTCAATGGAGGTAAGCCCTTACTGAACATAATTCATAGTCAAATTAAAAAGCGCACCTGTTACAAGCAAGTTGCCAGCTATTAGTCAGAAGCCATTTTACATTCAGACCCAAGGGACTACACCATAAAGCTTTGGAAAACATTCTGGAGTAAAAAAGAAAATATGCAATAGACCATATTAGATCACACAAAAGGTTAACTGTAAACTGTGAATGCATATTTTGTGACATGTTTAACTGGTTCAGATCTAGTTACATTGCCCGAAAGCACGCAATTATCCTCAAAATATTAACCAGTTAGCCTCAGAACCCCGCTTTATGGTATACCCGCAGGCATGGCGAGTTACTCGTGTGAGTAACTGATTTAATTTTCAGTTAATTCCTGAGTAATAATGAAAATATCTACACCATGCACCTTCTGGGCGAGGGATGGAACCAAAGCCTTAGGACAAATACAGGTTATGCACAATTCAGCATAATAGGTGCTACTAGTGGAAAAACAGTATTTTTTTTTTTTTAAAAAAAAACTATAAACTATTAATAAAATATTATATTTTCCAGCCTTTAACTTTCTACCCTGCGTTCCAATACATCTTAAAATTGATATTATGATTTTATGGCTTGTTTTGAAGCAAAAAATGAGCTGGCACACAAGTACAGAAAAAAAAAATGAAATTCTCATCTTATGCCAGCCTAATGCAGTACTCAGGTCAACGGTTTCTAGGCTGCTCTATGTTTCTGAAATGAGCCTTGAAAAGAGATCCAATCTCTTTTCAAAGATGCTTTGTACTTTATTGTATTAAAAGCTACTATATGGTCCATATACATTTGAACAGGGTGGTGAGGTGAGGTGGCCAGCCTTAGTTCTAGAGAACTACAGTGCCTTCTGGTTGTTTTTCTCTCTTTTCACCTTAAAAATCACCCAATTAAAGGCAGCTGGAGGTAAGCTAACGGTGTGATTAACTGTGCTAATTGATCAATTAAGTGTTGGCAAACAACAAAAACAAGCTCACCATGTGGTGCTCCAGGAGTAAACTTTGTGAGACTAATGTACTTTAAATCACATCTAAAAACAACACAGAAAGAGTTTACTTAGCTCTTCATTCTGATTGTGCTGGCATTTCAATGGTTAATACATTAAATCTCTTTCTCACTTTTCCTCCATATCTGTCTGCCATTCTCTCACATAACCTATGCACGCAAGTGCAGTGCTTTAGTTTTCTATTGTTCGTTTTATAATTTCAACCCATGTTCCAAAATGGTCTGTGAACAAAATGACTTAATTATTTGTGTACTGTACGGTACTGGCCAAATTGTTTTCTAAAACGTCTCTGATTGCTCCTATTTACAATTTTCATTCCGTTTTCCGAAGTGTTTCACACAGAAGTAAATTGTTCCCTCTCGCTCTGTCAGAGGAAGGTTGTGCAGTAACTTTGTGAACTTAGTGTATATATAAAAAAACGTGTTACTGTCAGTTACCTATATTGCAGACCAGCAGTTTCCTTTCCATTCTCCCAACGGAAATTTGAACGTCAAGAATGAACCCGGGTAAACTTATAGATCGCAGCATGCTACAAGACCGGAACATATTTCACACGGACAGAGATGGGCAGGGCAAGGACACCCCTGCTAAGCTTCTCTATAGTGTTCTTACATTATGTGATGTTAAATTTACTGTGGAACGGGACAGGTCACGCAGTTCGCGTACGGCATTAGTCTTCTAGGGGGAGAAAGGAAAGACGAGTTGGCTGCGTTCTCGAACAGGGTCGGCGTGTTACATTCTACAGCACGGCACATCCGCAAAGGTTTTTCCCAACGTGTAACACAAAGAAAAAAATTCATAAGGAAAATAATATAACGATAATATATGCAAAGGCCTCGGGTAACACTAGATTTATGCTCTGTCAAAGTGCCATCAAAACAAACTGTCAGGTCAGGAGTGCAGTTTGCTGGGAGAGGCGCGGGGGAATTTAGCTAATCTAATCTAATGGCAATTCCTTATTCCTATCCAGATTGCTGGATTTAGGCCTAATTGCTCTCGGTGAAAAAGGGAAACAGTTTAAGCATTAATTTTGCAACATATATTTCAGCATAGTCTAAGTGATAGCAGCGGATACCTTCAAATGCAGAATTTGGATTAGGTCACATCTTTCAAGGTAGAATTTATAGTATGCATTACTGATTGATGATGTTTCCATGGGGGCTGCAATTTAGAATCATTGATATTTTTTTGGCTAATCAGATTACAGTGTTTTACAACCGTTGAAGAGGACTACAACTGTTGCACAATTTCATAATGATTCCTTGAGCGTTGTTGGTAAGTGTTTAACTAGTCTGTTGGTTAACAACCACTACTTTACTAGTTTACTGGTATTACTCATTTCCAGTGGTGTAGTTCAAAACTGTCTTGTTGCGGTTCGCGAGAACTGGGAAGAAATACTTACAGAAAAGACAACACTGTATTCCATGCTGTTCGAGACACGAAGCCTATAAGATTTCACCCAGAGAGGAAAAACAGTTGGGAAAATGTAAAGATTAACATAACTGTGTGAGAAATAATATACGCTGTGAGAAAGTGGAATCAAGGATACGTTTCGTGTTATTCCTATGCATTTAATTAGGATATATTTACAACCCTTGGAGGACTTCTGTTGCTGAATCTTTTTGTAATTGACTTCCCTTGGCAGACCCCCGGGTGCCGTTGTTTGTTTTCCATTGTACATAATGTTTTTATGTCCTCATGTAACTGTTCACGGCCCATAAGTCTATAAAGTAATTATGAGATTCGCATTCGTTGTGGTATGCAATCTAGACCTGTCATTACCTTCCGTAGTAAGGTTAACTTTCTAGTGAGGTGAGGTATCCCAAACCAACTGTTCATCACCATCCTCCCTAGATTTTCTGTGTGTGTGTGTGTGTGTGTGTGTGTGTGTGTGTGTGTGTGTGTGTGTGTGTGTGTGTGAGAATGCCTGTGTGTGTGTGTGTGTGTGTGTGTGTGTGAATGCCTGTGAGTGTGTGTGTGTGTGTGTGTGTGAATGCCTGTGTGTGTGTGTGTGTGTGTGTGAATGCCTGTGAGTGTGTGTGTGTGTGTGTGTGTGTGTGAGAATGCCTGTGAGTGTGTGTGTGTGTGTGTGTGTGTGTGTGAATGCCTGTGAGTGTGTGTGTGTGTGTGTGTGTGTGTGTGTGTGTGTGTGTGTGAATGCCTGTGTGTGTGTGTGTGTGTGTGTGTGTGTGTGTGTGTGTGTGTGTGTGTGTGTGTGTGTGTGTGTGCGCGCACATGTGCGCATGCTGCTTTGTTCATGGATAAAACATGGTTCCTGAGAGTCAAATGAATGATTAGGCTTTGAAGCTATTAGCTATTACCCTCTCAAGCTGTAGCCCAGCACTTCTCCTCTCAGGCGGCATGAGGTTTGAACTTCAGCAGGGCCCAAAATAGATGGAGGGTTAAAGCTCATGTGACAGCGCAGCCTGAACAGAGCATGAAGTATGTCCCCTCTGTGGTGCCGTAGACAGGCTCAGGAGGTTTTTTTAAGAGGGGAAGATTAGAAACCCCGCTTGGCTTTGGCCCAGCAGAGTGACACAGAAGATAAGATTTTATGATGGTGATTATTGTAAAAACAAAGTAACTCTAACAATAATTATTAATTTGCCGTCATTTAGCAGACGCTTTTATCAATGCAGTGTGTGTGATAACATAAGAGCATCCATCTAATTAATATGAGCTATAGAGCCAGACCTGGCTAACAGTATTTGTAGACCATCAAGAATGTTTGTAATGTCACTAAAGCACTATTTCAAGATAACTGCGCTATCCAGGGCTACAAATACAATCTTGAGAACAAACAGTGCATTCATAATAACGAGTCCTAAAAAGAAAAGTAATGAGATAAAACCATAGATGTGCCATAACTTCAGTCTGTACAAAAGATGGTGATTATGCTCAGTTCAGTCTGAATTTATTGTCATGTGTATTAAAAATACAATGAAATATGTGTGCTTCAACTCTCTCTGCCTTAACATAGAGGCACACTATCACAAAAAAAAAAAACAAACAAAGGACACGTTATATATTATATTATTATAATACCATGCGATCATGTTTCCCTCTTCTGCCCTCCTTAGGTATTGTTTATTTATTTTTGTGTAAAGCGAGACAGCAGAGATGGTGATAGAAAATGGAAGATGACAGGACAGAAAGCCAGGGACCAAACCGCAACCTCATGGAGGTCTGAAGAGCCTGCAGCCCCACAGACTGCCATAGATCCCGTCGTGTATGAGAATGTCTTGCTCAGAGACCGAACCCTGCCTTCAGCAAAAGACATTTATCCTTGGCTTCCGGTTCCCTTCTTGCCAGCCTGACTGGGCCACGATTTGCTCTGAACTCACCTCTTCAGATTGCGCCTGACTTCCGTTTCTGTCGTCTACGGGTCTATGAGCTCTTGGTATGTTTTAGTGAACATATTAGTGGGCTGTTCGCTCCAGTCTGCGTCTTCAGCATACCTGGTGCCCCCTCCTCTCCCGGTCACGTCTGCTGTCTGTTCTGGCTCCCCCGCTGGTGGAATGACCTTCCTACAGAGGTCAGAGCAGCAGATAGTCTGTCTGCCTTCAAGCGCAGACTGAAGACTCACCTCTTCAGGGCGGACCTCTGTCCTTCCTCCCCAGCTCCCCTATTTAGCTTTTACTTGCAGTGACCCAATTTTGTTGGCTCATGATTGTTGTTGATATTACAAATTGTTTCTTGTGTTGTTTCTTCAATAGGTCACCCACAGGGTTTAGTCCATGCTAACCTTTCACTTTTACACTCCGCCCCCCATCACTTTAACACCCTCGTCCTGAAAAATATGCACTTTGTGTTGAAAATCGCTCTGGGTAAGAGCATGTGCTAAATGCCTGTAATGTAATGTAATGTAATGTAATGTAATGGTATTTATTGGTTGTATTTTAACTTGAACCAGCATGACCAACCTGCACTGCTGCTTAGTGTGGGGACAGTCTGGCCTAGAAACTTGGGAAATAAGGCTCTATCGCTCATAAGCAGGTGGATACAGGTAATGTTATCCTGCATTGTTGTAAATAACTGTTATTAGTTATTAATTAGACAAACTTAAGGTCTTGGGGTGATTTACCTGGTTAATGATTCAAGCCACATTAGATCCAAAATAGCTAAACATGCAATGAAGAGTAAAGAGATATCAAACCCATGAGTGACACAGCATCTCGAGGTATTTGTGGTTTACTTCCAGTCAGCAGTCAAGACAAGTAAACAAGATGTGAAGAGTCATTATTTCCTCAAAGTTTTAAATTAAAAACATGCCAAAAACACCACAGCCCTCCAGGGCATGGCGTCTTACAGCCTTGTTCTAATACTGGTGTCGAGCCCCCCACGGACAGCAACATGCCGTTTTTAACTGCAGTCTCTGTTCTTTACTTGAAAGCGAGTTCCATCACTTACTAAATTAGCCATTTTACTTCGCACTTCATCCATAAAGTGAACTGAGTCGTGTCATCTTAATAACAATGGCTCCTTGCATGCTGTGCTTAAACACAGTTACACATTAGACGATGGGATGAACTGGCTGGAGAAACTGGCAGTCCTCAACGGCATTGAGTTTATGACCATTATTCCAAACAACTGTTTTGAGAGCCAACAGAACAATGAAAAGCTAATATATAGATACGTATTTCCAAACAGATTTAAACACCCACAAATTCCGGATGTCGAGGCTGTGCCGAGGCTGTGATAACGAGGGGAAGCAGTGGATATCATGTGAAGGGGTTTTTCACACATCCGTGAATTAATATTTCAAAAATCCTTTCTGGATGAGTGTTTACAGGATGTAAACCTGTTGAGGTTCCCAGAGGGCTTTGACGGGTTTAGCGTATAAATGTTATGGGAATTTAATCTCTCATTTACCCATGACTAATCACTGCCCCCCACAACCTGCCCCATTTTAAGAAGCTTATATTCTTGGCAAAGGCTGCTGACAACTTGATAGGTATAAAGAAAACAAAGAATTTACTTTTTTAAATAAATGGAGCAGTATTTACCATGAGATTAGGGGTCACGCCGAGATATCGTATTTTGCTCTCAGATGATTACACGTTTTTTTTCTTTTCGCTGAAACTTTCCCTTGTGCCAAGGAAGAAAATCCTCTGAAAGCAGAGTTTCCAACCATGACCTGCGCATGACTTTAAGTGCCATCTCCGATCAGATCAGATGTGGACTGATTTTGTTTCTTTACACATGTGAGTCAAAGACTATTTTCTGCTGTACAGACCACAGACAGTTCTAGACGAGAGCCAGGAACTATTTGACACCCTACAGGCCACACATGGTACTGCAGGAGAGACCGTGGCAGAATAACTGGCAGAAGGACACATGCTTTTGCTTTTAGGAGATCTCCTGCACTGCTGTAATCAAACATAGCCCTGCTAGTTTTTCACAAGATGTTCATCACAATATGAGCAGTTAATGTGCGTGTACGCATTATTAAAATGTGCGTGTACACATTATTAAACAGGACTGTTTCTCTGCAAGGCAGCGGGACACCATTGGGATAAATGTACACGCAAATGGCATACATTTTTTTGCGTTATTCAACATGTAAACAAATGACACACCACAAACGAATAATTATAGAATAAAGGATAAAAGTGAAGCCATGAGAGTTTTTATTTATTTAAAAAGTAGGAGAAAATCATGACAGGTTATTTGCATATGCACTGGATCAATATGACCCAAAACTGAGTTGGGGATATAGAGTAACATACAGTATTTTTATGAGTAAACAGAATGCTGGGTAACACTACTAAATCAATCCATCATTGGAATAAGGGGATCAACTAGCAGCATAAATATAACCTTTAGAAACATAACATCACCAGATACGGAACATTCCTTCTTGTCTCATATTTCTTTCGTAACTGTTATGTTATTACCATGCCTTCTTAAATGCTCAGTACTAAGATCTCTTATTAGTCCTTATTCTCGGTGAAACCGTTCCGGACTATGGAACAGTTGGGTCCAAACACAGCATCAAACACAGCCACACAGGTAAAATATGAATATCCAAACTCCGCCAAATATGCACACGTGAGGTATACAGTAATGCCCATTGCATTCTAAATTCTGCATAGTAAAATACAATTATTAAGCAAGGGCAGAGTCAGTATAGGATTATTCAGAGGTGAATATATTACCACAACTGGAAAAAGTTTACCAAAAAAAAAAGACTATTGTCTATTATTGTTGAAAATTACCAACTACATGTGATATAAAATGTGCTACATGTGCAAAGCCACCTGCCCTGGAAAACACCAACCCTTACGGTATTGAGTTGGCATTGTAGACACAGGAGAGACGCTTCTTTGAGGTTCTTATTGTAAACAGCTAATGGATTACATTTTCAATAATTGACTTGGGTCTATATGAATTAGCAGCCAGAGTTTACATGCAAAAAGACTTCACTGAAGTAACTGGAACTGTAAACCTTGAAGGTCATCTCCCATTCTGTGGAGAACAAACGGAAGGGCCTCATCTACAGAAGCACTTGTGCAAACACACTTGTGCAAAAGAAATCACAATGAGCCAGTTTGATTTTCTAAAGGGAAAATCCAGACCAAACAAATCTGTTGCATAGAATACTTCGTTCCATGACATAAGAAATGAACAGACCTCCAACCCAAACAATCATGTGACCCAGCTATACTGTCTCCTCTTTCTCCCACTGTAGAGAAAGGATTGAGTAATTAAAGTGGAGGCATGCATTTCCGAGACAGTAAAAAAAAAACTCAAAACCTTCACTATCTTATATGTTCTGATTGTGACTTCAACTACTGAGAAAATAATATATCTGTCACCAATTTCTTTCAGTTTTTTTTTCAATTTCCTACAAGGGCTGTGGTGTTGACAAACATAACGGTCACATCAGTTATCCCAAAGGATAGGTCAGCATACACCACACTGTGCTTTTTAGTGAACTTCTCCTTAAATACCTTCAGAGCCCTGAACTTGCAGCACGCTTCCAGGAGAGAGAAACCACCAGACATCGTAAAATCCGCTGCACCGTATTCCCTTAGCTCATGAAGCTGAAACACCAGCGTGGGACTTAATGCACGAGAGGTCTCCATGGTGACCCTTTAATGAGGGTCAGGTCAAAAACAATCTCCCTATGGAGGCTGAACAATGGCGCCTCTGTAGGAACAGTCATTCATTCTGATATGATCCTAAGTAGAGGCCAGATCACCAAAAACCTGTGTGAGTGTGCACATTGCCACCACCGACAACACAGATCCATATGAAATTATTTATTATTTCAGGTCCAATTAAACACCTACGGACTCGTTAACAGTATCAATAGAAAAATAGCCTATTCTCCGAAATTTTCTGATATGAATTTTTAATGAGTTTTACTTGTTTCGCTTACGATTTTCATGGGTCTGCCAAGAGCGTTTTTGCTGATTTTATCAGCACCTTAAGAGGTCAAGTATTTCAAATGTAGGAGAACCTCGTTTACTGATTTGTTACTAATTGACCAGTCAACCGAACACAGTAGTAGGATTCGCAGTTCTGCATTATCGTGAAAGCTAAAAAGAGAAAGCGAAATCCGCAGAGTCTGATGTAAAGAAAAGGAAGAAAAAAAATCACACCATACACAAACACAGGTGTCACAGTTTGCCGTGAACATGAACAGACTAACGAACGCTCCATAACAAGATCTGACAGACTGACAGATATTAAGAGCCGGGTCTTTAAGTTTCTCCTGGACAGGTGAACTGGTAACTCACAGCGCTGAATGAGTGAGCGAGAGAGAGAAAGAGCGTGTGTAAGAGCGTGTGTGTATGTGCGCACGATGTGTGTAAGTGAGCGTGCGGTAGCCGCTCTAGCTCTTCTTGGGGCAGAGCCGGCCGATCCTCCAGCAGTAGCAGATGGTGTTGAAGAAGCGGCAGTGGCAGGTGGCACAGGGGTCGCAGCAGGGCACCTGAGGGACACAGCTCTCCATCACCCTGGGGCACCGCTGGGGAGGCACCGCCGGGGGGGCTGGGGGCACCTTGGGCTGCTTCGGCTGCTTGTTGGGCTTCTGCAACTGGTGGGGGGCATGGGGAGGAGGGGGTAAGGGTAAAGGGTAAGGGATGAGGTTGTTAAGGGGGTATACCCAAACACAGACATGCACCACATAACGTCCATTCTCTGGGCAACGTTCGACCGCAGGTACGTCCGTGGTCCCATAAGGTTATAATAGAGTTCAGAAATCCCAATCTGAGAACGGGACATGGCAGACGTAACCCATATATTACCTTACCAGATACATTAATTGAAATACAGTACTGCATGTGTACAGTATCTTGGCTATTTAGTCAATACAGGTACACTAAAGTATCCCATATAGCACTTCAGTTTCTGTGCTACAAAAATAAATAATAAAAACTTCTTATGAAACTCAGTATTAAATATTTTTTTTTTTTAATCATTAGTAATCCACTTGTTATTACAACATGGCAGTGTCTGAGGCTTCAGGCAAGACTGTTTGTGTAACCACGGAAACAGCACAATCCCTGTTGTTGATCCAGCACTGGGATACGCCTCCCAGGTGTGCTGTGACCCTGCTCAGGTGACCCTGCTCAGGCGTCAGGTGACCAGGCGGCAAACAATGGGGCCCTCTGTGGGAACAGAAAGTCGTTCTGATATGATCCTAATGAGCGGCCAAATCACCAAAAACCTGCGCGAGTGTGCACATTGCCACCGCCAACAACACAGACCTGTTTGTTTGAAATTATTTCATATTTCAGGAAGAAAAGGAAGAACAAACTCACACCATACACAGGCAAAAACAGTGCGTCACAGTTTGTAGTGACTATATGTAATGAGGTCAGTCTGTCTCAAGCCCCAGACATTTCATGTACTACTGTTAAACAAACACACAAACAAAACATATAGAGATTAATGCAAGGATTTACTAATGTTTAAAAACTACTTAATAATGAGTTTATTCAGACATTGGAGCACCCACATGGTACAGAGACTGCAGACTAACTAGACAGGAAATTTCTGCCTTTCCTCCCATTCTTTGAACTCGTTGTCTGCAAGGTGATTTTTCGTCAATATTAATAAGCTGCAACAAATTGGAACGCTTTGATTTTAAAATATTCCAATTTGTTGGAGGACAAAGGGAAAGAACTCCAAATATGTAGATCACAAAGTTGGGTATCTGGTTGGTTTACGTGGTCTGTGGCTCCGTCTGCTTTACTCCGAAAGCCTTTTTGCCATAATCTTCTGAACAATGTGGTTCGGTTACCTTGACCTCTGCTGAGCGTGTCAGATTTATGAGGGGGAGCTTATCAGGTTTATAACAACAAGCCATTTTTCTCACTCCGCGATGTGGTGTGACTTTGCCTCGGGGGTGAGATTTTCTGATAAACACATGGTTCCTGGCAGGAGGTCCAGACCAGAGAACTTAACAAAGCTTTCCAGATGCAGAGCCGGTCGATCTGGCGTTAAGGCTGAGCCAAGAGAACACGGAACACCATTTCGTGTCCTGCAATTACAGGCAATTATGGAATTCCATTGTCCTGAACCTGGTACAGCACACGGAACACGATTATCATAGCAACTGCTGGCCAAAATGGGAACCGAGTCTATTTACAGAAGTTCTTGTGGGTAAAGCTCAGTGGAAAATGCATGTTCCCTGTGGCTATTTCCTTTGAAAACATAACTTTTTTTTTTTTTTTACTATATACCATTCTGATTTTTCATTTCTTGCCTGATATCTCTTCAGATAGCCTATATTTGCATCACCAGTGAGTGGGAATTATTTCCCAGGGTTTTTGTTATTCAGATTTGAAAAATGTATATACTGTTTACTCAGATCAGCTCAATGCCTGCTTGTGTTTATTTACAGGAATGATGTAATCAGATAAGAGGTTACCTGTAATGAATACAATGAAGTAGAAGAAGCTAATATTGACATATATGTTATAAAATGGAATTGGGTCTCGTATCTCTCTTTAGAAAAAACAACAGAGGTAAAGTCCAAAGTAAATGTACACAGCTTATTGTTGGTGCGTGTACAAGTAGAATGGAAGAAACATTTTATTTTGTTTTTGTTTTTTTTCGGGGGATGATTGACCTACCATGGCGCGCTGCAGAGCCAGCGGCCTCTGGCGACGAACCAGTCCCCTCCTGGCGAACAGCCGTTTCTGTTTTCCGTGGGGGTTCCAGGCTCCTGTTTGCAGGGTGGGGGGTTGGGGGTGTTTGGGGGGGACAAGCCACACGTTCACATTCAGCAGACATACAAAAACCAGAGGAAACTCAGACAACATCTAATCAATTTATACAACTGGATATCTCCCAGTCGGAAGGGGGGTTGGAAAGAGTAGACTTTGGGGGTCGTAATGATACCAGTTTTATTGTTACCTTTTTTATGTTTTTTATGTTTTATATTCCCAGGAGGTTCAATTTCCTGTCCAAGCAGACTTCAACAAAGCCGTTTGGATATCCTGAGGCTGTGATTGGCTGACTTCAACAAAGCCATTTGGATATCCTGAGGCTGTGATTGGCTGACTTCAACAAAGCCATTTGGATATCCTGAGGCTGTCCATCAATAAGAGTTCAAGGGCGGTCTTTGCAGCCAAAGATCACAGCTACTTTAAATGATAACATTATTTTAAAAAAAGAGAGTCAGAGGCCACAAATTCCTTTGTTTTGGTGGGTTTGTACTCTGGTATTTATTTCTATAATGCCTCTTTAGTTCTGCTCCTGCTCTCAAAAGCATGTGCTGGCAGATGTGTAAGATAGCTTTCATGTTATTCCTTTAATTATACCTATAAAAGAGCCTATATGTTCAGGAAATGTTCTTACAGGGAATTACCCCCTAAGGAAAGCAAGCTTACTGTTTCTCTTTCTCTGATTCACCGCAGCGTCTCAGACTTGGCTTAGATCCTGTTACATTACCAGACTTCAGAAAGGGGGGTCAATCAAGTACATGGAACATAACATGTCAGATGTGTATCAAAGAGATTGGGAATTCAAACCGCCACCAAACATGTCACAATGCCCTCTGCAGCACATTTTAAATCTCGTAATAACAGAGAACGAATAATAATCCGGCACGTTATCCCGGGGATTAGGGGTGGGCGACATGGCAAAAATAACATATGATGATTTTTTTCAGGCAGGATCATGAGCCATGATCATATCACGATTCTATTTCACGTTGGTTTCTCAGACTATTTTGCAAGTTACTGAACAGTACAGGCAAACTAATTTCCCTATTTAAATATATATATAGCCCTACTAGGATCCCTGCACTGTTTGACTACCAGCATACGTTTTCAGGTGCTTTTCATTTCAGTGGTTAAAAAGGTTTGGCATATTGCCATCCAGCATGCGAACCTTATCTTTGCAATGTTTGCAAATGACTGTTTTTGTGCAGAGTTTTGGGCTTTGGAAAATCCAACCCAGCTCCATATTACAAATGTCAAATTCTTCTGAGGGACCAACTCTGACATGTTTTAATCAATGCCACTACATTGCCAAATAAACAGGGGGAGGGGAAGAAATCCAAGGCACTACCTACTGTTTGCTGTTATTGGTTTATTGGTGTGTCTCTCGGGAAGTTACAAAATGCAATAGCAAATAGTGTGATTTAAGATTTAGCTGAGAAAACAACTTTGGATGCATGTATGAGCCATACAGCTACAACTGAAAGAATGTGCACTGGAGCACGGCACTAACAATCTCTATGTAAAGGCAGATTGTGGAGGCATTTTAATCGTTCACGATTTAATATCGTCATATCGCACATCCATGCCAGGGATCTCTCCAATGAACCTCCCATTTAAACTTCCACCCTGTGTCAAGAGGTTCTCTTCGTAGCACCAAGATGCCAAATTAACCGGTGTCAACTGAGCTGGGGGCAGACATGAAAATCCATGTTGAAGCTGCGCTTTTCAACTGCAACACATATTACTGACTTCACAATGGCTAACAGAGTGGCCCTCCAAGGAGCAGAAATGAAGACCATGGGTCTAGGGGTTTAAACCAACTTATGTTGCTCAGCTGTGATAGCTTTTTCCCCTCATGTATTGATCTTATCTACAACCTATATGACAAACCACAGCACACATGTGAGGGAGACACTCGTGGTACAAACCCACTCAACGAGCACGTGTTGGGTACATGAGAAATCCCCCGTGTTTTTTTCGTTTCGTTTTTTTTACCGCCCCGTCAGTTGACTAGATTGAGAATTACTTTATACATATCTTTCAACACAACGTCATCAACAGCTCAGCGATTCGGCACCTGCAGAGAAGTATGCCAGATGTGACAGGAAAAAAGTACAGCTATCCACCACCGAGATGCGGGGGAATCAGGCAGGCGATTAGCATTTATGATCTACTGCGGGCAGAGAACGTACCAGAGCACACAAGAACACCACATCTCACAAGTACAGACGTCTCTGATGGAGATCAAAGGGAAGTAAGGACTGAGGTTTTTTTTTTTTTTTTAAATGTTAGGGTACTTATATCAGAATGGAATGACATTTACCATACACGGCCAACGGCAGGAGAACAGCTTAGCCGTAAAAAAAAAATCAAAAAAAAAAAAAATCCAAAGGTTTTACAGGAGATAAGAAAGGTTTTTTCCTTGTTAAATTTTAATCACCTTATGAGGGGTGAAAGGTGAAACTCCCATTGCATGCATGCATGCATGCAAAAAAAAAAACCCCACCCGGCTTCACTGTGTTAATACAGTGGGCTTTTCTCCTCTATTGGCAGAAGTAGCTCCTAAGCACCAAACCGGGACAAGCTATCCCCACCCTAAGCCCAACCTTTACTGTTAGGAAGAAAAATAAAAGCTGACCTCAGGTCAGTGCTTCAGGGCTACTTCCATCCACATAGTTGGCAATGGGACTCAGCAGCTGTGGTGAAGCATTGCTTTGAATACCAGAGGGCTGTGCGTATTTCACAAGATCCATGCACCTGTCCTCTGGTTTTCAGATTACATCCTGCGAGACCATGTTTGCTTGCTGGTTTTCCTTCTGACCAGAGCTGCAAGTGCTGAAAGCCAAATCATGATCACCTAAAAAAGTGTAAAGAAGTACAGTACACAGAAATGACTTCATAGCGGACTCAAAGTGAATCCTGAACAGATCCCTACCTCAGGGTCTGCACTGCAGTCATTTCTATGTCTGCACAGACCTGTCGTTCAAACGGACCCTGTGTTACACAAAGCATGGCTCGCGCACTTTTCACACAGAGCTGTGTTTTATGTTGCACCGACAGCATCACAACAAGTTGCCGAGAGACACTGAAGTAGTACTTGACGAGAAGCTCACATAAGAGGTCCAGAGATATCACCAATTTTATGATTCATCTCCAAAAGGATCATGGGAAATGCAATCAATAAAATGGGGTTGGTATGATTCGGGTACGCTTGACTATGAGCGGCAAAAGTGCAGGCAGTTTGCGTGAGTGTCTGCTACCTGTTCTCAACACTCTGCAGGCACCTTGAATTGTACATTAAATGTTCTTAATCAGTGCCTGTCAATGCCTACGAGGATGACGATTTACCCTCTTAAGTCACATTATGTCAGAAACAGGCACTCCCATTGTTTCCCTTTAGTCTTTTCATACCTTTGTAAAGTGTAAATGAATTTTCTCTGTATATGAAAAGTGCTACATAAATAAACTTGCATTGCCTTGCCTTATTCAGCCAGGTAAAGAAGTACTGTCATTCTCTTATTGTGCTATAATAATACAAATCCTGCAGAGTTTCTTTAAATGAGGTCACATGTTACATGCTTAAGTAGTAAGTGGTTAAACTACAGCATGACGGATGAATCATAATTGGCTTAAGAGTCACACAATTCTAAATGTAAACATATTTCAGGTGAAAAAAGAGCATTTCCTGCAGCCCTCTAGGACCAGAACTAAAGACTGACTGGCTGCAGAGTGCTCCACGGCTGTGACTCTCTGCTCCAGAAGCACAAGCGTGTGCTTTTCTTTCCAAACAATTCCCCTGGCTGAATTCCCTAAACGGCACAACACCAGTGTTGGTGTCCTCCAATCAAGAATCACAGTAAAGCATTTTCAACAATACACATTAGGAGCCCGCAGCTGCACCAGATCAGGTCGAATAATTATTCTATTTCTATTTTTTTTTTTTTTGGGGGAGGGGTAGCTGACTTACATAAACAAAAGCAGAAGTTGGGATGAAGTGGTGAAAAGGATCAGCCCCAGCTGTGCAACCCTGGTGGCCCCACTGTGAGTGAAAACCCCTCCGCATCCTCCCACATCCATACTCAAACCCTCACATTCTCAACATATGATCCCCCCACCTGTGCAATGCATTGTGGGTAGTGCAACAGTTACATTTGATGTGATGTGGAAGTGCCAGCATCACCTGGTGGGTTCAGGTTCACTGTTACCATAGCAAAACCACGTTGTGCTTCATTCTTAATTTTTCTGTTTACATTTCTGCCTTGTTACATGACTGACTTATGACACAATCACACACTCGCATCGTTTAGTTACTCAACATAAAATAAACACACATCCTCAATCACATGAAATGTTTCACATTTATTTCTTAAACAGAGATCAGTCATGATGCTTCTACCCAGGCTAATTCTATAACCTTCCTCTGTAGCATATATGACAGGTAGTGGTTATCTCCCAAGCTGTACCCCATCAAACAAGCATAGCATCATCACATCACGATCTCTTTAAGTAATACGTTGAAAAAGAGAAGTCCTGAACGTGACATAAAGCAAAATCAAAAGCCATGTGTACGCATCCGCACTGGTGCTCCTATCCTATCCTATTCTCAAAGCTCACCAAGTTCGGTCCGAGGGCGGGACCGTAAGCCCTCAGGCATTTGGGGGTGCTGCAGTTACTTATTGAAAAATCGTATCTCTGCGAATTCATTAGTTATTATGAGGTCACTGAGGTCTAATACTGTACATACATATCCCTGCCCCAGGAACCCCCACCCCGCCCACCACCACATACAAACCTTAAATTAGACGTTTTCTTTTGACTGAGCTGATTTCGGACACTTTAATAATAGTAATAATCATCATCACCATGGTAATACTAATAAATATGCTACATCCAAGCTACATCCACCCTACCACATTTCCTGCAGACTTTACAAACGACAGTATTACTCAACAATGCATATGTGCAGTACATCGGTACATTTGTTCAATTAAGTTTTTGGCTGAAGCAAAATGGCTACCACGAGCGAAACAATTTATGTCTATCTGAAGTAAATGATCTCATTTCCCATAAAAATGTAAGCGCGCGTGACCAAAAGGGGGACCAAAACGCATGATAGACGTTTAACGTCCTAAAGAAAACACTCAAACATCTATTCATATACAGCAAAGCACTAAAACACCAACATGGTGCATGAATTATTTAACCGTACATTTATAGGATAAAAATAAAAAGTGGTCACTGCGGCCAAAAACATTTCAGACATAACTTCAAGGCCATAAATCCTATAGATTTATATTGGGTTACATCAAACCTCTCAGGCCTGTTTAGGCACTAGGGATGTACATAATCGCATATAAGTTCACATTGAGCTACACCTATAAAACGTTAATACTTCTGACGACTTTCATTACATTGTACATTTTTGGACGTCGGTTCCAAAGGGCTTTTTAGCCCTGAATGTGAAGCAGAGAAGTCCATTTTATTCAGCAGTAGTTAACCTCTGACTTAGCATCAAAAGTCTCCTGGCCCAAATGCCCGTCAGAGTCATATGTAATTTCGTGCTTTAAATATTGCATAAACCATTTAAGCTTTGTCCATTAAGATATGCAATAAGTCAAAAGAGTTCCCGTTAGAATTATTACGCTTTCTAGTGGGATTCGTATTGCATTCATACTACTTGAACTGTTCAACCTTTGTCGTTCTTGTTGTATTCGTAGCGGTGGTGCTCAGACAGTTTCTTATGATTTCCTAAATCAAAGAACTTACTTTGTCACGATCCACTAATCAGAAATCATCTAAGCAGCGCTGTACAATTGTTTCCAAATAAAGGTCCCTGCAGACAGTGACTGTAGCCCATTCAATTCCATGGTTAATGTACAATGTGTCATTTATTAATGGACAAGCTGAAGTAAAGTTAAGAGGTTTAAAATTGTGAAGAAACCAAATGAAAAAAAATCAACATACAAATCAATATAAAACATACATTTCCAATTCTATATTTTCACTGCACGCAAAAATCGCATGCAGGGTCCTTTTTAAACATAGCCTATGAGGACCAAGGCACATGAACACTGAACACAAACAAACCACTGAACAGCGCTGGACTGCTCAAAACTGGCACAAGAGAGACCTTTACGTGAAGACACTTGATGAAAGTCAAACTTAACTTCAAAAATTCTCACCCGTGTCGACTGACGGTGGGTCCTTGAATGAAACGTCATTTTCATGTTTTTTGCCCAAATCACGGAACCTTGAGCCTTCGGCTATCATCGATAGAGCTGCTGCTGTCAGGAAACACAACAAGAACATATCTCTCCACAACATTTCCGACAGGATGCTAAATATGTGATTTAAAAAAAGAAGATGTAAAATTTGCTAAGAGAGAACTGGCACGCTTGACTTCACAGCCTATGCTGGACCTCAGTAATTTAAATAAACGAAATGCTTCTATCTTTCACTCAAGCAAATTAGCCTGAAACGTTTCAGTTTCTCACAAAGTCGTTAAAGCTGGATTTTGATATTCTGCCGGTTTTATAACTCAGGTATTCTCCGCCCACATCCTCAACTTCCAATTATCACACGGTTAAGTTCTTCTTGGCACTTTGACAGGCTTTCTCGTGCGGGGAAAGTGGACCTGGGCGCACATATTCGCCTCTTTCGCATCATTACTGCAATCTCATTATTACAAGCAGTAATAACACGGCTTGCTGCAATTCTGATTGGCCGAGAAGGTGGTGAATATTTCCATTTTGCCATATCGTCACAATGTATATTTATTATGCTATATAAACGCTGTAATGCAGTAATGAAGTAATTCATTCCAATATAAGCGACCTCTCCACGTAGGCATAAGCTTGTTCAACTTTCCCTTTCAACCAAACATTGAATTGAACATTTTAAACGGAAAATAAGATGTTTACAACATGGTTGATGTCAACAATTTTGCTCAACTGAGCCATTTCTGTCGCATGCATCTGTTAGATTGAAAGTAGCACCAAAAGATGGTTCCTTACGTATAATTCTACATGCTGTGTAGAAGCATTACAGGATCATTTGGTACTACTGAATTGTGAACTTGTATATGCAAAGCTGACATCTAAATTATAGAACCATTGACATTTATGTAATACTAAATATAGTTTGTTAATGGTTCTTTCTAGCACCAAAATGGTTTCCATATTAATATGTGAAAGGAACTGCAAAATCTCTCTCTCTCTCTCTCTCTCTCTCTCTCTCTCTCTCTCTCTCTCTCTCTCTCTCTCTCTCTCTCTCTCTCTCTCTCTCTCTCTCTCTTTCTCTCTGCAGGTGTCATAGTTGTATGACTGTGTAAAACACCTCATAGTGGTGAACAGCCATTGAGTTTCACATTGGGACAAAAGCTCTTGTTCATGTCAATAATTGCACATTCAGGTATGGTGATTTGTCCTTGACATTACTCTCAATGAAGAAGACAATGGCCAGTTTGGTATTACATTGCATCACATTACATTACGGGCATTTGTTAGACGCTCTTATCCAGAGCAACTTACAAGGCAAAGTGCATAAGAACAGTACAAAAAGTGCGAAGATAACCCTAGAGAGGGGTAAAGTCCCAAGTGCCAAGCTGCTCGAATAGATCAGGACTCCCCTACAGACTACAGACTAGTAAACAGCCTAGTTTAAAAAACAATCACAGATTTAGAGTAAATAGAAATAGACACATTACAAAGCGCAAGGGAGGGAAGGGGAGAGGTGCAGCCTGAAGGGGTGAGTCTTCAGTATTTTGCAAAGACACAATATTGTCAGATGAGGGGGCAGTATTGTGCTGTTACCTGTGGAAGGTAAGGAAGGTGGCAGAGGTGAAGGAAGGTGGCAGAGGTGAAGGAAGGTGGCAGAGGTGAATTGTTTTGGTAATGATACAGTGTCAGGTGTAGGCCTTAGACAATGAAGTACAGGAACTGTCAGGTGTTGTCAGGTGCTGTCCTGGACGTATTTGGTTCTAAATATTGTATATAAAGCAACACAAACTTAAATCTCAGCCATTAGTACAAATAAGTACTTTACTGGTGGAGTGAATCGGGAGTATGTGTAAATGTGAAAATGGCTCCCCTTCTGAGGTGGATAATGTATAAATATTGCAAGACCGCAGATGTCTCCTCAAGCCAGGAATAAATGAAAAAACCAGGGTCCCCTGCCTTTTGGTGTTTAGTCTGAATACGCATTTGATATCCCCAGCTCTGTTCTCTGATTTATCCACATCGTCTGCAGCATATCGCAGGAGTCCTGGTAAACAGTTATCATGTTCCACTCCCGAAAATGTTTAGCTGAGTTTGTCCAGAACCCTGGCGAGCTGTTAAGTATGAACATTAAGCATGTTCTACTGGCCCAAGAATCCTTGACGCCAGACTCTCCGTCTCAGCCCAAGTGCCTGGACACTTATATGCTGCCATTTTAGGTCAGGCTTGGTCTTCACTCCAGATGTGCTATCTCAGTTAAAGGGGTTCAGGGGAGAAAATGCATTGATCTTTTGGGCATGGGCTGTCTGTAAGCAAAATGGTTGCTTCATGTTTAAGAGGGAGGGAGGATTTAGTTTGCCAAGAAAAGTTTGCCTATGTGTGCATCTATTATAGAAAAAGACAAAAACATGAATACATTTTCCAGCTGGGAACAGCTGCTCAAAATCCAGCCAAACAAGATCATGATTGGTCAGAAATAGCAACTGACCTCTCTCACACACACACACACACACACACACACACTACACACACACATACAAGAGTCAGTATTGGTCACTTTGGTCTGCCGGTACACAAAATAAGTTTGCTGTTAGCCGTTAAATGCATGCGCACGCAAACTGGACCAAGCCTGGACCGTGGCGTTAGAGGTGTGAGGTGATTCATCAGGCTAGATCGATGCCCGTCTGAAGTGCTGGTCTTTAATCCAAACACTTTCAGGTGGCTGTGGTCTCTGTAGGGGTTTAGAGGGATGACACATTCACAAACACACGCGTAAATATTAACACACACACACACATTCAAACATGCACAAATACATATACACACGCTTACACAAACATATACACATACACAGACATATATACAAACAGTCACATGCAAACCCGCAGACAAACACATACACAAATGCACAAACACACACTCATACTAATACACAGACATACACAAACACACACACACACACGAATACACATGCACGCAAACAATATAAAATATTACTAGCCTTTGTTTATTATTCAGTGCTAGCTGATCTGTTGCTGCTCATTAAATAATGTTTGTTTTGCTCTCATGATATGTATGTTCTTGTGCAATGTCATGTCCTTGGTTCTTTATGAATATATATTTCATATTCAGTATTGTGTCTTAAAAACCTGGGAGGGTTCTTTGGATATTTATGTCTATCAAATAAATAATTCCCCACATTTGTCTGGAATCTGTTTCATTTGTCTGGAATCTGTGTGTGTGTGTGTGTGTGTGTGTGTGTGTGTGTGTGTGTGTGTGTGTGTGTGTGTGTGTGTGTGTGTGTGTGTGTGTGTGTGTGATTGTTTTTGTCCACAAAAACAGTGGCAAATTGTGCTGAGTCAAGCACATAATATTACAGGGTTCTATTCACTAGGATTTTGTCAACAGCGCCAGATTACCCTATTAAAGAGACCTCTAATCCCATGAGCGAAATCTGCTAATTCTTCTCTGAGACCTTTTTGCTGTGTTGTTGTCAGGCTCCTGTTTTTTGCGGTAGAAGGAGAGTGCTTGAATATTTTCATTGCTGCTCACAAATATAAAACACTGTACACAAAAAAAAATAGCTTTTGAATTTTTTACTTGTAAAGGGTTTAAGCCAGTGAAACCTATTTCCTGATTTCACTCAAAGAAACATTCAGAAAATGGAAGCAGAGGGTTTTGGTCTAGGAAATAGAAGGGAATGATACAGACAGGATACCTACTATAGACTATAATATTACATCTGTAATATATTCAAGAACATATGTAACAGGAATAATTTCAGGGGGTTAAAAATGTACTTTACTGACCAAAATACTTACATTTTCACTCACATTTCAACTTCAAGGTAATCTCACAACACCCTTTTCAAATTACACCATGTGATATATCACCTGAAAAACGCTACTTTGAGTCAAGTGTGACTTTTACACTGTCCTTGAATAGCAACATTGTTGCAACATTGTTGTGTTTCTTGGCAGTATTTTTGAAAGTCTAAACTTGTTGCTTGGAGACCATGCTATATTGAGCACATATTCTGCTTATGTTAAATTGAAGCCTTATAGCTTTGAAATAAATACAGTTATTCAAGGTAATACAGTCTATTTTCACCATTGTACAATGGGTCTAGACCACTGAAAGAAAGCTATCCTTCAATTTTTGCCACACCCAAACCACAATTTTATAACTATATTATCAGCAGGTCACACATAACCACACTTTTTTGAGATTGTTTTGAGACAAAACAGCTGGAGTGGAAAATTGACAAATTCAATTTGAGTAAAAGCACAAAACTGTGTGAATTCAGCTACAAACCAGCGTGACCTGGAACAGACCTAGCTGCTGAGTACTCTTTAAATTGATTTTATTCAGTAAACGAATGGTTATTTGTAGAACCCTATAACAAACCATTGAGAGATTTCAATAATTAAGAAGAACTTTTAAGGGTTCCCCAGAGAGAAAAACAAAGAACTCTTAAGGAACCTTTTGTCTTCTATGATCTATCCTGCTACTGTAGAATCCAGCAAAGTTGGTGTGTGACATTTTAAAATCTCAGCATCTCAGCCAGCCGGATTCATTCTCAGACATCTGCTTTAACCATTTGGATTGTGGGAGGCCGAAAGACCAAAAGAGTTAAGGAGGTTTTCCTAATTTTCGAATTCTCTGTTTTACTTACCTGCATAAAGCAGCACAGTCACTGAGCCAGAAAGCTCATTATAATTACAGTGTGTTTATGAGCATGTTATGCGACTCTTGGGACCTGAATTTTAATGCACAACAGTTTGGTCCAGGCAGGATATAAATTAGCTTGCATACACCCTTAAACTTATAAATATTTGGAAGGCCGAGGCCAGTTCTTAGTACTTTGCTGTCTTTGGCTTTTGTTTTTCTCGACCAAGTTTCACTTGAACGTCTCGTCTTATGATACAGAGTCCCCATATGCCAATAATAACAGCAGACCAAGAACAAGTTTTCTCAGCCCAAGGTTAAAGATTAAAGATTGCAGATCAAACGTCTGACTCCTGTGGTTTTTGTCCTCATTCCTTCACCTTGGTGGTTCTGCCTCAAACTTCAAACTTGCTTGTGGGCAACGTGCACCCCTGTTTTCAGATGTGCTGGTCGTTTCATGAGGCTGACTTTCTCAGAGGAAGCGTCGGCATACAGTACCCACCCAATCTTTTCCCAGACATCCTGTTTTTAAAGATCATGTCAATAAAAAGCTTATTGTTGATGCAAGCTTGTATTGTGTTGTGACAACGTCCATCAGACCAGATGTTGTTCACGTTAATTATCTATCCACCAAAGGCACCAGGTCTAACACTAATGAATGTGTTGGGAATGTGTACAGCAGAAACAAAATAAGGGCACCATAACCTTCACAGCCCAAGCATTGAGTAGTGAGGACTCACTCTGCTGTAGAGAGCTCTTCAGACCAGTTATATGGACCTGGCACTGTTTTCTTTGCAGTCTATTGCAAGAGCAGTTCAATTATTGTGAAAGACAGACACAAATGGAAAACAAAGCATAATGCAAACATAACAGCGCAGTTCTTGGGATTCCACAGGGTTGCAAAGAGACAATGAGAGGTGATCTCTTCTGCACTCACTCCACCTCTCTCCCTCCCAAAATTACCACCACCCACAAAAAAATCAGTGACACAGTCCAAAAGGAGACTTTGAGATTTCTCTATTTTCCACACAAAAGAAAAAGGACACTGTGCAAGTAAAAAGTGCGAGTGCAAGTGTAGACTGTATAAAGTGTATAGTGTGAAGTGGCAGTACAATAATAAGTGAATAAATCTGTAAATCAGACAGTTTTGATTTTTTTTTTATATGAGGGACAATGAGTTGGGAGACTTGAAAGAGACTTAAAAGTTTCGATGGCCACCGGCAGAAAGAACCTCAGGTAGCGCTCCTTTGAACAGCGCGGATGGATCAGTCTGTTGCTGACATTACTCCTCTGTTAAGCCACGGCGGCACGAAGAGGACGGGAGCTGTTGAATGTTCCGGAACACAAACGAAGCCCAATGGGGAGGGCCTCCAGCTGATCACACAGTAAAAGGCAGCTGTTGGGGGTGCGTGGGTGCGGCCGTGAGTCCTGTGACCGGGTGTCCGGGTCTTGGTCGCTCCATTACCGGCTATGGCTGAAGGTCCACTTTGGCGAGGCGAAAATTGGCTCGGACCCACATGTGGAAAGACAGGAGAAACTCGTCTCGGGTCCGTTGCTCTCTGGTAGCCAGGCCTCCTCAGGCACGTGAGCTGTGCATATGCTGACTCCATGTACCTCTGAGAACACAGGAAGTGTGAAATTTTGGATGCGTCTGCAGCGCGGAAAGCTCTGAGCACGTCACCACTGCCGCTTGAAAAAAAATAAAATAATGTAAAGATAAATAATATATAATAATTTTTATAAAAATATAAAATAATGCAAAACAAAATGATGGGGAAGCACTGATGCTGAAATTTCTTTCATTCCGATGGTTGATGCGTCACGTAATGGGGTCATGTGACATTAGGATGAGGGACTAATATAAGTAACGCGATGGTTATGATTTTGAGTTTTTATCATGAGGAAAATTGTGAGATCTTATGCTTGTATCTTATGCTTGTATGGTATAAAAGGTTTACTTTTTTAAAATTTGTAAAATGTTACAACCAAGAAGAGGAAACAGTGATCACCGTGTTTCATCCGGTGATCACTGAAAAACAAAAGACATTAAAAATCATACAAACAGCATAAAAATGGAAATATATATAGATCGCGATCGTTTTTAATGAAAAATGAGTTTGCAGATATTCAGCTGACTGACATGGGTCACTGAAGTATGACATCTTACCTCGGCCAAAGGTCGGAGTTCAAACCTTCGAGCTTGAAGACAGCCCTGTCACTTTCGAAGCAGAATGCTCTTCTTCTCCAACCTTGCTTGCCAAGATAAATATTAGGACATACAATAGATCGCTTGTCTGACTAAATCTCTTTCAGTTGTTCCTCAATGCAACAATTGTTAAAAGACCTCCAAAAGCACTCCCTTTATAACATAATTTAAAAGGCTCTCATACATATGGTATTCCTTATTGGGAATATATTAAAGATCCAGCATTAGTGACTGTTGAGGTCTTGTAGCCAAAATACTGATTTCTTGCCAAAACGTAGCAGTCTTTTTCAGAATGGGAGGTTGTTTTATTGAACGGAATATTAATTTAATAAAATATTAACAATGATGTAAAAATAAATTACTGACTAACAGGTCGACAGCGACTGGGCACAGAATACTAACAGAGGAGTACAAATTTTATGTAATCGCATTCCAGTTTCCTTAGGTAAAACTGAGCGAAGAAAACAACAGTAGTGATGAATCTAAGAATTTAGATTTTCTGTTTTAGCAGTCAGTCAGTCTCTGTTTTCTTTATCAATACCTATTTGGTTCTGAGGCAGCCATTTTGTAAAAGTCGCTGGGTCTCTGATTATCACTTAATAAGAGACATTTTAGGCAAAGTAACACAAAGCTAATTTAGGTTGCCAGGAACCGTTATCACCTCAAGAAATTCCTCATAATTAAAAATGATCACATCCGCATAAACACCACCCCAAAGCAGAAACAGATGCAAGAGTGTTTTCGTGAACTCTTTCAAACGCTTTCCATGGTCCTCCCCATTCGTCAGGTGTAAACATCATTGAATACGTATAGAAAGTTCTGGAAAGCAGCAAGCGGGGTAGATTTCCACCCTCCTCACCTCCCAAAAAAGCTGGATTCTTTCCTTCTTAAAGATTCCGCTAGAAATAATTCAAATGCTTCAAAAACAAGGCCTGAGCTTGGTCTGACAGCCAAGAGGGGCACAACTCTTCCATTGTTCCAGCTGGTCACATTTACAGCATATGTCAAACATTTGCATTAAAAAACAAAGGTATTGTTTTGGTCACATTAATGCTGTTTTATTAGCAACTTCATTAGTCTGTATACTCACCCTATAGGCCTTACATGAACTCATCTATGTGTTTGGTGAAGTCATTCAGGTTAATTAAACCATGTTTCTACTGAAACTCTGTATATGACTGCAATCTATTCCGCCCATAAATAGCTCATAAAAGCAATGTCTCCACTTTAATTGCAGTCTATATGCAGAATGTTGTTTACAGCAGCGTCCAGGTGCCACAAAGTTCTTGGCCTATAGTCTAGTGGCTAAGGTACATGACTGGGACCCCTGAAGTTGGGGGTTCAAGTCCAAGTCCAGCCACAGCAAGAACACCATTGCTGTTGGGCCCTTGAGCAAGGCCCTTAACCCCACACTGCTCCCATGGGGGATTGGCCCTTGGTTAGTCCAATCAACTATAAGTTGCTTTGGATAAAAGCATCAGCTAAATGACTGTAATGTAATGGTACATCTTTGAGCATGTGACCATATGTTTGAGTCCCAGCTGTGCCAGAGAAAGATAGATAGGGGGTTAAGCCAGGTCAGACTCTATTGTGTCTAGCAGCCACCACTTGACCTTGTGTTCCTCAGATAACATGTATCTACAGTGCAAACACTCCCCTCGCTCTCTGGCGCCCTCTACTGGCCAGACCAGCTGTTCTTGAACTGTATGTGTTGGTTCAAGGTGAGGCAGCACATGCTATTGGTATTTCTGTGGGGAGAAACACAGCTGAGTGCAGTAAAATTCATTCTGTCAGCTTTTGTGAGTACTGTTGAATGTAACTCAATCGGTTTTCTGTTAGATGTCTATCAACGGTTTTATTTTTGAAATATGGACCTTCTCCTCTTGCTGTAGCATTTGTATACTGTAGGGATGTTGTAGATTCCTGCAATTTTTCCACCAACAACCAGATGAATCTCTGACGAAAAAACAAAATCAATAAAAAAATTAATAATCATAAAAAGGATGGAAAAGTAATTTTTAATTTTCATAAAAGGCTTCAGGAAGCGTATTGCGCGGCACGCGGACGTTAAGGTCATTCACAGGCTACAGATTAACACCATGAGCGTTCCGGTTGCGACATCGTTAGCAGGTAGCGAAGCTTTCGGCGCACGGGGACAAGGGCGGAATGTGTTAGCGATTGGTCCAGACTGCAGCACACTCCAACGCAGACCGGCTGGGGTGGGGGTGGGGAGGGGGGGGCGATGGCGGTAAGGGCGGACAGCACCAAGCATGGTTTGGTGGCGTGCCGGTTAGAGAGTCCATGTCCCACCACCGGACTGTTTGTGGGTTGGATCCTCTCGGCTTCATACCCGAGATCGTTACCAAGCTGCCTGTGAAGCCTGCAGGCCTGGTGTTACATAATAGACATGAGGAGGTTGTCCTGGGATCCATCTCAACACTCTGGAGAAGTGTTTTCCCTCAAATCCCTTCCTCTGACATTATGCAACCAGACTATTATTATTATTGTTATTATTATTCAACCTAATTTCCCTCTGGGATAAATAAAGGACTCAACCAATCAGCCTGTCTGTCTGTCTGTCTGCCCGACTGCCTGTCTGCCTGTTTGTCTGCCTGCCTGACTGTCTGTCTGTCTGTCTGTCTGCCATTGAACTATTCTTTTCACACAAATGGTTCAGTGTGAGTGACCCGTGTTCCAGTTTCCAAAATGTCACTATTGTTTAGTACGATATCAATATTAAGATGAAAACCACATCACATTTGATGATCCCATTAGCATTGTATGCGCACCTCTTCGTATGGAAGGTTGTGTTCGTGCCCTCACTTCAATGTTGCGTTTTCCACACAGTGCGCTTTGTAAGTGGCGGGCAGTGTGGTGTGGGCAAAAGTTAATGAGAATGTATTTTCTGCCAGCTGATGAAGGCTGGACATTTCATGGTGATGCCAAAGGCAAATTTCCACATAATGCAGACAATAGGGCTGTGTGCTCTTCAAAGTTTTATTATTTTCATTGCTACTCAGAGAAGCTTTAGAAATTTGGGCCCAGGGGATCACTATCCATTTATACTACCGGATATTTGCTGAAACAATTCGGATTAAATAGCATGGCTCAAGGGTACAGTGGAAGTGCCCCACCTGGGAAATCAAACCTGCAACATCTGTTAACCAGCCCGGTTCCTGGACCATTTTAATACGGCCAGTTGTTTTGTTAATCCCTGTGGGTATGTGTGGACCAAAAACATGGGTGAAAGGACTGCTTGCTTCACAGCGCATTTGGTCTTGCATGTTGTTATGTGCTCCCAAGCCTTTATAGTGCTTTATTTTGTGTTTACTCTCTCTCTCTCAGGGACCCTTAGGAATAAGGGTTTGGAAGGTTACCCGTGTTTGGGTTAAGGGGGTAGGGGGTGAGGTGATCATTCCTATGCGTATCTGGCGAGTGCCGGCACAGTGCGTGGGGCGGGCCCGTGCTCATGTCCGCATTGCTGAGTGTTCCATGGTACAGCATGTTCTTTTCCCGCCTCAGAGCACTGCGTCTGCGACTACTAACGCTCGGGAGGGGGTGGTCTTTGTGGAGAGGTTGTTGTTTTAAGAACATAGAGGAGGAATTTTTTTTTTTTTTTTAAAACACAGGCGATGGGGGGACACCCTCAGATCCTGACCATTAGAAACGCCCACCTGACTGACAGATGATGTGCTCAGAGGGAACAAACAGGGGACACTGTGCAGGGGTGAGGTTCAGTACACTGTACTGAAATAACATGCCATCAAAGCACCCGCGTGTGCATCTGTAAGTATGCACCCACACATACACGCACACAAAACACACACACACTTGCAGATATGTGCATGCAGACACAAAGGCCTGAAAGCATACATGCACAAACACCTGCGCAATTGCATGTGCATGCAAAATTACATGCATATTTGCAAATGTGTGCATGCACAAATGTAACACATGTAACAACTCATGCGCATGCAAAGGCAAGCACACACATGCACTCACACATTTATGCATACATGTGCACATATACTGCACAAAAAACAGTCAGTTTAATGTACTGTTTTTCTTATGGTGCATTTTGTTATTATGACTACCCAGGGAACATATTTTAGAATACAGTATATGCTAAATGAAATACCACATGATCCCTGATAAGTAAATTAAATCCTGTAGTATTTCAAAGGAAAGATGGTACGTGCAAGCAATATTTCAAATAAATGAAAGGACATGAAATAAAGGAGATTCTACAAAGACAATAATTTACAATAAGAAAAGTGTAGTAAATCAAAACATAGATGATAACGGAAAAGTGATAAATGAAATAAATCACTGAACAGTAAGTCAAAGTGGAGATTGCATGGAAGCATTGCTTTTATTTTAGGTGACCTGGCATAAATATTGTGTACAGGATGATTAAACCCTTGGAATAATCTTTCAGAGCACTGATGAATAAATGTCCACCTGATGCACAGTAAAGCGAAGGCTCTAAATAATGTGTCAGAAGAGCAAAGTAAGCAGAAAGGAACAGCCTTATGTAACAGGACTGGGAACATATAAGAACATGATGAGAAAAACAGGTCTTTCAGCCTGTTTAGAGTCCATGTACAGTGGGGTGTTTGAGACTAGTGGACAGTAGTGGAAGAGCTTCTATTTTGCATTCTTTTACAATGTTTTACATTTTTCATCATAAATTATATTAAGAATTTAAATGTTAGGTTGAATCTTTGAAAAATGTACATTAATTTCCAGAATGTCTTAGTTTTCAGTATGTCCCCTTTTGCTTTAATGACAGGGTGCACTGGAGCTGGCATAGACCCCACAAGTTTGAGAAAAACCTGATGATACACGTTATTACATGGTCTTTAAGCGCACAAAACTTTCTTGGCCTTTAAGAGCCCTAATGAATGTTCGATGGGTCTGACCTTTTCTACAAAGGGACTGACAGGATCAGTGTCACACATTTGCTTACATTTTACCTAGACACTGAGCAGAATCTTCAGTATTTTGTTTTTAAATTTTAAATGTCATAATGTTTCTTTGTTTTAAATGTTTCAAAATCCTTAAATGTTCTGATCATTGCCAGGTTTACATGAAAAAAGTTTGAAAACAAATGTTCACTGAGGTTTCAGACTTTTGGACCCCACTGTGTATTCTCAGAGGTTCTCAAATCCACAGCAGAATAGTAGAATGGTCAGGGAGCTGGGCTTGAAATAGAGTTTGTAGGTTCAGAGCCCAGGTTGGTTGGGTACTGCCACTTTACCCTTCAGTTACGTAATTCTCATGAATTGCTTTTGGGAAATGATTAGCTATACAAATAAATACCATAAATAAATGTAAACAGTGTAAGTTGCTCTGGATAAGAGTGTCCTTTATATGCTCACATGTAAATGTAGATTTTCTGATATCCCCTTATACGGCCTATAGGATCCCTTTTGTATTGTGATACTTGACTATTGTACCACTCAGGTGGTGTATAGTCTTGCAACACAAATCCAAAACATGGACACAAGACAAGGTTGGCACGTCAAAGCAGCCAAAACGGATTCCTCTGACCTCCGGGTTCGGGAACTGAGCCATATGTCAATGCTCGTCTCCCGTTGCGCAGAAGATCCTCTGAAGGTTTTCGGAGAAGAGTTCTATCCTCTGCCAGCTGACTTTGACAGAAGCTGAAGTGACTGGTGTTTGGCCGAGGGTGCCGTAGCTCGGCGCCCGCCAAAAAACAAGTCTAGAATTTACACATCTTTCTGCAACATGGAGAAGTGGGAAGGTCCATTCGTTTGTTTATAGCAATTTCTGTGCTGTCAGTAATGTTGTCTATTTACAGAAATACGCCAGCATTTTGGCAGCCCAGCTGCTGCATTTTCTTACACTTAAAAGCGTATAAACCCACAGGTACCATCACAAGGGTCTGTTTATTTTTTAATCCAGAGAAACTTCTGAAGCGATTAATGTGTACTATGTGAAGTGGTTGAGCCACCAAGTTCCCAGATGCCAGGTTTTTATTTCTGTGTGCACCCAGAGGATTTCGACTATGGCTGGTTTGATTGAGAAGAGACTGACATTCCAAAACCGTTTACACACTTGAGAAATTTCCGTTTCCATTGGGAGGCCAAATTTGGTGTTTTCATTCAAGCTAACCCGTAAAAATGAATAATCATAAGTTTTAGTTTATCATAAGTTTATCAGCTTAGATGTGTTTCATCTGTGGATGGTAACAGGTTTGCGTATGGTTTTTTTAATCAGCCCTTGAGTATTTAGCATTTACCAAACTGAATAAAAGAGTAGAGGAACTCAGGACCTCTGAGTACCTTCAACCTGAAGTGAAATCTTAAAACAAGATTATGCCTTCCAGCAATATGTACAATGACCATATGTATGCTCAAAAATATAGGTTGCTTGGCTCACTACTAACTCTAACAATAAAGGGAACGTGAAATTTGCCAAAAGAAAGCTTATCAATTTGGCACATTTCTTTGCACAATCAAGTGAGTGATTGTTTTGAATAGTGCCTAGCCAGCTAGCAAGCTAGCTATATTGGCTGCTGAAGTCAGCAACTGGCAAACTGGCACGAATTCAGAAGTACCAGGTAAATCCTCCAGATCAGCTGTTACAGCACCCGTTTCCCCCAGGCATGTGTCGACCGGGGGCTTGAAAGCACATGGCCATGTCTTGAGCAGCTAATAGGGGGTGTAGTTACTCCAACCACAAATTCCCAGTACTCATGTATCACTACTCTCCCATTTCATGGAGACGTGAACGATGCCTGTTCACGTTTGATGCGTGTTTCATCAGGCAAAATCAGGAAATAAAATTAGCTGCGGGGGCTTAAACTCTGATTTTTATTCAATTTGTCTAGTCAGCTGCAGCTCAGTTTTCTTTTACTATTGTTTTCAGAGACAAAATATATAGGAAAAAAAATATCAGAGAAAAACAAAATTTGGTACTCAGGAGACCACACAAATCAATTACATTTACCAGTTCCCTTATATGTGAAGTCTTTTACTGAGATCAGATGCCAGGGTTTATGTTTGAAGCTAATTACATGCTTCAGCCCGGGGTAAACAATAGCAGCAAAACGTGCGCCAGCCCTCAAACAGCTGAACCGCCCACCCTGGCTTAAAGGAAATCGGATCTTCTCTCCCGAGTGCAATAGGAAATTCATTAGGCAAAAGCCAGATAATGAGGGAAATAGTCTTGGGAAACGTTTTAACTGTAAAGAGATATTGCGGCAACAGCCTGCGAATGAAATCAGCGTGCATTGGGACTATGTCAAAGAGAGGCCTCGATGGGGAGCAAATGTTCTGGCTCGGGGTCTCTGGTCGACCCTCTGTGGCTCACAGGTGTTCGGCTCCCCCTCCCCCAACCTGAGAAAACAAAAACCTGCAGACATTGTGACCCGCCAGGCCTTTATTTTGACACCAATGTCTCTCGACAAGCGAAAGAGCAGACATGTACTCCTTCCCCCTGGACTTAACTTTAATAGAATTTTATTTGTAATTTTTCATCTAAATCCACAATATTGATTTAAAGTAATTTTTAATACTTTTTGGGACAGACATGCTGATACACAGGATTGATTATGAAACCTCCATGCTCCTCACTGGTGGTCTGACTAACAATGTAAAGTAAAGCTGGTTTTGCTGGAAATGTGCTTTTTGTTCTGCCTAATTTAATTTCTGTTCAATAAGCCCGTTTCGTCTCGTGTGTTCAGCTCGCGGGGACGAGCGGTGCGGGGAGGTTCAGGCAGAGTTCGCCGAGTTCTCATCATGGCGTTGGGAGACACACCTCACAGCACATCGATGTGGAAACCATATCGTTTACCTGCCTTCCCCCTTCCCAGAGCACCTCACTCCCAAGACAGTTTGCTGACTTAATTACAATATGGTCCGAATCTCTTAATCTCTAAGAATCAGACCGTTAGTTTTACGGTTTAATTTAATTTCCCGCCGCGTACCCCACCCCCCAAAGAGGAGCCAACCACCCCTCATACAATTTCATGTGTGACCCGTTCGTGATGCTTGTCTGATCAGCTTTAGATGAAGGCCCTCAAGGACATGTGAAGCGTTCAGTCTATATATCACAATTTATCTAGCAAAGCGTCTGAGAGAGTCAACAGAATTCTGATGTAAAACTGATCACAGACTAAATGGTGACAAGTCATATGTATAGGTCTTATATTTTGTTTATAAAATAAATTATATTTAATGCTTCCATCCAAGTGTTTTCCTTTTCAAGTGTCATATTTCACTCAAACTTCAATCTCATTGTGACTTTCTTCTTCCAGAGCAGCTTTCCATACTCTATGTGTTTTGCTAATGATGTTGCATCATATGCTATTTTCACAGCAAATGGTTTCCAGCAGTGTGCACAGATCTGTGAGGCGAGTTTGCTCCTGACTGCCGGTTTTCCCATCATGCCGTTCTCATTAATGGCTTACCCAGAGGTAGCATCTGATTCGTCCAAGGATTGCTGTGTCACTGTATGCTGGAGGTCTCAAACTCTGTATCCTGGTGAGGCTCCACCATATTTTCCCAAAACGTTATGTTCCCACTGTCGTATGTTCACTAAGAGTTAGGCTCCCTGTGTCTCATGTTCCATAAGAGTTTGGTTCCCTCTACCTTATCCTCCTTAAGTGTTATGTTCCCTCAATCTTATGTTCCGTAAGAGTTAAGTTCCCTCTACCTTATCCTCCTTAAGTGTCATGTTCCCTCAATCTTATGTTCCGTAAAAGTAATGTTCCCTCTACCTTTTGCTCCTTAAGTGTCATGTTCCTTCAATCTTATGTTCTGTAAAAGTTATGTTCCCTCTACCTTTTGCTCCTTAAGTGTTATGTTCCCTCAATCTTATGTTCCATAAGAGTTAGGTTCCCTCTACCTTTTGCTCCTTAAGTGTCATGTTCCTTCAATCTTATGTTCCGTAAGAGTTAGGTTCCCTCTGTTTTATGTCCCCTAAGAGTTATATTCCCTCTTATGAATGTTCCCTGTGAGTTATGTTGCTTAAGTGTTATGTTGCCGTCTATCATATGGTCCCTACAGGTTATGTTCCTGCTGTCTAATGTATAAGAAATCTCAGGTCTGTTTTTGGTTGATCTCGTCACACTCTCTTACGTGGTATCTTGCAGTAGAGAACACGGTGGATTCCAGAATTTGGTGTCCCTGAATCTCATGGTTTTTGTTCAACACATTAAAGCCTAAGCTATGATATGTTTTGGCTAAAGAAGCCACAGGCCTTGTTTCCCAGGCCTAAAGAAATACTTTGTGGGCTTCACTCAAGCCACACCAAAAACATTCAATGCCATGTGGAATTCTGGGAAGGGTCTGTGTCGTCTTAGTATACAATAAACCAGCATCAAACTCTATCATTTATATGCTGGCTTTTATCTCCCCTCCAGACAAGGGGCTTAGCTTCATTATTTTTTTTTTTTTTATTATTCTAGTCCTTTTGTTTTTAAAGTGAACTTATTTGTTATTAAAAAATAACTATAACTGCCAATATCATGTGTCTTAACTTGGTAATGTGTGTGTGTAAGAATGAGTAATTGAGGCAATTAAGAAATAATGCACACTAAGCCCTTTGCGGCATGAAGTGTGAGGATTTTGCTACAAGACCTCAAGCTCCGTTTAATGAGAAGCCCGTTGCCAGCAGAGTCTGTGAGTGTCATTCCCCTGGAACTGTTAGCTCTGCTTTGTGTTAGCTTCAGCTCGCTCAGCAGAAATTCCAACGCTTAGAAGAATAGAATAGAATAGAATAGAATAGAATAGAATACTTTTATTGCCATTGCACAGCTGTACAATGAAAATTTTAAGGTGCAATACCTCTTGGTGCTAGGATACACAAAGTACAAGTATAAAATACAGCATAAATGTAAAAGAAGTTATAATGTATAAGTATAAAAAGTACAATATAGATACACAATACAACATATATTAACACTTTAATTGAAACTAGCAAGCCTTTCCATTATTTCTCTGTTGTATTGCACATAACCCTTATTGCACACAATGAGAGTACAAACTGACCATTTAACGTAATAGTGCATGGAGGGACAGTGGGTGAATGGTGAGTGCGTGGAGAAGGGTGTCATGAGGATGGAGACCTCTGTTTAGGGTTGAAGACACTTGGGTAGAAACTGTTTAGAAGGCAGAGGTGTGTGGGGAGAACAGTGGATTTTTAATCAGACAGCATTTGGGCTTTTGAAGTCCGATTAGGAAAAGGTGTCCCTTGCTGTAGTAAAGATCTGCTGGGTAAATTCGCTGGATCGGGAATCCATGAGAACAGATCGTCTGTAGCATGAAATAAATGAACAAATATATAACTCGGTACAATTTCTCGAGGTAGGCTTTTTCTGAGCTACGCTTGTCATTTCGATTTCTGAAGCCTTCCATGAAGCCCAGAAAAACAGGAAAGTGGACTCAACCTTCCAATTTTCTCTCTTTTTTTGTGTGTTTTTGCTCTTTGTGGCTCACAAACAAATCCTTCAAAAAATGCAGCTTCAATACAGTTGCTACATTCCCATCTTAGTTTGATTAAACTTATTACAATTGGTTTTTGTGCTGATTAAAAAAACCAAAAAAGAATCAAGGAATGCACAAAAAAACAACAATCCATTAAATGTAGGTTTATGGTGTAAATCCAGTATGGTTTGGCTTGTTTTTATTCAATTACAGTTCAAGTTAAAGACTATTTCAATTTTATATGTGAAATGTTTTTACCTTATCTGACTTGGTTTATTAATAAAAGTCACATAAATACCTTTTCCTGGTTGGTTTACGTATCGAAACGCTGACTATACTAAATAAGAAATAGTGTGACAATTGTAAATGTGTTTTAATTATTTCCTTTCCCTGACAGGTTTCCTGGTTGAATCTCATTTTTGGTCTCCCCAGGTCTATGCTGCCTTTCTCCTGGGTTGCAGCTGAACCCGAGTCCCTACATATGCACTGTTTTTTCACATTATGAGTCACAATGGATAAAGGAGTCTGATAAAGGCCTGTGTTATAATGTAACATTTTCCTGTTTTGAATCTGGCTTCATCTGGGACCCTGGATTGATTATGCTATAACATTACCCCATACAGTTCACAACGTACTTTCTCAGGGCTCATGGTTTCTCAGGGCTCAAGGAGTTCTCTCCCTTGGTATATGCGAAGTTAAATTGCTCCAGACCCTAAATCTTTATATAATCAAACATGTACAAATGGTTCTGTATTGCTTTAATTTCACATCTTCTTTTGACAACAGCAATTATTCTCGATGTAAATAAAATGGCACGTTTATTTTTATTGTGAGCTGTAGTCCAACTTTAGTCACGGTCATGTATATGAACTCAAAAATAAAATTTAAATGTGAAAATTGAAACCTTTCTTTGCATTTTCAGATGGGTTTTCGAAAATTGAAGTAAGCTTAAATGATGCGTTACCTAGACTACGTTCCCACAATCATTTTTTACTGCAATTACGAGCGAAGTGTCCTGTCTGATTTTTCTCATTTCTTTCTCCTTGTATTTTCATAAAAGGCCAGAGCTTATTAGGGGCTGTGTGAAAGTGCCATGATTTTATCAGCTAGATAAATCACCCTCTCCTCTTTGTTTTCCTCCCGTAAAATCAAGACAGCATCCATCTTCATGGGCCACATAAAAAAGTTCTCTGATAATTTCTCTGGACAGACGCACAGTTTTAGCCAAATGTCATTTTTCTGCCAACAGCTGTCTTTTTTTTGGTTCAAGAGTGAACATGGTGATTAACCCTTAATATCTAGAAAGCATATTTTCAGACGGCATAATAAGAGATCATGCACAAAGCGCAGCTACACTCACATTTTTACAGCTAAGGCTCTCACATTTTTATTTAATTAATTTGTATGAAATTATTGCGAAACCTCTAATCAAACTTGGGTTATATTCAAAACTGTCGATGGCTTTTCAAATGATTTCATTAAGGGCGAATTCAGACCTGCACTTAAGTGCATTTTCCGCATTGGTCTCCCATTCTCCCAATGATAATTTACGCGGAAAAAGCAGTTCAGCGCAGGTCTGAATTAGGCCCTAAAAGAAGAAGAAAGGTGTGTTTTGGTGTTTGTGTGCATGTATTTGGTGGGGTGGGGAGATAGGTTACTCAGAGAATCATGATGGAAAGTTTAAGACAGGACAAAAAGAAGGCAATAGCACTGTCCCAGGACACAACATTCCTCCAGATCGCTTTAGTCTGGAGATTTCCGCTCTCCTGATCCTAGACCCCGACAAAGAAAAGACAAAAAGGCGCAGTCATTCCCTTTGGGCCCAAACCATGTTATTACACTAATGTGATGTCCCGTATCCAGACTAACTCATATTTTTCATAATTGTCCGTCTTTAAAGTGAAATGTTTTGTAAAAACGACACGGGGTAATTTGCTTGCTGAAGCATCCAGCAGCAGCGGATCCATCTGGGGTATGGAACTTCATGACCTTTGGCGTAACGGAGTCATTATGCACTGCAGCACTGATGTGTTTTATCTTCATGTTTTAATCTACCAAAATAAAATGCATTGTGTTTTCTCCAAAAGTACAAGCATAACCCGGAACGGCAACAAATGAGTGTGGCTTCATGAAGACATTTTATTAAGACTTTTATAAAGACCTTACTGGGCACATAATTGCTTAGTCACATGGGGGTTTTCAACAAACTTTATTAGATGCTGAGTAATGGGACATTTACAGAACAAAGAGCTCGAGACAATTAATTTTTTTAAGCCAAATTCAAGGCATGCAAAACCTTCACACGACACTTGTGATATATCATGTAGGTTTTCTGTACCACATACATACATCCCTAATGGATGTCTGAGAACAAGGTTGTCCAATTGCGCAACTCAACATTTTCATTTTTTCATGAGTCCCTTCACTTTTAAAACAGGGGTGTTAAGGAATGTTTTAGAAGGGGCCACTGCAAGTGTGGGCTTTGGTGCTAACCCAGCGCTAAAACACACGATCCAGATAACAAACTAATCACTGTCTTCAGCTAAGATGAACGGGGTGAATTAAGAGTGGGTTTGGAGTTGGGACAGAGGTTGCCCTGGGAAATGGGGGGGCCGGGGGAGTGTGTTTTGGTTCAACTTACACTATCATGCACTTAACATACTCAGTGCATGCTGTCCCAGGAGAAACACACACACACACACACATATACACATATAGACTCGCACACACACATATACACATATAGACACGCACACACACATACACACACACACATACACATATACACATGCACACACACACACAGAAACACGCACGCACAGACACACACACACAGGCATCCACACACACACACACACACACACAGAAACACACACACACACACATACACATATAGACACACACGCACACACACAAACACATGCACACCCACACACACACGCACACAAACACACACAAATATAACCACATACACACATGCACAGACATACATATACACAACCTCACATATACAGACACAGGTAGTCTTTCACATATTTTTCACACAGACACGCATATACACATATGCATGCATACACACTCAAGTGTACACACATTGTTTTACAGTGTCTTCTGTAACACACATATACACTCTCTCGCTGTGTTTGGGGTGGGTTGGAGCGATGGAAAGAATTCTCTCTCTTGCTCTCTTCCTCCTCATCCCTCTCTGTCTCTCTACCACTCTTATTTCTCTCTCTTCTCCCCCCTCTTCCCCCCTCCCTCTCTCTCCCTCTCTCTCCCTCCCTTCCTCCTCTCCCTCTCTGTCTCTCTACCTCTCTTATTTCTCTCTCTTCTCCCCCCTCGTCTCTATCTCATCGTGCAGGCCCTCTGTCATTGCCGTTGCTGGTGATTTACATTGCATAGTCTCCCTGGGAAGTGTGGAGTCTCTGATACAAGTCTGATGGCAGGACTCCCAGCGCCAAGCTCCAATCGTCGCCACGGCGACAGCCGCTGACCTGTCAGCACCCTCTGATGAAACTATGTGAGCGAATGTGAAAAGCCAGTTTTTAATTCTCATCTTAGCGGTATATTGGAAGTGCAGATTTCTGTGTGCTTGCCCACAATTATCAGGTTAGTACATTGTCCTTTATCACACTCTCAGGCCCCTCAAAGTCAAACTGGGCTCTTTCCATTTGGCTTCTGTAAGTTCAAGGTCCTCCGGCATCCCTTTAAGGATCGCATTTAAAAGCTGCTTGCGCTTGTTTGTTACGCTATAACGTTAACCTGCTTACATGGATTTTTATTCTATTAACATGTCTCACGCACTACATACTGCCACTCATAAACTCTGTTCCTTCCTTTTCATTTTCATTGCGGCCGGGCAAACTTGCAGCACTGAAGAGAAATGCAGAGAAATTGCTATAATGTTACCTCTCTGGGGATGTGGTTGTGTCTAAACTAAAGGTACATTGTTGCGTCATGCATGAAAGAGTGCACAGCAGCAACGTAAGTATTTCGATTTAGATTTACCGATCAGTAAGCACGTTGGGTCTCTCTCTCTTAATAACATGATATGTACCTGTGCAATTTTATTCGTTATTAAGTTTAACTAACTAAAAGCTTTCAAAAAGCAGTGGGGACAACATGGGCCACGGCAAAAAGTGGTGGGGACACGTCCCCAGTGTGAATGACGCCTGTGACTGGTGGCACGTGGCCATTCTGTTTGAAATTTTTCTGAGAAAATGAGGGGGCGATGCTCCTTTTCCAGCTAGCTCTGTGAACTGCTACACCACCAGTCTCTGCTTCCATTTAACGAGTACATCTTAAAGAGTCAAAATCAGGGAGGGAGGTTGCACTTCTGCGCATTGCCTGGCCCTAAAGCACCAATGCGCCTCTGTGTTTCCTTTTCATTGCAAACCAAAGCTGCAGCTGTGAATGTATGTCCCTGAGATGGGGGAAGAGGGTTTTGTAACAGATCAGGTATTCCTTAAATGTTTTGTGTGTGTAATTCATGCACTGTTGTGCTCAGCTCTCAGTGGTTTATTTATAATGATCCGGTGGTGTGCTCAGAGTGAGAGAAAACTGCCTTTTCATGGTACGCACCACGGGCTTGGAATAACCAACAAAACCTTCTGCAATTAGAACCACTTATCCCATTGAGTAATTTTAAAAACCACAGCACAGATCATTTCCCTTGAAAAATGTGACTGTTTCCCAAAAGTATGACTACTGTCGTGTTCCCCCCATCAATGACAGAACGGGAAGCTACAAGAGTTGTTGAATTGTTTTTGTCTCTCTTCTGTGTCTTAACTCATGTGCTTACTGAAAAATTGTTTTCTAGGCCAATCTCAATCGGAAAAAAAAGATAAAATAACACCAAAAATAGGTGTTGCATGAAGATATGATATGCTAACATTATCTGACTGAGTTTAACCAATCATTGAGTTTTTACTATACACTGTGAAACATTAGTCATTTAGCTGGCACTTTTATCCAAAGTAACTTACAGTTGATTAGGCTAACCAAGGGCCAATCCCCCCTGGGTGCAATGTGGGGTTAAGGGCCTTGCTCAGGGACCCAACAGCAATGGTGTTCTTGCTGTGGCTGGACTGGGGCTTGAACCACCAACCTCAGGGGTCCCAGTCATCTAATTTAGCCACTAGACTACAGTGAAATCCTGACAGGTGAAAAGCCAGTGACTGACAGCTTGTTGTGCCTCCACCCACTATGGGTCTCATGATGCCTCAAGAATTTGTGATTGCTGTGTGAATGACCTCTGGCTGAACTCTTGGGTGCCACTCTGATTGGCTAAAACCAAAATCCAGCCCAGGCTAAAGGTCACATGGGGCAGCATCCAGCAGGACCGAACAAAAAACATGAAACAAGCGGCAGCCAGTTCTGGCCCAAGCAAGCCCTCACAAAACAACATCATTAAGTCAAAACAAAGAGCTTTATTTATGTAAAAAAGATGATGGGTGACATGAGCGGGAATGAACTGTTTCATAGTCTCACTTTTGCTGCATCCTGATTGGTCATCGACATCAGCTCATCTGTAGCGGAGGCCCGTTGATAGAAAACAAATTAAGGCTAACTATAATTTTCAAACATTATGTTCTACGTGTCCTAACTGATCGTGGATAAAGTTAGGACACCCACGAGGGAAAACATGCCCCAGGTTTCTCCTGTCTTTCACATATAATTTCGCTAAAAGGCAAAACAGATCCTGAAGACCAGGACCCAAAGTCATAACACGTCTCAGAGCCGGACCACTGGTCTAGGATCAGGGATCCCCTGCCCACATCCTCATTTCATCCATCAATGGCTAAAAATGCAAAGCTGGTCCTAGATCAGGGCCTAAATTAATGAAGTGTCTCAGAGTAGAACCACCAATCAAGGATCAGGTTTGCCAAACCCTTGCCGTGCCCTATTATGAGCAAAAAGCCTAAACTGATCCTAGATCAGCAGTCTTTATCTGAGATGCTTCATGAAAAGACGCCGTGGCTGAAATTAAGATGTACTATCGGCAGTCGAAGCGTATTTATATTTCTGCTGTGTGAGGCAAGACCCAGAAGGAAATATGGCTGCGTTTCTAACGTGAATGCGCAAACTACAATGCTTAAGGTCGGTCAGTGTGTAGAACCCAGTTACGAATTCGAAGAGGCTTTGCCTAACTGCCAGAGGGGCAAACAGCAGTAAGGTGTTTTTGTTTTATTTTATGGGAAACGCATTCCTTAGAATACAGAATTGGGTTTTAAAATTCACCAATGAACGCTTCGTTTCGGAGCATTAGCACAAAAACGAGGAGCTCTTGATTGGCTGCTGAGGTAGCACAGCACGCGCCAGAGCGCAACGCTCGCGCAGCAGAAAAACGGATAGTTGAGCTTTAAATTGAGGATAGGATAAGCTTGCAGAGCTGATTAGTTATTACAATGCCAGTAAAAATTCGTTTTCCGTTTTTTTTTTTCTTCCTCGTGTCTGGGTTCCATGCTCCAGCGCCAAGAGGAAAACAAGGACACCCCGTTACTCACGCAGCCAAAGATATTTACCTCTTTGGACCTACAAACTATGTTAACAACCTGATGAAAGCGTTTCTCTTGCCAGCGTTCTTGAATGTCCCCCTTGTCCTAATGACTTCCAGACTCTAGTATATAAATCCAAGCCCAAAAAAACGCCTAAATCACACCCAATTATTTATGGTGCACACTATTATTTATATTTACGTTTTTAGTTGTGCCAACATATTGACCTCCGTCGACCGGTCCGAGGCGCTCATCTGAAGAATGCGTCCTTATTACGTTTGCCAACATATTTTGTTTTATGTCTGAATATAAACGTTATTATTAAAGTAAAACTATGTTGAATACATATGAAAATGTATCCATCGATATGCTTTTAAGTCATATCGTTTGCAGGTGGTACCACGCGTAACATTCAAAGTACATACGCCGTAAAACTTTACTTTACTCATAAAGGTACATTTAACGGCATGATAATACCATTATCAGAAAAAAAAAAAAAAAAAAAAACAGAAGTTTCTCAGTATACGTACTGAGTTTAGTGATCATAAAAAGGCTGTCTCATTCTCGCTATTGCGAAATGAGGTAATCACTGCTGTTTTGCGGGGCATATTCTGGTATTTTGTGTATGTGTGGGTGTATGTGGGGGTGCTCGCGTCTGGAGCGTATTATGACTCCCCGGTGATGGATTCAATTTGAGACACTTGCTATCAGTCAAGCTCAGGGTACTGCAGCTCTGCGCGTTATCCGGATAGGCAAAACGAGGACTTCTCCCCCTTGTGGGGAAAGTGTGTAACTCCTTTGTTTTGAATCCAATTTACATCTATGAATGTGGTCCGAAGTTCACGGTAAATTAAGTGTTTTAGGAGTTTGATGTTTTGTTTCTTTACAGAAAATCTGGATTCAGAGATCTGAATTTCTTTCGTCTGAACTTCTACACGTATTTCGTGTTCTTGATGAACGAGCAAGTGTGGGCTTTCGTGTCTGAAACAGCTGAAAAGTGAACTTCACTTACAGCGCCAACCTGTGGCGAAAAATGAAAATGAATATTTGGTTACACACCTGTTTGTTCCCGGGAGACGAAGATGTAAAGGTCGGTGTTGCACATTCACAAAATCCTAGAAAAAGTATTTTTTTAAAAAAGTATCTATAAAGCGATACATTGCTCCGTATTTTTTGACGGATGAGTTTTATTTAAAGGTAAAGCCTCATACATTGAATGACGTTACAATAAAGTCCGATGTGAAAGAACGACATAAAAACCAGTTGTATGAAATAGCAGGTACCGCTAGGCAGGGCCCCGCAGCTGAGTCAACAGAACACACCTCTCTCCCTCACACACGGGAAGATGTTAGCTAACTGATCCCAGTTCACTCTCCAGTATTCATTAAAAACCACAGCAGGATGGGGCTGGGGTTTAGGGTGACAGCAATCACCTTCCCTCCCTGCTTAAGTCCTTCATTGCTCCTGTTTTTTGAAATGGCATGCACTATCTATTCCGGCACCTATTTCCACTAGAATTACAAAAGACATACGGTGTAATCATCATTGGATATCTTAATCACTCACAGTCCTCTAGTAATTCCCTCCAAACTGTAATAGAAAACAGCAAGACCAGGCACATAGCACTTTTTTGACCATTTACAAGCCAGATGAAAGAAACAGGCCCCAGTGGAAGTTCATGAACTTTTGATGTATTGTATCCACACATGCCATATTGGGTGTAGACAGTCTTACTGCAACAAATGGCACCAATGCTCCAAGTTCTTACTTCCTGAAATCTGATGAGTCGGCAAAAAAGTGATACCATACAGATCTCATACACAGAAGCTCACAGGAAAGCACCGCCAGATTGTGACCGACCCCCTGCTCTGCTCTATACAGCAAGCTAAGTCACATGCTATGCAAGGGAGGAAAGGCTACTAAGTATGCAGGGCCCAAGGATTTGAAGGGGCCCACGAAAATCTCAGAATACTTTTTTTTATGGAGTGGAGGGGCTCTCAGAGCCTGCCTGTGTACAGGGCCCAGAATTTCTAGCAACGCCCCTGACACTACGGCCTCCACTTTGACTGGCCAAATACATTATGTAATGATAAAAAGAACACCATGTTATATTGAATCACTGGGTATGCAATTCATTTGAAAGCTGACATTTTTTAAATGTCTACATTTTCATTTTATGGTAGTTTGGAGGCCTAGTAACTGTCACACTGTACTTTCGTAAAATCGCCCCCACATCATTCTAAAACAAACACAGAAGGAAATGACTGGACGTAATGCGTTCCACTTTAAGCACAACGCCATTTGCTTGGACCATTAAAGCAGCCCCAGGAATCCAGCAGCTGTCTATACAAAGTGAACGGACTAGGCTATGAAAATCACTAGATCCAACGCATACTCATTCATTTAATGTCAAGTTCAGACAGGTACTGTATTCCACTGTACGACACAAAGCTAGTTAGTGGTGATAGTTTTTCTTTGTAAAATGAGACAAAAGAAAGAAATATTAATAATATATTACAAGAGTTTGACCTCCACAGAGGATTCACCTACAGGGGATTATGACCACACCCAAAAGGAAAAGGCACAAGAATAACACGGGAATAAAAAGGATTTGAACACAAATAAGTTACATTAAAAAGTAAGGCAAGCAAGGCACTTAGAATTTAATGGGGTGGAATTTGTAAGCTTGACAATAAACTAGGCAAGCACGGATTAACAGCTGCAGACATCAAAATGCAGTAAGGCACTGAACTTCAAACGAAGCAGATTTCTGCTGAAATAATAATGACACAGTCTTACCCAACAAGAGGAGACAAATCATCACACGCAAGTACATAAAACATGACTGTCATAATATTTAAAGTGCATCATTAAATGTGACTGATGCTGTTAGCCAGCAGACTGTTTCTCTTGGGACCGGGCCTAAACGTGAAATGAAGACAGTCCACCAGGGGGCAGCGCCTGCTTCTGACAAGCTCTTGTAGCCATGTCTTTACTGATGCTAACCACAGGTTTAATACGCATACACATGTACACCTGTACAGACACGTATGTACACACACACACACACACACACACACAGCTACTGCCAACATTGGTTTCAGAAGACATGAGGCTAACAGATGCTGTCTGTTCCAACAGCTTTGCCAGACATCACTAGTAAGGCACACAACCATCAGGTAATTCACGCGCACGCCCGCAAGACGCAATGCAATCTAGCCAGGGATGGAGCATACGTGTGAACAGTCCGCTCACTTCATCTAGAGGACACTGTGGCTACTTGGGACTGACCTTTTATTGTTTAGCTTAGCGCGTTGTCAAATTCCAGTTCATTTCTCATTTAACACACTTTGTAAGTAGTGCCCGACAGACATATTGAATTACTGATATTACTGGCTGATTCTGGTTTATTTCAGATATATTTGTAATGACGGAAATTTCCCAGACAACGATCATGTAAAATTAAGGGACAGACCACATTTGTGACTTGCAGTTAAGTAGGAAATGTTGAATTATTCAAGGTTAAATGAAAAAATCCTGTCTTGGGTGAAAGTCCTTGTCATGTTTTGTTTGAGAGCCAAACTTGAGGGATCCAAGTTTAGAAATGTCAGTTTTCATGCTAACACACCAAAAGTTAATACCGGCTGGCGTGATGGTTTACTTTGCACCTATTTTTCAGCATGGATATCTGACCCATAAACACCATTTCAGTCGGTCCATACTTGCATTTGATTTCTAAGGAAATGCGCAGAAAGTAAGGATTATCTGAACGGTGTTGCCCTCAGAACTAGCGCGTGATTCTAGGCACCAGCCTGTTTTAGAGGCTGGCCCACAAAAGTGGTTAGCAGGCTAATGCCAGCGCATGAAGCAGCCACTGCACTATTTGCCTTAATTGTATTCAAGCTGGTGAGAAGTTACTCAAGGTCATTGTTGTATCCATGTCCAACTTCTGAGGACTCATAACCACTGGTTGGGTACCACTTTGGACGAATCACACAATGTTGTGTGTGTGACATAATTCCTTATACATGTGACACATACTCATTTACTTGGTGAAAATGTTAAAAAATGTATGCAATTATACAAGGCAGTCTCCTAAAGCTTCTTTGGGACAATTTCCATACGTATAGTAAATACAGGCTGCTACATAGCCTACTTATCATAGAAATATTGATGATGGTTGGGTGACATTTAATGAAGCCTATAATGGATTTGTGAACCAACCTCTGTTCAATGAACCAATCACAGCGTTATGCTGTGGAGAATTATGGCTTTTGATTGGATAACAGCAGCTGTAAGTGATGGACTGCACGTTGTAGCTCCGCCCATTGTGGGGTTCATAAGATCTCACATGACCAACATTTAACTGACAACAAAGACAGAGCGACAGGGACTCAGAGCTCAGGTTAGCAGCTCTGTACAAAAACAAGAGATTCCCTTCCCAGAATTCCTTAGCTGATAACTCATTTGTATGCAGGGTTTTGTTTCCAGCGGTTAACCTAACAGCTAATTACCTTTATGCACAGATGCAGAGTCAGATGCAGATTCAAACACAGTTAAAAAAAAAAAAAAAAAAAAAAAAAAAGTTACATTTAGTGTCAAAAGAACAGTCTTCAGCGGTCATTCAAGAGCTGATCAATAAACACAGCTAAAATTCCAGATTACAGAAATGATTGTGCTGAATTAAACCGATTAAGAGCAGAAATGGGCATGAAATCCAGAGAGCGATCCGGCCCTCTTCGCCCACCGCTGTTTTAGTGAAGTTGCTCTCCGTTCGCGTTTGCCGGAAGCCAACAGTGATCGGAAGTCTTGTCATTTCTTCCGATCTGGAGTCGCAGGGGTCCCCGTCTGAGGGGCGGAACAGAGAGAGGGCACAGGCCTCTTAATTCCTAGGTCCCGGCCCCTAAACCAGGCAGTCTGAGGCTCCAGTGGGGGACCTCTCCCCAAATCAGAGGGGGTCTGTGGTCTGCACTATGGTGGTGTCTATGCCCGCATCTGCATGCCCAAGGTCAGGGGGGGAGGTCCCACCCCAGCGTCACAGTGACAATCACGGGATTCGACAACCCCAACAGTCGTTAGGTCATGTGATATTACCGGGGGCGGGAGTTTGTTGTCAGAGCAACAGAGCTGGGGGAGTGGGGGGGGAAAGAAAGAGGGGACAGAGTGAAAGAGAGAGGGAGGGAATGAAACAAGGAAGAGGGTGAAAACACAGATGGGTAGGATAACAGAGGGAGGGAAAGAAGGAGAGAAAAGAGATGGAGTTGGATATGGAGGCACACATGACCCCCGTGCATTCCTTGTGTCCATGTGCAGATGGTGGGCGTGGTCAGTGCAGAGGCCGCACCTCCGTCTCCTGGGTGACCTGGATGATGGGCGGGGGGCTGGAGGTGACCGGCCCACACCAGCAGGCAGAATGACCTTTCCTGGGAGAACTGATGTCACAGCTGCAGCAGAGGGACACAGACAGAACGGCAGCATTACTGAGAGTGACATGGGCTACCAGCCTTACTCAGAACCAATGGGCTTTTACTGCCAGATGTGGAGATTACCCTTATCTTACTGAAGAAGCTGAGACTATGATGAGTGGGATGATAGTGGAGTGGAGGCTGTTGATGAAGGGCCAATTGGAGGGGAGGCCATGAAGTATGGACCAATGCTAGGAGAGGCTGTGGAGAACCAGCCAATGGGAAGGGGAGGTAGTTGATGATGGTCCAATGGCAGGAGAGGAAGCAGAGAAGAGAAGCACAGAGTGCTCAGAGAGGAAGTTACCTGTTGTCCTGGCCAATCACCTGGTCGGCCTCCGCAGCAGAGGAATCCACGTCTATGTCAGCGTCTACGCTGCTCTCACTGCCCACCCCGGACAGCCTGCAGGGACTGCCCATGCTCTCTGGACTCAGCGAGTCTCCACTGCACGAGAGACAACGCCGATTAACACAGCACGACCACAGGAGAGAGGAGCAGCACAGCTACTACACCCACACTGCAGCTGAAGGAGAAGGGGAGGAAGGGACACAGACGCACTCACTTGATCCGTTTCTCCAGGACGTGGATGTGGAGCTGCTTCTCGTCTAAAGTCTTCCTCAGCTCCTCGATCTCCCTCTGCTTCTCCACCAGCTCCTTCTGCAGCCGATAGTTCGTCTCCTCCAGAGTCTCACAGAAAGCCTGCAGGTGCCACACAGAAAGAGGCTCAGCCTATACACACAGGGCCTGTTTGCTTAAGCATTTAGAACTCGCACACACAAGTGTTTTACTGGTGTAACAAGATCAAGAGACAATGTGATTGGCTGAGGCAGTCTGCTTGCTCCAATCAAAAGCCATGTCACTGATATTGCATGTGCAAAATGTTAACATGTGATAGAGGCTTTGATAAATCAGGTACATAAATTGGTAATCAAACACTTTGTCTCTTAGAGGGCATATTCAATTCAGTCAAAACAGACTTTACATTACAGCACCACTTTATTTGAGTACGTTACATTTTATCACAGACAAGCAAACATATTGTTTTGAATGTGTTTTTTTCATTATACAATTGCAAGTGCTTTTAAAGATCTCAAAGTATTTTGACTGAACTGCATAATGATTTGAAATAACTGAGCAGTATCTTCAGAGACAAAGTTAAATAAAGCAAACGTGCAGCTAAAGTTACAAGTTCTTGTCACCACGCCAAAATTTTATGCTTTTTTTTGTGTTTTCCACTGACCAAAAAAAAATAAGGAAAAAGATATCTTTAGAATGTAATCACATGCTTATTGTGTTTCTGCAAGCTGTTAACACATTTGGAATTCGTTACTCCTGACAAGAGTGAAGGCGAGGGATCGCGTCGATGGCCACCCAACACGAGTCCCCTCGGCTCGGGAAGCCCACGCATTTTGCTGACAGACTTTCCGTACTCTAAAGAGGTGTCAGAATTCACAGTCCCACTCCACACCAGAATAAAACAGGCCGTCTGGTCCAAGCCCCTTCGTTCTCCTGCTCCCAGAGCACCGTGGACTAAGCAGACTGATTTATTTATTATGACACTGCACTCCCCGCACTATGACCCTTGACCTCTGACCTCCGACACTATCTAGGGAAGGGCTTCACTCACCCGACTCTCCTCCAGACTGTCGAATGGGCCCGGAGGGTCGTCCAAACACAGGAACTCTCTCACCGCCAGGCTGACAGAAGACCGTGTGAAAGTGTTTCAGGGTAAACACTCCTTGTCATTTTCATTTAACTTACAAATGTACATAGCACTACAACAGACTTACCGCACCATCCCCAAATCTCTTCCATGACATTTTTGACATTTAACAGACATTCTTATCCAGAGCAACTGACACAAGCTTAAATGTTTTACGCACGATCAATTTTTGCAGCTGGATATTGGCAGACAAAACAAAAGTGAAATACATCCATGTATTCCTCTTGACTCCTGAATCTCAATGGATTCGGGTGATCCAGAAAAGTTTGTCTATGTCTACTTTCATTACAGAGAGACACAGAAATTTCAGGCTCAGAAAAGCCACTTAAATTTAGAGGCTCATCTAGACAAGATCAAGATCAGTCAAAATTAGTACTCAACACAGAGGACAGAGAGGCTCGTCAGACTCACAGTTAGGGGCCTGACGAGAGAGAGAGAGAGAGAGGGAGGCTAACTTCACACTGACCTGTGTGTGGGGCTATTTTTACACACACGACATCATGTGATGTGTCACAAATTGCAATGTGAGACCAACGGCTTTTGTGAGAACGGTCCTACCTTTCGTGCATGCGCTAAGCTGTACACAGAGAGGTTTATTCACAGCTATGCGCACTTACAGAGATGGTAAACAATTAGGGTCAGTCTCCCCTCTCAACCTCATTTTTACCTGGGCGAATTCCATAAGGTAAAATACAAACACAGACACATGCAAGCATACTCACTCCATCGCACACGCAGACCACACACACACACACCTATACACATACATATACAGACACACACCTGTTTGCGATATCTCTGTGTGAGACGAGGTTCTGGAGAAACACCTGCAGACCCAGTTGCCTCTCCTCCAGGAACTCTGTGTCGTAGTTGTCTTTGAACCAGCGTTTGGGAGGCAGTGAGAACCTGAACCCAGGGAACATGTCCTTCAGCTGCAAGCACACAAACACATACAACTCAAATGACACATACGTGAAAAGATTTACAAACAGCCTGTGCACCAAATATTACACTAACTTGTTTGAAATCTATTTACCTCTCATTTAGTTTATTTAAATCTAAAAATGTGAAAGAAATGATAGCTCATACTACTTGCACAACAAGTCGGCAGAAAAAAAATAATCACTAGTTGAGGTCTTCAATGCAAACCTTCCAGGTTGATATGACCAGTGACACTTAATGTGGAACTTAACCCCATACTGTTTTTGGGTGCCAGTGGCTTCCCCTGCACCTGGCTACACTCCTGTCCCACAATCCTTTGCATCCAGTGGCAGACTTTTCTGGGACTTCTGCTTTAAGGTCTGTAGTTTTAACATAAGTGTGGTTTCTAAAACCAAAAGGCACTGCAGATCGGTTGCTATTATTAACCCGATGGCAGGGAGGGGTGGAAGTCCCTTCAGAAGGATCACACCCAGGATTGAGTTCAGTGTGTCTTTATGCTGAGGACGGGCCCAGAGGACACTGTGCCTCTGTGTTTAGGTACAGCCTTCTGTATAAGGACTAATACATCACATGTGCGTGTTTTTTTTTTTAAGGGGGGGGGGGGAGGTTAATGATGCATGCCGATTACAGACAGTATGCTTCTGTTCTGTGAGCTGCAATTACTTCCACAATTTACCACAGAACAAAGGTAGCTACTATCCCAGATATGGTGTGTGTGTGTGTGTGTGTGTGTGTGTGTGTGTGTGTGTGTGTGTGTGTGTGTGTGTGTGTGTGTGTGTGTGAGTGTAGTGTGTGTGTGTGTGTGTGTGTGTGTGTATGTGTGGTGGGGTTCCTGCAGGCTTCAGATGCAATCAGTACCACCCCCCACCCCATTCTGAGTCTGTGTCACACAAACACACCCCAGAACTGTTACAGAGAAGCACAGATCAAAGTGAGGGAGGAACCGAGCACCACCATCGGCACTCCCACCTGCCAGGTCTCCATGGGAACGCTCAGAGCCTCACCTTGTCGTTCAGCCTGGAGAAGTCAGTGTACCTGCGGAACACCACCCAGCTCTCCTCCTGGTTCTTCCGCACCAGCACCTTGTACACCTGCAACACACACACACACACACACACACACACACACACACACACACACACACACACACACACACACACACGTCAGCTTTACATTTATTTTTTTAGACATTTAATAGAAGCTCTTGTCCAGAGCTCCAGTTTTCATTTTTACACACACTGTATTTACATCTGGTCATTTGCTACAGCAGTTCAGGTGAAGCACCTTGTTGAAGGGTGCACCTGCAGTGCCCTACCTGTGAATAGAGCCTGTATCCTCTGTTACAGGGTCCAGCTCCCTACCCACTATGCCATACCGCTGCTGTGCTTGAGCAAGGTATTTTACCTAAATCACTTCCTGAGTTACTACAATTATAAATACAACTGTAATTAAATTCAATTACTTGGGATGTGCAAAAAGTACAGTAATGCTACAGGGGAAACCAGCTTATACTAAAAAGTACATCAAGAATATGTACAGTTCTAAGCATATTAAGGTAAGTTTCTTTGAGTTCTGGACTATTAAGAAGGGCTTAGAGTTGTGAGAGATGACTGTCTGTTTCCCATGGATGCACTGACTGACTCATAGACAAGCAGGTCTGTCAGCTGACAGCTTCAGCGGCTGTGAGGTCAGCATGTGAGATTGTGACATTTGATACACCCTCACCTGTGTGTGCTCCCTAAGCAAACACAAAATAAAACAAGTATTATGTCAATACGACTTTTATCTAGTGTATGGAGACGCTGGTTAGATGACGAGTCAAAACCAAAATGCGATTCAAAGAGGAAGCATTTGAGAAGGCAAATTTGACTTAAATTCCCTGAAAAACAGGAAGAGGATATTGTGCCTGAATATGACCATTGTCCTGAAAACATTTTGGCTCATGTTATGTATTTATATATGTTCTTTTTAAATAGGATTACGTAAAAGGATTACTTAGCTTGGCTGAATGTATGAACTTGGATCAACCATGTCTTTTAAGCCAGTAAGAGTAAGACAGCCTCATGTGCAAGAGAGGAATATGTACAAAAAAACACTCAGATATGAGAAGAATTCATCTCAAGGATTTCATGACATACCTTAAGAATAATACGATTTCAAACCTGAGCTGTAAAACACAACTCATCCGGCCATTTAAGAACAGGTTACCATGTCAGATTAAACCAAAATTTTGACAAATTCATATTCTAAAGCAAATGCTGCCAATGCAATTTTTTATTCTGAAGATAAAAAAAGGAATTTCACTTTTGCAAGCTAAAATAACAACTGCAATGATAACGTACGGTCTGAAATGGCAGATATACAGCACCCAAAGGATGTGCTGATAAAACATATCTAAAATAAGCAATGAGGAGCAGAGGTTTTGGGGCGAGCCGTCTAATTTCACATCAGCGCCAGGCGACAGTTCTGGCTCTCCGTCAGTGGAGTGAATCAGAAATTCAGGCACTTCTGAGCATTTCAACATTAAATATAGATGCTGGCTGACTCTCCACTCTGAGTCAGAGACCATCCAGGGTCACCAGTCCCTGACACTTTGGGTATTTTTCATATATAATTTTTCCACTCTGAGTCCACAGTGTCTGCGTGTGCACAGTCCAATTCAGGCTATGGAACCTCATCTAAAATCACGTTTCTTCAGTGTCATTTTAAAAATTGTCTAGAAAATCAAGGGGACCGAAGGTAAAAGCACTGGACTCAGTCACTTTATTCCCTGCCATGGTCATGGGTAGATTGGTAATTGCGCCAACTAATCCAGCATTAATTAGCTGGAATGCACAACAGCACACACACAGCCCTCCACGGTACTGTGTTTGGCAGAGAATCACAGAGGGATGGCTAATCTGTAACATAAAGGTGGAAACAGGGACCCTTACTGTGAATTTGGCACGTTCCTCCATGATCTCGTACCCCAGCAGCGTCGGGGTGATGGGACGCTCCCACCGGCCGGAGCCCAGACAGTCACTGTCGCCGTTGTCATGGGGACGGAGACAGCTGCTGAACTCCACGGAGGGTGGGGCCACCCCGTTCAGCCTGGTCCGGGTCACGGGGCTGTGGCACTCCAGGGGTGGGGTGGGGCAGGCCCGGCCTCTCGTTCTGGAGCCGGCCTCGGACCCGGGACTTCTGGAGGAGGAGCCCGAGCTGGCGGAGACACTGCCCAGGGAGGCGGTCCTTCGAACCCGGGGCCGCGCCCGCTCCATGGGGACTGGCACGGGGACGAATGGTGAGGCCATTTATCTGCTTCTCGACACCTCGCCCTGCTGCACTAGTGCTGGAGGTCCCCTCTGTTACACCTGCTCTGCATGCGAGAGGGTCGATCCCTGGAGCTGACTGGACCAACACCACAGTGCAAGTCTGGGAGACAGGACAGACAGACATCCAGCCTACATTACTCTCCTTAAGTCACCGTATGAAGCCTAAACACAAGAGGTGATCAGAGACTCTGGTGAACAGTGCTACTGCACACGAAAATCTTTCAGGTCATCCCTCATTGATTCCGAAACTTGGCACCAAGCAACTTATGGCTGTTCCCCAAATTTCACCAAAAGACGAAAGAGAAGACATTGGACGGACAGGTTTGAAGACATCAAATCCAGCACAAGAGATCTTCAGAACAGGATTAACAAACAGGACTTCAAGAAATGCTTACAAAAGTGACAGCGGAATATGCATGTGCGGGAAGGGAGTACTTTGAAGTCAAATGTTGTAATTATAAATGTTGTAATGTTTCATAAGAATTATTTTTTCAATTCCACATCTTCATGGCCACAACTCATACATATAACAAACTAATGACCCAAAGAAAATGTTTACATGCAGCTGCTTCATGGCATGATATCACACAGCAGTTTAATTATTCAGCTGCATCTTATCTTTAACATCTCATCATGATTATTGATTCACCCTCTCTCTCGACGGTAACCTGGGAGAATCAATCTCAGACCTCCCTCACAGAAAATCTAGCCGTCCTTCGCCGTCAGGGCCGAGACCACAGCTTTAAAACACCCCCTATTAGGACGAGGAAGGCCGGCTAAAGCGCACTTCAGTTCCAAGGCAAAGCCACATCAGTTCACTTCCACTCCCAAACCAATTACACCCTGACATGTATCAGGCTGTGCAGCACATTAGCTCCTGGGCAGCGCCACGCATGTAGACATAATGGTTTCTAAGTCTTACTATTGATCTTGAATCTGACATGTGCTCTTCAGTCCAATTGACATTTAGCCTAAATACTAGGCCTTTATATGGCTTTCAAGAACCAAACCATTTTGAAAATGGAACCTAGGTGTGTCCCCCACACCCTGAGAGTGAAGAACAAAAGAAGGTGCTTCTGAGTTTCCAAAATACAGAACCTTATAACATACACCCTATTTATCAAGATTTCACCTATAACCATGAACAACATCAGTGGATTCTTTGCTGAGAGGTTAGGCTCACCTCGTGGAATGCGAAGTTAATATTTGCTCATCATGTAGAGCAACGGTTACATAAACCGAATAATGATCGGCTAACAGAATATTGGGTCTCCAGCTGAATTTGAATTCGACTGGACTCGGTTACTGACAACGGTCATGGATCACAGCAGACCTTACCAGAACACATATTAACAACCTCTAAATACCACAGAGACAAGTTTCAATCTTTTTTTCCCAAGTTACTGAGTGAAAGACTCGAACATATTTAAATATATTTTGCATGTAGCTGCTATACCAACAAAGAAAACAGTATTCATTTAAATATGTTTTCGAATGGACATTTAGAAAGAAAATATTAACTGTAAGATTAACTGTCTTCAAAAATAAGGGGGAAATCTAAAGCAACAGTTTATGTACCGATAGCTTGCCGCAATAATGTAACTTCAGTTAGCTAGTGATAGCAATGTAGCTAAGGCTACTCCTTTTTTCAATTTATGTTCTACATATAAAGTAACATTAGCTTGGGAACATGAACAGGAGTTAGCAAAGTGTAAAGGTTATCACTTGGAAACTTAATATTACGGAATTAACGTCTGCGTAATTCTGCATTTTGAGATCCATGATCTTCAATGATCCCATGATGATGTATCTTAGGAAACTGTAATGCTAGTTAGCTGAACTTGGTAGGATGAGGACTCTGTAAGCAGTTAAAAGACAGACGTTTTTCTCTCTAACAAACTGATTTGCCTAAAGATAGTTCATGTATGTGATCGTTCTGATATTTATTTAGAGACGAAATGGGTCATTCTCCAGTCCATATTGACAGTAAACTCGCAAACCAATAACGTTTGCTAACATGATTTATCCTAGCTAGCAAGCTGTCTCGCTAAAGTCAGCTACCATCAGCTATCTTGTCCTACAACTCCCAATTATTTTTTCATATGAATAAACTGCTGCTATCGTAGTAACAGGACGTTACTGGTGACATTTAATCACCTTTTCTGCCCCATCTGCGCACCTCTCCCGTATTGATACTTATAAACAAGATCATGTGCTTTCCTGTTAAACGGAATGGCAATTTCAGACTTACGTTACTCATGTCGGTAATGTTTTATTTTTTTAACGTTGACTTACCTGATATTTCCCTTATTCCACGTTCGTTTTCGTGTTTCATCACAACGAACGGCACAGAAACCCAGTCTACATTAGCATGTTTTCCGAGCGCAATTTCGCATGCAATATTTATTTCAAGCCGCGAGCTGCCATCTGGAGATACGTCATCACGCAGAGGCCGTGCCCAGCGGAACTCGGACGGAGGTGGGATTAGCCAATCAGGTGACAGGAGGTTTACTGTTTTCCTGAGAAACGCTTCTGTCGACGGGGGCCAGGAAAGCCACAGGTGACCTGGCAGCGGCTACTTCCGACATATGCTCTAAAAACATCAGCTGACTGCAAGTCCGAGGTCTATTTAGGTTCAGTGGTTTTGTGGAGACACACTATGGAATATTAAAATGAATAAATGTTTATGATATCTTAGGTACGGTATTCAGAACGAATATTTATGCGTGTACATTTACTTTTATGTCAGCGTATGTCATTATTAATCATAAAAAAGTACAAATTAAATGCATGTTATTTTTAGAAAAATGGTACATGCATATTTTGGCAAACGAGAAAAAACCGAGAAACATGTATTTTGTGAATGACATGGTGAATGTACAACATTGTGCAACTACATGGCTCTCTTTAAATGTTGTAGTGTAGCACCACATAGTAATTGGGGAAGTGAGTTTTCATGTAAACACAAAAAAATTGGGCAGCGCTCTCCTTATTTGTTTGACATAAAAGGAGATTTTATGTTCTGGCTTGCTGTGATATTGAGGAAGAGGCTGGTTCACCTTAAAATCCTCTCCCCTTAAAAGTCTCACAACTGACAGTCCACATCACTTTGATTAGGAGAAAGCAAAAACCATGGCTGACCTCCACCGTGATCAGTCGTTTGTCACAAATGCAGTTTTGAAAATACTCAGGCTGATTTAGTGCAACACAGTACCTCAACTTGAGTTCTATTTAGTCAAGAAGTGAGAGAGCCCCCTGCTGCTCTTCATCAGCGAATTAGTTTTCCAGGGGGGCATCCCATCTAAGTGCTTACCAAGCCTATACCTGCTTAACTTTGGCAGTTAAACATGAGAAGGGTTCAGGGTGGTACAGCAGCAGGCTGACAATGTAATGACACCTTATTACCACTAGATGGCCTTCCTACATAGCTGTGGCAAGAATCCTAGGAAATAATCGTATTACAGCATCTCTGCAACTGACTTGTCTGGACCGATGGCAGGATACATCAAAAAGACGGATGAGGGCTTTGGGCCAGGCCATGCATATGTGTGTGTGTGTGTGTGTGTGTGTGTGTGTGTGTGTGTGTGTGTGTGTGTGTGTGTGTGTGTGTGTGTGTGTGTGTGTGTGTGTGTGTGTGCATGTGTTTTTTTGGCATCCACCCCAAATTGACCTACTGTTCTTCTCCCCCACCAAGAAACCGTCTCCCACAGATTGGGGATGAGGAAGTCGTATGTGCATGACTGCTCTGATTCACCTGATGATTCCCCCTCAGCTCTTTTTCCACCTAGCACATATTGCCTTTACTGTCACTGGAACTCAAAGTCAACAAAACGCTCATTACATGGAATAGCTTGCCAGATCATGGATCAGCTTGCCATGTCAGGTAGTTGAGCACATACCCTTGCTCTGCTCAAGTCCAGATCTGATGTAGAAACGCTCTTTCGTTTAAATGGTGAGCTTAGCCGGGCCGAATGGCCTGTACTCATCATAATATGTTCTTATGTTCTCATTTCGCGACTTGTACCGACGCCCAGTCAGCCAGCAGAGGCAGGGAGAGAGCAATGAGACTGGGGGTTTTAACCGGCTTAACCCCTATTCTTCCCCAGTACGGCTGAGCCATTTGTTACTTTGCCAAAGTAGCCCTCTCGCCATAGCCTGCAATGTCACTGCTGGGACCCAAATACCCAGTTCCAGAACCCAGAGCTGCACTGAGTACAGTCTCCTTTATTCTGTCAGCCAAGAAAAAGCCCCACTGTAGAGTCCTGTAACCAATAAGAGTTCCCTTGCTTTAAACGGCCCTAAACGGTCCCTGGCCTGTGTGACATTACACAGTTACAGCAGCCTGAAAGCAAAGACCAGCACTTACAGCTTAATCTTTTCCTTCTGAATCACCAGTGTCTCCATTATGTTCGAGGTCTCATGCCTGCATTGCATTCAATGTCAAGTGCTGCTTCATTACATCAATTTCCTATTCTGGCCTTGTTCCTTCTTTTGTTTGCCCAGGGGTAGTTACACTACATTGCATTACATCACAGTCATTTAGCAGACGGTCTCATCCAGAGCAGCTTATAAGTGGGAGAAGAGAAGAGTTTCAGCCTGATTACAGTAAGCATAGTGCCAGGCCTGGTTAACCGCGCTTTCAGACCAGTGAGTATGCCCGACCCAAATGCAACCCAACTTGTTGACCGCACCGCAGCACCTGCTCTGTCGGCTTTGGGAGGAGTCCGACCGATTCATGTGACGACCATCTCGCTTCTATTCACACTGCGGCCGCACCACTAATCGCACGCTGCCTATGACGTTGGAGGATAACGCACTCAGCGTACCCTCAGTTCATGCCGCCGCAGGCGCCCAGCATGACCAGAGTGGGCACTATAGTGATGAGACAAGCGAACTTAGCCGGCTTACCCCCTATCATCCCCGGTGAGGCTGGGCCAATTGTTTACACCATGTTATAATGTAATTCATGAATATGATACATGGCACAATAAAAAAAAACACATTCCATAATGAATAAAAACTGCAAATAAACAGCTAAACAAGCTGACTGGTTTCTACGCCAAAAACTACAGCCAGTTTGGTAATAGTGAGATAATAAGGAGGACCCAGGCAGTGGCTCTCAGTTTTGGGGAACCCCCTGGTTCCACTTTCATTCTGCCACCACTGAAGTGTCATCTGCTGTTGTCTTTTCTTATTTAGACACTTTCAATTATTTTAATTGTGATTTGCTACATTACCTCAGCGGTTGTTATGGATTTTGTAAAGAATAAATGATATTTAACATTCATTTAATAAATCATAATATCCTGGCAGTATTCCTATTTTTATTGTGCTATATGGTAAATTATTTTATCTTTATTTTAGAAACTGCTTATTTTCTTATTAAATTATTGACTAATATAGTTGTGAACGTATGGACACCTAGTCACTAAAACTATACCGTCTGATTGATAATGACGAATTGGAAAGAATGGGATCGTGCGATCAAGCCAAATCCGCAGTCTGCTGAGGTAAGTTTAAGGAAAAAAATAAGGTCACAACTTCAGCACATGTGGTCAACAACCTTAATGACAGAGAGACGGGATGTAGCACACACCAGCATGCACAGGACTCCCCCTGGACGGAATGTGGGAACTGAGCTTAGGTTTCTCTATCATGTCCCCATGAGGTTGAAGAAATTGGTAGAGGTAAGGTCAGAGAATGGCAGGAGTAATGTAGGAGTAAGGTTAATGTGGTAGCAAGCGTAGCGAAAGAGCACGGAAACACCGGTGAGGATGCTGGATGGTAACGGGGGTTAATTCTGTGTGACCTCATGTCAGGTTGCCGGGGAAACTGTCTAGTGATTCTGTGTCTGTCTTGTCCATAACTGGAAATGGATCAAAGCAGAGCCTTCTATATGCTTTCTCTTTATATCTGATGTGCACAGCATGTTGGATCTACCTCTGACAATTGACTGTTACCTGTAGTGGTCACACAAAACTCCAGGCAAAAATGTAACGCAATAGTACCTGACAAAGACAAATTCAACCACAAAAGGCACAGAATATTCAGTCTAATGTAGATATTAGCTGTCTGCAGGCCTTTTAGTATGACCCAAGTATTATTTATTTTATTTTCTTACAAGTCAATTGTTTGTCTGCTGTGTGTCCATGGGATGATCAATGTTCTCAGGTGTTGCACTAACAGGCACTTATTATAGATCACCAACAGGTGGCAGAGATGAGCTTTCCATGTGCGTGTGTGTGTGTGTGTGTGAGTGTGTGTATATGCACAAGACATTTTAGATAGAGAGTATGTACATAGGTAAATAATCTGATATATTATGATACTTTATTATGCATTACTATGGAAATGTCTTCTGAAAGACATGCACCGCACACAGCATTCATTAAATACACTGAAGTGCAGACTTCACTTGACCACACACCTTCAACACTGAACAGCAGTGGCTGTGCAAATTAAGACAGAAAAAAACTGATGTCTGCTTATGTATGAGTGAGAGTGAGATCAAAAAGAAATGAGAGAATGTACAGCTGTATATCAAGGCGTTTTTGCATGTAAATACGTGTGCGATTGTGGGCTTGTGTGTGTGCGCGCACTCCAAAAGAAAGCATGAGCATGTATACATGGTGTGTGTGTGTGTGCGTTTGAGGCAGAGGGAGACAGACAGCCAGATGGTCACACAGACAGTGCAGTCTAACAGAAGGCTGGAGCAGGTACAGGCCTCCCCTGTTGAGAGAGAAGGTGGGTGCCCATCTTCAGCTGGACTGACTCTTCCACCTTTCAGTGAAAATGAATGATCTCACTGCAGGCCAATTTTACCATTCACTATCTCCCCCTTCAGCACGATCTCTGTGGGAATAGCGCTGAATGCATCAGCTGTTCCCTTCACCCATGGCTGGCTGTGGGAGACGGCGCTGTTTGTCCATGGCACAGCGGCGTACTGCATCGCTCCGCTGTAATCAGGGTTCACAGGCGTCTCAGAACGCCCCGCGCCGAGAGGGCAGACGCACTGGAGTCGCAAGAGAGAGGCAGCGTCACTGCCAGCGCGAGGCCGCACGTCTGTGTGTGCGTATGCGGCTGTGCGTCTGTGTGTGTGTACGTGGCTGCGCATCTGTGTGCGTATACGGCTGTGCGTCTGTGTGTGTACGTGGCTGCGCATCTGTGTTTGCGTATGCGGCTGTGCGTCTGTGTGTGCGTATGCGGCTGTCCGTCTGTGTGTGTGTATGCGGCTGTGCATCTGTGCTGGCCCAGCTCTGATGGCAAAGATGAGCTGTGTGTGTGTGTGTACATGTGTGTTTGCACATTTGTTGGCATGTGGTATGTGTATATGTATGTGGGGGAGAAGATATTTATATGGTGTGTGTGCATGTGTTCATGTGCACATCTGATAGAGAGGTTTATAGTATGTATCTGTGTGTGTGTGTGAGTGTATGCATGTGAGTGTGAGAGAGAGATAGAGGTGAATGTCACCTGTGTGTGTGTGTGTGTGTGTGTGTGTGAGTGTATGCATGTGTATGTGAGAGAGACATAGAGGTGAATGTCATCTGTGCGTGTGCGTGAGTGTATGCATGTGTGTGAGAGAGAGATAGAGGTGAATGTCACCTGTGTGTGTGTGCGTGTTTGAGCCTGTCATGCTCTGATTCTCCTCATTCATACCCTCAGTATGAATACACCTTTTCCCTTTTCCTTTTGCGGGGCCTATTTTTAGTCTCTGAGAACTACAAAGACATTTGACAAAGTTCTGACAAGGAGACCCAGTTTGAACAGGCAGGCTACAGCACGGAACAAGAGAATGAGGAATTATCCGCTACGACGTTCAACATGACTGGATAAACTATTTCCAGCAAAGCAGCTTTGCATTCCCCGCCCTAACCCTCCCATTTAGGGAATATAAATAAATAATGAAATAAATATCAACACAGCGACACATACACCCCTCATTCTGTTCGCGGATTCCTTTTGTGAGTCAGTTTGGGTTTTCTTTCTGAGCGCAGCCCAAGACTGTGAAATGAAATATAAATTGGGAGGAATTGGGATGTCATCGAGACTGCCGGAGATGTTTTAGCAGTTTTAAGCTTGATAATAACGCTTTGACTGAACTGTGAGAAACTCAGTGATCAGACGCTCTCCCGGCCGGATCTCTGCCTCGCGCTCTGTGAGGAGCGGACGCTTAATCCCGGCAAAGTTTCTCTCCACATCGGACCCGTTATCCTGACTGACTCAACTGAGCATGAGTAACAGGTCAGGGTGAGGTTGGGCTATGATTTCAGTGCCATGAGAAATAACAGTATGCATTTTCAAGGTCACAGTTACAGGTAGGGCAAGAGGATATGATAAGTGTGTGGACTGACCGTCCCCCCTCTGTCAGAATGGCGAAATCCCTCCCCACCCATATTTCACTGCAAACTGACAACCAACCCACAGTCATGAGCCACATTAAGATAGAGCTACACTCAGCTGTCAATCATTCTGCTGTTTGAACAAATCAAAAATGCTTTCCCCTCCACAGTCAGTTAAACTGTCACATTAAACTGTAACAACACATGTCCTATCACAAAAAAGAATTAAAACTAAAAGAATCTTAGTTAATTAGTGTCAGTGAAGACTTTCACAGTTATTCATTTGAAAGTAAAAGGGCATTAATATGAGGGGGTTTTAGTGTAAAAAAAAAAGGTGGAATTCAATCAGCTACCACAAACACAACTGAACTTTTTTGGAATTAATTGCCCAGCAAACATTGTATTGTATTGGATTTATTATTTTATTGGTTCATACATGTTTTAATATAGACTCAAGCCACACATTCCATCTTGTGTACTTCATCCCTTCACACATCAGTGAGGAGGGAAATGGCAGGGATGATGGGTACTCATCTCACGCCATGACGCCCGTGAAGGGCGGGGAATAACAACGTGCTAAATCAACTGGGCAGCGCCACAGACATGGGCACTGAAGTGAACACCCTTACTGTAAACACCAACACTCGACCCGCCATTTTGGCTCTCTCTGCCCTGAGTACCCAGACGGCAGACCGATGGAACTGAAATGGCCCTCATAGAAAGATTGCAGGACTCCCATTCGCTGGTGTTGTTTTATTTTTTGTCATGTTATGGATGTACTGCACATCCAGTTCTCTTTGAAATGGACACATCTGAGTCATGTATAATTCCCGTTTCAACTCGCTTTGTAGAATTTTAGCTTTTGTCACAGCAGGACAGACAGGATATAGATATATGTCAACTCATAGTTAAAAGGGGGTCACATTGGAGCAAATTAACTATCAATTAATTGGCAGATCAATTAATTATAGCAATAAAATGAGTATTAGTGTTATGTATACAGAGCTGCACATGTAACTATACACATTGTGCATATTTAAATTGGTGTTTTGATGTTTCTTCACAGAATCCACTTCTCAGGGTGTTTGTACCTCTGAGGGTCTACTGTAGTTAAACTCATACAGAACAGGCATGCAGAAGACAAGCACCCCAAAGGACATTTTTACTGAATCAAGAGTGCACTTTTTCTTTGAAATTCTCCTTACATTAATACGTTTCTGTTGGACTTGTCTACATCTCACAACCTTGAGGCAAACTGTCCATAAAGGGCTTGCTCTGCTAATTATGCTAAATCAGTATTCATGTCCCATGGTCTCCCTCATCTTTTATGCTGACAGCGAACGAACGTGCCGCAGTTTTCGGAGTCCTGATCATGATGGAAAGAGCTTTCGTATGTCATAGCTGTGACGATGGAAAGAGCCCCATGGTGCGAAACAAAAACAACACAATCGGCGTATTCGAGCGTAAACCAAATAAATCGAGCGCGCGCCGGAAATATTGGTTGAGTTTCGGCTGAGATGATAATGATTAATTGCATGCAAGTGACGGAAAAAAGAACAACAACAACAACAACATTAGTAGGAATGAAATGCTTTTTGTAAGGAACTGGAACCATTCCAGCATCCGAGTAATGACACAGAAAAAAAAAAACAGAAGATTGTACGTGCTGCAGTGGAGACCTCCTGCTGAGACTTTGAATGTGCCGAGCAGTTACTGCTGTCGCCACAGCAGTGACAGCAGTAACTGGTGACTTTGAGGAGTGACTGATGTGTTGTAGGTTTGTGACAGGTAACCAACTGTCACTGGCAGGTAACTCTCAGTTTCACCCCCAAAAAAAAGGTTAAGCCATTAGGCCTCCACCTAAGAAAAGCCTGACTTAAGACATAGAGAAAAGAAACAACTTAAAATGACATTGTATCTGAACTGTGTGTGTGTGTTCTTTGCCTCAAAAGACTTGAAGACACAGCAAGGTTATATTTAAAATGTCTCAGTGGAAAAGATAAATTGTTTGAACATTGTTCTTTAATTTAATTTAACTGGATTCTATTTGAACTCCTACATCAAAACAGATGAACGCTGGAGTTTTTTTTTTTTTGTTATTTTGATGTGTGAGATCAAATAAAACCTAGTTAAATCCAATTATTTATCTAATATGTAATTTTTAATCACATGTGTGTCTCAACACTTAAATGTCAGAAGCAGTTTATATGGCAAGTGTTCTTTAACGGCTCCCCATGCAGGACCAGCCATTCTGTGTTAATTACAGATTGACTGTTAATTTTCTTTAATAACAGAACCGCTCAGAGCTAATCTTCATTTCTTTCTGTTAGAATTCATGAGGGTATTGTGCTCTATCAAAGTGAATTGAGGCAGAACAGCAGGGGGAGAGGGGCAGGGAGGGGGGGGTGGTGGTCTCAACAATTCTCACAATAAAGCAAGACGAACACAGCCTGCGGAAATGTACAGTATTGAAATATTCTCTCTGTTTCCACCACAGTCCCTGGTTGTACGAGTTCTGTACTTCAGCGTCATCCGAGAATCACATTAATTACATTAAACTGTAATAGCACCCTTGCAGTCACGAATGTTTCAGCTCACAAAGGGAACCCTGGTTGACTGCAATTAAACACAGTTAAATGTTTGATTGCTATTGGTCTATAGGGTGATGATTAAAGTGCATGGTTATGAAGTAGTCCCAGCGAAAGTGGTGCTAGCACTGTTCCAAGTCAGTATGTAGGCCATTCAAAATTCACTTTCAATTGTATAGTTTCGATTTACAATTGTAAAAATGTTGAAAAAGAGAAAAATGTAGCACCAAAAATGTTGTTGAATTGTATTTATGAGTGTTTATATTATTGCTGTTACAATCTGGGTGCTATTATTGTGTTGTCATGGGGGCGAACCATCTTCAGGCCGGGTCTTCGCCTCAGGACCGCATCACATCACCCTGTTATAGTCTGTCTTCATGCAACTGCACAGCCCATCATAATTAAAAATGAAACATGATACCATATACCCAAAGCGAGAGTGAGAGGGAACATGTGGGAGAGGAAGGGAGGGAGAGAGAGAGATCGGGAACAAAGTTACAATGAAAAGCCAGGTAATGACTTACCCAAAACAGTGTCAATTTCCACCTGATTTATCTTCCCTCGCCCTAGCAACTGATTGTGAGAGGAACTGGTTCCTTAGGTTCTTTACATCTTGACGTCTTGCACGTTTAACAGGTGTGATGTAGAAATTCTGTCACTGAGTTTAACGAGCGAACGAGGGGACGTTTCCGGCTAATTCTGTCAACTCCCGAAACACCCTGCTTCGATTTTATTTCTTGTAGTAGGCCTATTTCTATAAGTATTTTTCCCACTAAAAATCAAGAAGTAATTTTATCTGAAATGTGCTTTTAAATGGTGTAAATTTAGGCCAAGCCTTTTTTTTTTTTTTTTTTTTGCTAAACTACGAACCAATGACTTGTTTCAGCGTGTCAATCCCCGAAAATATCCACCAGATCGATGGCCTTGTTTATCAAAGTCGCGGAAGCAGAGAAAATGAAAACCTTGGGAAAATAAATTACACGGGTGTTCATAGCACTATTAAGGGTTAGAAATAGTATTGTCTCGTATCTTGTTAGGTACCCGGTGATTTTCTTGTCTTCGGCTCTCGGTGTTTGAGCAATGATACAGTTTGATTGCGCTCGTTCTAGGGGGCCGTTTGTCATCCTGTTTAATTTCCGCGCGTTGCCCGCTCTGAGGCAGAGGAGAGAACAGCCAGGCCAGCAGCACACACTGAAATATGACACGCCACGCTCATGAGAGGGGGAGAGAAATGACCTCAGTTAATTACTTTTTTAAAAAGGGGAGACCGTTAGGAGAATGTTATGTGTTACATTGACAACACCTGCTGTACTGTTCTATATTAGAATATTAACATTCTTGACAATCCAAATTATGTAATCATGTGTGATAAGAATCTCGCTGTTATACATAATGGTCATGACCAATTAGAATATTGTAATCCTGTACAATCTTAATATGGTAATTATGTATGTTGAGAATATTTTTAGTTATGCCTTTATGTTAATCATGCTAATGTACTGTTAGAAGATTGTAATTCTGAACAATCTGAATGTTGTAATTTTGTATGTTGAGGATATTTTAATTAGTATCATGATATTCAGGGATGGATGGAATCCTTACAAATGCTAATCAATTTCTGATTTCAAATTATGAATGAATCATGAAACCTATTGGATTATGCAGAGACAGTTCCCTAATCTAACTACTTTAGGATTAGGATTAGACCAGGTGACCAGGGCATCACTTTCCTCTGCATCTTTCTTCTTGGAAATTAGGATAGTAACAGGAGATAAATGTTTCAAAAGTTTTGTTTAAACGTTTTAAAAATGTTAAATTTCTGTTTGTATATCGGTGAAGATGTAAGTGTAATCACATACTTAGCCTGGACTGATTGCAGTTATGGTGCCTTTGTAATCTGACTCTGTAATCTGTTACCAGTCCAACCCTGATTATGATACTCTGGCCACAGCAAGGGCCAGATGGGGATCCTGTGAAGTGGGAAGCTTCTGCAGTCGAGCATTTTAGCGCCATCCAGTGGCAGCTGTCAGAGAAACATGTGGTGGACATGATGCTTTGTCTTGCTCACTCAAAAGAAATGGTGGAACGGCGCTGAGCTATAAACCAAAAGACAATTAGAAGATAATTAGTATAACCAGATCCCATTAATGATGTTGCTGCACCATTTAATTCCTCGTCTGGGCCCTAATCGAACTTGTTAATTAATTGAGTATCAACACGGGTTAATTGGGAGGACCAGAGAACAACCTAGGATACACTCAATGAATCAGTATCAGGTTAAAAAAGGGTAAGATAATAGTATATCTCAGATACTCTCTCTCACGAAATAGCTATCAATCACTCTCTTCTTCCCTCTCCTCTCTTCTTCTCACTTTTTCTTTATCTCTCTTTGTCTGTCTCTGTCTCCTCTATTTCTCTCCCTTCCTCAAACTCTCTCTCTCTCTCTGTACATTGTCCTCTATTTTCTGTGCCAGTGTGTGTGTGTGTGTGTGTGTGTGTAGGAGAAATTGTACCACATTATTAAAATCTCACTCATTTGTTATGTCCACCGGCCATAGGGAATTTATAGTGCTTACAGTGCATGTTCTGGGGGGTATTTTATAAATTGAAACAGAAGTTTCATGAGGCATAATTTAGTTTATTATCGGGCACTGGACCATACAAATAATGCCAAAGTCTGCCCTTTGCTATTTATGAGAGTCTGTCACAAACCCTCTGTTCTGCTTCAAAATGGAGGGCCAGGCCCCAGTGGGACCACAGGAACTATACTGGATTCTTGGTGACTGAGTCCCGTGTTCAAGAAGCACATGGTGTAATCTTTCCTGACCACATCCGAGCGTTGATAAATCACAAAAACAGCCCCGTGAAAAATAAAAATAAGAAAAACATCCAGTCGGAGTCCTAAAAAGCCAGAACATAACTCCTCCAAGTGTGAATGGGCATCTGAGACAATGACATTAACGAAGACCGCTGTTCCCTCATTACAAAAGAAAGAAAGAGAAAAAAAAAGAACATATTGAGGTTTAAATCAAAAGCGGGCTTCAAAAACGAAAGCTGGAGGCAGATTGCAGGCTGAGAGCCTGAAATGAATATTTCATCACCTGGGCTGAGTGACTTATTGAGTAATACAGCAGGGGAGAGAGAGAGAGAGAGAAAGCGCGGTCATGAAAAGTTGATGCTAAAATTGAGGCGATAACACGGAAAAAAAGAGGAACATTCCAAACTCAAGGGTGATAATGGGCCGACGAGAACTTTTTCCTGACAAGTGACACATCTGTCTAATATTGGAGCCGGGAATAGAAGCCTTTTTTCTAGTGGCCATGTTCTGTCGCTCCGCAAACCCCCACCTCCAACCCTCATCATACCCCCCCTCCTCCTCAGGGTACAGACTTTACCGCTGACTGACACGTCATAGGTGGAAGATAGCTCTCGAATCTTGGAAATTTAGGCCGCTTTTAGCTAGAAAGAGACAGTTGAGTACTTTCTATTTATAGACAGGGAACTTAAAACACCTGACAATTGTTCTCAAGAGTGAGTGAAAGAGTGTGTGTATGTGTGTGTGAGAGAGAGTGCGAGATAAAAGAGAGAGAGAGCATGGGATGGTTACAATAGATTATTAAAATGGACCAAAAGGGATCGTATTTGTATTGAGTTCTGTCAGCCAAACGACAGTGTGTCACTGAACATTTGTTATGCGTACATTTCAGTTATCAATATCAGGATATGTGCTTTTTTACTCTTAGAAGAGTCAGTGTGGAGCACCTTGCAGTGGAGGCAGATACCTGTGGAGCGCCCCCTGTTGGCCAACTGCATTATATTTAGGTGTTTAGTAGATGCCCTTATCCAAAGTAACTTCAGTTTTTGTAATGCATGAATGCAATCCATTTATACAGCTGGACAACTGAAGAAATTCAAGGAACATTCCCTGCTAAAGGACAGAATGGCAGTGCCCTATCTGGGAATTGAACCTGTAACCTTTAAGGTTCAAGCCCAGCTCCTTAACTGTTGTAACTTCACTTGTCCTCCTCAGCTAACAGACTGTACCGTTGAAAGAGAAACTGACACTCCCACATTCTGTCACCAGATAAAGACAGTTGTGATTCTACACCTTTCTACACCCCCAGACCCCCCCCGCCCCCACCACCACTGATTCCTTTCTAACAGATTTCAGAATCTTCACCCTCTCGTAACCTAGGAGAAGCTTTGATTGACAGGAGCTGGGGGAGATCCTCACCAGTTCTGGTCTCCCACTGGCTGTAACTGCTCTGGCCGACACATGTTCTGGGCAGATAAGACTCTCATTAACCTATTCCCTCTGTCAGAGTGGCCGTTGCCTAGCACCATTTCAGCATGAGATGGGGGTGGGGGGTCGGGGGTTTGGGAGGGTTAGGAGCGGGTGGGGGCAGAGGGGGCAGGAGGGCGGTGAATGGGGGAATGGGTAGATAAGGGCAAAAAAGAAAGTTGGAATTAATGGGGGCACAGAGAGAGGACGAAGGCCGGAGGAATATAAAGACTCAAGGAAAGAAAAAAAGGAAGTTGATTTTTAAGAGCAGTTGGGGAGAAGAGGAGTTGAAGGGTGGTGGGGAGATAGAGGAAGAGAAGGGGGTGGAAAAGAAGGGGAGGAGTAGAAAGATTAGGGGAAGGAAGAAAGAGGAGAAAGGTGGATGGGCTTGGTGGGAGGAGGCAATAGAAGAACGAGAGAAAGAAGGGGACAGATGGAATGAAGTGTGGAAGAGATAGGGGAAGAGAAGGAGGAAAGGGGGAGGAGAAAGAAGAGGGGGAATAGAAGAACAGAGAGAAGACAGGAGAGAGAAAGAGCAGAGGAGAAGAGAAGGAGAAAGGAAGAGATGAGCACAGGTAGAAGATTGATCTTACAGACCTTGGATCAGAGAAGGGAGACGGCAGCTCTAAAGAGCACTACAGATACAGAATGATATTTATGTATGCTTTGACACAACGTATATTACATTACTTAACCTGAGTGCATAATCTTGAAAGACAAGCATGAATAACAGTGATATAGACCAGGGTCTGATTTACGCCAGTGATAAAATATGACAAATATTATGTTGATATAATATAACAAATATTAAAACCAGGCATATTATTTTGGATTTCCCTGGATATCGTACATGTTCATTTCCTGTCTGAATGTCTCTGTGAAGCATATGGTATTATGACCGGAATGTTTGGAGAATTTGAACTGCAGATAACTCCTTAAAAATGTTCCACGTTTGGAAATGTAAAAAGCAGGAAATATCTCAGTTCTTGACTGCTGTGTTCAGAGGATGCCCAAGCAAAAGCCCACCCCACGGTTTCAAAGCGAAGCCGTGCAACTTACATCGCATTTAATAAAATGTGAAATATGAGAAATGAAATGTTCTGCTGCAGTCGAACGTTTGATCCCAGTACAGTTTTGTGATAGATTAGGCATTTCAACCCATAAAGAGATAGACTTATTTGATTGGATCGTCCAAAGAGGCACAATGCCCCTGGTTGAGAGATCTCAAAATGAGGAGCAGGTCACCTGTTGAAAGGTGAAACAGGACTATGGCACATCTTTAACAAACAAACAAACAAACAAACAAGAACATACATATGGACATATGGAAATACATTTTAGCACAAAATCAGAAAATCAACTCATATTGTCACAGATTTGTCAATTTTTCAGCTTGCATCATTATACAACACCTTCAAAGTAGAAATGATATTTTTGATGCTGTACACCCTTTGGAGGGTTGAGGTGGATAATTCATCATTGGAATAGAGGCTGATATGAAATTATTAATCAGGCAACTCAAGTTTTTGGACTCATTCTGATGCCTTTCTCTTTTCATTTTTATGAAGGTTTTGTTGATTTCTGGGATGGCTTTGAAATTTTACACACGCTTGGAGATTTCTGTGAACCAATGACAAGACAACAAATGTTTTAAATTACAAATCATGTTTGCATCCCCCCACACATCCCCCTTCACTGTGCCCACAAAATCATATTTAACTGAATCCATAAACATCCTCTTATGAAAGCCGATAATGTAAAAGATGTCAAAACGAGAGAATCAAATTAATATTCATATATGTGCAGAACTGGCCCTTGGCACAGTGTTGTCATAAATAAACAATATGCTTCTTTATTGTTTTTTATTATTATGGTAAATTACCTTTTTCTCCCTGTTTGTATTCTAAGAGCTATGAAATTAGTCTTCTTTGCAGCTCAGGGGAGTTTTAACCAAGAGGTACTTACTTATTTCTGCAGACCTTGTTATTCATCAGATTTGGTGATAATGTTAATCATGTACCCAGTAGAATTGTGAGTGAAATAAATATGTTAAAACATTGAAATGTATGACTGATAAACGTGGAGTCCACCGAAAGCAGGAGTGCGATGGCCTTGATTTGCATAATTTATCTCGGCACCGACCACAGCAGAGGTGAGTACTACACGCAGCAAAGAATAACGTGGAGTAACAAGCGAGTCATGCTAATAATAAAAGAATACCCCAGGTTTATAGGGAACAACAGTACAAACCAAAAATCAATGCTATGTGCAATACATACAATAACGGGACATGAAATGTTTGGCTGGGCTGTAAAGTTTGATCCCAGCATTGCTTTGATTGCTTTGATGGAGATGAAATCTCTTGATTGCTTGATGAGGAATTCAAGAAGCCCAAGTAAAACTGAATTAATAGATAGATAGATAGATAGATAGATAGATAGATAGATAGATAGATAGATAGATAGATAGATAGATAGATAGATAGATAGATTCCCCATTCGGAAGGTCCCATGAACACGCGCCTTCTCCCTATGCCCCACCCGGAGGCTCCCATGAACACGCGCCTTTACCCCATGCCCCACCCGGAGGCTCCCATGAACACGCGCCTTTACCCCATGCCCCACCCGGAGACTCCCATGAACACGCGCCTTTACCCCATGCCCCACCTGGAGGCTCCCATGAACACGCGCCTTTACCCCATGCCCCACCGGAGGCTCCCATGAACACGCGCCTTTACCCCATGCCCCACCCAGAGGCTCCCATGAACACGCGCCTTTACCCCATGCCCCACCCGGAGGCTCCCATGAACACGCGCCTTTACCCCATGCCCCACCCGGAGACTCCCATGAACACGCGCCTTTACCCCATGCCCCACCCGGAGGCTCCCATGAACACGCGCCTTTACCCCATGCCCCACCCGGAGACTCCCATGAACACGCGCCTTTACCCCATGCCCCACCCGGAGGCTCCCATGAACACGCGCCTTTACCCCATGCCCCACCCGGAGGCTCCATGAACACGTGCCTTTGAACACGCGCCTTTACCCCATGCCCCACCCGGAGACTCCCATGAACACGCGCCTTTACCCCATGCCCCACCCGGAGACTCCCATGAACACACGCCTTTACCCCATGCCCCACCCGGAGGCTCCCATGAACACGCGCCTTTATCCCATGCCCCACCCGGAGACTCCCATGAACACGCGCCTTTACCCCATGCCCCACCCGGAGGCTCCCATGAACACGCGCCTTTACCCCATGCCCCACCCGGAGGCTCCCATGAACACGCGCCTTTACCCCATGCCCCACCCGGAGGCTCCCATGAACACGCGCCTTTACCCCATGCCCCACCCGGAGGCTCCCATGAACACGCGCCTTTACCCCATGCCCCGACCCGGAGGCTCCCATGAACACGCGCCTTTACCCCATGCCCCACCCGGAGGCTCCCATGAACACGCGCCTTTACCCCATGCCCCACCCGGAGACTCCCACAGCTCTCTGTCTTGACGCCCCAAAAATCTTCCTCTCCCACCATGCCAGGGGCCCTGTGAAGCGTTTCAGGTTTACCTCACTCTCACCTCTTTCAGAGGAGCGCTTAGCTGCTGCATTGCCCCCAGCGATGGCGCGTCTTGGCAGTTAAGTAACGCAAGATTTTCCTGGACTCCCATGCCCGCCAGGGTCACAACTGTCATATCCTTCAGCAAAAAGCTCAACTTGAGTTTGAGCACATACTGAGCTGTATAAATAGATATGCGCAAGGGAAAAAAGGAAAATATATATATACATATCTATGAATATTGCCTCTCTCTCTGTCTCTCTGGGAAAAAAAGTTTTAAAGTTTTATTACAGAAGTGAGAAGTGTTTTAACTGCTCTCTGAAAGAATGGTTTCTTAAATGGCTCTGATGATATTTTATTTGAGATTGTTCTTGTGTCTCTCTTTCAGTGTCGCTTAGGCTGTCCCAGGATTAACTGTTGAGCTGAGTGTACTTTTTCTCTCTCCTGCCCCTGCCTTCCCTTTGAATCATTCTCTTTCTCTTTGTAAATGTCTTATTCAGTTTTTCTTGTGTCATTTGCACAACACAGCACCGACAACAAATACAGTCAAAGAGCAACATGTAAGTGGTACAAAATTAAAAAGTGCATAAATTAAATATAATACAATATAATACAATCTGTAAATGTTTTTCATAACAGCAGTTTTTATTTTGCACTGTAGTATGTTATATTCAGTGCAGTGATTGATATAACTGAATTAAAAATGAATTTTATTTTAGTGAATGTCACTGAAATATTTATTGAAAACTAAGAAGAATTTTCAAGCATAAATGAAACCATACCAATTTTTATCTCATCAGTACTGCGTCTGACAGGTATTTCAGTAGCTTTACCATACAGCACAGAGAATGCACAACTACACACAAAATTGACATATCATAGTATCAATTATTCTTTGATTGCACCTTACATCAACAATACTTTTATATAGTTTATACATAGTCATATTACTGAAGGAAATAATGTTTTATCCTTCACTATATCAATGTAGTAACTGTAATATTTGTACATACTTTGTGAAGGCAAAAATGAATGGAAATCAGTGCCTGTTCATTCATTATCTATAAACGTTTTTTCCAATTAATAAAGTGTTTTTGCACAATGAATGGGTTTTTATTTCTCCCTTCAGCAGTGAAACATAAAATGCATAAAGGAAAAAAAATATGTTGCAGCCCTCAGAAAAACCAAGTGTGGGACTGTGCATCAAACAGAGCAAACGAACATCAACATCAGACAGACAGATTGACCGACTGACCGACCGACAGTCAATAAATAAATAAATAGGATGAATCCCTTTTTCCCCAAAAGGATCCAACCTCATCCCATGGGAAATCTCAAACATGTGTATTAAAATTTAAGACACATTTCTGGACGTTAATAGAGGTCAGGAGGCCGACACTGAATGGAACTGGATGCTCTGACTGCTTCAAAGAGGAGAGGAAGAGAGGAGGCAGGGGCTGGTGCCGGGGAGAGAGATTAATTAAATAGGGAATGAATCGTTATTTTGAGCCTGAGAACAGAGACAGAGAGCCCAGCAGAGATCGCTGGGTACAGAGCTGCAGACATGAAAGGGAGTGGAAATTACAAAGATGTTCTGGACTTTGTCTTCCTCAGACTGACCTCCACACATACTAAAAATGTAAGCTTTCTTTACATTTAATATTTTTGTAAAGTAGGAAGCAGAACTCAATAGAATATTTAAAAAAAAAAAAAAAACTTGAAAAGTTTAAAGAAGGCCACGGCTTACTATGGTGAAAAAGAAAGGGTTAAGTCATTTATAACTTACCTGAATTATAAACTGTTTTTCTGTGATTTTCACTCTAACGAGTTATATTCATAAAAGATGACCTTTTCCAGGGAATCTTAACGAAAGGTCAAATTTGACATGTTGCTTCTGTTCACCTGGTGCAATGAATTTGCAGTCCAGTGGGCTTTTGGCTTAATTAGCCAACTAGCTGCAGTGTGTTGGCAGTGGGGGGTGTGTGTGTGTGTGTGTGTGTGTGTGTGTGTGTGTGTGTGTGTGTGTGTGTGTGTGTGTGTGTGTGTGTGTGTGTGTGTGTGTGTGTGTGTGTGTGTGTGTGTGAAGCTCCTTTTTGGAGGGACAGTGCATGACTCATATCTCCTCCATCCTGTTTTTACTCTGTTTGATAAATGTTTTAATTTAGCTCAAGTCTGTCACGTGACTTGTGTTTTGTTGACAGTGTAGTGTTATTGCTTGAGATGCACCCGGTAACCTTGTTAGAGGTTGCTGTTTCAATTCCCAGGTAGAATTTCACCTTAGTAAATTATTTATTTAGTAAATACCTAGTTGTGTGGCTTCTTCCTCACTTCATTCTTAATTTGTTACTATCCTTCTATAGTTTATATTTTTCCTGCTAGCTTCGTTTCCATGTTTATTTCCTCTGGTTTTTTTTCAGTGAAGAAATTTCATCGGAGGGTACAGGGAGGTTTGACAGGCCCTTGTGGGTTGGAGTGCATCAGGTCCGTTAGAACTCTTGTTCACTCCCTCTTCAGCTTCGGTTTCTCTGTTCCACAGTGCTTTCATCTTGATATTACCTCTCCTCTCCACTGTTCCCCGTGTACCCCCCACTACTTCTCCTACTGACCAGGCCATTAGCTCACCCACAAATCATAGTAAAACCCCATCCATCACACACCTAGATTCAGACATAGTGGTAACTATGTCATGGTTTGTTTTGCTATCTCATTAATGCAAAAGATTTGTGCCCTTAAAATACAATTGAAAAGTCTGGTCAAACATTTTCACTTACATTCAATTTATTTACGTCTTATTTGTATACAATAAAAATGTAAATAAATCGTATGAATATTTGTATTTGTTTACCGTTTACAATAGCATTGTCACAAAGTAGTTTTACATAGAGCCAGGACCCAAAACCCCTCCAAAGCAAGCCTACAGTGACAGCAGCTAGGAGTGACTGTGAAATGATTGGGGAAACCTGGAGCAGAGTCCGGTTTGTGGGGTGGAGATGGTGATGTTGGGGCAGTGGTGGGCGTTCCGCCTGCTTCACTGTGCACCTTACTTGGGTAAGAGCTAAGAGAGTGCTGCCAGAAACAAGGACAAAAGAGCTGCCAGGAATCAGCACCAGGGACAGCTCCACTCAGCCACACCTCTCTCCTCCATGGAGCAGGAAGCAGCTAGCAGCCCTGAGATTGCCCAGAGTCTGCTCCAAGATCAAGACTGTCTCCCATAAATACATGCAAACATGAAAATTGAGTGCCTTGCCAGAGTATATGTCACCTATCCAGGAATTTCAGCCTGCAACACAGGTAGCTAATAAACACCTGTGCAGAACACGAGCGCTCTGCAATTCCTCAGTAGTGCCACCTGCTGAACTGGCCATCAAAGTCCCACAATGCATTTCAGCTTTGGTTTATTTGCAGTAGATCCATAAATGTGACACGACTTTGATGGGTGACACACAAGGACTCAGGGATTGCGTTCCTTTCACTCCCTTCTTTCAACAGCCCAACCATCTGAATAAAGAGACAGGCTAGGGAAGAGCTAATGCCGTCCAGCTGAAGTCAGGATAAAACTCAACTAAAAAAACAGTAATAAAAATAAAATACTGCAATTTCACAAGGACCTGGATTCAGGGGAATTGTCTTCACCCCACCCTCCCATACAGCTAAGACAGATGCTCTTTTCATTTTTTATCAAATAACTTATGAATAATTAAATACATCTCACTTCTGGCCCAGGGAATTCACCAATTATTATTTATTTATACATTGTTTTTTCATTGTATTTTGCATGTCCCCTTTAAAAAAGCATGTAATACCTGTTATAAGTAGTTTCGATGTGCTGGTGGTGGGGAAGAGAAACGGCCTGGATTTCTGTCCAGAACCTCACATGACTCCAGCAGTAAAGCAATACTCAGAGATGGAAAAGATCTGACTAGATGTTTTTAGGCTATATATCACACCCTAGGGTTTGGAAATGGCAGTGAACAATGATCCAAGTCAGTGAAAGTATGAGTGACTGGACCATAAAAGTCCATTTCCTAAGACAGCTCCCCCTGTTCCGTGATGTACGTTGTTGAATGTATTGCAGATACAGCATAACTGTACTGTTTGTAAAGTTTCTGAATGCATGATGGGATCATTTCTTTTACAAAAAAAATGTAAAGTCATGCATCACCGCTCTAAATCTGTTTTGTAAGTATTTCAGTCAAACCTGGAGGTATGTTTGGCAGAAGTGTGTCTCTAAATAAAGTACAAAAAAACAAAAAAACCATTTTGATAAATTGGATTCACTGGTCTTTGCTCCTGTTTGCGGTTTCAATTGACTGCATTGTGCTGGAGAAAATACACCATGGACTTGCCCTCTGAGGTAGGTTAGTTATGGTGGATCCCAGGGTTTCGCTTAGCTTGAGATGTTCTGGTTTTCCCAGAGGATTTTTAAAAAATGAAAAACTTCTGTCACTGTCTCATTACAGTGAATAATACTTTGTTGTTCTGCAGTATAAAATGGTATGTCTTTAAAAACAGAATGAATGATGCTGATGTTAAAAAGAGATGGAAACTTCATTCACTCTCTGTGTGCTCAGCCTCAGTCCTACCAATGAAAAATGATATCGTGCTTTAAACAAATGGCATATGCTTTGAATACATCCTAATGCAATGGCTTTATACTGCAGATAAATGCAGTATAAAAAGGGCTGCTGAGTTAGAGTTTAGAGTTTGCAGGCTTACTTCCCAGTGGGTGAAAAAAAGGGTCTTCCCATTTGCTTAGTAACTTTATGATTGAGGACGGCTATGTCACACTTTTATAATATGCAGGAATGTAAATCACAGCACTGGGGAAATCATTTTAAGACCCAAAAACAGATCGTCAAAGACAAAATACTCATATTCTCACGGAAAGGTAAATCTTGTGGAGTTGGATTGACATTTCCAAACTAAAGAATGTGTTATATTGCTGGAAAACGACAGGGTTAGCCAAAATGGCCTTTATCTGCTAGAACAATACATGGAATGACAGAGCACAGAACAGGCAACTTGAGCGTCGACAGGATGAGTCAAGCAAGCCTTTAACTATGGAAATAGAGTCGCAGGCCTGCCTGAGGTCATGGCCGCCTGTCGAGCACCAGAGTAAACGTTTCTCTAATATTAAGTTTATTCAAGGTAAGAAGATGCTTAGCGAATTTAGAATATTTTTCCCTTTAGTATTCTGAAAGCACTGTGCAGAAGAAAGAAGCATTGTTAATTAAGGAGTGTGGGCCCTTTCATTAACAGAAAAAAGATTCAAATGAGAGAATGGCAGCAGAATAACAATTATATTTGAACCAGTGTGCTATTTCAGAGGTCATTAGGAGGATTTCTCATTGTATTTCCTTTTAGAAACAATGTTTTTTTTTTTTTTTTTTTGTTTCCATCAGTCTCATCAAACTTTCAAAGTCTCTTCACCATAAATTCAGTTTTGACCCTGATGGGTGTCAGCGTTTTTTTTTGGTTTTTTTTTTCGCCAGGTTCATCAAGCGTAGCGATGATTTATTTCTTTACAGCATATTTCCATTGATCATTGTGTTCAGCTGTCAACCTCTCAGTCAACATCACTGAAGGCTCTGTTACCGTGTTGTTGCTTTAGCTTTGGTTTGGACATGGCATAAGTTGTCCTTGAAGACACGCAATACTAAGGCCCCACCTCTTCTTCACCACCTGAGCTTGCAAAAAACAAAAGTCAAATGAAATATTGTTTTAATGGTCTGAATTTTTAGAGCGATGGTCACACTACAGCCTCTTACTTTGAGTTAGAATATTTAAAAACTACCTGGCGTCAATTTCACACAGGTCGAATGTGAAAGTCGCAGCAGCGACTACATTCCAAACCGCTGCAGAGCAGAATTTGCGCTGCAGTTTATTTCAAACACTCTGGAATTCCAAGTACGATCATACAACATCCGAGTGGCGCTGGGTGCCGGTATATTAAAGGCGTGTCATAGCGCATATTTGCGCTGAGAACATAACTCCCCTCAGCAGGCATAAGTGAAGCGCGAGCGTGCGCGTGTGTTTGTTCAAACACTAACGGTTTTTGCGCCAAAGCGCCAGTTTCACCTCAGACGACTGCTTGGCACGCGCTGGAGCTCTGGCGCGTTCCCTTGTGGTATTTCTGTGAGCTCTTTCTTTATGACAGCGCTGAACTGAAGCGCTACATTCTCATATTTTTTTTTATGCTGGGAAATAAAGTTGTTGAAAGGAAGGGGGTAAATTCTCCATTACCCTGTTATTCAGAATCACAGCGGGATCTAATGTATTACTGCATCACCCAAGCTGATGCTTCATCATTCTTTGGATTTCTTTTTTAATTTTCTTCCTAAAATCCGCTCAGGGCGAGTAACAGAAACCTGTGGGGACAGCTTTCTGATTCCCACTCCAGCTGCTCCAGAAACTCCATGAAGTCTTGTGAAAATATTCACTTCTGATTCCAAACCATGCCTGGGCATTAGACGATAAAACACACAAACCCACACACTCACACACACACACACACACACACACACACACACACACACACACACACACACACACACACACACACACACACACACACACACACACACACACACACATAGTCTGTTGACCTCTGAGGTAAAATCAGTCTCTTTATTCGGAATCTGGAGGGGCAGTAAGAGGAATATGTAAACAGCAGGAGCAGCAGGTGGCTGATTGGAGGTTCACTCCTGCAATTCTATCGCCGTGGCAACACCTTGCTTCAAGTGAGCCTTGAATTAGCATTCATAACACCTCAATAAGCTATTGTCATTCATGTGCATTCATATTATAGCCAGCTTATTAGAAACTGGATTTGGACACCTCACTTGGAGAGGGTCTTAATTAGTGTTGATAGCATCTCAATGAGATTTTGTCAACTCTGGGTAAGTCTCTGATAAGGGATCTGTTGGGCAGCCAAGGTTCACTCCCAAAACTAAAACCTTTCTGTACTGTCATCTCTCTATGTGTATAAACCTCTCTCTACTCTCCCATTTTATGTAATGAAGAAATATCACCAAGAGGAGTGGACTGCCTGCTCTCATTTTCTATAAAAAAAAGATCCTGTTAAGTTTTTTACTCTCAGTATTACTTGCAAACAGGTATTTGTTATTGTGTAGATTCATATTATAGCCGGCTTGTTACTAACTGAACATGGACACCTGGAGACAGATTTACTTAAGCATCTAGTATGTGTGAAATTTATTTCCTGGTGTAAAAAGACCAAAGACGGACTTCATTTGCTCCAAAAACAAATTATGTCTCTGAAATTGTGTGTGCAGAAATTTAAACATATACTTAAAGGCTTTGCTGTCCCTTGGTATGTCACATTAAAAACCTTACTTCAAAGCTGATAAGATGGCCATGAATTCATGTTTCAAGGTCATACATTTCAGTCTTTGAATTTTCAAGAGGAAATTATGAAGTTATACATTTATTTCAGTAAGGCTATGATTTTATTAAAATTTGTAGCTTCTTTGTTTCAACGAAATTTGTAAATGACACTGAAGTTTTTATTTTGTTGTTGGATATCAGGTTTAAAATGCTCATCTCTCTCTCTCTCTCTCTCTCTCTCTCTCTCTCTCTCTCTCTCTCTCTCTATTCCTCCCTCTGTCACATCTCACATCTCTCTCCATATTCACTCAGTAGATTGGGCCTATTAGAGATTTGACATGGCAGTGATTGACTGGCAAGAGATAATGTGTAAAATGCAAGGACGTCTCATTATGCTGCATAAAAATTTCATATATATTTTTTTTTGTATATATATATTTTTTTAACTTTAGTCAGGGGTAGTGAAAATCCCAACATATGTGCCCTGGAATGATTCTCTCTGAGTCATGGAAACGGCATGGAAACGGGGAGAGCCAAAAGGTGCACAGAGCGCGATGACGGCAACGTTGATAGCGCGAAACGTCAGGGCGGTTCCGCAAATACTCAGTGACAGCAGCCTGGGAACGTTCGGCGCTCCGCGGCCACGCGCAATTTAATGCTAAAGAGCTACGAATGAGGGGGGAACGCCGCTCCGTCGATCTGATTCTTCGGCTGTATCTCAATCGCAAACCAAGCTGCCTGCCACCTGCGTCCTTAGCAGGAAGCCATCCCCGATGGCAGCTCATATAACCCGAAAAGGCATTTGAAAAGGAAATACATTTGAGACAGATTTTAAAGGTAGAATTATTTCAGACTACATTTGAGCTCTGCAGATATCAGTGAGGTCATAAAATTGGAAATTTATAATTTACTGTCTGGAAGGTAAAGGAAAGAAATTGCGGTTTTGAACAACATCTATCTACCTGGATATTTTGTTTAGTAAACTCAAATAATTGAAATAAATGCTTTTCGGTAAAACTCACACTTTCATGATCAGTTCAAGCCAGAGAAATGTAAAGAAACATGTAAAGACATGTAAACTTTACATTTATCAAGCTAACGTTCCACCACCAGTGTTGCAGGCAAATATGGTTGTCTCCTAGCAAGTTAAGCACTGTTTTGAGATTACGGAAATCGGCTCACAAAGTAATTGAGATGAAATCAGCTTCCAGCCAATGGCAGGAGAGGTAGTATGGCCTCCTCCAATGGCTGACCAATCAGCTTCCATAATTAGATGATTATTCGCACAAAAATAACTTGGCATGGGGAGCAAGTCTTTTCAAAAAATAGTATGCTAATCTGACATCCATCACCCTAATTTGTCAGCCTTCACAATGGTTTGCTGATTTACAAACAAAATATGCCATTTTAATGTTAGAAATATTAAATTTCTGATATGGGGGACAGATAAATAATTGTAATGCATGTAATCTCTCATGTTCATTTGAGCTTTTAAACTCCTCAAAAATGAGATGGAATTCCACCCTGGAGACAAGAAGCTTAACCTGAACTGAGTTTCACTGTTCAGGTAATTTCCATTGCAGAAATGAAAATGATCTGATATGAAATTATATTTATTTATTTATGCAACAGATAATAATTCTGACAAAATAATTTCACCCCCATACTTCAGATATGATAAATATAGCCTTTAGGAGTCACTGAGTGCAATTCATAACGGCATGTTTGTAAACCTATGTGTTGTATGATATAGAATGTGTGAAAAGCTACTGAATGGTGCAAGCCGCTGCTTTAGCATGCTCAAGGCGATCTTGAGCGTCATGAAAAGAAACAACGTTAGCAACGGGTAATTCTTGGAGTATGACTCATTCAAGCTTGTGCCGCAGAGGCAGTCTCAACCTGCAGCACGTCCTAACCAGTCTCTTGCTTATTCAAAGACTTCTGTATGCTAATCCAGACAAACAGAGAGAAGGTGCAAAACACAATCCAAAAACACGGTAGGGAAAACAGGCAAAAGTCGTAATCAGGCAGACACAGCAATGAGGTACAAATCAGGATCCAAAATCAGAAAAACGGGTAAACAGGCAAAAGTCAGGACAGGCAGGTCAGAACAGGAAAAAGGCTTGTAGCGCAACTGGAAACAAAGTAACAGAGACGAACTCGCATGCGAACAAAGAAACACAAGGGATATAAATGCAACAGTAATGCTTAAGTGAAACAGGGAACAGGTGAACTAATGGGCAGGTGAAACAGATCAGTAGTTAGCAATGAATCAATTAAACAATCAAGCTGTAACAAGGGGACGGGACAAGGACATGCAGGAAACAATTAAGCACATAGACAGGGAAAACAAAATGAAACAGAACTAAGCCACCGGTTTACTGACAGTACCCCCGACCGCCACCAGGCGGTCCAACAGACCCCAGGATGCTGCTTATGAAAGTCACTGATGAGCATGGGGTCAAGAATGTCCCGGGCTGGGACCCAGCAGCGCTCCTCAGGGCCATAGCCCTCCCAATCCACGAGGTATTGAAGTCCACGACCCCGACGCCGCACGTCCAGCAGGCGGCGCACAGTGTACGCCTCAGTGCCATCTATTAGGCGTGGGGAGGAGGGGCTTTGGAGCGGGACACAGGGGGCTGCGGCGGACGGGCTTGATCCGGGACACATGGAATGTGGGGTGGATGCGGCGGAGGGAGCGGGGTAGCTGAAAGACGAACAGCTGCAGGACTGAGCACCTTGGCGATGGGGAAGGGACCAATGAACCGAGGAGTCAGCTTACGGGACTCCACCCTGAGGAAGGTCCCGGGTGGATAGCCAAACTCGTTGCCCTGCAGGTAACGGTGCTCGGGAACGGTGGCGGTCAGCTGCTCGCTTGATCCAGCGGGTGGCACGGAGCAGGGCAGCCCGAGCACGTCTCCAGGTCCTCCGGCAGCGCCGCACAAATGCCTCCGCTGACGGAACCCCCACCTCCTCCTCCTGAGAGGGAAAGAGAGGAGGCTGGTAGCCCAAGCAGCACTGGAAGGGAGACAGCCCGGTGGATGTGGAGGGAAGAGAGTTTATGGAATATTCCACCCACGGCAACTGCTGGCTCCAGGACCCTGGCTCCTGTGACGTGAGGCACCGCAGGACAGTCTCCATCTGCTGGTTGGCCCGCTCGGCCTGCCCATTGGACTGTGGGTGGAAACCTGAAGAGAGACTCACAGTAGCACCCAACAATTTACAAAATGCCTTCCAAAAGTGAGAGGTAAACTGGGGCCCCCTATCAGAAACCACATCAACAGGAAGACCATGTAAGCGAAACACATTAGAAATTAACAGTTCTGCAGTTTCCTTAGCCGATGGCAGTTTGGGGAGAGCCAGGAGATGGACCGCCTTGGAAAAGCGGTCCACCACAGTCAAAATAGTGGTGTTACCATCAGATGGAGGTAGGCCAGTGACAAAGTCCAGGGCGATGTGTGACCATGGTCTCCTGGGAACAGGCAGGGGGTGCAGCAGACCCACTGGAGGGCAGTGGAGGGCTTATTCTGGGCACAGACAGAGCAGGCAGATATATACTTATGGATGTCCTCCTCCATAGATGGCCACCAGAAGCGCTGAGCGAGAAGGGCCTTGGTACGGCGGACTCCAGGGTGACACGCGAGCCGAGAGGAATGCCCCCACTGCAGGACCTGGGCACGGACAGACTGCGGAACAAAGAGACGGTTAACAGGACAAGCACTGGGTGCAGCACCTACCCTCCGCGCTGAGCGAACCACCGCCTCAATGTCCCACAGAGCCGCCGACACCCAGCAGCGAGGGGGCAGGATGGTGTCGCCCTCAGCGGGCCCTTCTGTGGCTGCAGACTGTCTGGACAGGGCATCGGGCTTGCCGTTCTTGGAGCCAGGTCGGTAGGAGAGGACAAAGTTAAAGCGAGCGAAGAACAAGGACCATCGAGCTTGGCGGGGGGTTGAGGCGTTTGGCTGACCGCAGGTATTCCAGATTTTGTGGTCAGTCCAGACCAGGAACGGAACCTCCGAGCCCTCCAGCCAGTGTCTCCATTCCTCCAGAGCCAACTTGACAGCCAACAGCTCCCGGTCCCGATGTTGTAATTCCTTTCCGTGGGGGTCAGGCGGTGTGAGAAGAAGGCGCATGGGTGTAACTTGGCATCTGCAGGCGAGACTTGTGACAACACAGCTCCTACCCCCACATCCGAGGCATCCACCTCCACAACAAATTGCGCGGGGTCTGGCTGAACCAGAATGGGTGCTGTGGTGAAACGTACCTTGAGCTCCCGGAAGGCAGTATCAGCAGATGAGGTCCAGGTAAACCTCTTAGTGGTGGCAGTGAGAGCAGTGAGGGGAGCCGCCACCGAGCCGTAGTTCGAATGAATCGGCGATAGAAATTAGCAAAGCCCAGAAAGCGTTGGAGGTCTCTACGGGATCCAGGCTGGGGCCAGTCTACCACTGCCTGGACCTTCTTCTGGTCCATCTGGATGCCCCTGCTGAAATCACAAATCCCAGAAATGAAACAGATTGCTTATTAAACTCACATTTCTCGGCCTTCACAAAGAGCTGGTTCTCCAACAGCCTCTGAAGCACCTGGCGGACATGGTGGGTATGTTCTGTGTTGGATCGAGAGAAGATCAGGATATCATCCAGGTAGACATATGTGAACTGGCCAATCATGTCCCGGAGTATGTCATTAACCAGGGCCTGGAACACAGCTGGAGCATTGGTGAGTCCAAAAGGCATAACCAGATATTCATAATGTCCTGTGGGCGTGTTGAATGCCGTCTTCCACTCATCCCCCCCGAATACGGACCAGGTGATAGGCATTGCGGAGATCCAGCTTCGTGAAGACAGTTGCCCCCCTGCAGAGACTCAAAAGCAGTGGACATGAGTGGCAAGGGATAGCGGTTCTTAATGGTGATGGCATTGAGACCTCGGTAGTCGATGCACGGCCGCAGTCCGCCATCCTTCTTACCCACAAAGAAGAAGCCGGCCCCAGCAGGAGAGGAGGAAGGTCGGATGATGCCCGCTGCCAGTGACTCCTGAATGTATTTGTCCATGGCCCCCATCTCAGGACGGGAGAGAGAGAACAGGCGACCCCTGGGAGGCGTACCCGGCAGCAGGTCTATAGCACAGTCATAGGGGCGGTGAGGTGGCAGCGAGGTAGCACGGGACTTACTGAAGACCTCCTTCAGATCCAGGTACACGGGCGGCACAGCAGACAGGTCTGTAGACTCCTCCGGAGCAGCAGCAGGGCTGGCAGGAACCTGGGCGTCACGGAGACAGTGTGACAAGCAGAAGGAACTCCACTTCAGGATCCGGTTGCTGGTCCAGTCAATCCAGGGTTATGTTTGACGAGCCAGGGTGTCCTAGCACCACCGCTGCTTGAGGAGAGTGGATGAGGTAAAACACAATAGTCTCTCGATGGTTGCCAGAAAGGAGCAAACTCACCGGCGGTGTGACATGCGTGATGCGGACGAGAGAGCGGCTGTGATGGCTAGCGCCTCCAGGGGTTCCTGAAGAGGAAGGCTGGGCAGGTGGAGCTGGGAGGCAAACTCAGTGTCCATGAAGTTCCCATCTGCTCCTGAGTCCAGAAGAACGGTGACAACCTGGCGAACACCATCCACTAGGAGGGATGCAGTCAATAAAGAGCGGGCATTAGTGGATTGACAAAAGGGTTGCGCTCACCTGTACTCCCCCAGCTATGACGGAGCGTTGGCCCTTTAACGGACAGTTCACAACAAAGTGGCCAGGGTCCCGCAGTAAAGGCAGGCTTTGGATCTGATGCGGCGTTGTCGCTCAGCAGGAGTAAGATGAGTGCGGTTACTTGGCCTGAGCTCCGGGTGGTGTCAGAAGTGCTCCGAACTGCTTGGGACCTCTCCAGCCTCTCCCTGCGTCGCCAGGTCAGACGGTGGTCAATGCGGATGGCCATTTCTATCAAGGTATTGAAATCCTCAGGCAGGTCATGGGAGATGAGTTCATCCTTGATGTCATCAGCTAGGCCATGGAGGAAGGCATCATACTGGGCTTCTTGGTTCCAGCCGCTGGTGGTTGCCAGGGTACGGAAGTTGATGGCGTAATCTGAGACTGTACTGCTTCCCTGCTGACTCCGGAGCATCTCCTGGGCGGCCTCCCGTCCGTGGCGAGAGCGGTCAAACACCCTTCTCATCTCCTCCATGAACATGGCGACTGATTTGCAGAATGATGATTGGGCCTCCCACACCACTGTTCCCCACTCTCTTGCTCTGCCAGTGAGTAGGGTAATGATGTAGGCGATCTTGGCCTGGTCTGTGGGGAAGGTAGAGGGCTGGAGTTCAAACACCAAAGAGCATTGCAACAGAAAGGAGCGGCAGGCGCCCGACTCCCCAGCATAGGCCTCTGGAGGTGGTAGGAGGGGCTCTCTGGTTGGGACAGCAGCAAGACTCCGAGAAGTTGTCAATGGAGTGGCAGCAGTAGACTCTCCCCAGCTGGAACTGTTGAAGCTGGACTGACAGGTTGCTCATATTGTCAGCAAAGATATGAGAGTCTGTTTGACCGAGTCCAGTTGGGACTGGTGTTGCGCCAAAACTGCTCCTTGCTGGTCCAAAAGTGACCCGATCTGGCTGCTGTCTGCTGAATCCATGTCTGGAGTTCGTACTGTCAGGGTACAGTATGGATTCAGGCGCAGACAGAGTAAAATAAACCAATGTTTATTTCAGCCAAATGAAATGTCCAAAACGAGGTCAAGGCAAGCACGGGTCAAAACCAGGAGATCAAAAACAGCACCAAAACACAATCCAAAATCACGGTAGGAAAACAGGCAAAAGTCGTAATCAGGCAGACACAGCAATGAGGTACAAATCAGGATCCAAAATCAGAAAAACGGGTAAACAGGCAAAAGTCAGGACAGGCAGGTCAGAACAGGAAAAAGGCTTGTAGCGCAACTGGAAACAAAGTAACAGAGACGAACTCGACGAACAAAGAAACACAAGGGATATAAATGCAACAGTAACGAAGTGAAACAGGGAACAGGTGAACTAATGGGCAGGTGAAACAGATCAGTAGTTAGCAATGAATCAATTAAACAATCAAGCTGTAACAAGGGGACGGGACAAGGACATGCAGGAAACAATTAAGCACATAGACAGGGAAAACAAAATGAAACAGAACTAAGCCACCGGTTTACTGACAAGGTGATTACAAGGACCCAATTAGCGATAGTCATATTCATGCAATCAACACAAGCTGTTGCACTTTGGAGTCGTATGTATTTGGGGAGGGGGGGGGGGGGGTGCAAATGAATGGCATTTGCTTCATCCATTATATTTGATGACATAACCATACAAGCCTGAAAGGGAAGCTTTAATACTTTACTTTTCAAATGAATATACCAAATTAAAAGCGATGAATGTTCTGTTTGTCCTGGTTCCGGCTGCCGTTTTTCCTCAACTGTGTCAAAGTGGAGTTTGCTTTAAAACCCTCAATGTCATGATGTACTTTCAAAATAGTTTCATACCATAGATTTAGTAGGAAGAGATTTGATCTTGTCGTCTCTACTTGTACATATTTTAGTTTACTCTTTCTCTGAATAAATAACACTGAAATATTTATCCAGAGGAGAAAGAGCAAACTGAAATATGCATAAGTCGAGCTAATGGCAGGATTACTCCGCGCTTATTCATTTTTAATTCCTACTTGACAATCGGTGCAGAGTCGCGGCTGCACCCCGCAGATCCTGACGGGCGACGGCTCGACTTATCTCCTGTCAGCGCTGCATTCTCAGCCATTAGCTGCATTGGTGTCCCTGAGCTGTCTCGACCGTGTCACGCGAGAGAACGTTTTTTTTGGACAATAAAGGCTGAACTCTGCAGTAATGGCACCGTTAAAAATGAACTGATATCTGTTTGGAACAGGGTCGATGCGTGCGCATAGCAGCACACCATGAGCAGTCCCTGTTTATTCTTTTAAGGCCTGCTTGACTCATCCTGCCATTTTTAGCTGCGACCAGCAGCTCAATAGGTCGCTCTGTCGGTTGGTTGTTTGGTTGGTTGGTCGGTTTATCCACAAAAATGTCCCCACCCTGTGTGTGTGTGTGTGTGTGTGTGTGTGTGTGTGTGTGTGTTTTTCTGTCCATGCCAATTGGCTAAAAGGGGGCATGGCAGTGGGAGTGAGCTGGTCACAGCTATTGCGAGTTCACGCTTGTTCAGTGGTTTATCACACGCTGTAGTCTGTAAATGGTGTGCGATAGTGATTCACAAAGTCCAACAAACAAGTCAGTGAAAGCATGAGAATGGTCCTCAAAAGTAAAACTTCTGACATCCTTCTAAAACGATTTTTCATGTTCGGTGATTTCTCATCTCAATATATATAATATAGAACGTGTGCTTACCTTTCTGGTGTTGTAATTAGATTGTCTTTTTTAAGAATTCAATATACTGAATGAGAAAGGTAGACTTTTTTAAAAAAAAATGCCCAGGGCAATTTCAATAAAACACATTTAGTCTCTTTAAGGGAATATACAAATCACTCAAAAAGACTTCACATTGCATCACTGTTTTATTTGAGTGTGACATATTTTACTGGAGAAGAGTGAACATCATGTGCTTTGGAATGTATACTTTTAGAACAGTATATGCAGACTAAGGTCAGTTCTTAGACAAACAAAGGCTAGGATTGAATAACATCACAATGTCTGGATCACAAAGAAATGGCACTGTTCATTGTGTCATCGCCCACAGAGTCTGGCAATCATGAATATTTACTTTCCAGATTGTTCTTTTAGACAAAAAGGAACAACACTCTTATTCAATTGCAACTAAAAGTTAATGACATAAGTTGATTGAATAGAGGCCAAAGTGTGCTTGATTCAATCCAGCCCTTTCTCTCCTATATCCCATGGCTGAAACACAATCTAATCTGACTGAACAGAAGACATTTTCTGTTGCGAATGAGCCATAAGGAAAAGCTGGTCAGAAGGTCTGAAACAGAATGCCTAAATCCGCTGCACTTCAGGTAGCTAGCTTTAGAGATTTAAAAGGATCTAGGTACAGTGGATGCATTATTTAATACCCTGGTCTTGATCAAAAGAAGGGCGTTTCAAAGTGCTCCTCTACCTTTTTCTTAGTCAAGAACAGAGAAGCTGTACAATCAATTACCTTTTTATCTAAAAAAAACTGAACATTCAATATTAGCTTTTAGATATGGATTTTTTTTCAAACCAAATGACTGTTCAAAAAAGGTCAAATATAACAGCTTTGAATTCACTTGTGCACATGAATGACAATGAAGAATAGCTCAGGTGAGAGAGGTTCAGGCATTCATTTAACCCTGAAGCTTCCCTTAATGACATTTCCCATTTCTTAGACCTTGCACCGACTTTCCAACTTGTTTGACGGAATATTCCCCCACGTTAACACAGAGGTTTGCAATATTGTCATAAGCCAGCTTTGAATGTGCTAACGGTTTCAGGACTGACTTAGCACCCTGGAACCGTTAGCACAGTGTTCTACAATTAGAATCAGCCACAGTCTCCCAGGGTTTTATTTATTATTATTATTATTATTATTATTATTATTATTATTATTATTATTATTATTTTAGAAGCCCACTGTGAGGCTAATCTAACCTGCCGTTTTTATTGCAGGGTCTCCTGACCAGTGCCCTGCCATATCCAAAACCCTGACTGATAAAAGCAATAAAATACTGAACCCCCAGCCCCCCAAGACCTGCTCTTCCAGGCAAAGGTGCCCATGTTTTCTGAATAAAAGAGGACCACAAAAGTGGTCGCATGCTTATTCACAAAAGTGCAGTGAATAAGCACGCGAGGTGGTTCAGTGCAGTGGAACTAAATGGTCCATTTTCAAAACAAAAGCACTGTTCATAACAGAACTCTCTCTCTCTCTTTCTCTCTCTGTCTCTCTCTCTGTGCTTCTCCATTTCCCCCCTTCTTTCTTTCTCCCTCTCTCTGTACACTTTTGTTCATTCTCTTTCTCTTTAAATGCTGTGTGACCAACAGTTTCTTTGGCTGTATCTGCATCTCACCTGTGAATCAGACCCTCTGTCAGTCTCTGCTTTGTTTTCAGCCAAATTATAGCATGTTACATCACCAAACCTCACTATAGCACTACTACATGAACAACTTTGGCCTTGAACATCTTGTTTTTGACAACCTTTGACATTTTGTGACACTGTGTTTAATAATAGGTGTGAACCGCTTTGAACAGTCCACATCCAGAGCGTAAGGAATGGTGTTATAAGCAATATAAAATCAAACGTGAAATATTCATATGGGGTGATGAAAAATGTAAAAAAAGAAGAACCTCTTAGTGTAAATCTCCTCCTGCAATCTGTAGTCCAGAGCACATCTGTGTTTGCCACCTCATAAAACCCCACATGATTAATCACAGCTATTATGAAACTGGGATTTGGGAGATGCATTATGTTTTACACAGCACTTAACACCACTCAAGGAATCTACACACACACATGCACACACACACACACACACACACACACACACACACACACACACACACACACACACACACACACACACACACACACACACGCACATGCACATGCACATGTATGCATGGACACACACTGAGATGAACAAACACAGAAACAGTAGGGTGGTGGACCCCAGTCAAATAAAAAGAACCGTCTCTCCATGTCTGCCTACCTAATCATCCTTCACACCTGATTGGCTCCACAATCCCTTGCAACCCCTATCCAACCTGATTACACATCTTTGCAAATGATGACTTCATTTGTCACTTAATCTTCCCCATCGCATGAATTAATAATACTGCCATATAAAATATTTAAACTGCTATATAAAAAAGCCAATAAATGGATATTGTAATAGAAGTGAAAGTAAACACACTCACAGACAGCACACATTCACACATAGGTAAGGACCCTTTTAAAAAATGTGAAGAACAGAGCCATGTTTCCTGGAGAAGGTATTGATTGACATTGCCGGCATTGCTAAGTGGTGCTCTGAAAGGTCCTTGCTCTCTCTGCAGGTAGCTTAAAGAGGAGGTGTTCATTTGCTTTGTCTTTGCCCACTCTCCCTGCCAGATTACTCTCCACAGCTTGCAGAGACCCCGAACATGATGAACTTGGTGAATTATTTCCACCCTATCATTAGGGACGGACAAAAAAGGAGTGTTATCTAAATGTATTTCATGTGAATAATAACTTCTTTTTTTGTATTGTGTAAACCTATGTTCTACTTTCAAAACAACACTTTTCAAACTGCTACTTTTCAAAACTTTTATGTCTCAACCATTTTTATTATATTCCATAGTTGTGAACGTACGGTTATGATGAGAAGGTTTTCTTAGCGGTCTTTAAAACATTTTATAGTTATAAAAAAGTTCTGATAGCCATAGAAAAGTCGTAAATGCGTAACTCAAACTATATGCCATAAGATGTAGTATTTAATGCTATCATAAGAATGGCATATGGAATAGCCAGCAATATTTTAGGTTATGACCAATGTCATAACTCAAAATGGATGCTGTGCTCATTTAATTGCAACTGAATTAATAAAATACTATAATCACTTTATAAACTGCAATACAACTGTTATAACTTGTCAACATAGGTGTTATAACAATCTTATGTCAGCTCTATCAAGGGTTTACGATACAGTTCAGTTATTGTAAAACATCACCAACAAAAATTTCATGCAAACATACTTCAAAGGAAATCCAGACAACTGGACAAAATTACATGTTGGAAATGTTTAACTTTTCTAAGTTCTGGTGAGTAAAAATTGCCAGCTGGAAGTCCAGATGAAAGCCTGCGCCCAAATGGGCTTGTGACCATTCAATGGGAGAGGAAGGGAAACTGGTGGTTCAGAATGGTCCGAGCTTTGGTCCAGGCTGTCCATCATTTACTTGCATGCAGAAGTGAAAAAATTGCTCTGCCCTCCAAAGAAAAGCATCATGATTGAGTTCACACCAGGAGACCCATTTGACTAACGCTGGCTCTGGACCTATTTAGGTTCATAAAACCTCACTCTGTGAGGTCTGAGCTGCAGCTCTCAATGTGTATTGAATGCTACTGGAGCTCATTTGAAAGGTTTGATCTCGGTCTCTCTCTGACCCTCCTGTCACACTTTCATCCTTCTGCAGTTGTTGGAGAAATGAGCTCTATGATAAAGGTCATGCAAACGGCTGCAAGTGAAATCTACTTTAAAAAGTTATTCTAACCGGCGAATTTCATTTGTACCCTTGGACTTCTTTACTCTGACCGACCGTTTCGTCCTCCCGCTGTTAATAAATTCTCGCCATTTTTAACTTCTCCCAGCGCAGCATTGCACATTTAGGTGTTAAATTCCAAAAAGGAAATTGCACGTGTTTGAATTCCTGAAAGATCTATACACTTCAACTGTCCAGAACATTTTTATTTCACATTCAAGGAAACTTTCTGGTGGAAGGACACAGCATTCTATGTGGTGTTTCAAGAGTCAGTACACTTCAGTTTTTTTTTTGTTTTGGGTCATAAAAGATTATGTAATGTAAAGAAAAAGGTCAAAAGCTAATCTTCTTCCAGTTAGTTAAAGGCTTACTCAAGCCAAATGTTCCTACTGATTTCACCCAAGAAATATTCATAAAACTGAAGCAGGGAGGTAGGAAAACAGTGCTTTGCTAAAACATTTAGACATTGATTTACTCAGTAACTTCAGAATATCTATGGCACATCCACAATATATACAAGAATTCTCATCACAGCATGTGGAAAATCGTTTTAGGAGGAATTCAGAAAACGCTGTTGTCCATTTACTAACTACTTCTCCAGGCTGTGGGAGGGAACCAGGAGACTGACAGCAGTACAATGGGAGGAGCTGAGGAGCTTGCTCCTCCCTCCACATCTCCAGGTGTCACAACTTATAATTCATTGTTCATCACAATTTCACTTACAATTGAAAATCTCATTGTGATCCTATTCATTAAGTAAATAAAGCAGCACTACCTCTAACTAGCTCCATAAACTCTTACGTCACAGCTCTCTGCTGGCTTTAGGCGCTTTGATCTTTTTTACTTCAAGTAAAATCAGAGATTAGGTTTACCATAGTGGGCCTTTTGACAATTATTGACACTGATCCGTGTCTCAGTGTCAATTTCTCAACCATGCTTGATAAAAAATCCTTTTCCCCCCAGTGCCATTTATGAGTCTCTAGTACTGCTTGTCAACCAGGTTATTATATTTAAATTATTTTACCACGACATGGGGCATCAGCTGCAGGCTTTGATTAGACTGTTATGCGAATGCAGGTTGCGGTACTGGCAGCTCAAAGGTACTGCTCGTTCTGCAGAACATTGAACTGCACTAGATCCGAAGCCAGAGCTGAACTCGCCCAAAAAGAAAGCAGGAACAATGGTCCGTAAATTCCAGCCGAAGACCGTCTGTGATCCCTTATCTCCCGCGAACACACGCGCGTTAAGCCCAGGAGAGTGCCGTTTTTTTTTTTTTTTTTTTTTGGGGGGGGGGCTATGAGGTGGCGGGTGTGGAGGAAGCGGTAGTGGTGGGAGGGCGGGGGGTAATGGGGGGTTGAAATGAACACACACGGTCCAAAAAAAAATAAACAAAAGACCTAACAAAAAACAATGTAAAGCAGTAGAGTTGCCATTATGGAACCCAGAGGAGTTAGCATGACAACGCTGGAAGCTGGCTCCGACCGGCGGCTTCCACGATAAACGCCGTTTCCCACTTCCAGATGGAGGGATTTTAAGGATGAAAGAGCTGTGCATCTGGAAGGGGAGACACTGTCCCTGGCAGAGCCCGCTCGGGGGGATAATGTTTCAGGAGCACAGCGTGATGGGGGAGGAGAGGGGAGAGAGGTGGGATGGGTAAGGGGGTAGAGTTCTAAAACATGCCCAAATTATGGTCTCAACCTGTGCCCAAGTTTAGGTCCCCTGTCCCTCTCTGCTGTGCCCAAGTTTGGGTCCCCTGTCCCTCTCTGCTGTGCCCAAGTTTAGTTCCCCTGTCCCTCTCTGCTGTGCCCAAGTTTGTGTCCCCTGTCCCTCTCTGCTGTGCCCAAGTTTAGGTCCCCTGTCCCTCTCTGCTGTGCCTAAGTTTAGGTCCCCTGTCCCTCTCTGCTGTGCCCAAGTTTGGGTCCCCTGTCCCTCTCTGCTGTGCCCAAGTTTAGGTCCCCTGTCCCTCTCTGCTGTGCCCAAGTTTAGGTCCCCTGTCCCTCTCTGCTGTGTGATCACCAGTGGTCACATGACAGAAAGCGAAGGTCATAATCAACGGATATGAGCTATATTGGAGTCAATAAGTGCATCAAGTATCTTGAATGGCATTTGACATTCACTTAATAAAAAAAAAACTTTACAACATAATTTTCTTTGAAAATGTTACATTTTATTGGAGACAGGCAAGCATGTCTTTTTGAATGTGTTCTATTTGTTATGAAATACAATTTCATTATGGAGAATACGTGTGTTTGGTTGAATCTCACCATGTATTCTGTGTCAGGTCCTCAGAGAGGCCTACTGGATTGAATCCATGCTCCAAACCATGCTCTGTCCTCCATGGAAAATGGAGGACAGAGTCAAATTAGGGCTAAAGGCACCTAGCTAGTTCCCTGCATTCATGTACACAATCCACAGAACATATGCCTTTAACTTTGATCTAGAAATTAAAGCTCGTGTTTTTACCATAAACACAGTTTGGTCATTTAGCAAATTGGTAAACTTAAGTCAAGAATCAGTGTTTGTGGAGAGGATGCTTGTGTAACTCAGGACAAGTGTACTGAATGGACGTAATTTGATTTTTAATCCATGTGTTGAGTTTTTTTTTATTCAAAGCAGAACTACAGGAAGAGAAATGATAATCACAATCACATTTTTACCCACATTTTTATAGGTTTTGGAATGTTAAAATTGTGTTTGACATTTCTGAATTTCTGAGATTGTTTGATATTTAAACAAGGAATAGTTAAATCCTGTAATTTTCTTTTCTTTTCTTTTTACACATGTCAACAGGTCTAATGATCTGTCAATAAATGACATTCTGTCTTTGTCTGAAACTCCCAGGTCCCCCAGGAAACGGAGCATTTGATATTTGACATTTGCTTGGGATTTCGCCTTGCCGTCTGGCTCAAAATAGCCCCCCGAGCCAACGTGTCGCCAGCAGTTGAGTGCCTGTAGCCCGTGCTGGAGGGGAGAGAGATAGAGAGAAGTGCGTCTGGGATATAGTCTGGCAGCTTTATTGTCTCCGGGAGGTGGAGCTGAGGGATGCTGGTGGATTGAAGCTCGAAACAGGATTCGACAGCGTGCAAAAGGGAAGGATCTGCACAACAACATGAGAAGAGGAAAAAAACAAAAGGCTTAGGTTTCACAGCTTGCATGCCATTTTCTGGAGAAAGCGAAAAAAAATGATCCTGCGACAAACAAACAAACAGGAGTTGTTTTTTTTTTTTTCCCGCGCTGCTCATTGCCATTGCATTAATCAAGGCATGATTTGGTTCCGATCGGGTTCCATTTGGTCTGCTGCGGGGGTTTCGTGCTCAAATCCTGGAACGCCACCCAGCCTGGGAGTTTTTGGTTTCCTGCCAATCAGCAGGCAGTGGTAGCTGTTGCACTGGACACTTAACTTAAGCTCTTAAGTGCTGAAGCAAACCAAAAACCCCAGTGGGCACAGGAGTCCGACAGCACCCTTCAACTACTGCATCTGCATCAATTACTGTCAGTTACCTACACACTGTAAAATGCTCTGAGTTCATTTAACTCTTGACAGTTTACATGAGTCCGGTACAGATTGTACATACTGTCTGAGAGTTATTTTAGTTCTGCACATTTGACTATGCAGAGATAACATCTGGCAGCTCGTTTTTGCAGCATTGTGCTAACGTTCCTCAAATGCTACATGCCCAAATGTGAGATTCACACACATGCATACACACACTAATACATGCACATTTGAACATACACTCATAGTCACTCCCACATTCAGTCATACACACACTGTGTCACTCAAAATCCCACATATACACTCAGGCCCATACATACACTCACAGTCTCTCTCTCTCTCTCTCTCTCTCTCTCTCTCTCTCTCTCTCTCTCTCTCTCTCTCTCTCTCTCTCTCTCACACACACACACACACACACACACACTCTCCATATCTCTCACTCTCACTCAAACATACACATCCACACTTACACATGTCCATTGACACATTCACCTTCTCAAACATACACACTCACATACTCTCACACATACACATGTACACACAGACACAGACACATTCAGACAGACAGACAGACACACACACACACACACACTCACCCTCACAAGCGCACATAACCACATTCACCTGTCAGTCAGAGGGATGTGGGGATCTGTCTTTGTGACACTCCAGATAAGCCCTTTCTCGAGTTAAGTGGTTCCAAAGGGACATGTACTCTTTGTACAGGGCCCTGTCCGCTGCGTCTCCCCAGCTGTGGAATATCTCTTATAGCTTTACTGCCGCACTTTCTGCTGTTTTCTGTATTGTTGAAGATCAGTTCTCCTCTGGACAGAATTGCTTGTTGCTTTCAAAGTTCACCCATCAGCTTCAACCTGATATGTAATGCTTCTGGTTTTTTATTTTATTGGTTTTTTTTTGCTGTTTCTGTCTTTGTACTCTGTGATTTTCTTGACTTTTAAAGATAAAAACATAGTTTTTAAATGATCTTCGTTAGAATAATTTAGGTGTTTTTCATATTTTTACACTTTTTTGGGTAGATACATGTGATTAGGTTTCTACCAGAAGCAAAACTAAAAGATTTATATGTCTGTGTGTTTGTGTGTGTGTGTGTGTGTGTGCGTGTGCACATGCGTGTGCGTGTGTGTGTTTTGCAGTAGTGTCACAATCTCAGAACAAAGTTTTGCCGGGGATCATTGTCTCTCACATGCAGTACAGAGGAACACACGGTCTGCAGGGATCACTGACTGCAGCTGCAATAATGTGTTCAGGGGAAGAAAGTCTTCAATCAGATTTCTCTTCTTTGGCATTCACTTGAGGGAATTTGTCGTCAAGCAAAAGATTATTTCTGGAAGATTCAATTTGAGATACTGCCTTTCGGTCTGAACTCTGCCCCTTACAAATCACAAAGAAGGAACGCTTTGGCCTTTGAAGTGAAACATATGCAAAATATTCATGTTTGAGAGTCAGCAATAGGGTCATTCAGGTGTGTATTTTGTGGTTTATGCTCCTGATAACACAAAGGTGAGGTGACATTTTCAGTATCTTGGTTTTCTGATCCAGCGACTCAATGGACAGTGGGCCTGGAAAAGCCATTTATTTTCAGCAGTGAAGAGCGATTGATTTTTTGATTTTAACAATTTTTTTTTTTTTTTAAATGGGCAACATTTTCTCTCCTGCCAGGGGTGCCATATCTTATTGGAGATGTGTCGATATGGGTGCAGGGTTTTATTTTATTTTATTTTCAGATTGATTTAATGGGGACAGAAACTTATAATCAAAGGTGCAGCATACCACAACCTTTATTTTCAGATGCTTGTCCCTAGGTGGGATTTTCAAACAAAAATATGTCAAACACGATATTCATGGAATCCAAGTGGTTTTGTTCTGGCCTTGCACTGACATGCCTGACTAATCATGAGTCATGACATCACTGTCTATTGTGCTGTGGGCCAATGAGAATGCCTGTCTGCCAGCTGGCCTCCCTGGGGGAGGGGGAACAGTAATTGATTTGTTTGAAGTGATGTCACAATGGTGCCAATCTGGTAGAATGGATCCTGCTTTTGCCTGCTTCCTGACCAAAAGCCCATAATCATCTGTATCCACAGGTGTAATATGGGTGGAGATGGGTGATAAGCTTCACCCCTCCTCCCAGCATAATCAAACCATAAACAACAGCAAAATAACAGTATTAAATGTGTTATGTACAAACATAGTGTGCCCCCCTACCCCGCCTCCGAACACATGAAAGTTACATCCTTGACCGAATCGGGTTTTAAGCACTGCGATATGACAAAACTCTGCCCCTACATTGGTTGTTCTCAGATAAGGCTGGACTCCACAGCCTATCGCACTGGGAAAGTGAAATCAGTAAAGTCGCTGCCAAAACTCACTGACTCATTTTCAGGCTTCAAAGCCAAAAAAAAAAAAAAAGCAAGCTCTTGGCAGAGCGGGGTGAAACTGCTCCTCCTGACTAATTGAGGACCATCCCGGGGTAATTAAGGGCTGGATTTGTTAGCGCTGACTGGGCTCCAAGGCTGGTGATAAATCAGTTTGATTTTTTTTTTTTTAATCTGGGCTGGATCTTGGCCAAGGGCAGAAGCAGGCAAAAGCAGGATCCATTCTACCAGATTGGCACGACGACAGCACCATTGTGACATCACTTCAAACAAATCAATTACTGTTCCCCCTCCCCCTGGGAGGCCAGCTGGCAGACAGGCATTCTCATTGGCCCACAGCATAACAGACAGTGATGTCATGACTCATGCCCATTCAATCTGAGAGGGCATGTAACCCTTTCAGTTTTTTTCTGGCAAAACCATTTGTTTGTACAGAGAGAAAGCTGAACAAATTAACAAATTATTAGTTGAATTCATTTATTTGGAGGTTTTTTGGTGGGTGATTGTCAAGAGATACACACACACAGGGCAGTCATGAAGTTTACTTATATTGGGGAGCTCTTCAGATGAGAGGAGACAATGCATTATTTCTCCTAATATGTGCTGAATAATGATCATGGATGTAATATGTGCTGAACAATGATCAAAAAGGGGAGAATCTCAAAAATGACAACACACACATGGGTTTCTCAATTCTCATAACTGGCTCCAGTGCTGTGCATTGGTTCAGACTGTGAAAAAAACCCTGCTGGGCTGTCTTTATTTTTCTTGCATTTAATTCCTTTTCATCACGCTTTTGTCAGATCCACTGTATAAATAACATTACATTACATTACGTTACATTACATTATAGGCGTTTTGCAGACACTCTTATCCAGAGTGACGGACAACTCGAAGTGCTTTAAGCCGGGAGGAGAGAGCTAAAGTACTGGAGTGGGATAAAAGTCCCAAGTGCCAGAAGGGATAACGTAAGCATAGACTATAACCCTGTGAATGACCTGGGTTAAAAGTCTCAGGAGCCAGAAGGGACAGCACAGACTAAACCCTGTGGATGACCTGTTGAAGAAACAACAAAACAAACAGCATTAGCAGCAACAAGCATAAAAGAGCAGAATGAGGTTGCTGCAAGCTGGACTATGGCTACCTGGAGGAGCTAGGGAGGGACGGAGAGAGGTGCGTCCAGAAGAGGTGAGTCTTCAGCCTGCGCTTGGAGGTCGACAGGCTATCATTACAATAGGTTTGTGAATGGCAGCCTTACCACAGATATCAGATTTGCAGAGAGACATTTGCCTTTTCCTGTCAGCTTCAGCTTGCACGCTCTGTTTCTCTGTTTCTCTCTTGCACTGCAGATCTGTCTTGTCTGACGTATGATGATTTCTGACACCGCTCCCCTGGACACGGAGAATAATTTAGCAGTTTCTGTGGCTGACGCACCAGCAATTTAGGTGCTAACCACCTGACCTGCTCCAAAAATCTGTCAGATCTCTCATCTTTCTTTTGAAGGTCTTGATTTTAAAACGTACTTTAGTGCACAAAAATATTGGTAATTATCAATATCACATCAATATGAAGCAAAGAGTCACTTTGACTGTAATTTAATGATTTTATTTAGTGATTAGATCCTTCAAAATAAGTTAGTGTTCCATGATGTTTTGTCTACCTTCATCCTCTCTTACATCAGCATTTGGAAAAACACACACTCTCATACACACACATGTACGCACACACTCTCATACACACACATGCACGCACACACTCTCATACACACACATGCGCGCACATACTCTCATTCACACACATGCACACACACACCACAGCTCAGTGCAGAATGTATACTGCAATTGTAAGCTTTTTAAAGAAAGGACCTTCTCCATCCATTGTTACAGCTGTTTGGCTTGAACTGAACATGGTGGTGGTGGGGGGGACGGGGACGGGGGGACGGGATGCGTTTCTGCTATCAGGACTACCCACTGAATGAACGAAAGTGAAACAGTTGTCAACCCGCATTGCGCATTTAATTGAATTTGGCTGAGAACAAAGCAATGCATTTAACACAAACACGGTAACAGATGGAGGCAGGATAGTGCTTACACAGTAATTAAAACATTGGAATGAGCGCTGTTTTTTAAATAAGCCCTCTCTATAAATGCTGCGGTTTTTTCCACGAGCGCAATTAAGCCTCACGGCGCAGTCGAACCGAATGCTCGAACATTTGGAGCGTTCTCCGGTTTCTCCTTCATTAACGCTGATGAAGATGTTGCCAGAATACCCGACAAATAAAACATAATTAAATATGTAACAATGTAATAAGTAATAATTACCAAGCACTGTGCAGAAAAAAAACTCACAGTAATGGCTTTAGTATGCAAGAATTCACAGTTACATAACAATGGCACTTCTACTCAGATATTCTATTTGAATCACAGTAGCATGAAGCTTATGTTCTGACCTGAGAGAGGTGGGTAATTAATAGCTTTCAATTCACTACATGTCATTACAAGGTGTGTGATTAGAATAGGACATCAGTATAACATGTTCCCTTTAAACTCCATTCAGACAAAAGGGATGATGAACACTTCTACGTCCAACTTTTGGGACACTTTGAGTGGTTCTATATGTCAAAATACATATATATTTCATTCGGTGAGCATTATCATTATTTTTTCATCCTTGGCTTCACTGGTGGGAATATCGACATTGTTGCCTATAAGTCGCAGTGTTGGTTAGGAAACTGGGGTTCTAACAAGGCTGCAGGTTTGATTCACAGGTAGGGTGCTGCTGTTGTACCATTGAGCCAGCAGCTAAATGTAATGGTGGAGCTGAATGCTGGTCTCCAGGTTTTGATTATTTTTATACGTGCATTTTTGTCATTTAGCAGATGCTTTTGAGTTCAAGGATAAGTGCAACAGCGTCAGTTCTGTGAATCGCAAAATAACACATCTAGCAATGCAATAGATGCAGATATAAAGATGTATTGTTTGATATATATATATGTATATATTTGGTATACATATATTTTCCATACAGGTTTTCTTTCAATGCTTCAAAGTAGACATATTCTAGAAAGGAATCAATACAAGAACAGCCAAATAAATGCAAAAGAAATATGAAATATTCCTTTTAAAATAGCACTTTTATGGGTGACTGAGCGATTCTGGTCCTCTGATGGTCAGCTCCACCTGTGTATCGAGAAAGCTGTGGGGACTCTGAACAGCAAACAATATTTGGCCATAGTTCAAAGTTCAGAGTTCATAGTTCATAGTTCAACGTAAATCAAAGTTCCCCTCCAAGCCAGCATTGTACTCTATTCAGAAGTCTGCTGCAAATAAACTGCAGGTTCAACAGGTTAATTCCCTTTAGTCAAGACATGGCAGTTGCATTGCCCCTGACCCTGCAACCTCTATTGCTTGTCAGGCCACACAAAAACCATTCAAGTGAGTAGTTCGCCAGCCCTGTGAGCCAATATGAATAAATGCCAGTCTGTTAACTTTAATTTTACCCCACCACTTCAAAGCTTTTGAGTGTCAGAACCTGGGATGGACATAAGCTTCATCAGCAAAAAATAAGGTCCCCTCCCTCCATAAATTTTATGAGACGTCCAGTGACACTTTGCTTGATCTATACGTCATTAGAGGCCTTCATAACTTGTCATAAGTACAAGACATAACACCTGTATTAACCTGTAATGACAGATTAAATATTACATCTTTATTTATAAAATAAATAAATACATGAACAACGACTCCAATGAGCAGCCATTAAGCGGCCATTTTTTATGCCGCTTATTAATGAAAATATGCAGATGCAGATCAGACTAAAATGGATGCACAGCATTATTGTCTTCATATGGATCAATGGACAGTGCTATATAAGTTAAAAAAACTGCAGTATAGAGTGGAGTGCCCCTTTAAGTGCAAGACTTTTTTGCAGGGGGGTTGCAGGGACAATTCAATAGGATTTCTGGAACAGAAATAGATTTTTTTTTTCTTCTTCCCCGCGCAGGAAGCATAACCTAGTCCATGAATACTGAGTGAGATGCATTTGAATGCAAGCAGACGGGTGCTGTACATCTTCTTTTTCATAATGGGTGCTCTTTGCGGTCGTCATGGGACACCACTGTGATGGGGGCGGGGGGATGCTGTTTTGACAGCTTGCAAAAAAATGTCTTTTCAGTTTTGTGTCTGACTATCCATAGACGAGATGAGGCTGTTTAAAAATGAGTCAGTCGACACTCAAAGGTCTGTCTGTTGAATTGAATTTCTGAATGACACAGGAATGAAACCTACCTACAGATACGAAGCTGAAAAAAAATAACATGAAAAGATTTTTTTTCCCTCTGAGTCAGGCGTCAGGAATTTACATTTGCTTTCGTCATCGTACCAAAAGTGAGTGAGACAAAGCAAGAAATCGATCTGGCGTGAGCGACCATACGCCGGCGAAACAACAGACTCTGCAAGGTTTTGTTGAAATTCCTTTTTGATAATTGAAATCCAGCTGACTTAAACGAAAAAAAAACAGCCCACCATTTTTTTCATTCTATATGTTTTACTTTTCCCTCCAGTGTCGATGTACAAATCCAGGTATATGAAATAGATCTTGGCAAATAAAATGTTCCCTCCCTCATTTTCTATTATCATGCAACAAACTAATCGCATCTTTTCCACTGTCAGACCGCTGCCTGTTCATTGTCAACTGGATTCATCCCCCTTGAGTGAGGACAGAATGAAAGAAAGAAAAATAAAAAATTGTTTAGTTGACCATCAGAGGCCTACAAGGAGGAACAGTGTAAATGAGGGGTCTCTATCCCAGTCCCTTCCCTATGGAGAGATGGATCTTCAGCCAGAGACTTCCTTTACCATCAAGCTTTAAAGCACGATCGTGGAGAGAGAGGCACTATTGTGCTGTTCTCTGCACAGAACTGGTCACAGTTGGGTTATCTGTCTAACGGGACGGATGAGCAAATATTAAGAAAGGGATGGGGACTCTTTGAGTGTAGCCATAGGGCCCTGGGAGGGCAAATGTGTTTCCCTGCGTTTTTTTCACAGCGCACAAGCGCACAAGCTGAGCTTTTTGACCACTGGAGCGCTGCCTCAACAGGGGGGAGGAGAAAAACAGGGGGAGGAGAGGAGCAAGGACAGGTGCAGGGGAAGGAGACAGGTGTACACAGCAGCAACAGACCTAATTCATGCTTTCAGTAAGCAACTGACAGCATACCGCAAGTCCTGCGGCCCTTCGGGACCGGAGTTTTAGACACTGCTCTAGTTTCTTGCGGACTGTTCCAAGTCTCGTGTCCGATTAATGGTAAATATGTTTAGAGCATTAGAAAATCAAAACTGACCGTGATGCACATGCGCACAATTGAAGCTGAAATATGTTGTATATAATTCCTCAGTGGAAAATCAGACTTGGGGTGTATTCCCTATTTGGCTTGATTTGTCTGACAGTGCTGGAGGCTCAAGACAGTGAATGATTAAATAAATTATCAGCTGACCAGCCTAGATATACGTCACCATATTTCCCATGGCTTAAAAGTTAGCTTTTACCTTTCTGTATTTGTACAAAATTGGTGTTTTTTCAGAATGTTTCATCATTTTGGGGAATCAGAAAAAGTAAAAGCAAAATATATTTTTTTCATTAACGTCAGAAGCACATAACCTCAAGCTCAGCTTTGAAAAGAGAAGAATGTTCTGCTAAAGATGGAAACGCTAAGCCTCTATTTTTAGAGCCCCAGAAATCATCCACAACGTTCTGTGTGTCACAAAATCCAGCTGGCTTTTTGTTTTCAGAAAGCGATTCAATCCATCAAGTGTCTGACAGCCCAAATTGTTTGTCTTCGTTCGGCAATCTTGGCACTCAGTGCAATTAACGTATCTGACACGGCTGCCTCACGATTCAGTTCAGCCGCTCTTTCAGCCAAATTATTCCATATCAGTTCCTCCATAGCCGGTTGGCCAATCAAAAATGCTGAAAAGAACTGTTGCATCATGGGATTACTTTTATACTGAGTGGCAGTTATCAACATCATAGTTGACTCGATCAACACTATGTTGCCATAGCAATTATTTTAAATGGCTGGAATGTGTCTTGACCAATAGCATGGGACTGCAGTGAACTACATCATCATTACCTGTTTTTTTCTGGCTAATGCAACCCCTTATTTGGGTCCTGCAGAAAGGGTAATATCTGTATCTGCATTCTTTAACCACAAAATTATCTGAATCTGTATTGGTACAGAAATCGGAAGTGGGTGTGGTCTTAACAGGATGTAATTATAATGTTAATTATAATTAAAGGTATTTCTGTTTCTGGTGGCAACTGTCAGTCTTTTAGAGCCTTAATGTGTCCTTTAAATTGCACCCCTGTTTCCTTTAAAGAATGCAAATAGATGTAATTGTATTGAAGACCTCTTTTCAATCAATTGACTTCATTCAAATTCAATTTCAATTTACCGACATTGTAGGAGACTGAATACCTTCTACTATTGCTGCTGCTAAAATAGTTAAAGCACTAACATTACTATTGTTTTCTCCATGGATCATTCAGTACACTAGTGTTTTGCTCCTTAGTAACAGTAGTTTAATTACACAATATGTCTCAAGAGTAGGCTGCTGGCATAAAGGGGTTTTGATTGCTTGTATCTGACTGACATCAAGACAGTGTGTTTATTCTGTACAACAAAACAAAATAACATTGGCTACTACATGGCTACATTAGCGCAGACACAAGTTAGATAGCTGTTTATGGTGCAGAAATGTAGTCCTTGGTATTCAGTTGACTAGCTGTCAGGTTATATTTCTTCCTCCTTGACCTTTAAAGCACTAAATGTATTACCGAAATCTTGAATTACTGTTAGCTTTTATGGTTCATTATTCGTGCATTTCCGAATATGGTGTTCGGCTTCGGTCACAACCTTACTCCTGATACCGTCTACATACTGCGCGTTTCCTTCCTGTAGCCTCAGAAGGAAGACTTAAACGTCAAACTTTTGAAACCCTCAGACACTGAGCGACACAGTTTCCCAATGGAGTCCTTAGTTTTGACAAAGCGCTCACTGCCAGTGTCAATCATAATAACAATTAGCATAATATTCCACCGCAGGATTTCCTAAGGCCGTTAAACGCAGGTATTATGTGACTCATTGGTCCGTGCAATCTGTTTTGTTTAGGAGCGGTGGATTGGAAACGAGTTGCAAACGGTGACTGAAAATGTTTTTTTTTTTTTCCGACTCTGTTAATGTCACGGGCTGCATGTGGCTGTCACGTTTCATAAAGGATGAATTCCCTCGTGGACTCAGCTCATTTTGAGTCTGACTTCTTCACGTTTTAAGCACTTAGAGACTCCAGAGTGGAACTGAAAGGTGCCATTTTGAAATATATCTATCTCTATCACTATTATCATTATTATTATTAGTAGTAGTAGTAGTAATAGTATAAGTAATGATTATAGTGGTAGTAACAATTTTATTTACATTGTTTACATGGTTATTAATGCTTTATAAAGTTGCACTGACATTTCTTGAGTCCCTTTCAGTTGTACTCTCCCATCTCTCCTACCTTTCGTGGAGTTTTGACCTCCTCAGCACCTGCTGTCAGTATGTTTGTAAGGAGGTCTCCATGGTGCCTGTGTCTTACAGCACTTCAGCATGCAAAGAAATGTAATGATGGGATAAACACCAGCAAGCGTGTTATTTACAAAGGCCAACAAATAATCTGCTAATATGAGGAAAACCAGATCTGCACATGCTAAAGCTCTTCAGGACCCGAGTTTCAGATTCATGATATAAAGTTTCATCCATTTATTTTTTATTTTTCTGGTATTTTCTAGTGATGATAAAAATGATAATGGTGATTTGGAACATTTTACTCTGTGACCCCGATGTGTGACAGCCAGAGGCACAAATAACCCCTGTATGATAGTAAATATGCTCTAGGGCACATTAATTATATATCATTAATCATAATTTTCATTAAGATTTGATTTCCCTGTGCAGTCAGTTCTCCGACCAGTTTACTTGCCTGAGGAAAAGCGTCGGTCACTGCTTCCTGTTTATCATTGTATCTATTTATGTTGTTCTTTGTGCTATTCTGTGCCCTTTACATCCAACGCTTTAGTTAGGTATCAGAACTTATTAAGAAATCAATTCTTCTCTTTCTGTACTCTGTTCCTGCACTGTTGTCCTATTACAGTTTGATGGTCACTAAATATATACAGTATCTTAACATTTTACTCAAATAATTGGAACAACAAATTTGTTAAACAAACTACTTCTAGATCTTTAAACTGCCAAACTTGGGGCATATGTCTGTTATTCCTTGTTGCTTTGTATTATCATGATACTCCAGAGCTCTTGTATGTCTTCTGTTTCCCTGTTTGAGCCATACTGTGGACCAGAACAAAAGACTCATTTTTCAGTAATGAGTGCGTTGTTCACATAGCTGCTTCACTCACTCATGCACAGAATACATTTACACATGCATCCACTCCTACACACACACACACACACACACACACACACATTTAAATTCTTTATTTATGTCCACCGTTTATGAAACCATACAAAACGGCATAGACTCATAGATGCAGATGTAGAGACTTGCAAATATGGTTTGTTTAGTATAATGCTGGTGATTTACATATATATAAGTATCCATCATACTCTGATGCAAGCAAAAGGCAGCGACTTCTTCATATACATCAACTGTCAACAGAATGTACAATATTTATTATGTGTACTCAAGTGTACACACACGCTCATACATACACACTCAAAGAAAGTCTCGCACACCCACGCAGACGCCTTTTCTTAACCTCGCTGACACACAAAAACACTCACGCACACACAAGCTCGTGCACATAACAGACACCCATACATTTTACATGAGTGTTTTTGTTGCACTGAACGCATTTGTTCTCATGGATCTCTGTGATCAATAGCCCAATTAGTGCAGCCCTGTCACAGAAACATAATCTAGTGCCCTTATTAATTATTTAAACAGAGGGGAGAGAGTCGTTTTTTTTTTAAACTTTTCCATTGGTTACAATGTTCTTGAGAGCGGTTGGCAGCCAGAAAGTGATCGATGAACTGATCGATACTCCTACAAGGCTTTCTGCATAGACTGGGGGAATAGGTCTTGAAGAACACGTTTTGATGTGAAAGACGCCTCTCGCACACTCCTGACTCCTTCGCACAGTACATTGCTTGCATTTTGAGATTCCCACAGAAGACAGATAATTCCCATTTAAAACTCCACTGATTTTCACGTCTCGGCTATACCTGGAAAATTTTAGCAGAGGCACAGATGCTAATTAAATAGACAAACCATTTCAAGCACAGGGTTAGCGGGGCTGTTGATTTCACAGCTGGTGTATGCAAGTGAACAGTTCGAGTTTGCATAACAGCCTTCGTTTTCATTTATTTAAATTCACCCTTTTCGATTTTTGTTATTAAGAACCAAACATATGTCTTTTTTTTTCTTCCGTACAGCAAAAACAAAAAAAAACAAAGACAAATTTAATGAGGAATTTATCCACAAAGCATCCAATTAGTGGAGCAGTGAACTGGGTTATGCCGCTTTCCCATAATGCAACAGTGAGCGTTGGAGTTTGGTGGAACCATTTCACATACCGTGACCCAACGAGCAGCACATTTAGATATTAAGGCAAACAGCACCTGAAGGAAACCAGCCAGAATCTTAATTAAACACTTGCTCTTCCAGAAAAACAACATCTGTTTTTCCATATATCTGTGTAAACATTATGGACCAGAGCCATGAACATATTGCCATCTTTTGTGAGTTTTACTTTATAAAATTTCATGTTGATGCAGGTCCTCTGTACATACATTTTCATTGAGCCATTTTGCAGGTTTCTTATGCACAACAACTGCAAAAGTACAGCAATTTTCAAACATGCAAAAAAAGTGTATAGATGACATTGACTTATTCGTGTCAAACCTGGTTGTATGATCCTTACATCACTAAAAGATAACGCTATGGGAGGTGCCATAGGCAGCTTGGGTATGCAGTGTTTTGACGTGTAAACAGCTTTGCGAGTGGATAGAGTTAAATGCAGCATTAGTCTGAGTATTTTAGTCTGAATAAGCACTCAGGGCTCAGGGACTGGTACGGTTTCAGCAGTGAAGATTTCAGACTGAGGCTATTGTTACATGTATATTTATATTATGTGTACATTCTCTTGATTTCCATAACATTGCTCTGGATGAGAGTACCTTGAAGTGTATTACTTTCAAACTGTTTTGCTTATTCCAATATAATGACATGAATTATGGTATGATGTTATTTTTTTTTTCCAGGGCATTTCAGGACAGTTGACTGACTGTACATGAAATATGGATTGCTTCACTAGTTACTCTGACACAAGTAACTAAACTAATTTATTTAAATGGTACAGGAAGCCTTAGCGTGATGCAGACTGTGGGGCCCATCCACACACTGGAACAGTGCCTTAACAGGATACAGACTGTGGGGCCCATCCACACACTGGAACAGTGCCTTAACAGGATACAGACTGTGGGGCCCATCCACACACTGGAACAGTGCCTTAACAGGATGCAGACTGTGGGGCCCATCCACTGGAACACTGGAACAGTGCACTGGAACAGCCTTAACAGGATGCAGACCGTGGGGCCCATCCACACACTGGAACAGTGCCTTAACAGGATGCAGACTGTGGGGCCCATCCACACACTGGAACAGTGCCTTAACAGGATGCAGACTGTGGGGCCCATCCACACACTGGAACAGTGCCTTAACAGGATGCAGACCGTGGGGCCCATCCACACACTGGAGCAGTGCCTTAACAGGATGCAGACTGTGGGGCCCATCCACACACTGGAGCAGTGCCTTAACAGGATGCAGACTGTGGGGCCCATCCACACACTGGAACAGAGCCTTAACAGGATGCAGACTGTGGAGCCCATCCACACACTGGAACAGTGCCTTAACAGGATGCAGACCATGGAGCCCATCCACACACTGGAACAGTGCCTTTACAGGATGCAGACCATGGGGCCCGTCCACACACTGGGCACTCCCCTGCCCCTCCACCCCCCAGCAGCCCCCAAAGAGATAAGTTCTTGAGACTTATGAGACTGAGCTAATGAGGGTGGAGAGACATGAGAAAAATTGTATATTCTCATTGGTGGACGTGCCTGATGTCACCATCCTGTCATAGGACCATTTGGTTATGAGCAGCCTGGCTAGGCTCATAGCGCCATAAGCTTATTTAAAACGAAAAGGGAGAAGAAGGTAGTAACACGAGGAAATTACACACTTGGAAAGCATTTGGCTGGACGGAGAAGGGATTTATAAATCAGCATTTCTTTTTTAAAAGAATAGTCCTGGGTGCTCTTCAACACAAGCCGATTTCCGGAGACGGGAACTTAAACCCACTTAAATTGAGAAATTACAGTAGGGAAATTACCTTGGCTCAGCCACACTAATTACAGCGATTCCCATTCAGTGTAATCCCCAATTACAGATTCACACAGGGCTAGATTCCATCAAACACACTCAATCTCTTTGTGGGCATGTGCAGTCAAATAAAAAAAGGCTGCAATACAACATCATTCTCAGGGTGCAGTATGAACTCAGGTGCAGACAGGAATACAATAAACAGAAGTTTATTGAGGCCAAAATCAAGTTCAGAAAACCAGAATTGTAGTCAAAAAGTAGGCACAGGTCAAAAGCAGGAAGACCCCGCAAAAGGTACAAAAACACAATCCAGGCACCAAGTAGGGAAAACAGACAAAAGTCAAAAACCAGGCAGACACAGAAATCAGGTGAAATCACAATCCAAAACGGGTAAAACAAGAAACAGGCAAGAGTCAAACACGGACACGCAGAAACAGGAACAAACCGCTCATAGCACAACTGAGAATAAATTCAACAGAGATAAACTCACACACTACAAAGGACAAGGCAGGGTATAAATACACACAGGTAAAGGAGAAAACGAGACATGGGTGAACAACGGGGCAGGTGACACAAATTGGCAATCAGATAACAAGATGAGAGAGGGCGGAGACTCAGGGAAATGAAAACAAAAGCACATGGACGAGGAATAAGCAATAAAAACAAAACCACACGTAAAATCAAACACAACCGAACAGAAACTGACAGAAGGAAAAGAAAAAGGTACATGACAGGTTCATATACTGACAATCATTTTCTGAGAATATTATATTGTACTTGAGACAAGTGAAGCAAATGTCCCAAGCAAACGTGACCAAAAATGTATCAAATAAAAATGGAAAAATAAAGACTTTTCTCTTTGTAGTGTTTAAAATTGTCCTGCTGGTTGCAAGAGAGACTGAATGCATTTGATCTTTAATAAAATCTAGATTTCATTAATACATAAGGCCTTCGGAGTTACAGCATCCCCACCTCCAATCACTTACTTTTATATTATATTATATTATATTATATTATATTATATTATATTATATTATATTATATTATATTATATTATATTATATTATATTATATTATATTATGGAAATAAACACGACTCACACTAAGGTAAAGGGGATAAAGAGAACGTAAGTGCTGTGTAGCAGCCCTGTTTGGGATCACTATGTTCCTCTGATAACTGCTGTAATCTCTGGGGAAAGGCAGGCCTGCTCCACCTGGGCTACGGCCTCATGACCTTCAGCCACAGCTTACAGTTCTGTGACACACAAGAACACACACACACACACACACACACACACACACAGGCATAAGCACATGCACACTCACACAAACGCACACACACACTCACACTCACACACATGCACACACTCTTTCACACACATTCACACACAGACACATGCACATGTACAATCGCACACGCACAAATACGCTTGTGCACACTCACATACACACAGACACACATGCACACACACACACACAAGAACACATAAATACATTACATGAACACACTGAGTACACTCTGAGCACACTCACATATCGCATACACACATACACACACACACAAGAACACACACACACATATAAGCAAACAAACACACCACACACAGACGCATGCAAACTCATACATACACAAACACATAAGTGCACATATATTTAAATACAAACATGTATACGCATTCATACACAAACATAAACTTCCACATATTGTCAATGACTATGTACTGGCTTCAAAGATTTTTCTCTCATTTACACAGTTGTTGCCATGGAAACAATCAATGTTATCGCCATTAATTCTTTTCTTTAAATTATTATTATTTGCTTCTACTTTCACAACCAATTACTTTGTTTATTGGAATGTGACTTCCTTTTTCATAACTTCGTTTAATGAGCTTGCTTCCTTTTTATTTCCAGCAAACGAGACCTTATGTTGCAAAGCCAGGCGAGGAAATGAGAAAATCAACTGATTTAAACAAGAGAAAAAGAAATAACAGGAAAAAAAAACAGAAAGACAGAAGTAACAATTGGAGAAATTTCAGCAAGGAAGGAAGAAGTGAGGATACATAGACCTGGTGATGAAAGAGAAAATATGAATGTGTGAAATGTCTTCTTCTAATGTATAGTTTAACACGGTTGCTTTGGTATTACATCATTGTATGAAGATGGTGGCGTTCCCGAATGTAATGGAAGTGTTGAAGGAGCACAGCGGCCTCCCTTTTTACTGGTCATTAAACTTATGGCACAATGGCCAACAGTTTATTTCAAATCTCTGCAGCATTAATTTCACATAAGTGGAATAGCTGCAGTCACATGGCTGCAATGGTACAATGCCACAGTTCTGTAAAACTAATTTTGCTGTGACACAGATTTTAAAGATAATCTGGGTTTTCAAATGAATGACGCACCAATTATATAATATTACACTGTGAGTTTAAACTGTCATGTATATTTTATACAGTGTAGAACATGTAGAGCCAAAAAAATATAATTTACCCCTATATTTAAATAAAATATATTTATGAGGCAAAACTCAGTAAAAACAAAAAAAAAGTTTTAAAAGAATAAAAAAAGTAAGTTGCATCACATCCTTCAGCCATAATTCTGACAAACGAGTTTTGGAGACAGTAAAACCGCATCGCTGAAAGCGCAAGTCGAACAGAGACACGGAGAAAGACGAAAAAGGCGGAACTGTCAGGAGGAAGGCTGGCTGACGAACGAGACCGCATCCTGGAGGGGCTGTTTGGCAGATCCAAAGAAATGTTAACTTCATTATCTGTCATGTACGATGGGGGGAGGGAGGACCCATTTCTGGCGCAAACTGTCGGATAAGAGGATCCTAACAACGCAAAGAGGCAGGCCCTGTCTGGTTCAATCACAACATCGCTAGTCCTCAGTTAGCTAACAAGACACACGACCTTATACATCTGTCCTCATTCCAGTACCTTCACAGACGTAACCTTATCCCTAATTACTTACTGTTTGCAGTTTAACACCTGAAACAATACTTTTGTCATGAACACAGAGCCACTGAATCGTGTGAAAGCAGAGGTCTATAGGCCTTATGTGGATCTCATAATAATGGCCTCTGTTCGTGGTGCAGCTGTGAGTCCTGAGACTGGGTGTTTGAGTCCCAGCTGTGAGTCCTGTGGCTGGGTGTTTGAGTCCCAGCTGTGAGTCCTGTGACTGGGTGTTTGAGTCCCAGCTGTGAGTCCTGTGGCTGGGTGTTTGAGTCCCAGCTGTGAATCCTGTGACTGGGTGTTTGAGTCCCAGCTGTGAGTCCTGTGACTGGGTGTTTGAGTCCCAGCTGTGAGTCCTGTGACTGGGTGTTTGAGTCCCAGCTGTGAGTCCTGTGACTGGTCGTTCAAGTCACTTTCTAGTGCCCACTGCTTGCCAGATTAATGTTTGCAGATACATGAACTGAGTGTATGTTGACTCTGCATTCCTCTGTCAACATGGCTGGCACGTGATTGATGATGTTTCTGCAGATATCTGGTGAATCAGAGACTCCTCCCTGAGTCAGAGGAACCATGATGGAACTGATTCAATCTGGATGAGGTGTGGGAAAGAATGAGGGGAGGAAAGTCCAAAACTAAAAAAAAACATGCAGAGGTCCCCTACATGTCTGTCATTGACAAACATGATCTTGATCATGATGTTAGGTGCTGACCCGCCAGTACCTTCTGAAAAATAAAATGTTATTTTTTTAGCCGTAGGATACTGCAACAATGTGTAATTCTGGACTATTGGAGGCAGTGCGAAGGAGGACAGATTAATTTGTATTTTGGAATTTTTCAGGAATGACGATTAAGGTTGGAAAGAAAACCAGCATTCACAGGGGTTCCCCAGAACCATGGGCCTCTACCCATTTATGAAGCTGTATTTCCACAGATTATGTCAATGCCAGGTGTTATTTGAAGAACGCAGCTCTGATACCTGACACCCCCCCCCCAACCCCCAGCTCGAATACCACAGTTGTTGCCGTGACTCCAGGCCGCGGCGACAGCTCTGAGTTCCCGCTAATGACATCATCACTCTTCCAGAGGGACCGAGGTGTCATGTCGGCCTCTGTGTGTGCACAATAAGTTCCAGCCGATTTAGTAAAAATGAAATATGCGATAACGCAGACACCTGCTCCTTCTGCTCCCCTACCACGTCATGAGTATAACCTGCAAGACCGATTTAGTCCACGATGACTGAAAATTCATTTTTAAAAGTTATACTTCATTTACTCTTTTTTTACTATTTTGGTTCTCATTTACAGACCTTATATAATAACTCTTATGGTTCAATCAAACACACTCGGTTTTTAAGAGTGTGAGCTTTTCTACTCTAAAACTTACAAAGACATTCCACAGGACATGATAACATACTCAAAGAAAATCATATCAATAAATAAAGTCTGTTTTGACTCAACAGAGTAGAGGGACGTAGTCTAAATGATCCTGTTTGCAGAGATATTCAGGTCAAACGCTAACCTTTCCAGAGACATTTAAACAGCTGCCAGACAAAGTTTGTGAAGCCTTTGGAATCACCAGGATTTCTGCATTGATTACAGATTTTTTTTTTCAATAAAAAATGTGAAAAGCACAGCTGCTTGCGTGTTATTGGGTCAGTTAGATTGCGTTTGCCTATAATTGCGACTTGAGATGACTGAGATGAAGATCAGACCGCATCTTATGAGTAATCAGTGCAGAAATCCGGGTAATTCTAAAATGTTCACAAACTTTTCCTTGCAACTGTATCCACAGTGGAATCATGAGCTGCTCTGATACAGGTTTCAGACTTTAATGCACAGTATACGCGGACAAAAAAGTGAAATATTCAAATAACAGCTTCTCTTTCTCCCATGGTGTGTTCCAAACATTTTTTTGTATATCAGAGTGAAACTGCTGAGTATAAAATAACCTAATGACATGCTGTTCCCTTCGTTATCGCTGCAAGCTTGAACAAGTTTTTCCAGCAGTCGCTGATCCAGTAGTGTAATGTTTAACAGGTACTTGTGTGTATAAAGAGGGGGACAGAGTCTCAGAATCTACTGAGCTGAAGAATGAGGACCGCTGTAGTTCTGCTGGTGTTACTGGGCTGCTGTCTGACTGGGGCACAGCTTCAGAATGAAGAAAGAGAGATCAGCCAATCAACGACTCAACCCGACATCTGGGCCGAGCTGAAGGAGCTGAGAGACATGGTGATGGAGCAGAGAGTTGAGCTGGCAGTCACAAAGTCAGAACTGGGAGCCAGACTGCAAACCAGTGAGAGTCAGGTATCTGAGCTGAAGAAGGAGAATGAAGTAATGTAATGTAATGTACTTTTTTAGTATGAATAAAAAATCATTTTCTTGATAACAAGAAAAATGTTTGCCTTTGTAATTTTTTCATTATGGAGATGAATTTCAGTTTTTAATACTTAAAAATTTAGCTCTGAGAAACATGGTGATGGAGCAGAGAGTTGAGCTGGCAGTCACAAAGACAGAACTAGGAGCCAGAGTGCAGACCAGTGAGAGTCAGGTGGCTGAACTGCAGAGAGAGAATGAAGGTACTGTAAAGCCCTATTTTTATTTTTAATTGTTTTATTTTAATTATGTATCTACTTGGGATGAATAAAAACATATTTTATCATTATGCTTGACTGTGACTGTGGTTTGAAGTTTTACCTTTTTATTTTGGAAAATGAAAGCTTTTGATTTTTTTTCTCATTTGTCCAATTTATGCCCTCAAAAACAGCATAATGGAGCTGAAAGGTTTGTCAAGTTTTACTGAACTGGGATTTTTAGTTTTGCAGAAAATGAAATTCAATGTTTGAAATACATTTATTTTTCTAGGCATTTGATCTCATAATAACGGCCTCTGTTCGTGGTGCAGCTGTGAGTCCTGAGAAATCCCAGCTGTGAGTCCTGTGGCTGGGTGTTTGAGTCCCAGCTGTGAGTCCTGTGACTGGGTGTTTGAGTCCCAGCTGTGAGTCCTGAGACTGGGTGTTTGAATCCCAGCTGTGAGTCCTGTGACTGGGTGTTTGAGTCCCAGCTGTGAGTCCTGTGACTGGGTGTTTGAGTCCCAGCTGTGAGTCCTGTGACTGGGTGTGTGAGTCCCAGCTGTGAGTCCTGTGACTGGTGAGTCCCAGCTGTGAGTCCTGTGACTGGGTGTGTGAGTCCCAGCTGTGAGTCCTGAGACTGGGTGTTTGAGTCCCAGCTGTGAGTCCTGTGACTGGGTGTTTGAGTCCCAGCTGAGTCCTGACTGGGTGTTTGAGTCCCAGAAGACTGGGTGTTTGAGTCCCAGCTGTGAGTCCTGAGACTGGGTGTTTGAATCCCAATGAGTCCATTTATTTGAGTCCTGAGACTGGGTGTTTGAATCCCAGCTTGAGTCCTGACTGGATGTTTGAGTAATTTGTTGTTTGAGTCCCAGCTTGAGTCCTGAGACTGGGTGTTTGAATTTGAGTCCTGTGACTGGGTGTTTGAATCCCAGCTGTGAGTCCTGTGACTGGGTGTTTGAGTCCCAGCTGTGAATCCTGTGACTGGGTGTGTGAGTCCCAGCTGTGAGTCCTGTGGCTGGTCGTTCAAGTCACTTATTTTTTACACACATTTATTGCTGTTGTAATTTTGTCACTATGAATGTTAACTTGTTGTAATATTATTCATTTATATGACTGTATTGCAGGTAGTTTTTGTGTTTGTGAAGACAAAAGAGTCACTTGGTCACTTTAAAAAGTTAGGTACAAATGTAAATTTAAACCAAGACATTGTCTCTTTCAGTGGGCCTTTCTGGCTGTTAGTGCAGTGACATAACCCACAGTCTGTAACTCCCGTGCCTTCCATTTTGACACTGCTCAACAGCTGCCAGGTCCAGTGTAGTGCATGAAGACATGGGGGTTTAACTGACTGGATGTCATTGGAAAATACATAGCCCACAAACCAATCAGCTTTCAATTGATTTCCTTCATTAAAATCAACTGAATTCATAAATGTGAAGAATTTAATGTGTAGATCTGTGGAGATTCTGTAATAAGAACAAAATTATATTTCAACTGTAGTGCGGTACAAGTAAAAGTATGTATTTAGCAATCGGGTCAAGATGGGTTACCCAAAAATAAAGCTTAAAAAAGGATTTATTCTTTATATATACAGCCCACCCCTGTCCATATATAACTTAATGAGGTTTTTATGTTTTAGTCAATTTATTGTTGAGGTGAATTAAATTATTTTTAATGGGTGTCCAATAAGGCATAATCAATATCTGGGAAAATTTTGAATACAAATTTTCTTTATTCACAGAAAGACCAAAGGTGGCGTTCTCAGCTGCATTAACTGATGCAGGACAATTAGGACCCTTTGAAAATTTAACCGTCCTGGTCTACACTAAAGTCTTCACCAACATTGGAAACCACTACAACCCAGCTACAGGTACAGTACACACCCATCTACATGTATATCTGTATAAACACACAGGTAACAGAGGTGTCATTAGCTCATTTTAGCAGTTTCACTGGCAGCTCTCTCCTGTGTGTGTGTGTGTGTGTGTGTGTGTGTGTGTGTTTGTGTGTTTATCTCTCACTGCTTTTCCAGGGATCTTCACAGCACCAGTGAAAGGAGTCTACTACTTCAGATTCACTTCTCATGGTAATATGGGCAACATCTACTTTGGGTCAGTCCTGCAGAAGAATAGGATACGCATACTGTCTGCGCTTGAGTACCAAAGTGAAACAGAATCTTTTGATTACATATCCAACGCAGCTGTGCTGCAGCTGGAAGTGGGGGATGAAGTAAACGGCAGTTTGCCACCAGGGTACCAGCTCTACGATTCTGTTGGTAATCACTGCACCTTCAGCGGCTTCCTGCTCTTCCCTGTGTGAGCAGAAGACCCTGCAGCACCTTCAGCGGCTTCCTGCTCTTCCCAATGTGAGCAGAAGACCCTGCAGCACCTTCAGCGGCTTCCTGCTCTTCCCCATGTGAGCAGAAGACCCTGCAGCACCTTTAGCGGCTTCCTGCTCTTCCCCATGTGAGCAGAAGACACTGCACCTTCAGCGGCTTCCTGCTCTTCCCCATGTGAGCAGAAGACCCTGCTGTAATGAAGATCACAGCTGAAGAGTCTGGAGGTGAAGCCTCACATGTTTCTCTTCTGTATATGACAACATGCTTTCATCAATAAATGCATTAAAAAGCAATACATGCACTTTCACAGTTTAATTAAGACCTCTTCATTAAACGATGCTGTTGCTCTTTATTTTCACTGAAGCCTAACTTCAAAAAGTGCTGTAGTTGACTCAGAGAAGGGTGGATCAGGCCCTGCTTGCTGACTCATCTGTAAATGTATGTTTAGACGCAACATTTGAGTTGGGGTCAAATTCAGTCTTCAGTAAGCATTTTGAATTTAATCAATGGAACTGACTCCAAAGATGTTACACCTGATATCCTTAAATGTCGTCCACGTCAATTCATTGATATAATCCTTGTTCTTTATTTAATCAAGTTCATTTTCAGCTGCCACAAAGGAACTTTGTTGCTGACAGACAGACAGACAGACAGACAGACAGACAGACAGACAGACAGACAGACAGACAGTTTATGAGCAGAGAGATTTGAGCAGAGAGGTTAAAGGATTTATGTGTATCATAGCAAAGTGTCACACATCAGAATGACAGGTTGATTAGCATTTTAAGGTAAATCATTTCACTCAGGTGCAGCTACGCTGCTATTTTTATGTGATATCAGCTTAAAAGAATTAGCTTCAAAATAAACATTGCACAAATGGGTGTGCATAATTGCTAATAAAATTCACTGCTGCTCTCCAGGTCTGAGTAAGACTCATCTCCTCCAGCGGAAACAGGACAATTAAAATGATATAATAAACAATATAAAATAAGATAAATCCACAGACGTCAGCTTACATGTCTGAACTCCATTCCTGAAGTCAACCAGCAGTTAGTAGGCCCTCCTATGAGCCAATCGGTAGGCAGGTTGCCAGGTTGCCAGGTAGCCAGGGCTCTCCTCCCTCTATCATAGCCCTGGTCCCCAAACCCCGCCTCTATCATAGCGGTTTCAGCCATCTTGACTCTTGGCAGCTCAAGCTGCTTTATTTACAGTGCACTGAGGCAAGAATTTCCAACTGAGACACCAGGCTTCTCCTGCCATGCCCTGGACCACACTAGTGTCAAACAGGAAACCCCCTCCCTCCCCCACCCCCAGGATGGTGCTACAGCAGAGGCCACAAACTGCGCAAGCTGTCTCCCAAAACAGTGCACCATCACCCCCTCTCGGCAGGGGTGGGGTAGGAAAAGCAGACAGGGACACAGGAGATGAATGCACAGCTAATGAGCCTCTCTGCCAGTTAGCCCCTGTGAATCTCCTGTGTATTCCGTATTGTTTAATGTAATCACTTTGACAGAAAGTGGTGAAGACACAGAACAGAACCTGGATGGTTACTTGTGAACTGTTGAAGCACTGGCGTAACTAGCCTGAGTGGAAGACACCGCTGTTTGAAATTTTAACTAAAAAAAAGCTATCAGCTATTAACATTTAAAAGGTCAAAATGTTTAACGTTTTTGTGGAAATCTGGGGGAGAAAGCCCATAAACTCAGGCTTACCGGAACAGACGGAGTAAATCGTAGTTATGAACAACTTGCCAAATTTATCATTTCCAATTTCCTTCTCTACATGGCTGAAGCATCAGCTGTGTTATTTTTTCCCCTCTGAGCGTTTCCTATTTCTCTCATGCTGATGTAATTTTAAAATCGATTTTTATGTATTTTTTATAGCCTCGGTCCAGTAGCTAAGAGCATTTAAAAACATACTACGACTGCACACAATGCACCAAGGCTAGCTGATGATTCAGATGGAGCTGAGAGAAACTGAAGGACGTACGGTGTGCTCGACACAGCTGAAATGACCAAACATGACCCTTTTGAGGGCAGGGGTACATTTAGGCTGTGTTTATTTCTGTAGATGCTATTTCCTTCCTGCGGTCGAACTCCTTCACGTCGAGCTGAGTGCGTTCACCTCCACTGTGTACGTTTGAACAAAACGTTAGGATGAAGAGAAATTAAAATCGACAGAGGAAATAACAGTGACGGTCACCTACCAGACGGTCTGGCAAATTTAATTAGTAAATCTTCTGTGTGCTGCGACAATTCCACGGTCACAAGGGATGCGAACTTGCATAATATCCACAGTCTCATGAAAAAAGCTAAATGTGCGGAAAAAACTAATTGACTGAAACAGTATTCCACTGAATATTGAGGCAGTGAGTTGAGGGGAAAAAAACACTGACAAATTAAACAGAAACTGGCCAACACCCTTAATGCCCTTTTTGGGGACCAAAAGTGCATGTACAAACATACGAGACCACTACCGTTTATTCTGTTTATACCGTTATTCGGTTCTGTTTGGTTTGGTTTTATTTAGCATTTCTCTAGACGGAGTAGCCAGTGTTAATGCTTGTTTGGTTGGGGTAGCATGTAAGCTCTGCAGCACTGTGTTTCTGTGTAAAACAAAACAAAAACCAACATTTGTATTTGTACTGTGAGTAAGTCATTGCCAAGATTGACTGAATCCATTTTGATGCTGAGATCTACTTGTAAATAAAGAGGAAACACTTTAGACAGTTAACCACAGTCAATATAATGATGCAGAAAAAAATTAACATAGCTGAGGTATCCATCATAAGGATTTTCGATATTCATATCCTGTGCTGGATTTGGCCTTGAAAGCATTGCTGGATCTTTCTCTCTCTCTCTCTCCCCCTCTCTCCCTCTGCCTCTCTCATTCTCTCTCTCTCCCTCTGCCTCTCTCATTCTCTCTCTCTCTCTCTCTCTCCCTCTGCCTCTCTCATTCTCTCACTCTCTCGTCATTGTAAATCAGCGGCTCGGTGTGAGATAGGCCATGCCAGTCGTGTTTGTAATAGATTAGTCAGCTTGAGAAAAGTCTTGGCAGAGAGGAGAGCAGAGAATGAAAAAAAAAAATAAATAAATAAAAATATGTCCAGGGGAATGTACTGTCATACCCCCCGCCCCACTGCATTTTGTCACAGCCACCTGACTGCCATCCAGTTCGCCCCCCACATCTCTCTCTCTCGTTCTCTCATCACTCATCACATGACCGGTGATGGAAGGTCAGCCAATCTCGGCGCACGGCAACAAGCCACCCCCCCCCCCACTCCCCACCCGGCAACCCACGCTTTGTTTACTTAAATGACATTTGGAAAGCCTCTGAGTGGGAGAGGAGCCAGAAACGGGTACGTCGGGATAATGGAAATTGAACGAGTATCAAACGGTAACTCAGTCTCCTACCCCACCCCCTCTCCATTTACATGACATTTGTAATACACTTGTACTGGATCCTATGAGCCTCCTTTTTTTGTTTGTTTGTTTGTTTCTTTCTTCGGCAGGTCATTCACAGGGTTATAGTCTACGCTTACGTTGTCCCTTCTGGCACTTGGGACATCTACTCCGCTCTAGGACTTGTCGCACTCTCATGCCTGCCTTTGAGTTGTAAGTTGCTGTGGATAAGGATGTCTGCACAATGCCAGCCATGTAGTATAATGTGAGCAGCTGATGGTGAAATTCATAGGTGGCTTAAACCTCATTATCAACCAGCCACATTTTTCCTTTTCATACCTGGACCATATTGACAGAAAATCATATTGCTGTCTGGGGGATCTCTGGACTCTTGGCTTGAGTGGAACTGCCCCACCTACTATGGGGGGGTCTGGCACAAGCTCAAGCGGTCGTGGGAGAGCGACACCACAGCATGGAGCCGACGCAGGAGAGTGTGAGATGACTGAGGTCCAAATTCACTGAACCAGTGGCTCTTGGCTCTGGTCCTTGAGAGTTAAATTCCACACAGCAGTTCCAGTCCCCTAAAAAAAACCAACAGGTGAGGTTCAGTCTATTAACTGCAAAGTTTCTTTATGAAAAGTTGGAGGGGTGCTGGTTCTCATTGTTGGTCCCCATTAAATTTTCAAATTTAAATTAAAGATGCTCATTGTGCAGTTAACAAAGATTGCTGATAACAAGATGGTCCACTTCCGCGTGTAGTTACGGTATGAAAGGTTGCAGCCCTGATCCGCTGCAAAGCAGAAAACATCAGAAACCATTAAAGGTGGAGGAACAGACTCCCTTAAGATGTTCACCTTCCAATATGTTCATGTCTCAGCCCCACGGCAAGAATACAAATACCTTCATAAATAATAGGCCAGATTTTCTCAATTCATATCTTATTAAAAAGGGAGATTCTGTATCTGGCAACGTGGAAAGCAAGTCCTAAACTAGCCAGGACTTTGTCTTGTCAGTTCCAGGACAGGTTTGCACAGGGTGTGTTACAGCCTGCTGTGGTGGGCTTGGTTTGGGTAGAGCTAACAGTACCTGTTCTACGGAACCCAACCCATCCACCCAACACTGACCACCCCCCTTTCCTCATAAACTCTACTGGTCCAGTCCCTCCCCATCTCCACAGCAATGAACTGTAAATGCACTATACAAAACATTGTTACTGAATCATGTGATTGCTTTTTGAGAAGCTGCTGTACCCAATTTTCTCTTGTGGTTTTTAACATTATGTTTTATATGTTATATGTATTGTATTGTTTTACTTTGAAATTTTGTTGGCTGCTAACTTGGCCAGGTCTCACTTGCAAAAGAGATTCCGAATCTCAATGATACTTCCTTGTTAAATAAATGAAAATAAATAAATGAATAAATTAATAAACTGTGAACCTCACTCATAACCACACCAAGCCTGTCGATTCACAAATTATTAGCGGTAAAATTGCTTAACTGCCACTTTGAGAGGAACAAGACAGATGTCTTCTTATAAAATGCTGAAAAAAATAAACTAACCTCTGACAGAGAAAATATTTTATGAAGCAGTATGAATACTAATGTTTACAGTTTTACTGATTGGTTCTATTTCAAGTAAATATGACACTAAATAGCCTGTGTCTGTAATCAGGACAGACTTGTTGTTTCACTCGTTGGACTTTCGCTCATTTAAGTCCCCAGGCCAGTTATTGCACACACCTCTGTACAAACAAGATAATATGCTCTCAAGATACAACGAATGTTTTTATATCTGTTTTCTTTAACTGTAAAAGAATAGTAATTTCATTCAGTTTTTCTCCCTCAAACTATTGGTAAAACTGTGTTTGTAACTGTGACAGCTTTTTTCAGTGAAATTGTTTTCATGTTTCCCTCATGCTACGGCTTACAATGGCGCGCTCTTTACAGAAATGCAGCAACGAACATAGTAATTAAGTCGTGTTCAGTTTCTGATTGAGTCAAGTGCTCGAGGCATTCTGTGCGGGATTCCACGCCACAGGGGAGCAAGACATGAATTGGACGTCCAAATTGCATCGTATTTCTTGTTACGTAGATTCTGTAGATGTAGAATGAGGTACTGCGTCTTTAAAAAAAAATGCTAAGAAAAACGCAACCGTTAGATAAAATAGTGGGATGGTGAAGCCCACCTCTCACTTTTGGAGAGCCGCTATCAGTGCACAGATAGCTAGTTGGCATCGATGGTCTATCTGTGCGTGATTACAGCTGGGAACTCGGACTGAACTGTGAATCACATGACACTACCGGAGGCTGAGACTCAGAGAGGAACAGCGCTTCGTCTCCGCTTGCACCGCCATACTGTATTTTGTGCCATATCTCCTTTTTATTACAAGATTTTACTCCCTTTCGGTGAGTACATTTTCAATGGAATTTTTGTGCACCCATTTTTATATCTTTTTCAGTTTTATTTCTTCTTCTTTTGATGATGTTGAAAGGTGAAAATGATGTTTTTTTCAGCGTTTTTCCAGGTTTCAAGTTTTTAGCATGCGGGTATTTGAATCTTGGGTACACGGATCTATATGACCCGTGGTAGTGGAGACAGTAGCTGGGATAAGCGTGTTTGTGGTCTTGTACAATATGCAACTGGTTTTCAGTCAAGCAGTCGGTTGTTTGGCATTTTACGTCGTTTCTAGCATAGGTTTTTTTTTTTTTAACGTTTTTACTTTGTTGTTTTCTGTCGTTCTGACTTCGGCTAAAGCTGTGCTTTGCTGTCTTTTCCATTGCTACGTGGTTTGATACACATAGCCGAGCAAGCATCCCTTCCACATTTACTCTTCTTTTCTTTCAGTGGATTTTTTTTTATCCTTGGTGAAAATATCTTAATTTGAAAACTTTCCAGGAGATTATGGTCACAGATGAGTGCTTTTTCGTTCTTTTTTTCTTACACTTTTGCATACTCGATTAAAAATATTTGGGACATAATCTTTTCAAAGTTGTTGTAACAGCAGTGGATATCTTGTTTAGGGACATTGGGTGGTCCTTACGAAGATGAGCGGTTGATTTCGTGCTTTCCGTGCTTTGTGGGGACGTGAAAGTGGACAAAATGCGTTTGGTGTACAATAAAATTTAGCACTAAAAGTTTTTGCACGTGACTGGCTTATTCTTTCATTTTTATATTAAAACAGCAATATATGAATAAGATGTGCTTTAATATATTTAATTACACGATCACTGTATTGGAGAAGATCTGGCAATTTAACCAAGTAATACCATAGTGTGTGTTAATGTATTGGACTTCAGGCGTCTTTATTTTGACATATTTCTTTTCTTTTGCCCGTGGAAATGTAATCTTTCCATCAAAACATGAGATGCTTATGCCTGTGCTTACTACCTTAAGATAATACCTCACACTCTCGTCCGTTAGTTTATTTTCTGATGAAAGTCTTGCGTGGGCTGTGTATCACCTTAACATCTTATAATGGACATAATCGAATGTATAAATTTCAGCAATTGTTGGCTTTTAACAGTTACCTCTTTTAAGTAGTGTGTGGGGTTTGAATGTTTATGCTTTAAGAGCACTGTCCACCGCGCCTGTCTCCAGTGGTGTGATTTTTTTTTTACCTGTGCATCCGAACCGAATCTTGCCTCCGGTTTCTGTAGAACAACCGTGAACAAGAGCTGAAGACTGTTTAACCACGGTCTGATTCCTGAGCAGAGGGCAGAGCGAGACGCCCCCGGGGCAGTTTACACTTTAATGGGAATTGGTCGAGGCAGACACAAAAATGATCCGTGAAACGGCCAAAAGGTATGGATTGCGAAAAGGTTTGAAGCATCCATGGTCATTACTGATAGCAAACTGGCCGGTTATATCACCAAGTTGTCGTTTAAAGTTTTCTCTCTGGTTGCGATTTTTCAATCGGTAAGCATTTTCGCCAAAGGTAGACCAGCAAAACGACGAGTTTGTAAGAACGACCAGGGTGAAAAAAAAAGGTTTTGATGTGAACGTGTATATTCTAGTTGTCATTGTCACCGTAAGCGACGTTTTAACATCTCTTTTCCACCTTTAAGCGCATCACTGAAAGAAAACACTTTGCGGACGTTGATAAGACATTTTAATCTAGTATTAAACGTTTTCTACGAACGGTAACTACAGTTTTATTGACCACATTTGCACCAATGTAACTTAGATGTGAGGTATTGCGTCTGCGGGATATTTCAATAGGACTAGCTCCGACACCCTACCATGTAAATTCTGAAAATAACTTATGAAAAATCTAGCTGGTGGAGAGTGATTATTTTAAAGCAACAGGTGATGGACTCCAGTCCTGAAAGGGCACAGTGTCTGCTGGGGTGTTACCAACAAGTGCTTAATTGAAGTCAGCAGTTGGGTTTCAAGGCCTACATTTTCTAACAGTTCAAACCAAACCACAAAAAAAAACAACAACTAAAGAAACTTCTATCCTGGAGGACTTCACCATTCAACATAGTTTTAAAGTGTTGACTTCTAATTCACTTTTGGATTATGAAAGAAAAATGAGCTAATTTAATATGTTGTTAACATCTTGTGACCAAAAAAAATGTATAATAAACAGCATTCATCACTGAAAAAATGTTTACAGATTATTTTTACTTCAATATTCCTTGGTACAGCCTTCAAAATCCAGCAACCTTCAGTGCAAAATACGGCTATGCTCAGGGCTTAGATATTTACCCAAATATTGTAAAGCAGGACACAACAGCTTCATTTTTCATTGAAAGCATTGTGTTTATGTTCATAATCATGTGTCACTGTGTCAAAACGACTCACAGCTTTTGCTGTTCAAATTCAGGTCCTGGTTTGGAATGATTCAGGTTTGTGTAGTGGAGTTCAGAGACTCATGTCAGCATGAAAAAATTCCAACAGGATGTGACATCACGCACTGTTGTTCAGTTAGTCTCATTGGCTGGGGAGACCTTGGTCTTTAGCTGAAAGGGCCAATAGTATGTCATGTCATGTAGAGGAGCCAATCGGGGGCTCAGATCCACAGCAGATCCGCCCACGTACGTTGGCCTGCAGGGTGCCTCAAGTCAACATTTATCTGAGTGTGCACATGTGCGTATGTCTTACATTTCAGTTTGACATGCCTTCCTGTTCCGTTAATAAAGCATGGCAACGAGAGACCACGCTCTGTATCAAAAGACCTTCAGCTGAAATAAAAATCTTTTCTTTCTTATAATAAAGAGGTGGGTGTTTGAGTGGGCTGAGTCTTGGCAGTTATTGAAAGGTATGTGTTAGTGTTTGACTGCTGCTGCCTGTTTGTGTACTGAATAGTCTTAATAGAAATGTGTGGGTCCCATCAATAGCATTGTAATAATGCAGTCAGATTACCACTTTGACACAGGCCAGCAGGCAGGAAGTACATAAGCGAACAGAGCTTTTCACACATGTCTCTTTGGTTCGCCCTCCAGACCTAATGAATGCATTTATTTATGTGTATAATATAATTTCCTGGCTTGACATCTGCCTTTGTTCATAATGAATTTCGTGGGTTATATTGAACATATTGTGCCATTAGCAAAACTAAAAAAACTGAAACTGTTTTCAGTGAAGTACCTTCCTCGAGCGCTGTGCCCCACCTGAGACTTAAACCTGCAACTCCCTAATGAATCTATTTTCTTAACCACTATATCAGGCAGATACCGCCCGCCACCACCCACCCACCCACCCCCCTCACAGGCTCTGTTTTGTTTTGCCTTTCTGCAAACACTGCTCATTTCCAAACCTTCGCCAACCTGCCAGTGGCGGCGTTTATGCCAGGAAGTTGTCTGGATAGAACCCTGCACACCAGCTGATCCTTGCCCAAAAAAAGATGTCTGATGGGCACCGAATCCACTGCTGCTGCAGTCAGATATGCAGGTGAGGAATGAACAATCGATCACATTCCTTGGTGTGCTTCCAATGGAGAGAAATCCTCAGTGTATGCAGTTCTATTAGGGTGATAAAGGCCGTGTGCTCGAGAATCGGTCAGGGAGGATTGGATTGCACCGTTTTCAGAATTCTTCCTCCCCTGCCTTGTGCATTCCTCTTGTTTGCTCTCCTCGACTCCCAAGCGATTAGGTTGATCCCGTCATTGAATCAAGAGGCTGGGATCCCTCCAGAAACGAAAGTTGGGCATGGATCCCGAAGTGCTCGCTCATTATTCTCCGTCGCTATGGTCTTACAGGCTCCTATTGTCTGCGCAGTTTCAGTCTCCTGTAATGTAATCTCTCATTCACACATAATCTTTTTCCACTTTTTTTTATATTTGAATGATTTTGTTTTTCTTCTGCTCGGCTCTTGTGTCTCAGTAATTGCCTGAAAATGGATCATCCCCCCCCGCCCTGCTTATGCTGGCAGAAGGGATTACCCTCTTGTCTATTCAGCCGGTAAACTTTGCAGTGGAGCGCTCAATTTTAAATAAATACCAAAGTGCAAAAAAGTACCTCTCAAAGCTCGTCAAGTAGTAAATGCTAGAACTGTAATTTAATAATAGCGATCTGCGCAATTAAACATGCCCTGAAAGTCTAGGCCTGGATTCCGAGGACGTGAAGTGTCTGAAAATGCGATATGCAAATCGCATGAAGACGACTTTGTAATGACTGTGTGTCATTACCCTGCCTTTTTCCTGACAGCAGGTTCCAGGTGTTATACAGAGTGAGAAAAGTAGATGATTATGAGAGGACAAACAGACAGGTGAGCTGAGATTTAAGCCTCAAATGCCGAGCACCATCACCTCTCCATTCCACCACAAATGGACTCGTTTTTCCGCCTGTTATGTGACATAGACTCGCATTATAAACTTTACTTACCACAATTTCAGCAATGTATTGTGAGACCCTGCAAATGATCTTGATTTGGGGAACATGAACAGTGTTTGGATTTGGCCTGTATTAGTAGGCAGTGGAGGTTGTGGTTGGCCAGTAGGGGGCACTCATGTCAGTGGTGCGCAGAGTTTCTAATGAAGTGCTAAACTGGGTTCCTGACTCACAGGGTCATCAAAGATAAAGAGAAGGAGTGTTAACCCCACTGCCCTGGTCAAACTCACATAAACTATGATAACAAGAACTATACTAGTTCAAACATCCACAGAAAATAGTGTTACTTGAATGAAAGAAAAGATAAACTCGGTGTATGTGTGCCTTACCTCAGCTGGCTGCTCTTGGGATTGGCAGGGAATTTCAGCACCATGGACAGACAACAACAAGTGTGTTTCAGCACCACGGACAGATGCCGACATGGCTCATTCTGTGAGTTTGTTGATTGAATTTGCACACAAAAACACTCAAGCCATTCTGACTGTTAATGCTGTCAGGCACAGATATGCTTATAATCTTTTTCTACAATGTTTAGAACGGTTATTTTATTTCTATCTGGAAATAAAATAACCGTTCTAAACATTGTTGTTCTAAAACAAAGTTGTGTTTTATGTATGTGTCATTTTTCTTTGTAAATAAACTTTCCTGCCCTCTTGTTATACTAAGAGTAAACTTAAACACAGGATATGAGACAACACCAAAGAGACCGCCCCAAACGATTTCTTTTCATCATGTTTTATGGATTCTGTTGACACGGCCGTTTCATGTTTTTCCCTCGTTTATTTATTTTGCTGTCTCTTTCCTTGAACTGTATCTGTTGAAATGGCTTGTCTAACATGGACTTGAATATATCACGGTTCAATTCTGACAGCTTGTTTCAGCAGTAACATCTTAAGCAAGGTTGGTCTTGATGTCAGTTTTCGAGAGCAGCATGTCTTGTTTTGAGGTTAGAGGTAGTGACATTGGTCCCCTTTTTGAGAGAGTGTGTGCATGTAGCAGCAACCCATTTCTGCAAACATCAGACAGTTATCTTCCATTACTGTGATGTCATGTTGGCACGGTTACCGAGAAAGGACAGGGAGCAGAGAGATAAGGACACTTCCTGCCTCTTAAGGACTCTTCCTGACATTTTTCAGTTGACATATCACATCCTGTGCTTTGAAAATGGTGTTTCACGATGGTATAGATGCAATTTGATAAATTGACATGTCAGAAAGTAATAGTATTTTGGTTGGTAAAGGTTGATTTGCTGACTTCCTCCACAAACAATTTCCGGACATAAGTCCTTGCACGTGTTACAATCACCATATAGGGGCCTGTGATTTTTCAGAATTGCGCTGTGAACTCCTACATCACAACTCTGCTGCCGTTTTATCAGTATTTCCTTGAGTACAATCAGGCTTGAGAGGGCCTTTGATGGACAACCTCAATGCTGTCTGCGTGAGGACAAACTGCTTCCATGACCTTACTGTCGCTCTGTATCACCTGCATGTGTATAGATTAGTGTGTACAGTAGCTAGAGTACAATGTAGCAAGGAATGTTGAACTGAATGTCCAGGACTGTACCAGTAGGGAATTGGTGGGGGGGGCCGGGGGATAAACCATTGTTTCATGGTTGCGGGGTTAGATTCATGGCTAAATAAGTGGGGGCTGAAGGGAACGGACTGCCCCTCTCCTCTCCCCCCTTCCATAGATGATGGCTGTGACTTCGCCCGTGTTCCCCAGCCACAGTCCTCTGGCATATGCGCAGGTCTCCTCTCCAGCTGGGCTCTCAATTCATTAGGTTTGATGTTTTACTGAGCCGTTAATTCAATTTTACAGAGATCAGGGCTTCACATCCTTTATGTGCTGTCCTTGCAGCAGTGAGTGACACGGCTCCGAGATGAAGTTTCCACGCCTGGTCATTTCCGCCCCTTAAGAAAATTAGTGGAACCAATTAGCCTCCCGGCTTAATTGATTCAAATGAACTTTGTTCGATTGACCTTTTTAAGGAACTGGAAAAATTCAGCGCTACCGATTAGGCATAACCGAGACAGCTACTCCAGCCTTGTTTATGGGCTGGGTGTAATTTAAAAATTATGTTCATTTTGATTCACACTCTACAGTCTTCTTTTAACTCTTCCTTCTGTGTGGGGGCGGGGTGTTGGTATTCCTGGACAGATTAAGTTGATTGTTATAATAATGAAAAATTGTTTTGCAAATTGATACATATATTGTGATGAAATGTCTTGTTAATTTTAATACTGAGAAAAGATAAAGATTGTGATATGTATTTCAGTCATATTGCCCAGCTCAAGGTAGAATTATAATTTTAAAAAAGTTACTCAAGTTTGGTTTCATGCATCTTGTCAAATTCTCGAAAACCTGATGGGTTATATTCAATCAAATTTACCTTAGTCTATTTAAGGGCTTACGCTATCAAAACAGATTTAGCCTTTTATGGGCATAAGCAGTTATGTTTCTTCAAATTTCTTCAAAAAAACACGTTCCAAAGTAAATGTTTGCATGCGTCCAATAAAATATAACACTACAGAAAAGACACTGTGATGTAAAGTCCGCTGTGACTGCGCTGAATTGTCTTTTGAAGAGACTAAAGTCGGTTTTCATGCACCTGGTGGCAGGATTCAGATAGCGGTAAGTGACAAAGGAAGATTGCAGAGAGCTTATTCTCCTCTGTATCTCTCCACATCTCGCTAACATTTGGCAAGACAGATGGATATCACCTTGTCCTCTTTGTAGCTGAATAGCTATTCTAACAGTGCTATATAATTCATTTCTTCCTTGTGCCGTCTCCTAACTAAACAAACAATAACCAAACTGCCTCTGTACTCATCCTTGCCTTTTAGAGCTTAATGTTACAGTAAATTACAGTGTGCGTTTTTTTTTTTTTTTTTGGTTTTTCTGGTGGAAATTATTACATGCTTCCTTGTGTGAGTGTCTCTTTGTGAAGGCTGGTTAATGCACTTTGCTAGAGGAAACTGTCCACAGAGATAATACAGCATGCAGTCGTTCTGAGCTTTGATGTAATTACCGTTGTGTAGTACGGCCAGGGATGTTGGGCGGAGAGGGGGAATAAAGGGGGCATTTTATGGCCTGTTTCACATTGCCAGAGGTATTGGGACAGGTGCCACCTGACTGAGGATCGAGACAGTCAGTGGTAAGGTGGAAGTTTAATGACATCATCAAATAGAGCACAAAGAAAGGGGCACTGGCCCCGTGTCCCAGAAGTGCACTATATACTCCACACTATTGTTTGTACACTGTGTACTATTCTACAAAGCACATGTTTTCACTAGTTAGTGTATGAGAGTGAACACACTTGATAGTATTTAACTATCCGGGAACGCGTCACCAATGCTGATGGTGATGATTCTGCATCCGCCATTTTGTTTGAGATTTCCAGTTGTGGGAAGCGCCTCCCTTTCCGTTACATGTTGCATCCTGGGACAATAGTGTCCATGCAAACCACACTTCAGATCGCCACCATTGTTAGTGCGTATAACTGTACTTTCTAGTGCATAGTGCGTAGTTGCGTCAAAGCAGAAGTGTTGTCCAACAACAGCATCAGATATTCAGTGTAAGGTGGCCATTGGTAATTTGCTTATGCAGGCATAAACTGTAGTTGAACAGAAGATACATCGCACTGATGGGAGATCCACTGTGTATAGTATAGCCTTTCTCACTGCGCGAAGTAGGTTGTAAAACCCATTCAAACACAACCTCTTTTTCGTGCATATGCAATTAAATCAAAAAAGACTTTAGATTACAACATGCGTGTAGTAGATTATTTTATATTGTAGTGGGAACACGCACTTTAGAATATATTTCATTTTAAAAGAAGGTAAAATGCCTTTGAAAGAGACTGAAATCTGTTTTGACTGCACTGCATGTGCAATTAAACACACGGTGGGCGTTTGATTGGATCTACCCGCTGCATTCCACAGATATGGCGCCCCCATCCTACAGAACAAATGTGCTTCATAAGATTAAAATGAATCCCAGGTACGCCGCCACCTGTCGGCCTTCTTTGATCTTTACGCCCTGTCCATAATCATTTGCGGTCACAGCTCTGACATTTGACTGTGTAATCAGAGAGAGATGGTATTTAATGGGTTTTAATGCCACCCCTGGACTGAGATGAAAGGAGAGGTTGGCTCCGCCCCCACACACTCCACAGCCATTAGGACCACAGGCAGAGTGTTCTGTAATGAGACAGGCATGGCCTGTTGCTGCGCTCTGCAGCTAGGCAAATACACACCTTCGTGTGTGTGTGTGTGTGTCTGTCAGTGTGCTTGTGTGTGTGTGCGTCTGTCTGTGTGCTTGTGAGTGTGTGTGTACGTCTGTCAGTGTGCTTGTGTGTGTGTGTGTCAGTCAGTGTGCTTATGTCTGTGTCTGAGAGAGAGTGTATCTATGTACGAGTGATTGTGTTAGTCTGAGTGTGTGTGTGTGTGTGTGTGTGCACATGAGTGAGTGTGTGTGAGTGTGAAAAGCAGTATTTTTGTGCCCACATTTATGAATGTGTGTACGTTGTGTTATTGTGCCTGTAAGTCCATATACCTGCATGTATACACATGTGCACATTTCTCATTTATGGGTTCCACTGAATTTATGTCCATACGCCTGCATGAGTACACAGACATTTTTAACAAAACTCCACGTGAAGCATATCAGCTGTGCTGACGCAGCTCACCTATAGTGCAGACACTGTAAAATCCATAGGGGTACACTATTTATCATAACAGTATGTTATATTTTCCTTTTCCCCTTTACCCATTCATATGTATGAGTCTTTCCTGGAGGTAAAGCACTCAAGTGCAGTGCAACGCATTGGAATTTACCCTGCAGGTTGTAAGCCCTGTTCTCTAAACATCGCACTACGCTGACACCTGCTCAGGCTTCAGCAAAGTATCACGCCACCTGGGATTTGAACTGGCAACCTCTCAGAGTGGTGAGATGGTGATTTCTCCTCTCTATGCGTGTCCCTGCTACTGTTTTCACATCTTTTGATTAACTCTTGGCTCTCCAGCACCCTGGAAAGCTACGTTAATGACACATGAAGCATTAAACCCAATGGGGCAGCAGTGCTTTGACTTCCAGCGGTGCGGTGAACAAGTGAACCATTTTTTTTTTGTGGCCATCCAACGTTGAAAAAGCCCAGACAGACAAAGAGTCTATATGCTTTGGTAGCATCACAGCAGAGCTGGTTATGCGTACACATTTAGCCACTTAGTGTGACTCACGGAGCTTCTGGTTTTTGAATTAGTCCTGTTACATTACAGCGATGCTTGAAAGTACGCAAATTCCTATGGGTTAATATTTGGTGATATATTTAAGGCTCGAATCCCATTAAATCTTTGTGAGAGACTCAATAAGAAAGGCCGACCCGATTAACAGAAAAAACATTAAATATATCATACATTTTGATTATTTATTTAAGAAAATGGTGAAACATTGAATATCCTTGAGTGTGTAAGTATATTGAATATTGCACCATTTTGATAAATGATCCAAATATATGCTGTATTTCTTTTTTTTTCTCTATTAATATGATTGGCCTTCGGTTATCAGTTGGGACTTTCACTAAGATTTAATAGGATTTCAGTCTAAAATCAGTTTTCAGTTTTAAAACACTGATCACTCCAAAGGGATCATTGAGCAGTTTAAACATACTTTTTGACTTAACCTTTCATTTCTGTGTATTCAGCTGAAAATCAATCAATCATTAAGATTTGATGGAAGTGAGCTGACATAACTTTAAACAGAAAGGCAGTGGGCTAACTTTCACTTTTACAGTTAAACACCTTCAGATTTCTGCGGTGTGTGCAGGTTTTACTTTTTTGTGGTTAAACTTGTAAGTCTATTTAGGCCTTGGAAACCAGGTGTGTGACTCTGTAGACAAGCACCAACTTAAATGAATCAGTTAAGTTCTGAAGCACACACACACACTCTCACACACACACATCACACACACACACACACTCACACACACACACACATCACACACACACACACACACACACATCACACACACACACACACACACACACACTCTCACACACACACACACACACTCTCACACACACACACACACACACACACACACACACTCTCACACACACATACACACACACACACACACTAAATGCAGCAGACAGTGCAGTCCTCTGGGGCTGGAGTGGGGCAGTCCTGGTCTCTGTTTATTGAGCTCTCCTGGCAGGTTCTCTGTCATGGATGCTGATTGGATATGAGCCACGCGTGTAACATTCCCCAGCAGTGTGCTGGGGTGATGTCACTAGGGACATCCTGCTGTTTATTCTGGATTATCTCTGCTGGCATCTGTTGGTATTAAAACCGTGGGAAGATGGGAGATATTAAAATAGCTCTGGGAAGCAAAAAAAAAAAAAAATTACGTATAATAATGAAAATTCGTTCTACTTTCCACTCACTGTCATCCGCTTTCCTTCCAGATTCAAGTCCACAATTTCAATCTTTTTTCCTTTGTCTTTCTCTCTCTCTCCTCCTCCTCCTCTTCCCCGGTCTCTTTGTAAAAAGCAGATCAAAATGGCCCAGTTCGTGCTGTTCTTTCCGTAATTACTCTATTGTACACTCTAAATGCAAGGAGATAGCAGGAAACACTTAAATTAATTGTGCTGTCTGAGTAGTGATGGCTAAATCATGGTATCACCTCTCGTCTCCTCTTCTCTTTTGTACCCTGTTATTTTAATTTTTCTGTCAATCACTCTGAAACTCATCTGGGCCCTGCAGTCATTCCATTGCAGGAATATACCTGCCGTGCAGCTGGTGCAGACCAACTGCGGGTCCCTGATTGGCTAGAGGAGGACTGGGTAACCGTGGGTGTGGCAATGGTAAGGTCAGGTTTAAACACCAGACCATGAGCTATGTCACTGTACTAAGGAGTGGTGCATTAGCAGGGCACTACCTCACCTGACATGTCAGGCTAATAACAGGTTAATTTCCCACTCCAGCCTGGCCTGATTTTGTCCAGTATCCAGGGACATGCTTTGCAAATATATCAATGGTCAGTCACTACTGCAGTCACTAGGGATGCTTGGAATGCTAAGCTACCTCAGCCAATCCAAATCAACCGTCAGAAATCTGCTGGCACCAATCATGTTTCAGGAGGCCAAGTCCAGAAAAGTAGTCAAAGTTGTCCAGTCTCTCTGTTGGAGTCAACACAGATCCCAGCAGCCTCTAGTCGTTTTGTGTTAGATCCGGCCTCAATGAAAGTTCAGACTCCGTTACACCATTAAGAACAGAGTCATTAACGAATCCGGCACCCAGAGAACACAAGTTGATTACCGTAATTGCCGCAGTTTAAATCGTCTACAACTAGCAGGTAGTGACTGACTACTGATGCCAGTGAATTTTCTCTGCAATCTGTTGCAATTCTTTTATTTATTTATTTTTTTTTTCATTTCCATTAAAGATTAAAAATTAAGACCTTTGCTGAATGGCCCCCCAGCTCAGTACTGCCATGGCACAATTTTAATATATTTCTGATATGATTTATGACCTTATGAATATTTTACATGCATATACAGCCGTAATAAATCCAGTTTGGAGCACATGTTGGGTTTTTGGCAATGTGTCAACTTGTCTGCCACCCCCTGCCCTCACCCTACCCTTCGCCCCCACGGCCCACCCCCCACCCGCTGCCCTCACCCTACCCCACGCCCCCCCAACCCCCACACACCCGCTGAAAGGCTGAAATGGCTGTCATATTTAGAAACAACATTTTAAAAATGAATAATTAATAGCCGCCGCGACACCGTAGCGTAGCTGCAGGAAAGCCTCACTTTGTAAGAGGAGTGCTTGTGAGAGGGTGACAAATCACTGACCCCATGTGGAAAAAAATGTCCTGTATGAAAAGTAAACAAACTAAATATACTTGTTTGATAATAGCTTTGAATGAATAAATTACAAGTATAAGGATTATTAAGTTGTCTTTTTTATTAAGATACTTTTTTTGGGGGCATTTGAACAGGACACCGGGGAGTTAACTTTCCTGTTACTTCACAAAAAAAGTTTGAGGGAATATTGAAAGAGTGCAGTGGCACAGCCAGGACCCTGTTTTGACATTTTATCTGCAGGACTGGAAGCAGGATTTTGGGTCCAGTTTCGGCCAATGGACTGCAAGATTAGAGCCATAGTGCTGAATCGGCCCTTTTCATTGGCCGCTGAGGAGCGAGGAGGATGTGGAGATTTGGCGATCCGCTCCGTGTGCGTAATTCAGTAATTCGGTTAACGCTGCACTTTCAAAGTTATTTCTCAGATTTGAATAAAGCTTATTTCAAGGCCCTCCCAACCAGGCTGATAGGAAAAGGTCCAACTCTTTCATCTGCGTTCCGGGTTTTTCTTTTATCCATTCGCACATTCTTAGTAGCTTAAAACGGCATGTTGCTTTCATCATACGTTAATTGACATGGTAAACAGTCACACATGCCTGCATTAGCACCATGGGGTGTGTGTTTGTGTACAGTTTGAGGATTATTCTGGTTACAAGTGAACATTTTTATTAGAAAAGTTTTAATACACAGACATTTGTTGGTCTTAATTTTTTGATGAAATATGTTTTTTGGACATTTTTTGGACATTGTTCATTTTCAGAATTGGATAATCATGCAACACAATTTTGAAACTAC